>OY856409.1:1450796271-1451431271 GCA_963693085.1 Alisma plantago-aquatica
GCCATGGATGTCATTCCTCCATCTTCCAAGTCAACTATGGTTGACCCCATTGTCGATGGCATGAATGTCAGGCATGATAGGGAACAATCCCTGGGGATTGGACCATCATGCCCTCAACTGCATGACATAATGTCATAGCATAATGGGCAGACGAGTCTTTTTCCCAAGATCTAGATCGAGAAATATCACTTGAGTGTATATATATATATATATATATATATATATATATATATATATATATATACATATATATAAAGTGTGTGTGTATCCAGCTAACATGGCAATCCTTGATTGGTTCTAGTATCATTTATCTTGTAAATATCCTAGAAAATAGATGGTAACTTGGATGATGATGAATATGTATATTAAAATTATAAGAAAAATATGTAGAATACAATAAATTATGTTTCATTGTGTAATTTTGCCTCCAGTTTAAAAATTATACAGAAAAGCATACTTTGATGATATTTAATCCATGCAAACCCTAAATCCATGAAATTGGTGATCATATCTTGATTAGTTAATCTTAATGAATAGATTCTAATATAATTTGATGAAAAATATAATTGTATATAATCTAAGTTAAAGGATGCATGATGTAAAATTAGAGTTTCTTAAAGTCATAGGCCTAAATATCTGACAATTAGGGTTGGGAAGCCTAATCTTAATTTAACCCTAAATTGGGACACAAGTCAGACTAAGGTATCATTTTGTGAATGTAAGAGTATTACTTGGGTGTCAAACATCAACTATAATATTATTACTTGGGTGATTGAATCTACACTGGTTTAATTGGAACTAGGTCATCCCTAAATAAAGTTATGTGTTTACTTATGAATAACCACTCTTATTGAATTCCATTATTTTCCAAAGTTTCACAGATATGTAATAATAAAACTATTTGGTTGTGTATTTACTATGTGCAAACTATAAGTCCCTATGTGTATCACCATATGTGACATAACTTGCACAAATCCAAATATGCTATTTCGAGAGGGTTGATTGAAGGAGGTAATATTCCTTGAAATAGAGAGAGAAATCCATTATGGAAGTGATTGATAATAGATGACCAAGCCCAAGAGGAAAAGTCACTAGGAGACCAATCCCAAGAGGTAAGGTCATCATGATATTAATCCCAATAAGGGAAGTTCATGTGAGTCAATTGTAGGGACAGAACCTCGGAAGGGTATATCACAGACATATAGCAGTTATAGGCTGGGAAGTTAAATAGAAAATGCAAGTTTGATTATATAATGATAATTTCTGATATGGTTGATTATGTTATTACACCTACATGTACTTTTTTTGCATAGTGTACTCTATGTATAGATAAACTAACTGTGTTTTTGATTTGGTAGTATTTTAAGATGATCTGCACAATACTTGAAGACATGGACTTCCGGAAGATGGCATAAAAACAAAAGATGGCATAAAAAAGAAAAGATGACTAATGCACCATTGGAAGATTAGATATCTAGATTTAAATTCATGTCTCTAAACTTATTTTCCCTTTGAGCATATCATGTAACTCCCTTAAGGAGATTATCTTCATATTGTTCTCAAACTCAATTAAATGAAATTATGAATTATTATTGGTTATTTGCTAAACCTGGATCCTAAAATTATGACAATGGACCTTGCTCTCTCGGTCTACCTTTATTGGGTATAACATGGGCAGGGGTCACTATAACAAACTTGTATACTTACTTTCAAATATCAGACCTCATCGAGTGATATTTTTTAATTTTATTCATGTCAAAATTAGATTTATAATATTGAAAGTAGTTGTGTTTTGTAAAAATTACAACCCTAGTTGTTTGTTGTTGTATTCTATATCACTAAAACTTTTAAATTGTGATAATTTAAAATGGTTTTAGATATTACTCTAATATGAACATTAATATAACATAATTATATGTCCTACATATACACATGTTAATATGTATTATATAACATGATTAGGTACAACATTTCATTGATGTACCAGAACACATATTTTGATTTTAGATCTTAGTATAATTATAAGAAGTGTATTGTGTACATAGGTATGGAAGATAAACCAAAGTATATCAAAATTTCCATATATGTGGTGATGATTTTGATACCAATGATAGTGATGAACTTAAAGGGGCTTATAAGGGTGTGTTTGATGTAATGTGAAATAGATTATTAATCCTAGTCATATATGACAATATAGAGTTATAAGAAACGTTCAAAAGTGACATGAAAAGTACCTAAATCCCTTATCTAGACCCAAGACTTATAGCTTGAGTATATTAATAAGGGGTTATTCATGTAATCATTGGTTCTTAACTAAAAGTTGGTTACATTTGGTTCATTATTATACGACTATAATCAATATCCAAGACTAGTTAGGGTTATGTGCAATAAGTACATGGGACATGTAGATTTACATTTATATAATAATGACCTTGTTGTTTCATGTTCTAAAAGTAAAGCGATGTATATTCTTGGAGTTCTTTAGATAATGAGATAATTATATTTCTTCTTCAGTACAAAGATTTATTATTGGTTTATTTTCACTGGTGAATCTAATATGTAATTATTTAATGACTTCAAGATCTTTCGTTATTGGTTTCGTGTATTAATCTTATATGATATAACTAAAGAAAAAAAAAAGTCAACTTGTATTGTGACAGGTCCCTAATCAATATGCCCAATGTTGATCATGTTGGTACATGAAGCATGAAGTACCACAATTAAGAGAAACCATGGTTGGTGATCCAAATAGTTGTGCACTACATTGCACAAAATGGACACAAGGTTTAGATAAGACGGTACACAAGTGTATCAATCATGGTAGTAATCAAAGTTAGGTGTTACAATCAATACAAGAACATCATACAATGCATTCATGATAAATTCATTATTTTTTCGGTTGAACACGATAAATTAATTATTGAATTAATATAAGTGTTTTATTTTTATTATACTTATAAATATTCATTTAATAATGTTTTAAAAGAGTTTTTTGTGTGCATGTAGCAATTATATTAACAATACAGTGATGTCCAAGATTACAAATACATGCTACCATGTGTGAGTGGAGTTAGACTCAGGTACCAAAGTGTTAGTTGAATCAAATAATTAATATATATTCATGCTTAATATAATAAGAAAGACAAAAAAATTAAGAGAACCATGTTTTAATGTCTAGCATGTGTTTCAATATTCTATGATATTTCATTTCTATTTCAAATGTTCATAGAAAGGTACAGTCCTAGTGTATAGTTGTATCAGTGCTCAGTGATATTCTCACACATGTTCCCTATTTATGCATAGATGTATATGGGATGTTCATAATTGAGGACCCTCAGAGGACTAGACTCAAAAGAGTTTGCAACTAAAGTGTTTAGAGTCATGTATGTGGGTGGCATCTATACATGAAGATTATTATATTCATGGGATTATGGTCCATCTTTTATTTAAAATATTATGTATGTTCAACTTTAAATGTAAAAAATATCATGAACATGTTTCACATAGTCTGTGTTGGTTTTTGACATTATTACTAATGAAAACATTGTACTTGTGCAACATATGTAATGAAATACATGTGCTCCCACACGTGTTGTATCAAAACTAGTGTGTTGAAAATATAATACCTAGAGGATTGCTTGGTAACCTGTAGTGCTCAAGGTCGACTCAAGAGTACATAGTGCAAGAGTTTCTCATTTTTTTCATATGGTATGTCCTTGGTTTTGTTTGAGGGTGAGCAGTCATTTTAACTTCTAGTTTATTATTTGATCACATTTTGTACTAGATAATCAGTTCAAATGATTAATATAATCATGTTTCATCTCCATTTTTACTTTGTTTTACACCTCATCTTGTGTTTTCATATTTCTCTATTTACTCACCAGTTCCATTGAAAACCAAGTGTTTCTAGTTGAAGTAAACCCAAAACATCTTTTGCAAGAAAGTTGGTACAATTCTCACAAGTATTCATTAGAAAATGTGCAAAAGTTTGGATTTACACATTATGTTGCAAGAAGACATGACATGTCCAATATCAACAAGTCGACACTAGACATTACATGGAGTAATACATCATGTCCCATGGGCAGCACATCATGCCCATTATACTAACTTAAACAACACTCCATTGAGTACTAATGTTGCATCTTCCCCTTCTAATAATGTTGTACCCATCTAAACAACGTTTAGATGGTTTCAAATCCACTAGCATGGCATGTATACTTATCAAGACATAAATCATGGCATGCCTATTGATGGAAACATCACGTCTGGCAGGATAACTTCTTCCACTTGAATAAAGGACATCGTGTCAAACCAAGGACATGGTGTATCAAGAAAACTAGATTCAAATTTAAGGTTATGCGCATAAAAAAAATTGTGAATTGATATACATGGTTTGTCACTATATTTAAATACCTTGACTGTAAAAGGGAGGCATGGATCCAACTTGGTACTTTCTATTCATTTTTTACTAAAATTTTCAAAAAATATTTTTACTCCAAAAAGGCAAAAATATATTAGAGGAAACTATACCATTTTATAGGAGGAAGTTGCATTCAAGATATTCTTGTCACCTTGAGAGGTTTTTCAATGCCAAGGCATCTCATAGAGGAACCAAGGTATGAGATAAGGAGAAGATATGCATTACTTCTACCATGAAACTTGAGAGGTGTTTAGTCCATCATAATCATGCTATCTTATCATCCAATTCTTGGTGTATCTTTCTATGATGATTCATCATTGTATTTTCCTACTTATGTAATGTCATCACCTTGAGTTATTGGACCAATTTGTTACCCAAACCAAATAGGAATTTTCATCATTACATTTCATTATGTGAACTTCTTGTAGTCCTAAAGATAGTGTTTGAATGTTGATTTCATTTTTCTTATATTTATCTATTTCATTTTGTTATTTGAACATCCATGCCTTGTGTTTGGATTCATATTATATAACCCCAGAGGTGGAAGAATGACACCGATCTAGGGAAAAGATAAGAATTAGGACACAATAAGAGTGGCCCACAAATCCTAAGGCAATTTAGGTGCTGAAATTAAATTATTCATCCAATTATATATCTAACTTATAAGTAGGGGAATCTAGACTAGGCTTGTCACTTAACAGCCAAGGGCACTACTTTTGGAATGTGTTTAACCAACATAGTTATGAAATTTGTAGCTTGAGACCTCTATATAGAAGGAAGGGGTGAGGGACCTAATTTTAGGGAATTCTATTATCTAGAAGAGCTTTAATCCAATAGTTAATGGGTTTGTATAGTTTATTTTATTAACTCAAACACCAAAAGTAGTACTTCTTATCATTAGTGATCGCATCGTAAGTTGATTGGAATATAATATCTCCCTATGGAGACATATTTGTAGTGTATGATACACTTCAACCAATTCTGGTAACATTGAGATTATGTATCTGACAAGTGATATCTATTTTTTGCACACCATATTGACACAACAAGCCCACACTACTTAATAAAGGTCTTGGTGTTCTTTTCATGATGAAAGTCATATTAATATTAATGTATCATTGAAAGGTTTCTTGATTCTCAACATATCTTATCACCACACATAAGCGCACACAAATATAATAAAGATTTTGTATGTTTCACATAATTAAGAGTCAGAAGTGATAAAGATTGATTTTGATTATTATGGCCTCTCTGCAAAATCATATCAAGCTAATATAAGGACTGAGGTCATCTTGGGTTACATCCATTATATTCATATACAAATTATGAAACATCCAAAACATGTCAACTCCTTAAACATGAGTTACCACTACTAACAATCCATCGATGTACAAACAATATATCATCCCTTATATTCAATGTCCCTCACAAAAATATTCCATCTCTAACTTATCTATCAAAATTAGTACATCATATTTAATGAGAAACCTTATGTTGTGTTTGAGATGAGTAAGAAGACATAATTACACATGAACGACAAAGAGAAAGCAAATCATATAAGTGGAAATTGATACTAAAAACCATGAGATAACCATGACCAATCATGCATCAAATACCAGAAAAGGCATTTTAAGACGTAGTGTGTGTTTCTTTAGTGTTGCACATTTGTATGTGTGTGTTTCAATATGTGTGCACATGTGTGTGGTATGTGATTGTTTTTGCATGTGTGTGAATGTTCTTATACTTGTATGTGCTCCTTTTTAGAATTGGGTTGAAACGTGCTAAATGAGTTCTACAAACTATATAGCATAGATATTAGCATGAAATTGTATTGTATTGGGAATAGTATCAACAACAAATTTGAAAGTTGATATATGGTTATACAGTCTTTCACCAGATTGTCATACTCAACTTAATACCACAAATGATTGCTTGACATAATTGTTCTATTAAACTAAAATAGATCAGTATCTACCATTCCTTGCAATCCATGTATAGACAAAAGGCATGAAAAGATATGTTAGACTAACTAGTATACAAGAAAATAAGATATCATTAGGAAAGAAAATACTCTAACAAACATTAAATATATGAACTAGTAAAATTTAAAAATAAAACAAGATAACAACATCAACTTTTAGTACATGCCTTAATTCAAATCATATCTTAATGAAGGCATTGATATCAAACATTTATTTGAAACACAATATATATTAAAAGGATTTATTATTTCATATGATTGATATGTAAGCAATCTATATATTGTCAATAATAACCATATGATTTGAGTAACTACATCATGTATTTGCATGGACAACTACAGCATCCTACAATATATGAAAAGCATGTGATTATATTATATGTGTTGATTATCACATTACACCTTTGCTGACAAACTGTCAGACACTCATAAGTAAAAAATACAACAAATGTTCATAGCAAGAAAGAACAAACTAGAAATGTGTTAAATCTATAAGAAACTAAATGGGAGGCCATGTGAAATATTAAAGTAAGATACTATTACAAAGTAACCTCATAAGGATTTTTTTTATTACTCTATATCAAATGGCATATATCCCTTCAAACTTATAAGATACCTAATAAGGTTGCATATGCCCATGAAACCACTCCTTCATGATGGTTATGTGAATATATCGTACTTCTAGTTTTATGAATAAAGATAACCTTTTTTAGTAATGCACATTTTTACTATGTTATTAGTAAAACATATAAAGTTCCCTCTGGATAATTCGTTTAAAGCCTTGGTACATTAAGGACATGACTTGAACATTAGATTTCAAAGGATGGTAAAAACAATATTCTTAGATGGTCATAGTCAAGATTCAATTTGGATCGAACAAAAAGAATGCATATGAGCTAATATGTATCATAACTCCTTTTGTGTCTCATGAGATATAGGCATTAAATACTAAGTCATACAAATAGGTACATGTTAGAGAACAAGTGTATTGGACATACCCGCTTTGAGAATGATTCATGGAACATAATCAGTTATAATCAACTCTCAATACGATAATGGTGTTATGACCCTTTGATTTAAGTCACTACAACGGCAAAATGATGATTGTCATACTTTGACACTACTCAATGTGATCTTAAAGAAGGTTCACATAGAGGAAACGATCAGGTGTTATGAAAATTATGCTATTCATGGTGAGTGGGGTGAAAGGAATTTGTCCCATCCTTATATTGGTAGTGTTATCCTAGGCCTCTTCATATGTAAGATTAGGTAAGTGTTTGTTCATTGTCGTGTGAGTCCATATATGATATTTAGGTAATATGCATCTTTCTAGTCTACTTGAAGATGAAGGAACTTGGGTTGAACATGACTGAGATAGTGTCCTAGCCTCTAGTTCAATCGAGATATCTATGAAAAAGGAATTATACAACACAAAGGTGTTGGTCATGTATGGTTTGTCTTTTCTGACTAACCCTACTCCCTGGGTAGCAATGATTTGTAGCTAAAAACTATTCATTACTTATGGGTTTTAATATTGGTTCTTGCATTCATTTCCAACACATTATTGTTCTAAAGGGTCACACACATAGAGATGGCTTGAATAAAGATTGACTTGGACTTTGTTGTAATTGGTACATTAATATGGGGACCTAATAGTAAGTTTGTTGGTACTAGAACTCAATGTATAAATCAAGCTTAGGAAACAAATTTCCAAAAGTTACGGACATGTTCCTCGTAGAAAAACCAAAGTTCATGTCGTACTAGGACTTCCCACAAGTTTTATTTCATAAGTGCCAATGGATTCCCTCATTGCACTATGGAGTGTGACACTTGGTAATAATGGGTTCATGAAACTCTAACTAATCTACTCCTCTATATATATATATATATATATATATATATATATATATATATATATATATATATATATGAGAGGATATCTTTATCTCATATTCTCATTATTGCCTCTAAGTCTTACTACACCCTAATGTTAGGTTTTTAATCAGACTCACGCTTTCTTGACCCAAGAAATGTTAATCAATAGCTTGAACCTTCACGGTCATCTCTATAGAAATTGAGGACGCTTCGCTCTTTGCAACTAATAGTTGCTTGTATCTACATATTGCACATGGCTTGATCTATTTTAGATGCATAAGGACATGGACAATTTGAGTTGACCAATTTCACAATAAACTAGTCCGGTAACAATATAGTACAGAATTAAAAAAGCATCTTAACATAAATCTACAGTTTTACATATGTATAATATAAGAACGATTAAGAACAAGTAAAGTATATTAAATTCATACCAAAACTTATCTTTAATACCGAGATGTATAAACTCTTTTAGTAGTCTAGTGAATACCCCTTGAAAGTGATAATCAACTATCAGCGTAACCTCCAAAGGTGACTAAGTGACGGACTGTAATAAAGTTGTTCATTAAATTGTATAGTTTAAACATTTGTAGAAAAATAGTAGTTACAAAGAAACTTATGGTTTGTAATCGGTTAAGTGGGTCACCACATTGCAAAGAAACTGAAGAAGCTTTTTTGGGCATTTCGAAACTTCCTTAAACACAACATCTGGAGATGTTGGATGATGGAATTTGCGATTAGAAGGCTGCAAACGTTTCTTTTCTGTCAGACGGTGGAAAATTATGTCATCGATGTAATGCTTCAGATGATCCTTCAATATTGTAGTCCCGTCGATAAATGACCAGTCTTGATCCTTCAATACTCTTACAGTCCCGCTGATAAACGACCAGTCTTTAATAGGGAATTTTTTAGCTGCAGCTTTCCAGTCCTTATAGTGTGCACATTTTTTAGCTGCAACTTTCCAGTCCTTAAAGTGTGCACCATGCCTATGCTCAACTAGGGATTTGTATAAGTTAATTTTTGTTAATAGTGGTAGAATTGACGGATGGTTCTGAAGCAATTTACGACAAATGGGAGTCCTGGTATATGACATGAAACAATTAGTATATGTGTAAGTAAGAGGTTGGATATTTAAAATATATTGGAGTATTTTTACCCCTCATAATTTTAAAGCATGTCGCAGAAATCATGCAAACTCAGAGGGCAGTGGCGGATCCATAAATCTACCATAGGGGGGGCTGAATTACTATGAGTAGTGACGATGAGAAAAAGAAAAAGAAAAATACACCTAATAAGTGTCTCATTGTCTCCAACATATAAAATAAACTATTTGTAAAAAAATCTAATATAAATGAAATGATAAAATTCACTATTCAAAATAATGAATTTGTTTAAATGTCTAAGATCATAACTAACATATTATTTGATATGTCTTTCAGATTAAACAACTAGATGATCAACAATATAATCATAATTCATGATCACTTGATCAGTGCAATGTGCATACAATTGGCAATGCGTAAGAAAAATAATAGTTATATTAAAAATGGGAACAAAATCATCTTTTAAGTGGAGAACAAGCATTAAAATATAATATGACATCATTTAGTGGATGATGTCATACTTGAAAGACCCAAAAAATTATAGCAGTCAAATCTTATACTATAAAGGATATAAATATAATGTACTTGGTATATTATAAGATCTTGACACAATGATCCGTTGAAGGAAACTTCAGAAAGAAAGAAGTAGAAAAATATTTAATGTGCTCGTATGAATAACATATGATGGAGAAGCACATTGGGAAATAAAAAGTGAAGAGAATGAAGAGGAAAGATCCATGCGTATTTTTTATTTAAAAGTTGAATAAGAGAGATATGAAAGAAAAAATTATATATTTTTATTAACTTTCATTCTACATGTCATCCTCATTTTTCTCTCTCCATTTGATTAAAGTTATATTTACTAGATGGATTTTCTCACATTTTCTTCTCCTTCTTACCCCACGATTTATATATTTTTCTCTACTCTTTTTTTACCTTATGCCAATTCAATCATCTTCTTTTTTTATAGATAGAAATATTGTCATTATCTTCTCAAGTTCTTGTAAATTTGTAATAATTGTTATTTGTATTAAAACTTATAATATCTAAATCTTATGTAACAAAAAAAGTTTGTGAAATACCATATAACAATAAATATTATTTGGATCTATTTCTATATAGTAATATAGATCTTTTCTTAATTTGAGAGTGATTGATTATTAAAAGTTTGAAAGAAAAATATATAAATAGAAGGTGATAGTTGTACATGTATGGTTATTATTTTTTCCAATGGTGTATAGTTATAATTGAGTGAACTTACTCAATTTATAGCTAATAATAATTAATAAGTCAACTATATTACATCAAATTTCAGTTAATAGGTCAACATGATGCATGATATATTTTTATAAACTTTATTTTGTGTAACTACTTTCATCTTTTAAGGGTACATACCCCCTAGTCTTATAGAGATTCACATTCAAGCAGTGGAGACAATTTGTGTAAGTCTTATCACAATTAATATGAAACTATTAAAAAAATTAGTAGGATAGAAACTAAATATATGATTTCTTAAACTCATAATTCATGGCATACATATTAGTATGGTAAATTTTATAATTTGTGAGTATATGACACACAATCCATAAATATATTAAGTTTAACCATTACGTAGTTCATACAAAGAAGTATGATAGGATTGACTAAAATCATAAAATTAAAAGTTACATTTTGTATGGTGTAATAATTTTTTTAACAAAATACAAATATGTACATGGTATCATAGTAATAATAAAAATATTTTTCGGAGGGGGGCTTCAGCCCCGGCGGCCCCCCCTCTGGCTACGCCCTTGACCACAACATTTAATGTTAATTCATATTAGTTAAATGGGTCATCTATGGGTATTCGCGTGTAACCCGCAAGACTCGTCTAATAAACACGTTGAATAAGATTTGATGTAAAATTAAATGGGTGGTCAAAACTCCCACCTAAATCTGTATGGCCACTGGCCCAATTTGAGTGGTCTAGACTTAATTAAGTCACATGTTGCGTTTGTTATAGTTCTTTTTACATAAGTTACATTGTTGCAATTTCTCAATCATGGTACGAAACTGTTATTTTTCTCTTATATCCTAATACTAGTGATGTTCTTTTAGGGATTTGCTTCCATTCCTTTTCCACGTCAATGATCGTGACTATCACTTTACACACTTTACCTTCAAAGATATAGTTTTTGTTCCTAAGCAAAAACGGTGGTTGCTCATTCCACCTTGCCTAAAGTTGTTGTCGACTGATCCTTCAATGCTGAAAATCACTTGGTCAGGTGAATACAGGCACTTGGCACAAACTATCAAAGATGAGTTCGGATTAAGCCTTCTTCCATAACCTTATTTTTTCATAGACTCAAAACACTGGTGTACTTAAGCCCCCTCCGGCAAGGGCGTAGCCAGAGGGGGGGCTGCCGGGGCTGAAGCCCCCCTCCAAAAAATATTTTTATTATTACTATGATACCATGTACATATTTGTATTTTGTTAAAAAAATTATTACACCGTACAAAATGCAACTTTTAATTTTATGATTTTAGTCAATCCTATCATACTTCTTTGTATGAACTACGTAATGGTTAAACTTAATATATTTGTAGATTGTGTGTCTTATATACTCACAAATTATAAAATTTATCGTCCTAATATGTATGTCATCAATTATGAGTTTAAGAAATCATATATTTAGTTTCTATCCTACTAACTTTTTTTATATCTTTACATTAATTGTGATAAGACTTACACAAACCGTCTCCACTGCTTGAATGTGAATCTCTATAAGACTACGCGGTATGTACCCTTAAAAGATGAAAGTAGTTATACAAAATAAAGTTTATAAAAATATATCATGCATCATGTTGACCTATTAACTAAAATTTGATATAATATAGTTGACTTATTAATTAACAAATATTATTAACTATAAATTGAGTAAGTTGAATCAATTATAATTATACACCATTGGGAAAAATAATAACCATACATGTACAACTATCACCTTCTATTTATATATTTTTCTTATAAACTTTTAATAATCAATCACTCTCAAATTAAGAAAAGATCTATATTACTATATAGAAATAGATCTAAATAATATTTATTGTTATATGGTATTTCACAAACTTTTTTAGTTACATAAGATTTAGATATTATAAGTTTTAATACAAATAACAATTATTACAAATTTACAAGAACTTGAGAAGATAATGACAATATTTCTATCTATAAAAGAAAAGAAGATGATTGAATTGGCATAAGGTAAAAAAAGAGTAGAGAAAAATATATTAATTGTGGGGTAAGAAGGAGAAGAAAATGTGAGAAAATCCATCTAGTAAATATAACTTTAATCAAATGGAGAGAGAAAAATGAGGATGACATGTAGAATGAAAGTTAATAAAAATATATAATTTTTTCTTTCATATCTCTCTTCTTCAACTTTTAAATAAAAAATATGCATGGATCTTTCCTCTTCATTCTCTTCACTTTTTATTTCCCAATGTGCTTCTCCATCATATGTTATTCATACGACCACATTAAATATTTTCCTTCTTCTTTCTTTCTGAAGTTTCCTTCAATTGATCATTGTGTCAAGATCTTATAATATACCAAGTACATTATATTTATATCCTTTATAGTATAAGATTTGACTACTATAATTTTTTGGGTCTTCAAAATATGACATCATCTACTAAATGATGTCATATTATATTTTAATGCTTGTTCTCCACTTAAAAGATGATTTTGTTCCCATTTTTAATATAACTATTATTTTTCTTACGCATTGCCAATTGGATGCACATTGCACTGATCAAGTGATCATGAATTATGATTATATTGTTGATCATCTAGTTGTTTAATCTAAAAGACATGTCAAATAATGTGTTAGTTATGACCTTAGACATTTCAAAAAATTCATTATTTTGAATAGTGAATTTTATCATTTCATTTATGTTAGATTTTTTTTACAAATAGCTTATTTTATATGTTGGAGACAATGAGACACTTATTAGGTGTATTTTTCTTTTTATTTTCCTCATCGTCACTACTCATAGTAATTCAGCCCCCCCCCCCTATGGTAGATTTCTAGATCCGCCACTGGTTGTGGTTGTATAGTTAAAATAATATGAGTCTACAAAAATATATTGGTCTGTGTGTGAGTTATTTATTTTCATATTTATGAGAAATTCATATTTTAAAGATGTTTGTTATTGTTATTTAAGATCATTGTCGTGCATCTATGTGTATGACAATCAAATCGCACTTGCCCACATTATCTTTATCTTCGTGTGAGGACAACGCTTAGAGCTTGTTACAAATGAATTTTAGGCAAGCTTATGTAACCAAAGTTTCGAAGTAAATAAGGAAGAAAGACAACGAGAAAGATTCATTGAAAAAGAACAAGGAGATTATGGGGATGGTTCATACATGATGAATATATTGGAGGAGGTGAGGCACAACTTTCTCCAAACCAAGGCCTTGAGGATGAAGACAATATCATCTACAAGCTATGTGCCTTCACAGAGGTAATTGGGCGAGAAGAGTGTTGCGTCTTGGTATAAGGTTTTTTTTAGTACCATGGGGTGTATACAGGAAAATATAGGATCAGAGGTTGTTAGAGTTGTGTGAAATTGTGAGAAACTAAATTGGTGATTCTTGGTTTAGGTGGAGTTTTGGCTTGAGTTTAGGGTATGTAGGTGAATAATTTAAAAGAGGAGTTTGATGGAACAAAAATTATAGAGAAACAAGGAAGAAAGAAAAGATACATGAAACATCCATACTTATTGGTGGGCCTAGAACAGTCTCCTACCCAGCATAGGTGATGATCCCTTTGTTGTTAGATATAAAAATTGATGGCTAAGATACCATGCTACACTCTAGGAGAAGGATGTGTGACACATGGATCAAGAGAAATCTTGGAATTTGAATCAGGTTGAAACTTAGTTGGATTAGAATTGATATTATATGTGAATGTCTTCTTTTATGCATTTGGACTAGTAAACAAAGTTTTATGTGAAACTAGGGACCATAGTAAATTTAACCATGCAGATTATTTTATTAAAGTTAGGTTTAAATTTTATTATTACCTTATACGAGTTTCAAAATGGCTAGGGTTTTAATTCCTTGTCTTAATATTTTTCTACTATATATCACCATTATGCAACGTTTACGATATGGAGTCCTATCATATTATATTATCACCATCAATGTTAAATTGAATTGTCTTGCATGAAATATGGTCTACTACTTGGTTGATAGATTATGTCCATTAATTCATACATTTACTTACATAAAGCATGTCACTTACATCAAACATGCAATTGATACTATATTAAGCACATTATATTCAAGACTAATAACTATGTACGTTTATTCACTTCCAATTTCTTATAATTATATTTATGTCATTATGTCTATATTAGTGAACAACATGACATGTATTGCATGATTACGAGCTTGACTTACATATTAAGTATAATTATATTATTATAAATCCCTACCTCCCCAACTACCAACACACCAGAGGGGCTTTTAAATCCCATAGTAGATTGGCATGTGCAATGGGATAAATTCATTGTCGTGGGGCACAACTTGGGTCCCTTCTTTGGGAAGCATGTGCCTTTACCACCCAAGCTACTGCCTCGATGACAATGCAATTATATTATTAGGTCCATTTATGTGTATTAAGATATGTTGTGTTATGTCACCAATGTATCTTAACTAGTACCACAAATGTATGTGTAGGTTAAGTTTAGTCAATAACAACTTACAGATAGGCCAAAGGTAATATTCATCAAGCACACAACATCAACATATCCAAAGTCTAGGGTTAGGTTACATATATCTAAATTATCATCACGTTATAGTTTATTGATCTAGAGCATGGTCACATTCATATGTATCTATATTTAGGGTATACATTTTCATACATGTGCATTATATGTTCATTAGTGTACAAACATGTGTATTAGGGTATATATTTAACAGCATTTGGTCATTTCTTAATGTTGCTTCCAACTAACATCTAGTTCATGGATTTATTTTTTATAAAGGTAGGTTATAAGATTTAATATGTTATTGAGACTCATGAAAGACATTGTGATTGATGTAGCATGAAGCTCTTTTCTCATGTATAACATGAGTGATATCCTAGGATTCTTGATAAATGTGACTGGAAAACCGCATGATCATGATCATGTGAACAAGCATGTGATATTGATCTTATATGTATATTGCTAGTCTATTTTTTAGATCAAGAAACTTGAATTAAACATAATGATGATGATATATCCATGCTCTAGTGAAATATGAAAATTTGTAACAAATGGAATATGCAATATGGAAACATTGGTTTGCGATTTCATTTTCTTTGACTAATCCTACTAGTTGGGTAGTAATAATATGTTTCTAGACATAATTGAATGTTTATGAATTGTTGTATTGGTTTCAAAAAAGCATTGTCAATGTACCATGTTGCATGTAGGGTCACATCCATAAAAACATTCAAGTAAAGATTGGTAAGGAATGTACTCTAATGGATAGAATCGTTATAGGGAGCTACATGTAAGTTTTAAGGACCCATAAATTGTCTATTAAATTTGAGGCATGAAATTTGGAAATTTTCAATCACCTAGGACCATCCCAATAGCTCACAAAATTTGATGTGTGCTTGGAACTCATGGAACAATTGAGAAATCCTTAGTGGAAACATTTCCTATTTTTCTAGGGAGTCCCGACCTATTCCAATTAGGATTTTAGAAACCTCATCTCTCTCATTACCCTATAAATGATATGAGGTACAGTCATCAGTTTATGTAATATAAAATTTAATAGTTACCTACAATGTTTGAGAAACCATATAAATAAATAAAAAGTGAGAGGAGATAAGTAGATCTGAGGCTATTTTTAGCAGTCACTTGGATACCATAGCAAGAAGCTTGGTCTAAAAACTTGTTCTCAATGAATAAATCCACCATTGACACTTGTTTTTAATGTCAAATGTGTTGCCACAAAATTGCATTTTCTACTACATAAGTGACTCTTCAAATACCTAATTCCGAAGCATGCTACCCAAAGGTGTTCTATAGGTGGAAATGGTGACCGCACACATAAGACACATAACTCTTGCATCAGCCTTATAAAACAAAGGACATTGTGGTAGACCATACCTACAAATTCTATGCTCCTATAGTAAGAAAGATGTCACATGTGCATGCTACCGACAATACTCATTGACTCAGCCAACTCTTCCATGAAATCATTATTGGCAGAATAATTTAATCCATGATATTTCACGTATAGATCTATGCATAGGTCTTGTTGCAGAGAACTAGCACTTGTGAACATAAAAGTAGTGCTTGTTTTATCAAATGAGATCCAAATGTTTTAGTACATCGATTCAAGTGTCACACACACAAACAAATATATATATTATGTATATATGTGTGTGTATTATATGCAATGAAATGTAATCCCATAATTGGTAGTTTCCTCCCAGTGTAGGAGAAATATGGAAATATCCATAGTGAAAGGAGATGAATAGCACCTTTGGGTCTCCAATTGACTCTGTAGAGAAAAACCTCATTATTTGAATTTATTTTGGATGAAAAAATCAACAATTGGTGAGTTTTTCAAGGTCAAAAACTATATTAGTGCTTTCATTTACATGCTACAATAGCATCTCACACAACAATATAACACAATAGGCAACCAAAAAGCATGTCCAGAGGCATAGGCAATGAGCAGACCTATGTCATGCTTAATGTGCACATAAACCATGTGGAATAAAGGATTTTGTATGAGCAACTACCAATGAATTGCTTTGTTTTGAGACAACTAGAAACTTGTATGCCATCTGTGTCATCCTCTAACGAAGTAGTTTCTTATACAGTATTGTAGTTTGTAGAATAGTGTGATCCATAAGAACCTTCTTGAGATCACTGCATGGATCCCAAGGGAGAGATCATACATTTTGGAACATCTAAACAAATTCATTAGTATCTCATCCATCAAGATCAAAATGTTGAAGTATATTGGATTCTTTTCATATATAAAAACTACACCTGATTTAATCATTATAGTTTCTTTGAATATAATGTAGAAACTTATAATTGTAACCTACACATAGATACATTAGGTTGTAGTTTCTCTATAGTTTATCTAGAAAGAATTCATTTCCATTATTTCTATGCTATATTTGACACAACATTGGTACAAGATCTAATTTTGATGCTCGATATCTGGTTTCTCAGTTTTGAACCCATTGCTTAGCCATGAAAATGATTCCAAAAGACTTCATATGGTGACTTTATCTAATATTCTTATATAAAATAATGGTGATGTCCATGACAAATCCTCACATGCATATAGTATAGGATACACATACACATAATTAAGTTTAAAACAACACCTTCAAAAAGTATCTTTGTTGGTGTGTGTCGCATGGCCTTTCCCAAACTATAATAGTGTGTTGGTTCTTTAAACTTGTGTTTGATGTTCATTTTTATATATAAATATTTCTTGTACATTGTTCCTTCTCATATCTATATGTAAATATTTTACTCTTAATCCTCTCAAATGTAAATTGATACTTCATAATAAAAATGATGTAATGGTCTAAGATAGATTCAGTAAATATCATTTTCAATGATGGAGAACTTGGAGGAGAGCATTATGGATCGATGATCAAAGATGATCATCATGGTGGGTTTCTCACAGTTGAAGTATTCATATATTAGGATTTTATTTGTATGTATGCCCAGAGAGCCACAATCATATGATGATTGTAATGGTGTATCTTATAAACTATTTGATTATTAATAAAGGCAATCTTCCAATTTATTCTATTTATCCAGTACGAAATAATGATGTAGCATAACCAATATATAAATAATGATATTATTCAATGATGTATGTCTTCGGGTTGAGGACCTGAAAGATGAGATCATACAAATGTCAAGAGCATATGCATTCTTGTTATGTCTCTAGTCGGATGTTATTGTGGAAGGATATATAATAGACAATAATAACACTTAAGACTAGACTGTTGTTGGTTGATAACAGAATATCATTAGCCATGATATGTGATATCAAACCATGCACATAGATACTTGTTATAGAATAGTGTATGGGACATACCCACCATGAGAGTGACACATGGAAACCTGGATTGGTAGTCGGAGTCATCTCTCATAGTGTTGGTGATAATTGTGGTTCTTAGACATGAAATCACTACATTCATCACATGTCATTTGGTGTTATTTGACATCATCTGTTGTGATCTTGAATAAGGGTTACCATAAAGGTGATGCTCAAGTGCACTGTGACACATGGAGATGACTATGAGTGATGTAGATGGGATTCATCCCTCCTACAGGAGTATAATAACCAGGCCACTTGATAAGATAGACTAAAAAATGCATGGTCGTGTCGATGTGAGTCAATATGTGCTATTGGTCTTACACGTATCTTAGACATACTGCTCTATTTCAAGTAACATGGATTGAATGTTGAAGAGGATGATGATTCCATGCCTCAAGTTCAACTTGGATATTAGAGACAAAGGAACTATACATTCACTGTAACACCAGTTGCAGATGATAGGTTAAGTTGTTCTCCAACTTCTCTAATGACTTGGGTAGCAATGAAGTATTACTAGATACCAATCATTGCTTGTGAAATCATAATATAACTATGAATATAACTACCAACGTAATTTGGAGCCTACTAGGTCACACACATAGGATGGGATTGGAATAGGAGTATAATTCTGGACTTGATTGGAAGTGTTTCGAATCAAATTGATTACAAAATGTTTAGGTAATCTAAAATATTATTGGAATATAATCTAAGTTAATTGGTTAAAGTATTTAAACCAATTAATTAGATTCCATTGTTATGTCAAGTGGCTGATTTAGATCGATTAACTAGAGATGGATAACGAAAAGTAGTTAACCAATTGATTTGATTAATTAGTTAATTAATTGTTTCCATAATATTCTTTTAGTTGTCCTAGAGCAGCTTGTTTTAATGAACCCATAGCCTTTTATTTACCAAGGGTTTTGAGAAAACCATGCTTCCTTTCCTCTACTGTTTATAGGGTTATGACGGCTGGCTTAAAGATTATGATTCTTGAGCTCTTATACGTGAACCCTAGCCATCATTGTCCCCGAGCGAGAGAGTAGGAGAGCAACCAACGCTAGCACATCCTCAAGAAGAAGGATGCTACTTCCTGTCGGCTTAAAGAAGTGTGATGTGGAGTCCCAATCCATTTGTGTGGACAAAGTAGAGACACAGACGTTGAGTTGCATGTGTTTAAAGGATGATTAAGGATCTTTGTGCACACTAGAAGAGACACACAACACCGTGCCAAGGGAGGTCACCTAACTTTCTCTGGGATGAGGTATATCCCTATATCCTCTTTCCGAATACATTGTTGTCGATGATATCTTTGAGTAGCGTATGTGGAGAAAATTGTGTTGCTTCTATTGCGCATGTCGCCTCCACAAAATCCAACATTGATATGAGAGTTGCATCGATCTACGGCGTATTTGATTTAATTTGATATGATTAGAATTTATGTATATCATTTTTGTGGTTGCATGCGATGCGAACTTAAATTGTTAATATGAATATCTAAACCTAATTCCACATACGTCGTAGATCTACTATTTTTGACTTGACGGATGGAGTCCACTATAGGGAATATGATTTTTCATAGTGCACGAAAGTAAAATTTCACGTGGACTCACAATGGGACACTGCCCCTGTGTACCCCCCTCCCCCAGTCTGTGTGGAAGTCAAAGATTGTTTAATAGGGAATGTCCCACATTAAAAGGATTGGAATCTTAATGTATATATGTATATATAAATATACCTATAAAATCATACATGTCGCCATTGAAATGTTTTGTGTGGTGATTCTATGCATGGTTATGGGTTAGGACACCCCTTCTATGAATGTTGTTCTTGGTTGTATATTTTGTGCTTGGATGTAAATGGTTGTGCATGCATCTTTTGTATAAGTATTCAGATCGCATGTTGAGCCTCATCTTTTATCTTCAAGTGTAATTAATTATGTTTCCTCTACTCCCCTTGAATGTAACTCGAGGTTCTTTTTTTACATAATGAAATAGAGATAGGAATAGATTTAGTTTGAGATACTTGTAGTGAAGAGGTGACTTGAAGATCCAACTCCATGGAACGTCCATGGAGAGAGGCAAACTGAAGGTCCAACACCAAGGGGCATCCATGAAGTTGTTCATCTTGATGTTGATCAAATGTAGGTTCATATGATATTCACAAGTTGTCATTGCATGAGATGTGAAAGACCATAAGTGGATAGTATTTCTTTGTGTCTTCAAAGGATTACATTATAATGGACATAACTGATGCTTTTGTGTTTTGGATTGCATGTATGTGGATTGAAAATAGTACGTATACGATATATATTATAAGTATGTGGTGTTTGGATATGTATGGGTTATTTATAAATTCCCTCAATTAAATATTAAGTTTTAGATGTTTTACATAAGCAACACACATGAAAATTTTGATCTACTAAGTATGGGTTATGCCAAAGCATTGTGTGTTGTCCATCTCGTAGAGGTGTGATGGTATATCTGCCAAAGTAGGGTGTGTATTCTATCGTGTTGGCTTTTACGTCAGGCTTAACTATGTGATCTTAATGAGATTAAATATCTAGAAGCATAGAGATGGAATAGGGAAAAAAATTGTGCATACCATCTATCCAAGAGTTGCATATGATGCAATTGGCAAAAGTTTCCTACCTAAATAGTCAGATTGTGGGCGATCAGTCAAAGCTGACTCATGATTTGATGAAATATGGATCTTGGCTCACTAGAACATTTTACGATGCAATCTTCTTAATTGATAAGTGAAGGTTATCAATTCGAGCAAAATAGTAGGAGTGATAATTAAATAAAGGCCTAATTAAGTATCATTAAATCTTATTTTAATCAAATCAAATAAAAAGTGTTTTAACAAATTACAAATTTCTTTTGCAGAATCAAATGGAAAAAAACAACATGTTTTCCTTGTGATTGGTCCTTGAGAAGGATAGGTTGAATGGGAATAATTTCCATTACTGGTTCAGGATGTTGAGAATCATTCTCACACAAGAGTGCAAGCTCTATGTCCTAGAAACACCAGAGCCAGATGAGCCTACTCTGAATGCGCCTAAGGATGACGGGGATGCTTACAAGAAGCACTCTAAAGATGTGGACGGCAAGTGCCTAATGTTGTGCTGAATGAACTATGAGTTGCTGAGACAATATGAGAACATGGATGTGATTGAGATGGTAACACATATTAAGAACATGTACCAAGATCAGGAATGACATAAGAGATATGATGTCTCCAAGGCATTTTTCAAGTGCAACATGGTAGAAGGAGATCTGGTAGGTCCCCATGTGATCAAGATTATTGGGTATGTGGAGAACCTTTCTAGACTCGGATTTCCTTTGGGTCAAGAGTTGGTCATAGATGTGATTCTACAGTCCCTACCAGAGTCATGCCACCAGTTTATGATGAACTATTACATGAATAATTTTAACAAGCCATTGTCAGAATTACATAGCATGTTAAGAACATTTGAAGTGCAGATGAAGAAATACAAGCACAACTCTGTGATGATGGTCAACAGAAAAGGGAAGTTAAATGGCAAAGGAAAAGCTAAGAAGAGTTCTAAAGCTGGATAGCAACCCAAGTCTTTTGCACTCAAAGAAAAGGCAATTGTCACCACTATCACCAGCCTGGACATTGGAAGATGAATTTCCCTCTCTACCTAGAGGAACTAAGGAAGAAGGAGGGGATAGATATCTCACTTTAGGTATATACATTATAGAGATAAGTTTGTCTACTTCTTCATCTTGGGTACTAGATACCAGATGTGGCTCTCACATATGCTCGAATATGTAGGATCTGAAAATAAGTAAGCCTTTACGAAAAGCTGAGGTTGAATTGTGTGTTGCAAATGGAGCAAGAGTTGTTGCCACTATAGTTGTAGCCTATAATTTATCTCCACCCGCGGGGCTTGTGATAGAGTTAAATAACTTCTATGATCTACCTATCATAAATAGGAGCATGATTTTTGTATCTTGTATGGACAAGCATGGATATGAATTTCATATAAAGAATGGTCAATGTTTTGTTTTGAAATATGAGATCTTTTATGGCAATGCCCCGATGTCCTATGGTCTTTATTTATTAGATATTGAGACAAATGTTTATAACGTATATACAAAAAGGTTAAAACTCAAAAACTTAAACAAAACATATCTTTGGCATTATTGTCTGGGGCACATCAACGAGACACACATATCTAGACTCCATAATGATGGTTGTCTAGACTCTTTTGACTTTGAATCAAAAGATACATGTGAGTCTTATTTGTTGGGCAAGATGACCAAGAGTCCCTTCACTGGAAACAGTGAGAGGTCTAGTGATCTATAAAGACTCATAGATATTGATGTATGTGGCCCTTTTAGAACAAATGCTAGAGATGATTATCAATACATTACATTTACTAACGAATTCAGTAGGTAATGTTATGTTTACTTGATGAAACATAAGTTGGAAACTCTTGAAAAGTTCAAGGATTTCATGAATTAAGTACAAAACCAACTTGGTAAAAGTATTAAGTCACTTCGTTCTGGTCAAGGTGAAGAATACTTAAGCCAAGAGTTTGATGAAACATAAGTTGGAAACTCTTGAAAAGGATTTCATGAATTAAGTATAAAACCAACTTGGTAAAAGTATTAAGTCACTTCATTTTGGTCAAGGTGGAGAATACTTAAGCCAAGAGTTTGAGAACCATTTGCAAGACTGTTGTGTTATATCACAATGGACTCCACCTGGAACACCACAACATAATGGTGTATTAGAAAGAAGGAATCGCACATTACTAGATATGGTGTGATCAATGATGAGTTTTTCCTATCTTCCAACTTCCTTCGTGGGATATGCTCTTGAAACCACAGTGTTTGCACTTCACTGTGTACCTTCTAAATCGGTTCAAAAGACACCATATGAGATATGGAATGGGAAGCATCCCAACATGTCTTTTATGATGATTTGGGGATGTGAATCTTATGTTAAGAAAATGTTTCCTGAAAAGCTTAGTCGTAGATCGATAATGTTACTTTGTTGGTTATCCCAGGGAAACCAGGGGGTACCATTTATACAACCCAATTGAAAAATAAGTGTTTGTTGTCAAGGATGTTGCACTCCTAGAAAAGGAATCAGTGTGAGGAAAGTAGAACTCAAAGAGGTTTGAGACTAACAAGAAAGAATTGAATCTATAGATGTACAAGAGAAACATAGAGAGTCACATACTGTTGTGGAATCTCAAATTCCTTGTGTGACACGGGAACCTCACAGATCTAGTAGGACATGCCTTGAGACAAATATATTTGGTTATCTATGGATTCAAGAAGGTGATGAGTCAGTCATTCATGATGAGCCAACTACCTACTTAGAAGTTGTTAAGGAACCAGAGTCTGAGAAATGGCTTGAGCCCATAAGATTTGAGATGGAATACATGTATACCAACAAGGTATGGACCTTGGTGGATCCACTTGAAGGGGTAAAACCCATAGGGTGCAATTTTGTTACAACCTCAATTTTGCATATGTTTTTATTATTGAATAATAATGATTTTGTGAATTTGGACTTAATTGAACGGGCCATCGAGGTCAGGGAAAGGGAAGGGGATTCGCGCCAACCACGGTCGTGGCGGCAGCGCTAGGGTTGCGCGAGGAGGAAGAAGATCGGGTGACATTGGACAGTATTACCCCTCCGAGTTATGCAGAGTCGAGGAGTCACGCAGGGGTATAAGAGTAAATTGGTTATGTTCCAATCGTCCGTGTATACGTTGCATGGAAGAGATGACATGGCAGCCTGCCATTGGTTCAAGTAAGTGGATTCTTGCAAAATTCATATCTAATTATCAATAGATCGGATGGGTACATGTAATATATGTATTTTGCTCAAAAAAATGCGAGGAATCCATTAAAAATAGATTTATAATCTAATTCCTCTTACAATTCGAAAAGTAGTGGAAGTTATCAACTTTAATGCATTAATGATTAAGAAACCCTAAGTTAAGATGATTAATGTATCGAGGAGGGTTATATGGATGATTAAAGTTGATATTAACATGTTGATTATAAAAAGACGCATTAAGATCAAAAAGGATGAACTTTACATGTAATTGGATTAATTTAGGGTTCCATGTACATAAATAAGATTTAATGGGCCTTGAAACCCTAATGTTAGTAATTATGATTCTTAATCGCTTGAATTGTTCAAATTCATGAATCAAGTTGAGATATGATGATTCTATGCTATTTTGAGTATAAAAGTTCCTAATTATGGATAAATACCCCTAATATGGTAATTAGGGTTTTATAATGGATAAATGTGGAATTAGTGATAAATAGAGTTCATATGTGAATTAGACTATATGAAAGATAAGTTGCTAATTTGAAAGAAACCAAAATGATAATTGGGGCTAATGATCGTGTCATGACTTAAAAGGATAAAAATGGTAGTTTTAATGTAAAAGAGGCATAATAGACTTAATTGACATTTAATTGTGCCTATGATGTTGAAATTAGGGTTTGTGGACTAAAAGGGCATTAGAAGTAATAAATGTGTTATGGAGGCTAAAACCCTAATGAAACCCTAAAAGTGGACTAGAAACCCTAGGAAGCGAGCTAGGTTTAATAGACCTTGATGGCCTGATCAATGATAGGAAAAGTGGATGCATATTTCAGGATCATCTTGTGTGCTTGCTTGTTTACTGGATTTCTTGCTTAGTTGGATTATTTCTACACTCAAGTCAGTCTGAAAGTTATGTGGTTAATTATGGTTAATCGTATTAGTTTCCCGAAAGTTTTCTGGATGATTAATCACATTGAATGCAACCTATCAGTTTGGATGTTCATACTTGCAAATCATAAAGTCACTATGATTATCAAAATTATAATATAAGTGTGTATTCTTACACCTACATGCCACCCTGATGGATGATGGCAAAAGGTCAAGCCTAGGAGGGAAGACCCATGGACACCATGAGTGGTGACCCCAGACACCAAGATCGGGATTGAGAAGGTGGTCTTTGTTGCATGACTAATGGGCACCATGAGTGATGACCCCAGGCACCAAGCTCGGGATTGAGAAGTTGGCCTTAAGTCAATGATAAAAGAGAAACCCTAAAGAGGGTATTCCAAGGTTAGGGTAAAAGTGGTGGAGAATGTCACATTGAAAACATTATTTGGCTAGTTAATTAATTTGATTATGATATTTAGATTGTTAGCCATATTTGTGAAATTTTGGTTGCCCCCACATACCGACATATTCCTATATGCTGACCAACATTTTGTTTGTCAGCGTTTTAAGTGCAACTCTGAAAAGAACAAACAGTAAAGTGACACATTGTGAAAATAAGAAATAAAGTGCAAGGAGGATTAGATAGAATAGAATCAAGCTATGGATAGAAATAGATTTCCAAAGTTTTTAAAAGGTATGCAAAGTTTTATTTTATACCAGATTTCAGTTTAGTTGGTAGAATTTCATAATTGTTACTGATTAATTAGCAAACCTTTGATCTGGTTTATTGGGATAACGGCTCTGACCTCTTGGTCTCCCTTGAGTGGGGGTTACCGGGAGGCGGGGTCGTTACAAATTTGGTCTTCAAAAAGAAGACTGACATGGATGATAATATACATACTTACAAAGGTCAATTGGTTGCAAAGGGTTTCAAATAAGTTCAAGGTGTTGACTATGATGAAACCTTTTCTCTAGTTGCCATGGTTAAGTCCATCATAATCATGCTTGCCATTGCAGCTTATCATGACTATGAGATTTGACAGATGGATGTTAAAATTGCATTCCTTGATGAGAATCTTCTTGAGGATGTGTACAAGACATAACCTAAGGGTTTTATAAATCTAAAGGATTCAAATAAAGTGTGTAAGTTATAAGGGTCAATCTATGTATTAAAGCAAGCATCTTGGAGTTGGAATCTTCAATTTGATGAAACGGTCAAAGATTTTGGCTTTAGTCAAAATGAATATGAACCATGTGTTTAGTGGGAGCATGATTGTGTTCCTCATATTGTATGTAGATGGCATACTATTGATTGGGAATGTCATCCCTGCTTAGATGAAAGTAAAGTCCTGGATAGGAAATTCATTCTCTATGAAAGACATAGGAGAAGCATCCTACATTCTATGAATCAAGATCTATAGAGATATATCTAAAAGACTTTCTTGGACTAAGCCAGAGCACATACGTTGACAAAGAGTTGAAGAGGTACAGTATGGATAAGTCGAAGAGAGGAAACATTCCCATGTCTCATGGTGTTACCATCTCTAGAGCTTAATGTCCCAATTCTTGTGAAGAAAGGGAGAGCATGAAAAAGATTCCATATGCTTATGCAATTGGATATGTCATGTACACAATGTGATGTACTCGTCCAGATGTCTCATATGTCTTGAGAATGATGAGAAGATATCAGTAGGATCCCAATGAAGGTCATTGGACTGCTATGAAGAACATCCTTAAGTACTTGATAAGAACTAAGGATCAGTTTTTAGTCTATAGTGAAGAGGAAGAGTTGGTGGTAAAGGGTTACACTGATGCAAGCTTCCAAACTGACAAAGATGATTATAGATCGCAATTTGGATTTGTTTCATGCCTCAACAATAGAGCTATGAGCTGGAAGAGTTCCAAGTAAGAGATAGTTGTGGATTCTACAATGGAGTTCGAGTATATAGTTGCATCCAATGCAGCAAAGGAGGCTGTTTGGATCAAGAAGTTCATCTCAGAATTTGGGGTGGTTCCAAGCATCAGTGAGGCAATTGAGCTATATTGTGACAACAGTGGGGCTATTGTGCAAGATATGGAACCTACATTGCATCAAAGTTTCAAGCATATACAAAGGCGTTTCCATCTTGTACAAGAAACCATACGTTGAGGAGATGTGAAGATTTGCATAGTACCAACTGAGAGCAATGTGGTCGACCCCTTGACAAAAGCACTTTCGCAGCATAAGCATGAAGGTCATGCTACAACACTTATGATTAAGTACATGGATGATTGTCTCTAAGTGGAAGTGGGAGTCTGTTTCTATGTATGACTAGAGATCCAATCATATAATGATTGTAACGGCATATCTTGTAAACAATTTAATTTTTAATTAAGGCAATCTTCCAATTTATTCTGTTTATTTAGTATGAGATAATGATGTAACATAATATATGTCTAAAGAATGATAAATGACATATGTCATTGGGTTGAGGACCTGAACGATGAGATCATATGGATGTCAAGAGTATAAGCATTCTTGTTATGTCCCTAGTCAGATGTTATTGTGGAAGGATAATAGACAACAATAACACTTAAGAACAAAATGTGTGTTGGTTTATGATAGAATCTCATTAGTCATGATATGTGATATCAAACCAAGCACATAGATACTTGTTATAAAATAGTTTATCGGACAGACCCACCATGAGAGTGACACATTGAAACCTTGATTGGTAGTCAGAGTCATCTCTCATAGTGATGGCAGTGATTGTAGTTCATAGACCTAAAATCACTACACTCATCACATGTTGTATGGTGTGCTTTGACATCATCCATCGTGATCCTAAACAAGGGTTACCATAAAGATGATGCTCGGGTGCACTGTGACACTTGGGGATGACTATGAGTGATGTAGATGGGATTTGTCCCTCCTATAGGAGTATGATATCCTGGCCACTTGATAAGAGAGACTAAGAAATACATGGCCATGCTGATGTGAGTCAATATGTGATATTGTCCTGACACGTATCTCAGACAGTCTACTCAAGTTCAAGGAACATGGGTTGAATGTTGAAGAGGATGATGATTACATGCCTTGAGTTCAATCTAGATATCACAGATAAAGGAACTATACATTCACTGTAACACTAGTCATAGATGATAGGTTAAATTGTTCTCCAACTTATCCAATTACTTGGATAGCAATGAAGTCCTTCTAGATACCAATCATTGATTGTGAAATCATAATATGACAATGAATATCGCAGCCAACGTAATGTGGAGCCTACCAGGTTACACGCATAGGATGTGATTGGAATAGGAGTATAATTGTGGACTTTAGTGGAAGTGTTTTGAATCAAATTGATTACTAAATGTTTAGGTAATCTACTATAATATTGGAATATAATCTGAGTTAATTGGTTAAAGTGTTTAAACCAATTAATTAGATTCCATTGTTAAGTCGAGTGGTTGATTTAGAGCAATTAACTAGTGTTGAATAATGAAAATTAGTAAATCAATTAATGTGATTAATTGGTTAGCTAATTATTTCCATAATTGAGGGTTCATATCGACCAATATGACCATCTAGGGGTTTAGCAACCATGTCGCCCAAACCCTAACTCTAGGGTGGATAAGGGATATCGAGCACCAAGGTAAAACTATCTCAACAAGGTGTATCGTGCAGGACACTCAACAAAACATAACGCCCAAGCACACATGGGTATCGGCCAAAGGTACAACCCAAGACAAGAAGTTTATCGGGCGGCACTATCCCCAAAGTCATATCATGCAAGACACAACCCAACAAGGTCGTCTTCAACCTCAAGCACAAGGTCACCAAACCCTAGTTGATCAAGAAGGTCGGCTCACCTCTCAACAACCAAGAGAGAGGGGTGTTGCACAACCTCTTTCACAAATCAGGTAACCACAAGGATCCAACCTCAACATAGGTCATCAAAAGCTCATCTCTCAAATCCATGGTGAGAGGAGGGTATTGCCCAAGCAACTAGAATATAAGTTCACCTCTCAACTTAAGCGAGAGAGGGGTATTTCCCACATTACTAGAGCTCAAACTCACTTCTCTAGACCAAAGAGAGAAAGGAGTGTTGCTACCAAAGAAAACCTCAACTATGGTTCGGCCAACTAGGTGTAAAGTCATATAACCCATCATCAACAACAACAACATCATGCTCATAAAATCCATAAGATCAACAACATGTTCTAGAACAAGAAACATACATGCATGGCCGATTGTCAACATATATGAAACATGCAACATAGGGAAAGTAGTATAGCTAGGGTTAGAAGTTATGTAACCCGCCTTAAGCAAGCTCCAAGCTCCTAGCACCAAGCTTCCAAGCACCACCACGAGAAAAAGAACAAAGCACTCTAGGGTTCGGCCACCACTAGAGGAAGAAGAAGACTCCAAGGAGAAGGAGGAGGATCGGCCATTAAGCTTGCAAAGGAGAGGTGTCATACACCAAGGGAGAGGGGAAACTAAGGAACTAAAGGGATCCTTAGCAAGAGAAAGGGAACACATGTATAGAAGAGGATGGAGGAGAAACCAAGGTAAAACAAGGCAAAGTGTCACCCACCTAGGGATACTTGTCCACGGGCAATGCCACCCTCATTTCTTGCCCCACACACATGTCCAAGGCAATTGCCACATGCAAGCATCATGCACCAAGTGTCCACTAGAGTGGTGACACAAACGAAGCTAGGATTCAAAGGTGGTCCAAGCCCGATACACCCACACCTGCCCGACACAACCCCATGGGCGACACACCCATGGCCGCCACAACCATGGTCGGCACACCTATGGCCGACACAAGGTCCAACTAGGCTAGGCAAGGCTTAGACAAGGGAAAACAAGGCCCAAAAGAGCTCAACCAAGCCCAAGACAACCCAAGGCACGAACCCAAACCTTCCTCTCAACCCTAGAGGAATCAAAGAGAGAGAAAGACATCTATCAAGGTGACAAACTTGCTCTTCAACCCTATCTCAGGTTATTTTGCAAGTAGCACCTCAACTCTCAACAAAGCACAAGCAAACCCTAATCACCACTAAAGGTGATTAGCAAGCAACTAAGCACCAGGTTTAGGCAAAACAAACAGGGTAAGCCCAAAATGAAGGTCAGGGTCCTTACAAACAACTAGACTCTATGGGTTGAGTCAACCTAAAGCGGTAGATGACCGCGAGGGGTAATAGTCGTATATAGCTTTTTCATTTCAATATGGCTTATCTTGATGCTATCTGATAATCCTAAAAAGGATTGATGTTATTGATTTCCCTATTGATTGTCCTATGGGGACATAGGGAAGAAATATTGAGAACTAGAATTTATATTATGTTTAGTATTCTTTTAAGTGTTCTATAATTGCTCTTATCCATGTGAAAGAGGATGAGATATAGAATTGATGCCTGGAGAAAGTCTAGGAATGTTAAATCATGTGTTGGTGATGATACGAAAAGTAAGGAATATGATAGTACATAAAGTGCATACTACCCAATCTCCGTACTTGTATACCCTGGCCAGGTATATAATTATGGGAGATAGGGCAAATATGGAACTCTTAGATTGTTATCTTTATGATTACTCTGATCAAGTAGTCATTCTGAGACAATCTAGTGAGTATAACTAAACTGGAAATATGGTATGGACATGTATATCACATCCTAAATGCAATAAAGTGGAAACTGAGATGATCTCATATCAATATGTATGTATGAGGAAATGAAAAGTATAATCCTCATGATAAGAGAATGAGAACAAGGGAGATGATCCCTGTTAGATAAAGCATTTGTGAAAAGTAAAGATCTTTTCCCATGATGTGGAAATGGGAAATGTGATAAAATCACAAAATGCTCATGAACATGTTAGACAATAACAAAGAAAGGAATAATGATATGTAATCATCCTTATAATTTCTATGTTGATGGCAAGGAACCTAGGATGAGACACGAGTAAATGACTCATGAATAGTTGAAAGTTCGGGCGATAATTAAAGGAGATTATAATCTCTTCTCTTTGATAAACAACCCTGGATGATGATGGGGTGATAAAAGGAATATGTTTCTTTGTGTTCTTTCCTTTCAGGGACATGGCAATCAAGTGAGTACTATTACACTTGATGTGCATGGATTAGAAATAATCCATTGATGGATACTTAGAAAAGTATTAGTTTGTCTTATACTTTGGTTCTAAGATTAAGATAAGTGTAATAAGTAATGTCCCAAGATGAAAGAAAGATGAGGATGTGATGTGTTTTGACACATGTGATGGATACCAAAGTAAGAAATTCTGGTATCTAAGAAATATCAGGTGGTATGGGAAAGTAAAAGCATAACTCCTAATCAACTGATTTATGTTGGTTACCTGGGATGGCCAACTATGAAATCAGAGTAGTTACATAAAATAGTATGGACATCATATGTTAGGGGTTTATGCTTTGCATAAACATAACATCGATAAGAATGTACTAATTGATGGAACAATTGTAAAATCATTGTGGGAAAGCTTATCAAGCTAAAAATAATTCCTTAGAATACCCCTATCTAGATCTATTAAGGCAACTTATACATAACATCTAGAGATACCTCTAAGATAAGTTCTTAATTGACAACTAACCTCCCCTTATGAAAAGAGTATGTACAACTAATGAGATAGTTGGTACTAGTAGTAAGAAAGTTTAATGTTGTGTCAGCAGATTAGATGGCATAGCAGATATATGATAAGACTTGTAGTCTCAAGTGGGTGACAGAACATAACTCTGGTCTTTCCTTGAAAGTCAAATACTAAACTGAATGAGAAGTATGGAAGACTCCCTAGAATCAAGAATCTTGTCACATAAAGTTGTAAGTTGAGAAAGATGAAAAATCAGTGAGGTTTGACACCTGAGTTAAATAAGGTATGTATAATGTTTTTCTAACTAAGAAAAGTTTTACCTGACACAGAGTTGACTCTACAGTCAATAATGAAAGGACAATGGAGTATGTGCCCAGTGTGACATATTCTATGATAATTATGTGTGGAAGAACTTTGTGTTGATCAAAGTTCTATGACATCTCCATAACATTAAGATGATATGTGGAGACTTGATGATATGATGAATAAATAATATATGTCTCCCTTTACCTGGGATTTCGGGGATGAAATCCTTGTTAGGGGTTTATAACTTGTAACGACCCTGACATGGGTTATGAGGTAACCCTATTCGTTTGGGATAAGTAAGTTGCTTAGAACTATAATATAATCCTCTAAGGTATTTTTTTTATCATGTGACACACTTATGTTTCAAGTTTGGTCCCGATTGAATGTTGTTTGAGCAATGTTCCTTTGTTTTGGACCAAAGTGCAATTTACCCAAGTTGAGGGGTTATATTGCAAAATGTCACATGTTGAACGTGCCTTATATGTTTTAGCATCATAAGATAGAGAATGATTCAAGGTGGTGGCTTTTGGAAAGCCTAAATTTCAAGTTTGAACTTGTTTGAACAAAGTTGGTACCTTGTGCACCAATTTTGGTACAAATTGTAATTTACCCAAAATGTGGGGTTGATATGCAAATTACCACCTCTAGAGTGTTCCTAATTCCTATATGTATCTATAATGACCCTGACCTGGGTTATGAGGTAACCCTATTTGTTTTGGCTAATAAAGTTGCTTACAACTTTAATATAATCCTCTAAGGTGCTTTGTTATCATGTGACACATTCATGTTTCAAGTTTGGTCTCGGTTGAATGATGTTTGAGCAATTTTCCTTTGTTTTGGACCAAAGTGAAATTTTCCCAAATTGAGGGTCTATAATGCAAAATGTCACATGTTGAACATTCCTCATGTGTTTTAGCATCATTATAGAGAGAATGATGTAAGGCGGTGGCTTGTGGAAAGCCTAAATTCCAAGTTTAAACTTGTTTGAACAATGTTGGTGCATTGTGCACCAATTTTGGTACAAATTGTAATTTACCCAAAATATAGGGTTGATATGCAAATTACCACATCTAGAGTGTCCCTAATTCCTCTATGTATCATTTAGAGGAGATATAATGAATGAGAAACCATGTTTGAATCAATTATGAATGATGATACTCTTGGTGATGAAATGACCAAGAAAAAGGGTTGAATATGTAAGCTTAACTTGAGTTGTATCAAGTTGAAAAGCTTATATATGAGTGCCTATCGGTCAAGGAGCCATACGAGGAGCCTCATATCATTTTGTGAACTTTTGTCAAAGGCCATGTCGTGCAAATCACCTCAAGGAGGTGAGGTGTGTCGAGTTACAACTTCCTTAGCAAACTTGTGTTGAGTTGTGAATAAAGTGGTGATTTTGTTGATATATCTTATTCAAAGAGATAAGTAATGGACGGATCCTTATCCCTAGATCACTCTCAACTGTTTTTCATGTCAATATAAATGATTATGCATGTTTGTACACGTGTCACCCATGCATGACACGTGGCACCTACTAGCTCAAAATAATGACACCTCATTTTTGCCTTCCTTCATGAACAATAAGTATATATATCCCTAGTTTCACCCCTTGGTGCAGTTTTTCGACCATTACCACCCTCCTACCCTAAGGTATCGTGCATAGAGCTCCCATATCGCGAAGGGATGTTGTGGTATCGTGCATGGGTCATGGGATATCGCCCATAGCAAAAGCATATCGGTCAAGTAGGTAATATCAGTCATATAGAGTGATATCGGCCATAGTGAAGTGTTTTTGGTCCCAAGTGAGTGGCATATCGGCCACAAGTGGTGGCATATCGTGCAAGGGATGTGAGGTATCGTGAAAAGGTGATGGAGCAAGAAGGAGCTCAAATATTAACCCTAAGGTGAGGCCATGATCATCTTCAACCTTGGATTGAAGCATGATTTTAGGGTTTTGATCTTCCTTTCTTTTCTTCTTCACCAATTGCTTATCCATGGTGATTCCGTGTATATGAAGGAGTTGTGAACGAGCCTTGGACTTTTGATAAGTCATCCTCAACCTTAGGAACGTGGATCTTTGGATCTTTGAGCTTTGAAGTTGTTCTTAAGGCGGGTTATATAACTTGAACTCAACCATGTTATTATTCTTCACCTAAATTGCTATAATTAGTGAAATACTTTTAATTCCAAAATTTCCTGAAGTAGTTGATGAAATTATGAGTTCTAGTAATTGCTTAGACCTGTTTCCATGAATTATATCAGTTAGAACAAAGGTCTAGAGCTTGAAGAAGTTCGTATCACTTTGTAAAGTGATATCGGGTTCAAGTATATGCTCAAATAGCCCTAACCCGATATGGGTATGTCTTGCCCGATATGTCTTGCACAATATGCTTGCATGATAGGAAGTCTAGAATAGACTCCATACAAGATACAAAGATAATTGTATACTTGGAAGATGACAAGAAACCCTAATTTGGGTAACCCGATATAAGTGAAGTGTAACAAGTGATATTGCACGACATGGTTGCACAACATGGTTGCACGATAGGGTTGCACGATACACGACCCTAGATGATATGGTAACCCTAACCCATCATGGCTAACCATAGATGGTGACTAGCCTGATAGGGTGATTGAATGTACTTCTATCCCGGCATGGTGATGGGTTGATACCTCATAAGTATCATGGGCAACACATACATATACCTTGTGCCCGATATGAGGTCAAGAAGATACCTCATGCCTGATATGGATACAAGTGAAAATCCTAACCCGATATGGTGAGTGTTCATACACCTCCAACCCAAGACACCTTGTAAAGGTGAGAGTAAGACACTCTTAGGAGTAATGAGTGTAACACCAAGTAATGGTATGGCTAATACCTTGATAGGTGAAACACCTAAAGTGGTTGATAATGGTTAATCCTATATCAACAATGTCTCAACCTGAGATGAGTTCATATCAATTCATGATGGTTTGACAATTCAAATGTATGACTTGTGATCAATACAATACATAATAAATGTGATGGGCTAGTGGATAAAGTATTAGGATGGGAAATACCCTAATACAAGATAAGTTGATGAACTTAAGTAAGTTAAAAGTGATGAGGGAAGTGATACACCAAGGCATGGTAAATATCACATCCAGTACTTTAAGGTTGTTACACCTTGATGCACCTTAAATCCAATATACTTGGATGAGTAACACATGATGTGTGTCATGTCAATTGTTATATTGAGATGTAATGCACTTTGATAAGTGTGGGCTAACATACCTTGAGAAAGGGTCAAGCCAAGTTAATAAAGTATGATGTAATCATACCCTGATAAGGATGAGAGAGGAACTCATACCTTGTGTTGATGATTCATTTAAAGATAAATGATGAGAATAAATAAGTATGATTGAATACTTATGATAGCAATGTTTGCTCCTAGATGTGTGGAGCAATGAATTAGGGATTGATCATTGATAATATGATCTTGAAAACCTAAATGGTTAATAATGGAAAACCCTAACCCTAATGCTGGGAAGGTTGTATTTCTCTTATTGCATAAGCCTTGTAAGGCATGTTAAATACTTGTATAGCAAGTATAATGATTAATGGCCTTGTGAGCCATGTGAACAAGATGTGTAATGGCCTTGTGAGCCATGTGAACAAGATGTGTAATGGCCTTGTGAGCTATGTGAATAGTTGTTGCCTAGTGAAAGGTGACAAGATGATTAATGGGCCTGGTGAGCCATGTGAATAGTTGTTGCCTAATGAGAGGTGACAAGATGTTTATAAAAGTCTCATGTAAGGAATGGTAATGTGCAAAATAAACTAAGGGAAATGGAAACCAGTAACTTCATAATAATAATAAATGGTTAAAATAATAATGAAATCTTGATCATACATGGTTTATGCTTATAGACAAATAAGGGCTATAGTGTTTTGAAGATGTTTAAAGGAGATAAGAGGAACACTTGTAGTACGTAAAGAATGTGAATAGATATGATGGCTTGCCCCAGGGTATAATGCCTAGTAAAAGGATGTGACAACTAATGATGAATTTAAGGGATTGATATCCCATAGCGAATGTGTAATCAGGTTTGGTTAAAGTCCAATACCTAGCAGAGGCTTAATGCCTATAATCAGGTTTGGTTAAAGTCCAATACCTGGCAGAGGCTTAATGCATGTAATCAAGATTGGTTAAAGTCCAATTCCTGGTGGTGTAATCAGGATTGGTAGAGTCCAATGCCTGGCGGTGTAATCAGGTTTGGTTAAAGTCCAATACCTGGTAGAGGCTCAATGCCTGTAATCAAGTTTGGTTAAAGTCCAATACCTGGTAGAGGCTTAATGCCTGTAATCAGGTTTGGAAGAGTCCAATACCTGGCAGAGGCACAATGCATGTAATGATACTACAGGATGGGTAATACCCAATGCATGTAATGATGACACAGGATTGGTAATAACCCAATGCATGTATTAATGATGTATGAGTGCATGACAGATATAATTTCAATATTTGTTTAAGCTGATTGGCTAAGGCCAACATATAGAAACAAGAATAATTCATGGGTGGCATTTCAGGATAATAAGTATCACAAGAAAAGCTTGACATATTGAGATGTTGATACAGTATGATAGATAAATGACATATATGTTATCCCTATTCCTTATAAAGAGAATAGATGATTTACTGTTCTATCATGGATAGTTGCAATACTTTAAAAAGATGAGAATAATCTAAATTTCTTAACCTCTGCTCAGTTTTATATTTTTAAACTGCAATAATAATGTTTTTGGCGGAGAGTTATATCTCTCGTTGGGGCAATTTTCAATTGTCTCGCCCCGTGGGATCCACATTTTTTTAGGTGGACGTGCATGAGGGGGATTGAGACCGTATTGTAGAGAAAGAACAACAACAACAGGGACAATAGTGACAGCTCAGGTTGAGTGTACTGTCTGTCATGTCTTGTAGATAGAAGTCATATGTGTCGTCTCTGTACTCTCAGGTCCTTGGATTTAGTACGTGCTAGTTGCATGAATAATATGAGATTTTGGCTTGAATGCCTCGATGTTTTATGTTTCTCCAATATCTTTTTTGATAGAGCAACTATTATATGTTGTCCTCGAGATGAGATGAAACAATCTTGTACAATGTAAATCATGATATGTATGAGTTTTGGATCTTTCAGTAAAAGTTTTCTGTACAAGGATCTCCTTGCAAAATGGTTTTAATTTTTAGTGATTTTTGTTAATCCATTATTTATGTTTATTCCGCTCAATTAGTAATGATTTGTTTGTCAGTTTGGCGACTGTCATTATAGTATCATTTAGAGGAGAGAGAATGAATGATACACCATGTTTGATTCCATTATGAATGATGGTAATCTTGGTGATGAAATGGCCAAGAAAAGGGTTGAATATGAAAGCTTAACTTGAGTTGTATCAAGTTGAAAAGCTTATATATGAGTGCCTATCGGCCAAGGAACCCAAGGAGGTGTCCCATATCATTTTATGGACTCTTGGAAAAGTCCATATCATGCAAAGCACCTCAAGGAGGTGAGGTGTGTCGGGTTACAACTTCCTTAGCAAAGTTGTGATGAGTTGTGAATAAAGTAGTGATTTTGTTGATATATCTTATTCAAAGAGATAAGTAATGGACGAATCCTTATCCCTAGATCACTCTCAACTATTTTTCATGACAAGATAAATGATTATCCATGCATGTACATGTGTCACCCATGCATGGACATGTGGCACCTACTAGTTCAAAATGATGACACCTCATTTTCACCTTCCTTCATGAGCAACATGTATATATACCCCTAGTTTCACCCCTTAGTTGAATTTTTAGACCCTTACCACCCTCCTACCTTATGGTATCGTGCATAGACTCCTTGTATCGTGCAGGAGTGTTGTGGTATCGTGCATGGGCCCTTGGGTATCGCCCATGGCAAGATCATATTGCCCAAGTAGGTGATATTGGCCATATAGAGTGTTATCGGCAATAGAGTGAAGAGTTGAGTGGCATATCGTGCAAGTGAGTGCCATATCATGCAAGAGGGGTGGAATATCGTGCAAGGACACTAGTGTATGGTGCAAAGGTGTTAAGGAGAAAGAAGGAGCTCAAATCTTAACGTTAAGGTGAGCCATAGTTGTCTTCAAGCTTGAATTGAAGCATGGAACTAAGGTTATGATCTACCTTTCTTTTCTTCTTCACCAATTGCTTATCCATGGTGATTCCTTGTACATGAAGGAATTGTGAACGAGACTTGGACTTTTGATAAAGTCATCTTCAACCTTAGGAACGTGGAGCTTTGGAGCTTGGAGCTTTGAAGTTGTTCTTAAGGCGGGTTATATACCTTGAACTCAACCATGTTATTATTCATCACCTAAATTGCTATACTTAATGAATTACTTTTAATTCTGAAATTTCCTGGAATAGTTGATGAGATTATGAGTTCTAGTAGTTTCTTAGACCTGTTTCCATGAACTATAGCAGTTATAACTAAGGTCTAGAGCTTGAAGATGATGGTATCACTTTATAAAAGTGATATTGGGTGCAAGCATACAAGCAAGCACCTCTAACCCGATATGATGATGTACCTACTTTCCTAAAACGTTATGGATATGATTTTATACCTTCTTGCACGATATGGGGGTGTAGTATACACCTCTTGCACGATATGAAATCTATTATAGACTCCATGCACAATACAAGGTCAATTGTATACTTGTAAGTTGACAAGAAACCCTAATTTGGGTAACCCGATATAAGTGAAGAGTAACAAGTGCTAATGCACAGTATGATACATCATTGGTACTTAGTATCATGAGGCCTACATGACCTTGCACGACATGATTTCATGACACATGATCTTGCACGATAGGGTTGCACGATACACAACCCTAGACAATATGGTAACCCGACATGGTGATGAGTTGATACCTCTTAAGCATCACGGTCGACACATATATGTACCATGTTGTAAGGACCCTGGCCTCTGTTTTGGGCTTACCCTATTTGCTTTGCCTAACCCTGGTGTTTAGTTGCTTGCTAATCACCTTTAGTGGTGATTAGGGTTTGTTTGTGCTTGTTGAGTGTTGGAGGTGCTACTTGAAATTAACCCAAGTTTAGGGTTGATGAGCAAGTTTGTCACCTTGAGAGGTGTTCCTCTCCCTCCTTGCTTCCTCTAGTGTTGAGAGGAAGGGTTGGGCTCGTTTCTTGAGTTGCTTTGGGCTTGGATGAGCCTTGTTGGGCCATGTTATGCCTTGCTTGAGCCTTGCTTAACCTTGTTGGACCTTGTGTCGGGCATAGGTGTGTCGGCCATGGGTGTGTCGCCCATGGGGTTGTATCAGCCATGCACCTCCTTTGACTCCTAGCCTCATTTGTGTCACCACTCCAGTGGACACTTGGTGCATGATGCTTGCATGTGGCAATTTCCTTGGACATGTGTTTGGGGCATGATGAGAGGGTGGTGTTTCCCATGGACAAGTGTCCCTAGGTGGGCGACACATTGGCTTGTTTTACCTTGGTTTCTCCTCCATCCTCTTCTATATATGTGCTCCCTTCCTCTAGCTAAGGATCCCTTTAGTTCCTTAGTTTCCCCTCTCCCTTGGTGCATGACACCTCTCCTTTGCAAGCTTAGTGGTCGATCCTCCTCCTTCTCCTTAGAGTCTTCTTCTTCCTCTAGTGGTGGCTGAACCCTAGGGTGCTTTGTTCTTCTTCTCCTGGTGGTGCTTGAGCTTGGTGCTAGGAGCTTGGAGCTTGCTTAAGGTGGGTTACATAACTCCTAATCCTAACCATACTACCTTCTTCTATATTATATGTTTTCATATGATCATAATTTGCCTGGTAGGTTGCTAGATATGTTTCTTGCTTAGTTGCACCTTTAGTCCTGTGGTTATAGTGATCTTGTTGTTATAGTTGAGGTTTTGTACTTTTGTAACCTAGTTTGTTGAACCATGGTTTAGAGTTTCCTTGTTGAGCAATACCCCTCTTCTCTCCTTGGTTATGAGAAGTGAGTTTGAGCTCTAGTGATGTGGGCAATACCCCTCTCTCGTTTAAGTTGAGAGGTGAGTCTACATCCTAGTTTCTTGGGAAACACCCTCCTCTCACCATGGATTTGAGAGGTGAGATTTTGTATGGATGATGACCTATGTTGGGGTGGATCCTTGTGGTTGCCCGAGTTGTGATGGAGGTTTTGTAAAACCCCTCTCTCTTAGTTGTTGAGAGGTGAGCCAACCTTCTTGATCAATTAGGGTTTGGTGTCCTTGTGCTTGAGGTTGAAGATGACCTTGGAGTTGTGTTGTCATTTGTTTAGTCTTGAGTTGTACCCTTGGCTGTTGTGCCTAGATGGAGTTTGGTTGGTAGTCTATACCCTTGTGTGTTGGGCATTATGCCTTGTTGGGTGCCCTGCATGATACACCTAGCTAAAGTAGTTGGCTTGGTGCCCGATGTACCTTGAACGTTATACAGCTCAGTGAGCTATCTTTGTGATGGGCATCATGGTTGGTGGTGGTGATGCCCGATATGTTGACATATAGAAACCCTAGATGCTGCTTTGTTGGAGGCCAATATGGAGTGCTTCCCCTAACCGATAGGATTCTTTGGAGCATTTTGGTGTCGCCTGAGTTGTGAGTATGTTGGGTGATACCATGTTGTGATGGGGGCGGTATGTTTTGAAAGTGCGAGCCTTGGGCTTTTGAGTGGTGTGGCTGCCCGATAGGTACCTTAACCCTAGATGGGCAATAGGGCTTAGTCGATGTGGATAGATAGTTGTTTCATGCTTAGCCCCTTGCACGATACACTCTCTTAACCTAGTTGCACGTTATGCCTTGTGCGTCAGAGTTGCACGTTATGTCTTGATCTCTAGTTTCACAACACCCTTGGGTGGTGGTCGATACCTTCTAGGGTTGGCTGACATGTGTTTATACATATGATTAGGCCGGTATGCTTTTGGTAAGGGGATGCTACCCTACCCGTTACAAGTTGTGGTGAGGGACACGCCACCCGCCACCCCCTTTTGGTGAGGGTTGTGGAAGTTTTAGTAAGGGTTCTGATAACTCGGGTTGTATATAGATGATGGTTCCATGTTAATAATGATATTACATGTGTTTATGATCACCTTGAATCCTGTATATATATGATGATGAGTAAATGATAAGCTTGGAAACATATGAGTTGCTTCACATGATGATGTGACCCATGTCTATGGTCACAGGTTTGAGGCATGAATGATAAAGCATATAATCATCAATGTTGCCCTATATTTGATAGCATGATCATTCTGTTAATCCATGATGGCTTCAGTTATCTCTATAAATGTGAATACTAACCATGCAGGTATTTCATGTGGATTCATAGCCAGGTAAGGACTATGAGGTATATATGTTTGAATAACACTGCATTGTGATGATCACCCTGGTGGATGAGATAACATGCATCACTAGTATGATGTGATTAGGTCTGAGGACCTGATTAAGGCTAAGTTCCTAGTTGAGAGGTTATCATTTCAAGATGAGATTAGGGATTGTTATCCCATGTGATGATAAAAGATGATGAGAATGCCTTAAGAGGCAGTGGTTTCCTGTGATGAGGGATTGAGATCCTGGGATAATGTGATGGTGATAACAATAATGTAACTTGATGTTATGTATGTGTTACAACCTAGTTGCCTCAACAATCCACTTAAAATATACTAACTAATTACAGTGGAACATATTATGTAGTTTGCCATGGCCATAGATCCATCATCGTCGGTAGCTGGTGATGGTGAAATAGGTTCTCCTGTAGGTTAACCTGGAAGCGCATATTATTGAATATGTGTGGTTTCTCCTAGCTGAAAATGAGGAGGTAAGAGTGCAACTTTGGTTGTAGACTCCAGAGTGCGGTTTCAGGCCCATAGCTCGATATGTTGGAGCATGGTGAATAGGCCCATGACTCAGGATGTGTGATAAGAGAGCATGAATGCATTCATAGCTCAGAGCACAGTGATTATGCATGTGGCTCAGTTTCACTAGCGTCGATACATGTACCAAGGTGGGCTAGGCAGAGGGTAGCCTAACCCTATGGTTGAGGCCAATTAAGCATGAGACTGTGGTCCTACTTGTGTTGTACTCGTGTACTGACCACGAGGTGGGAGGTCGTGAAGTTTGGCTCTTCCATCAACCTTTTATGGCACCGGCTTGGGTTTCGCAACTGAAGGTTGGATTTGAGCGGTACGGCTCACTTCCTCAGGGCATAATAAAATGCAATCCAGCCGAATAGTATATCTTGCTTAGAACAAAATACGGAACATTGTTTGAGGCCTTGCTTATATAGCTGATCTAGTTGAACTATGCACTTGTGTGTACGATCCTTATATCTTGTGGTAAGTTCTTATAAAGTTTATCTTGTCAATCATGTTCCATAAGGAAATGCCTAGTTATATGCCTCTCGGATATCTTGGTAAACTTGATGGTAATAATAACCTTGCTCTATATATTGTTCTTATCGTACGTTTTATCAGTTATCTATTGTTGTTGCTTTAACCTTTTTGAGGTTTTATGGTTTTGGTGGGGAGTTATGTTTCTCGTTGGGACTGTGTGTCTCACCCTATTGGTTTATAACCTTTTTAGGTGATCACGCTAGACGTGGTGGTGGTCGCGGGGTTGCGGCCGAGCAACAAGAAGAGAAGTAGAAGGCAAGATATGGATACACTGCTGTTTTGGTTGTTTTGTAATAGAGTCCTAGAGTCATACCTGTACTCTCAGGTCCTCGGAGGTGTTTTGCCATTGTTATATGATGTGTGGTTGTTGAAGCTTTGTATATCCTGTTGCTGGCCGGATGTGGCCCGTTATGTATGTTTAAACAAGTGATGAACTCATGTGATGACAAGATAGCTGATCTTATAAGTTGTGGACACGTATCAAGACTTGTAAATGTTTATATAACCTGTCTTCTTGCAGGATGAGGATCTAAATATAATAGTTTCTTGGTTTATCTGCTTTCCGAAATCAGTTTTTATTACCCTGTATTTTTTGTAATAGGTGGTTTATGGTGTTTTCCGCACGTTTTCGTGTGGCACCTCATTGTCTGTGTGATAGCGGGATGTGTCACCACAAGCTTGGTATCAGAGCACTAGGTTTGCTGAGTCTACAGGGATCTAGGATTAGGTTGTGTCTGTTCTTGTGATTTTTCCATATTTTCTTACGATTATCTTCTGTCCTCAGCAGAAGAAAAAGCCATGATGTCTGGAAACCATGAAGAACATGCTGCCGAGAGCAGTGATGCTGCATCATTTGATGGAGTAGGAGGGCAGGCACATGGAGATTGGGTGCCTTAGGTTCCCCAACTTAACCCAACCATTCTCGAAAACCCTGCCTACCAGCAGCTTATGGGGTAGATGATGGCTACGATGAATCTCATGGTAGAGAGATTGTCAGTGCCTCCGTAGAGAGCACAGGCTCTCAATGGTGAAACATCGGGTATTGGGAAGACCTTTGAGCGACTTCACTGAGTCGGAGCTTCGGACTATGCTGGGATGGATGATCCAGCAGATGCAGATATGTGGCTGACATGTCTTGAGAAGGCCTTCCGGATCCTCGACATCCCTGAAGTAGACAAAGTCAAGCACGCTGTCTACCTTCTGAAGGGTAGTGTTGGCCACTGGTGGGCCATCGAGGAGGAGAAGTGACCCGATGAGGTGATCGGTTGGGAGGTTTTCCGGTAAGAGTTCGTCAGTAGATACTTTCTGAAAATGTATCTGGATGAGAAGATCAACTAGTTTGAGTGACTACGCCAAGGAACGATGAACATCACCGAGTATGAAGCCAAGTTCATGGACCTGTTAAGGTTTTGTCCTCACATGGCAGCGACAGATGACGAGCGGATCAAACATTTTGAGAAAGGCCTGAGTGCTGAGCTGACAATAGCGGTTGCTGCATTAGAGAACCGAGAGAGGTTTGCCACATTTGTGGAGTCTGTCCAAAGGATTAAACAGTCAGTTAGGGAAAAGAGAGAGTCCATGTCTAAGAAGAGGCATGCTCAGTTCCAGAGACAGGGGTTCGATGGCTTCAAGAAGTCAAGGTTTTCAGCACCTTCTGGGCTAAGAGGTTCCAGTGCACCGTCGCAGTGGTCTCTGAGTAAGGGAAGAGGATATGGTTCTTCACTGTCAAAGGCACATAGTACAGCTTCAGTGGCAGTGACAGGGCTATCTACGCCACAACAGCGAGACCAGTCATGCCATCTTTGTGGTCAGATCGGGCATTGGAAGTCAAACTACCCAAGGAAAGATGTTGAAGTAACGCAGCAACTGAGGCAGAATCATCAAGGGTCAGACAGACAGCATCCCAGTAGTAGCAGAGGGTGAGGACGTGGTCAAGCGTCACAAGCAGGATCGTCTTCTCAAGGAAGCAGAGGACATGGACAGCAAGCAATGGCTCGATTCTACGCTATGAGTCAGCCAGAGGAGATAGTCAACCCGCGAGTGGTGGCAGGTCAGATGGAGTTATTTCATTCTAATTTGACTTCTTCTTGCTTTATATTTGTCCTAGTTGACCCGGGTGCTACGCACTCTTTTATCGCCCATAGTATGCTTGAAAACTGTCTTTTACCTGTTAGTTGTAAGAAAGATAGCTTGTTGTTAGAAACCCCTCTTGACAGTTCGTCGATGCTTCGGGAAGTGTGTCCATCCTGTGTTCTGTCTTTTTTAGGACACAAGATACAAGTGGATCTTATACCACTTGATATGCATGGATTCGATGTGATCCTTGGGATGGATACCTTAGAGAAGTATAAGGTTGTATTGGACTGTGGTTCCAAGCAGGCAGTGTTTGATGATTGTGGAGAGAAGTGGATCTTCCAAGGAGATAGGAAGATTCTCCCGACGTGTCTAGTGTCAGCAATGGTGGAAGAAAAGTTGTTACGGCAAGGATGTAAGGTTTTCTTAGCTCACGTTGTGGATACCAAGGCAAAGGGCCCTAGCCTTGAGGAGGTGATGGTTGTTGGAGAGTTTGCAGATGTGTTTCCTGATGAGTTCCCTAGTGTTCCCCCATCTCGGGAGATTGATTTCGAGATCAATCTGGTTCCAGGAACACAACCATTTGCTCAGACACCATATAGGATGGCTCCAGTAGAGATGGCAGAGTTGAAGAAGTAGTTACATGAGTTGTTGGAGAAAGGTTTCATCCGACCAAGCATGTTGCCTTGGGGTGCTCCAGTATTGTTCGTTAAGAAGAAGGACGGATCGATGCGTCTATTCATAGACTACCGGAAGTTGAACAAAGTCACGGTCAAGAACAAGTACCTGTTACCGAGGATAGACGATCTGTTCAATCAGTTGTGTGGTGCTACAGTGTTCTCAAAGATCGATCTACGATCCGGATATCATCAGTTGAGGATTAAGGCGGATGACATACCAAAGTCAGCTTTTAGGACGAGGTATGGTCACTTTGAGTTTGTGATTATGTCGTTTGGGCTAACCAATGCGCCTGCTGCTTTCATGGATTTGATGAACATGGTGTTATGTTCGTTTCTAGATCAGTTTGTTGTAGTCTTTATAGATGACATCTTGATCTACAATCAGGACAGTCAAAAACATGAACAACATCTTCGAAAAGCGTTGACTCTCCTTCGCCAACATCAGTTGTATGCCAAGTTTAGTAAGTGTGAGTTCTGGTTAAAAGAAGTAACTTTCTTGGGTCATGTGATATCTACAGAAGGAGTCAAAGTGGACCCTAGGAAGGTGGAGTTAGTTGTAGAATGGGAGCAGCCGAAGACGCTGACTAAAGTTCGTAGTTTCCTGGGATTAGCAGGATACTACCGGAGATTTACAAAGGACTTCAGTGTGATCGCGTTGCCGATGACAAAGTCGACTAGGAAGGATGTACCTTTTTTCTGGGATGATCGTTGCCAGCAAGCTTTCCAAAGTTTGAAGGAGAAGCTGACTAGTGCTCCAGTGTTAGTCCTACCAGAGCCTGGAAAGGGCTATGTTGTTTTCTACGATGCTTCCAAGAAGGGCTTAGGATGTGTGCTGATGCAGGAAGACCATGTGGTCTCTTTTGTTTCACGACAGCTTAAGAAACATGAGGAGAACTATCTGACTCATGATTTGGAGTTGGCAGCGGTGGTTCATGCGTTAAAGATTTGGAGACACTATCTTTATGGGGAAGTGTGTCAAATATTTACAGATCATAAGAATCTGAAGTACATCTTCTCACAGAATGAGCTAAACATGCGACATTGTTGTTGGATGGAGCTAATCAATGCTTATGACTGCACCATTGAGTTTCACCCTGGTAAGGCGAACGTGGTAGCTGACGCGCTTAGCCAAAAGTCTTCCTCTCTTCCTATGAAGAAGGCATAGTTGAGTTCTTTGGTATGCCATAGACGGGATATGTTTGTCTCCTTGCGGTAGATGAATGTGCAGATGGAAGTTTCCTTATTAGCAGGACTTTTGGCACAGATGTAAGGAAATCCCATGCTGAGACAACAAATCAAAGACGCACAGTGAACGGATGATACAATGCAATTGATCAGGTCAGAGCTCGGCAGTGAAAAGTGTGATGGGTTCCATGAGTCCAAAGATGGACTAGTTTGCTATCATGATAGGATGGTGGTCCCCGATGTTGATAATATAAGGAAGCTAGTGCTCGAGGAAGCACACACATCGATGTATGCTACGCATCCAGGAGTCACCAAGATGTATCACAATCTGAAGGACATGTATTGGTGGCCTGGCTTGAAAAGAGATGTAGTCGAGTTTGTGGCTAGGTGTGCGGTATGCCAGTAAGTCAAGGCTGAGCATCAGAAGCCGGTAGGTACGTTGCAACCCCTGCCAATACCACAATGGAAATTGGATCATATAACCATAGATTTCGTGGTTGGTCTGCCAAGGACAGCTAAGAATCATGATTCCATTTGGGTGATAGTGGACAGATTGACGAAGTCTGCCCATTTCATACATGAGAAGATGATGTATACAGTCGAGAAGCTTGCTCAAGTATATGTAGATGAGATAGTACGCTTGCACGGTGTGCCCACAACCATAGTTTCTGACAGAGGTCCTCAGTTCACGAGTCATTTCTGGGAATAGTTGCACAAAGCGTTGGGAACGCAGTTGAGGTTCAGCACCGCTTTCCACCCGCAGACAGATGGACAGTCTGAAAGGACTATTCAGACTTTGGAGGATCTTCTCCGGGCTTGTATTTTGTAGTTCCTAGGTAGTTGGGATGTACATCTTAGTTTGATAGAGTTCGCCTACAACAATAGTTACCAGTGGAGCATTGACATGGCTCCTTATGAGGCCTTATATGGTAGGAAGTGCAGATCTCCTTTATGTTGGTATGAGTCTGGTGAGTATCATCTCTTGGGTCCTGAGTTAGTACAGCAGACAATAGAAAAGATCAAAGTGATACAACAACAGTTGAAAGCGGCACAGGATAGGCAGAAGTCTTATGCAGACAATCGCTGATGACCTTTAGAGTTCCAAATGGGAGACAAAGTGTATCTCAAGGTCTCGCCTTGGAAAGGCATGCTAAGGTTTGGCCGGGAAGGTAAGCTAGCACCCAGGTATATGGGGCCATACCCGGTCATAGCACGTATTGGCAAGGTAGCTTACAAGTTAGAGTTGCCTCCAGAGCTGCACAGATTACATCTAGTATTCCACGTCAGCATGCTGAAGAAAAGTCATCCAGATACGGGGGCAGTGATACAACCAATTGAGGTTGAGCTTGATGAAGATGTGACCTATGAGGAAGGTCATATGATGATCCTTGACAAAAGAGTGAAGAAGCTGAAGAGAAAGGACCTAGTTCTGGTAAAGGTTCGTTGGCATCATAGTGGCGTTGAGGAAGCCACGTGGGAGCTTGAGGAAGAGATGAGGAGGAAGTATCCCTCGCTTTTCTCTTCAGATTCCGGGGATGAAATCCCTTTGTAGAGGTTTATAGCTTGTAAGGACCCTGACCGCTATTTTGGGCTTACCCTATTTGCTTTACCTAACCCTGGTGTTTAGTTGCTTGCTAATCACCTTTAGTGGTGATTAGGGTTTGTTTGTGCTTATTGAGTGTTGGAGGTACTACTTGAAATTAACCCAAGTTTAGGGTTGATGAGCAAGTTTGTCACCTTGAGAGGTGTTCCTCTCCCTCTTTGCTTCCTCTAGTGTTGAGAGGAAGGGTTGGTCTCGTTGCTTGAGTTGCTTTGGGCTTGGATGAGCCTTGTTGGGCCATGTTATGCCTTTCTTGAGCCTTGCTTAACCTTGTTGGACCTTGTGTCGGCCGTAGGTGTGTCGGTCATGGTTGTGTCGGCCATGGGTGTGTCGCCCATGAGGTTGTATCGGCCATGGACCTCCTTTGACTCCTAGCCTCGTTTGTGTCACCACTATAGTGGACACTTGGTGCATGATGTTTTCATGTGGCAATTGCCTTGGACATGTGTTTGGGGCATGATGAGAGGGTGGCGTTACCCATGGACAAGTGTCCCTAGGTGGGCGACACATTGCCTTGTTTTACCTTGGTTTCTCCTCCATCCTCTTCTATATATGTGTTCCCTTCCTCTAGCTAAGGATCCCTTTAGTTCCTTAGTTTCCCCTCTCCCTTGGTGCATGACACCTCTCCTTTGCAAGCTTAGTGGCTGATCCTCCTCTTTCTCCTTGGAGTCTTCTTCTTCCTCTAGTGGTGGCCGAACCCTAGGGTGCTTTGTTCTTCTTCTCATGGTGGTGCTTGAGCTTGGTGTTAGGAGCTTGGAGCATGCTTAAGGCGGGTTACATAACTCCTAACCCTAACCATACTACCTTCTTCTATATTGTATGTTTTCATATGATCATAATCGGCCAGGTAGGTTGCTAGATATGTTTCTTACTTAGTTGCACCTTTAGTCTTGTGGTTATAGTGATCTTGTTGTTATGGTTGAGGTTTTGTACCTATGTACCCTAGTTGGCCAAACCATGGTTTAGAGTTTCCTTGTTGAGCAATACCCCTCTTCTCTTATGAGAAGTGAGTTTGAGCTCTAGTGATGTGGGTAATACCCCTCTCTCATTTAAGTTGAGAGGTGAGTCTACATCCTAGTTGCTTGGGCAACACCCTCCTCTCACCATGGATTTGAGAGGTGAGCTTTTGTATGGATGATGACCTATGTTGGGGTGGATCCTTGTGGTTGCCCGAGTTGTGATGGAGGTTGTGCAAAACCCCTCTCTCTTGGTTGTTGAGAGGTGAGCCAACCTTCTTGATCAATTAGGGTTTGGTGTCCTTGTGCTTGAGTTTGAAGATGACCTTGGATTTGTGCTGTCATTTGTTTAGTCTTGAGTTGTACCCTTGGCCGTTGTGCCTAGATGGAGTTTGGTTGGTAGTCGATACCCTTGTGTGTTGGGTGTTATGCCTTGTTGGGTGCCCTGCACGATACACCTTGATAAAGTAGTTGGCTTGGTGCCCGATGTACCTTGAACGTTATAGAGCTCAGTGAGCTATCTTTTTGTTGGGCGTCATGGTTGGTGGTGGTGATGCCCGATATGGTGACATATAGAAACCCTAGATGCTGCTTCGTTGGAGGCCGATATGGAGTGATGCCCCTGACTGATAGGCTTCTTTGGAGCATTTTGGTGTCGCCTGAGTTGTGAGTATGTTGGGTGATACCATGTTGTGATGGAGGCGCTATGTTTTGAAAGTGCGAGCCTTGGTCTTTTGAGTGGTGTGGTTGCCCGATAGGTACCTTAACCCTAGATGGGCGATAGGGCTTAGTCGACGCGGATAGATAGCTATTTCATGCTTAGCCCCTTGCATGATACATTCTCTTAACCTAGCTGCACATTATGCCTTATGCGTCAGAGTTGCACGTTATGTCTTGATCTCTAGTTGCATGACACCCTTGGGTGGTGGTCGATACCTTCTAGGGTTGGCCGACATGTGTTTATACATATGGTTAGGTCGGTATGCTTTTGGTAAGGGGATGCTACCCTACCCGTTACAAGTTGTGGTGAGGGACACGCCACCCGCCACCCCCTTTTGGTGAGGGTTGTGGAAGTTTTAGTAAGGGTTCCGATAACCTGGGTTGTATATAGATGATGGTTCCATGTTAATAATGATATTACATGTGTTTATGATCACCTTGAATCTTGTATATATATGATGATGAGTAAATGATAAGTTTGGAAACATATGAGTTGCTTCACATGATGATGTGACCCATGTCTATGGTCACAGGTTTGAGGCATGAATGATAAAGTGTATAATCATCAATGTTGCCCTATATTTGATAGCATGATCATTCTGTTAATCCATGATGGCTTCAGGTATCTCTATAAATGTGAATACTAACCATGCAGGTATTTCATGCAGATTCATAGCCAGGTTAGGACTATGAGGTATATACATTTGAATAACACTGCATTGTGATGATCACCCTTGTGGATGAGATAACATGCATCACCAGTATGATGTGATTAGGTCTGATGACCTGATTGAAGCTAAGTGCCTAGTTAAGAGGTTATCCTTTAAAGATGAGATTAGGGATTGTTATCCCATGTGATGATAAAAGATGATGAGAATGCCTTAAGAGGCAGTGGTTTCCTATGATGAGGGATCAAGATCCTGGGATAATGTGATGGTGATAATAATAATGTAACTTGATGTTATGTATGTGTTACAACCTGGTTGCCTCAACAATCCACTTAAAATATACTAACTAATTATAGTGGAATATATTATGTAGTTTGCCCTGGCCATAGATTCATCATCGTCAGTAGCTGGTGATGGTGAAACAGGTTCTCCTGTGGGTTAACCTGGAAGTGCATATTATTGAATGTGTGGTTTCTCCTAGCCAAAAATGAGGAGGTAAGAGTGCAACTTCGGTTGTAGACTCCAGAGTGCGGTTTCAGGCCCATAGCTCGATATGTTGGAGCATGGTGAATAGGCCCATGACTCAAGATGTGTGATAAGAGAGCATGAATGCGTTCATGGCTCAGAGCACGGTGATTATGCCTATGGCTCAGTTTCACTAGTGTTGATACATGTACCAAGGTGGGCTAGGCAGAGGGTAGCCTGACCATGTGGCTGAGGCCACTTAAGCATGAGACTACAATCCTGCTTGTGTTGTACTTGTACACTAACCACGATGTGGGAGGTTGTGAAGTTCGGCTCTTCCATTGACCTTTTATGGCACCGGCTTGGGTTTCGCAACTGAAGGTTGGATTTGAGCGGTATGACTCACTTCCTCAGGGCATAATAAAAATGTAATCCAGCTGAATAGTATATCTTGCTTAGAACAAAATACGGAACATTGTTTGAGGCCTTGCTTATATAGTTGATCTAGTTGAACTATGCACTTGTGCGTACGATCCTTATATCTTGTGGTAAGTTCTTATAAAGTTTATCTTGTCAATCATGTTCCATAAGGAAATGCCTGGTTATATGCCTCTTAGATATCTTGGTGAACTTGATGGTAATAATAACCTTGCTCTATATACTGCTCTTATCGTACATTTTATCAGTTATCTGCTGTTGTTGCTTTAACCTTTTTGAGGTTTTATGGTTTTGGTGAGGAGTTATGTTTCTTGTTGGGACTGTGTGTCTCACCCCGTTGGTTTATAACCTTTTTAGGTGATCGTGCTAGACATGGTGGTGGTCACGGGATTGCGGTCGAGCAGCAAGAAGAGTAGTAGAAGGCAAGAGATGGATACGCTGTTGTTTTGATTGTTTTGTAGTAGATTCCTAGAGTCATCTCTGTACTCTCAGGTCCTCAGAGGTGTTTTGCCGTTGTTTTACGATGTGTGGCTGTTGAAGCTTTGTATATCCTGCTGTTGGCCAGATGTGGCCCTTTATGTATGTTTAAACAGGTGATGAACTCATGTGATGACAAGACAGTTGATCTTATAAGTTGTGGACACGTATCAAGACTTGTAAATGTTTATATAACCTATCTTCTTGTAGGATGAGGATCTGAATGTAATAGTTTCTTGGTTTATCTGCTTTTTGAAATCGGTTTTTATTACCCCGTGTTTTTGGTAATAGGTGGTTTATGGTGTTTTTCACACGTTTTCGCGTGCCACCTCGTTGTCTGTGTGATAGCGGGATGTGTCACCATACATGTGCCCATCACAATCAACCCTAACCTGACATGGGTGTTGCAACCTAATGTTTGATGGTGTAACCCAATATGGTTTGGTGCCCTACACTCCTATTGACTTGTATATTGGGTTGAACCTGATATGGCAAACCCTAACCCGTCACAACCAACCCTAGATGGTGTGCCACCCGATATGGTGATTGAATGCACCTCTAGCCCAAAATGGTGATGGCTTAGTACCTCATGCACGACATGGGTAACACATACAAACACCTCTAGCCCGATATGGATTATGGTCATATACCTCTAGCCCGATATGGTGAGTGATCATACACCTCCAACCTGATATGTTGGTGCTTATACACCTACAACTTGATATGGTGAACATATGCACATCTTTAACCCTATACACCTTGTAAAGGTGAGAGCAAGAAACTCTTAGGAGTGATGAGTGTGACACCAAGTAATGGTGTGGCTAATACCTTGATAGGTGAAGCACCTAGAGTGGTTGATAATGGACAACTTTATATCAATAATGCCTTAACCCAAGATGAGTCCATATTATTGATGATGATTGAATAATTCAAATGTGTGACTTATGACCAATACATTACATGATAAATGTGATGAGCTAGTGCATAAAGTATTAGGATGGGAAATACCCTAATACAAGATAAGTTGATGAACTTAAGTAAGATAAAAGTGATGAGGGAAGTGATACATCAAGACATGATAGATATCACATCCAGCACCTCAAGGTTGATATACCTTGATGCACCTTAAGTCCAATATACTTGGATGAGTAACACATGAAGTGTGTCAGGTCAATTGTTACATTGAGATGTAATGCACCTTGATAAGTGTAGGCTAACTGTAACGACAGTCGCCAAACCGACAAACAAATTGTTACTAAATAAGTAGAATTTAAACATAAACAGTGGATTAACAAAAAATCACTAAAAATTAAAACCATTTTGCAAAGAGATCCATTTCTAAGAAAACTCTTTAAGGCATAACCAAAACTTTATATACATCATTGTTCACATTGTACATACACTGTACCATCTCTTCTCGAGGATAACATATAACAGTTGCTTTGTCAAAACATATAATGAAGCAACATAAAACCTCGAGGCTTCCAAGCCAAAACCTCAGATCGTTAATGAAACCATAACGAACCAACTCCAAGGACCTGAGAGTACAGAGATGACACATAGGACTTCTTTCTATAAGACATGACAGACAGTACACTCAACCTGAGTTGTCACTGCTATCCTTGCTGCTATTGTTCTTTCTCTGCAGAAAGGTCTTCACCTCCTCGTGCACGTCCACCTAAAAATGTGGTTCCCACAGGGCTAAGACAATTGTAAATTTCCCCAGCGAGAGATATAACTCTCCGCCAGTAACATTATTATTGCAGATTAAGAAGATAAGTATGAACAGAGGAATCATATTTGTTTAACATCCGTTAATTCAATGTTTAAAATATTAGAATATCATTCTTATCTAAAACATTGCAGCTATATCTTGGAAGAGCAACATGCCACTTATCCTTTAAGGAATATGAAGAACATGTGTAACATTTATTCATTACAGAATCATTACCACAACATTAACTCTATTCAGGATTAGATCATATATCTAATGTCTGGCATTGTCATTGTGGAGTCATGGCCTATAGCCATACTCTTTTCACAAAGTATTGGTATCTTAATCCCTCAACTTATCAAGTACATTTTCACTTCTTAATAAGTTCATCATTATAGAATCTGGGTATTCGAACCCATATCTCATCATAGGATACTTATTACCACTTATTAGGTAACTTCATACCTTCAGGTCATCTAACCAAGGACATTATGAATCTTGCTACACAAAGTATTTCACATAGTTCATAAAGCTCATATCACCTCTTATTACCCCTTAATAGGCAACAAGGCATATTACAGCTTATGAAGCTCATAAGCAATCTAAGATAATTAGCACATCATGTGACTCATTAATTGTAGGTTACCTCTCACTAAGAAACAAGGCATATGAAAGCTTATAAGGCCTATAGAACATTTTCAATATACAGAACATCATAGCCCATACCTGGCTATGCTCATCTTTTCAACATATCTGCATGATTAGTAATCATGATACAATTACATATCAGTACCATGCAATACAAGGGTTATCTTATTACATTCATAACACATTAGTCTGTATTTGGGCTTCACATAGGATTACTCTGTGTTAGATCTTCACATAGCATCACCATGTATTAGGGTTTCACATAGCATTACACTGTATTAGGGTTTCACATAGCATTACCATGTATTAGGGTTTTACATAGCATTAACTTGTATTAGGGTTTCACATAGCATTAACTTGTATTAGGGTTTCACATAGCATTACCATGTATTAGGGTTTCACATAGCATTACCCTGTATTAGGGTTTCACATAGCATTAACTTGTATTAGGGTTTCACATAGCATTAACTTGTATTAGGGTTTCACATAGCATTACCTTGTATTAGGGTTTCACATAGCATTAACTTGTATTAGGGTTTCACATAGCATTACCTTGTATTAGGGTTTCACATAGCATTAACTTGTATTAGGGTTTCACATAGAATTAACTTGTATTAGGGTTTCACATAGAATTACCCTGTATTAGGGTTTCACATAGCATTAACTTGTATTAGGGTTTCACATAGCATTACCCTGTATTAGGGTTTCACATAGCATTACCCTGTATTAGGGTTTCACATAGCATTAACTTGTATTAGGGTTTCACATAGCATTACCCTGTATTAGGGTTTCACATAGCATTAACTTGTATTAGGGTTTCACATAGCATTTCCCTGTATTAGGGTTTCACATAGCATTTCCCTGTATTAGGGTTTCACATAGCATTTCCCTGTATTAGGGTTTCACATAGCATTACCCTATATTAGGGTTCACATAGCATTACATCTCAGTTTAGCAATTGACATGACACATTTCACATGTCACACATCCAATTATATTGTACTTATAGCACATCAAGGTATATCATTATTGGGGTTTTGGATGTGACATATATCATATCTTGATGTATCACTTCCCTCAACACCTTTATCTTACTTGAGTTCATCCACTTAGCTAGTATTAGGGTGTTCCCATCCTAATACTTTATTCACCAATTTATCACATTTATCAAGTAATGTATTGGGCATTAGTCACTCACTTAGAATATACAACCATTGCCAACGATATGGACTCATCTTGAGTTAAGGCATTGTTGATATAGGGTTGACCATTATCAACCACTCTAGGCATTTTACCTATTAATGTATTAGCCATACCATCACTTGGTGTTACACTCATCACTTCTAAGAGTGTCTTGCTCTCACCTTTACAAGGTGTATAGGGTTGAATCATGTGCATATATTCACCATATCAGGTTGGATATGTATAAGCCCTCACCATATCGGGCTAGAAGTACATGAAAACCATCCATATCGGGCTAGAGGTATATGAACACCATCACTTCTAAGAGGTATATGAACACCATCCACATGGTACATATATGTGTCGCCCATGATGTATAAGAGGTATCAACTCATCACCATGTCGGGCTACCATGTTGTAGCGCAACCCTATCATGAAAGGTCATGTGTCATGCAAACATGTCTTGTAAGGTCATGTAGGCCTCATGGTACTAAGTACCAATGATGTATCATATGGTCATATCGAGCATTAGCACTTGTTACTCTTCGCTTATATCGGGTTACCCAAATTAGGGTTTCTTGTCATCTTACAAGTATACAATTGACCTTGTATCGTGCATGGAGTCTATATTTGACTCCCTATCATGCAAGAGGTGTATACTACACCCCCATATCGTGCAACAATGTATTCATTCATATCCATATCGTTCAAGTGAAGAAGGTGCATCATCATATCGGGTTAAAGCTATTTGTATATATGCTTGAGCCCGATATCACTTTTACAAAGTGACACCATCTTCTTCAAGCTCTAGACCTTTGTTATAACTATTATAGTTCATGTCAACAGGTCTAAGAAACTACTAGAACTCATAATTTCATCAACCATTATAGGAAATTTCGGAATTAAAAGTATTTCACTAAGTATAGCAATTTAGGTGATGAATAATAACATGACTGAGTTCAAGTTATATAACCCACATTAAGAACGACTTCAAAGCTCCAAGCTCCAAAGATCCACATTCCTAAGGTTGAAGATGGACTTCACAACTCCTCTATATGCAAATAATCACCATGGATAAGAAATTGGTGAAGAAGAAAAGAAAGGAAGATCAAAACCCTAAATTCATGCTTCAATCCAAGGTTGAAGATGATCTTATCCTCACCTTAGGGTTAAGTATGAGATCCTTCTTGATCCTTAACACCTTTTCACGATACACTAGTGTCCTTTCACGATATGCCACCCCTTTTGCACGATATGGCACTCACTTGCACGATATGACACTCACTTGGAGTCAAAACTTCACTCTGTGGCCGATATCACCCTATATGGCCAATATCACCTACTTGGGCGATATGCTCTTGCCATGGGCGATATCCCAAGGCCTATGCAATATACACAGCATCCCTTCACGATATGGGAGCTCTATGCACGATACCTTAGGGCAGTAGGGTGGTAAGGGTCGCAAAATTGCACCAAGGGGTGAAACTAGGGGTATATATACTTGTTGTTCATGAAGGAAAGCAAAAAATGAGGTGTCAACATTTTGAGCTAGTAGGTGCCATGTGTCATGCATGGGTGACACGTGTACATGCATGCATCAACATTTATCTTGTCTTGCAAAAAGGTTGAGGATCATTTAGGGATAAATATGCATCCATTACATATCTCTTTGAATAAGATATATCAACAAAATCACCACTTTATTCACAACTCATCACAACTTTGCTAAGGAAGTTGTAACCCGACACACCTCACCTCCTTGAGGTGATTTGCACGATATGAACTTTTCCAAGAGTCCAAAAAATGATATGGGACACCTCCTTGGGCTCCATGGCCGATAGGCACTCATATATAAGCTTTTCAGCTTGATACAACTCAAGTTAAGCTTTCAAATTCAACCCTTTTTCTTGGTCATTTCTTCACCAAGATTACCATCATTCATAATGAAATCAAACATGGTGTCTCATTCATTTTATCTCCTCTAAATGATACTATGAGGATTAGGAACACTCTAGAGGTGTTAATTTGCATATTAACCCCATATTTTGGGTAAATTACAACTTGTACCAAAATTGGTGCACAATGCACCAGCATTGTTTCAAACAAGTTTAGCTTGGAATTTAGGCTTTCCACAAGCCACCACTTAGCATAATTCTATATATTATGATGCTAAAACACATAAGGCACGTTCAACATGTGACATATTGCAATATAACCCCTCAACTTGGGTAAATTGCACTTTGGTCCAAAATAAAAGAACATTGCTCAAACATCATTCAATCGGGACCAAATTTGAAACATAAGTGTGTCACATGATAAAAAAACACCTTAGAGGATTATATTAAAGTTCTAAGCAACTTTATTAGTCAAAATAAATAGGGTTATCTCATAACCCAGGTTAGGGTCGTTACACTAACATGCCTCGAGAAGGGTTAAGCCAAGTTTATAAAGTATGATGTAATCATACTCTGGTAAAGATGAGAGATGAACTCATACCTTGTGTTGATAATCATTTAATTATAAATGATGAGAATTTATAAGTATGATTGAATACTTATGATATCAAAGTCTGCTCCTAGATGTGTGAAGCGATGAATTAGGGTTTGATCATTGATAATATGATCTTGAAAACCTGAATGGTTAATAATGGAAAACCCTAACCCTAATGAAGGGTGATGATATGTAAGAAAAACCCTAATCAATAAGAAAGGGAAACCCTAACCCTAATGATGGGAAGGTTGTATTTCTCTTATTGCATAAGCCTTGTAAGGCATGTTAAATACTTGTATAAAAGTATAAAGATGTAATGGCCTTATGAGCCATGTGAATACGTTGTTGCCTAGTGAGAGGTGACAAGATGTAATGGCCTTGTGAGCCCTTTGAGAAGTTGTTACCTAGTGAGAGGTGACAAGATGTAATGGCCTTATGATCCATGTGACAAGTTGTTACCTAGTGAGAGGTGATAAGATACTTAATGGGCCTTGTGAGCCATGTGATAATTTGTTGCCTAGTGAGAGGTGACAAGATACTTAATGAGCCTTGTGAGCCATGTGAGATGCTTGTGTAACAAGTATCATGTATACCTTGGTCCTCAGACCTAGAGGTATTAGTTACATGATAAGTGGTAACAGTGTTCTATGATGAACTAAGGGTTTGAATACCCAGATCTAGTAATCATGATAATGATGATGTGAAGGGATGAGAATTCCCAGTAATGTGATAAGGGACTGAGATCCCAAGTATCATGTGTTTTAAAGATTTGAAAGTACTTGATAGATGTATTATACCTTTCTTTGTAGCATCTATTATAATAATTCGTGTTTGAAACTTGATTGATGCTAAAATATATGGTAATGCACTTAATTAATCAAGTGGAATCTTATCATGTAGTGCCATGGCCATAGATCCATCATCGTCAGTAGCTGGTGATGGTGAAACATGTTTTCCTACGGGATCTCCTAATGAACACATATTGTTGAATATGTGGGGGTGATGGGCGCGAATACCTTACGCCCTAATGTGGGATTGACGTGAGATAAACACAAGATCTCTCAATCCTTCATTATAAAGGTCGGGATGGATGTATCACGAATCTCCCGATGATGACGATGAATGAATGCCGGATGATGTGGAGATAAACATAAAATCTCTTGATTCTGAAGAGAGGCAGCTGACTGTAATGACAGTCACCAAACCGACAAACAAATCGTTACTAATTAAGAGGAATTTAAACATAAATAGCGGATTAACAAAAATCACTAAAAATTAAAACCATTTTGCAAAGAGATCCATTTCTAGGTAAACTCTTTAAGGCAGAACCAAAACTTTATATACATCATTGTTCACATTGTACATACATTGTACCATCTCTTCTTGAGGATAACTTATAATAGTTGCTCTATCAAAACACATACTGGAGCAACAGAAAACCTAGAGACATAGAAGCCAAAATCTCAGATTGATCATAAAACCAGTACGAACCAACTCCAAGGACCTGATAGTACATATACGACACATAGGACTTTTATCTACAAGGCATGACAGACAATACACTCAACCTGAGCTGTCACTACTGTCCCTACTATTGTTGTTCTTTTTCTGCAGAAAGGTCTTCACCTCCTCGTGCACGTCCACCTAAAAATTTAGATCCCACGGGGGTGAGACAATTGTAATTGTCCCAATGAGAGATATAACTCTCCGCCAACAATGTTATTATCACAGTTAAATAGTATTAAACTGAGCATAGGATAAGAAGTTTAGAATATTCTCATCTTTTAAGCATTACAACTATCTGTGATAGATCAGTAAGTCATTTATTCTCTTTATAAGGAATGGGAAGAACATGTATATCATTTACTCATCATACTATATCAACATCTCAAGCTTATCCAGTGAAACTCATTATCATGGTATGTCATCCATGAATCATTCTCATTTCTATTTGTTGGCCTCAGCCAATCTGCTAACCAGATATTTAATTGTTCCAGTCATGTAAGTATACATCATCATATTATATTCAGGCATTGGACTATGCCAATCCTGTGCAAACATCATTGAATACCACATCAATTTTACTAGGCATTATACCTTGGTCAAGCCATCATGCTTATTCACATCCTTTTTATAAACAAGTATCCTTCTCATATATTTCAAACACTATAGCCCTTATTTGTCTATAAGCATAAAGCATGTATGATCAAGATTTCATTATTATTATTGTATCCCTTTATTATTATCATTATATTACTAAGTTTCCATTTCTTAGTTTATTTTGAACATTATCATTTCTTACATGAGACTTTTATAAACACCTTGTTATCTCTCACTAGGCAACAACTATTCTCATGGCTCACAAGTCCCATTAAACATCTTGTTACCTCTCACTAGGCAACAAATAACCACATGGCTCACAAGGCCATTAACATCTTGTCACCTCTCACTAGGCAACAACTAACCACATGGCTCACAAGGCCATTAAACATCTTGTCACCTCTCACTAGGCAACAACTAACCACATGGCTGATAAGGCCATTAAACATATTGTCACCTCTCACTAGGCAACAACTAACTACATGGCTCACAAGGCCATTAAACATCTTGTCACCTCTCACTAAGCAATAAAGCATATGAAGGCTTATAAGACCTATGAAACATTTTCAGTATATAGTGCACTATAGCCCATACCTGGCTATACTCATCATCTCAACATACCTGCATGTTTAGTACTCATGATAACAATTATATATCAGTACCATGCAACACTAAGTAATACCATAACTCATCAATCGGTAATAGAGCTTCACATAGAATTACTCTGTTTTAAGACTTCACATAGCATTACCCTGTATTAGGGTTTCACATAGCAAAGAATCAATATGGATTACATAAGTATTCAATCATACTTATTATTCTCATCATTCATCCTTGAATGAATTATCAACACACAATATGAGTTTCTCTCTCATCTTTGCCAAAACATGATTACATCATAGTTTATAGGCTTGGATTAACCTTTTCATAAGGCATGTTAGACTATATTCATCAAAGTGCATTACCTCTTAGTGTAGCAATTGACATGACACATTTCATATATCACACATCCAATTATATTGGACTTATAACACATCAAGGTATATCATTATTGGGGTGTTGGATGTGACATCTATCATATCTTAATGTATCACTTCCCTCAACACATTTATCTTACTTGAGTTCATCCACTTAGCTTGTATTAGGGTATTCCCATCCTAATACTTTATGCATCAACTCATGACATTCATCATGTGATGTATTGGTCATAAGTCACTTATTTAGAATATACAACCATTGCCACTGATATGGACCCATTTCGAGTTAAGACATTGTTGATATATGGTTGACCATTATCAACCACTCTAGGTATTTCACCTATCAAGGTATTAGCCATACCATTACTTGGTGTTACACTCATCACTTCTAAGAGTGTCTTGCTCTCACCTTTACAAGGTGTATAGGGTTGAATCATGTGCATATATTCACCATGTCGGGTTGTAGGTGTATAGACACCATTGTATCGGGTTGGAGGTATATGAATAGTCACCATATCAAGTTAGGATTTGCACTTGTCTCCATATCGGGCATGAGTTATCTTCTTGACCTCATATCGGGCACAAGGTATATGTATGTGTCGCCCATGATACTTATGAGATATCAACCCATCACCATGTCGGGCTAGAAGTACATTCAATCACCCTATCGGGTAGTCACCATCTATGGTTGGCCATGACGAGTTAGGGTTACCATATAATCTAGGGTTGTATATCATGCAACTATGTCATGCAATAGCACTTGTTACACTTCACTTATATCGGGTTACCCAAATTAGGGTTTCATGTCAACTTATAAGTATTCATTCAAACTTGTATCGTGTATGGAGTCTATACTTGACTCCCTATCGCGCAAGAGATGTATACTGCACCCCCATAACGTGCAACAATGTATTCATTCATATCCATATCGTTCAAGTGAAGTAGGTACATCATCATATCGGGTTAAAGGTACTTTCTTGTGTGCTTGCACCCGATATCACTTTTATAAAGTGATACCACCATCTTCAAGCTCTAGACCTTATTTATAACTATTATAGTTCATGTCAACAGGTATAAGAAACTACTAGAACTCATAATCTCATCAACTATTTCAGGAAATTTCGGAATTAAAAGTATTTCACAAATTATAGCAATTTAGGTGAAGAATAATAACATGATTGAGTTCAAGTTATATAACTCACCTTAAGAATGACTTCAAAGCTCCAAGCTCCAAAGCTCCACGTTCCTAAGGTTGAATATGGACTTCAAAACTCCACTATATGCAAAGAATCACCATGGATAAGCAATTGGTGAAGAAGAAAAGAAAGGAAGATCAAAACCCTAAATTCATGCTTCAATCCATGGTTGAAGATGATCTTATCCTCACATTAGGGTTAAGTATGAGCTCCTTCTTGCTCATTGACACCTTTGCACGATACACTAGTGTCCTTGCATGATATGCCACCCCTCTTGCACGATATGGCACTCACTTGCACGATATGACACTCACTTGGAGTCAAAACTTCACTCTATGGCCGATATCACCCTATATGGCCAATATCACCTACTTGGGCGATATGCTCTTGCCATGGGCGATATCCCAAGGCCCATGCACGATACCACAGCATCCCTTCACGATATGGGAGCTCTATGCACGATACCTTAGGGTAGGAGGGTGGTAAGGGTCACAAAATTGCACCAAGGGGTGAAACTAGGGGTATATATACTTGTTGTTCATGAAGGAAAGCAAAAATGAGGTGTCAACATTTTGAGCTAGTAGGTGCCACGTGTCATGTATGGGTGACACGTGTACATGCATGCATCAACATTTATCTTGTCTTGAAAAATGGTTGAGGATCATCTTGAGATGCAAATTCATTTATTACTTATCCATTTGGATAAGATATATCAACAAAATCACCACTTTATTCACAACTCATCACAACTTTGCTAAGGAAGTTGTGACCTGACACACCTCACCTCCTTGAGGTGCTTTGCACGATATTGACTTTTCCAAGAGTTCACAAAATGATATGGGACACCTCCTTGGGCTCCTTGGCCGATAGGCACTCATATATAAGCTTTTCATCTTGATACAACTCAAGTTAAGCTTTCATATTCAACCCTTTTCTTGGTCATTTCATCACCAAGATTACCATCACTCATAATTGATTCAAACATGGTGTCTCATTCATTCTCTCTACTCTAAATGATACTATTATGGAGTAGGAACACTCTAGATGTGGTAATTTGCATATCGACCCCACATTTTGAGTAAATTACAGTTTGTACCAAAATTGGTGCACAATGCACTAGCATTGTTCAAACAAGTTCAAACTTGGAATTTAGGCTTTCCACAAGCCACCACTTAGCATCATTCTCTCTCTTATGATGCTAAAACACATGGGGTACATTCAACATGTGATATTTTGCATTATAGCCCCTCAATTTGGGTAAATTGCACTTTGGTCGAAGACAAAGGAAAATTACTCAAACAACATTCAATCGGGACCAAAATTGAAACATAAGTTTTTTACATGATGTCAAAACACCTTAGAGGAGTATGTTAAAGTTATAAGCAACTTTATTAGCCAAAACAAATGGGGTTACCTCATAACCTAGTTCAGGGTCGTTACAAGTTATAAACCCCTAACAAGGATTTCGTCCCCGAAATCCCAAGAAAAAGGAGGGACAAATTATTTATTAATCATGTCCTCAAGTCTCCACCTAACTTCTTAATGTTATGGAGATACCATAGATCTGTAATTCACACAAAGTTCCTTTCACTAATTCAACCTTATCAATGTTTATGTTTATGTTTACGCATAGCATAAACCCCTAACATATGATGTCCATATTATTGAAAGGAAGAAGCATAAAAGAACATACTTCTATCACCCAAGTATATTTACCAAAAGAGAAACATATATATCTAACAGAGGTAATTCATTCAGCAATCCTTTATTTGTTTGGGAAATTTCACTTAGCACTTTGATTGGGAAAGTTCACTGAGAAAGTTCACTGAGAATGTTCATTCACTGAGAATGTGCACTAAGCAATTCATTCACTGAGAATGTGCACTAAACAATTCATTCACTGAGAATGTGCACTAAGCAATTCATTCACTGAGAATGTGCACTAAGCAATTCATTCACTGAGAATGTGCACTAAGCAATTCATTCACTGAGAATGTGCACTAAGCAATTCATTCACTGAGAATGTGCACTAAACAATTCTTTCACTGAGAATGTGCACTAAGCAATTCATTCACTGAGAATGTGCACTAAGCAATTCATTCACTGAGAATGTGCACTAAGCAATTCATTCACTGAGAATGTGCACTAAGCAATTCATTCACTGAGAATGTGCACTAAGAAATTTATTCACTGAGAATGTGCACTAAGCAATTCATTCACTGAGAATGTGCACTAAGCAATTCATTCACTAAGAATGTGCACTAAGCAAAATCATTCACTGTGAATGTGCACTAAGCAATTCACTCACTGAGAATGTGCACTAAGCAATTCATTCACTGAGAATGTGCACTAAGCAATTCATTCTCTGAGAATGTGCACTAAGTAATTCATTCACTGAGAATGTGCACTAAGTAATTCATTCACTGAGAATGTGCACTAAGCAATTCATTCACTGAGAATGTGCACTAAGCAATTCATTCACTGTGAATGTGCACTAAGTAATTCATTCACTGAGAATGTGCACTAAGCAATTCATTCACTGAGAATGTGCACTAAGCAATTCATTCACTGAGAATGTGCACTAAGCAATTCATTCACTGAGAATGTGCACTAAGCAATTCATTCACTGAGAATGTGCACTAAGAAATTCATTCACTGAGAATGTGCACTAAGCAATTCATTCACTGAGAATGTGCACTAAGCAATTCATTCACTGTGAATGTGCACTAAGCAATTCATTCACTGAGAATGTGCACTAAGCAATTCATTCACTGAAAATGTGCACTAAGCAATTCATTCATTGAGAATGTGCACTAAGCAATTCATTCACTGAGAATGTGCACTAAGCAATTCATTCACTGAGAATTTGCACTAAGCAATTCATTCACTGAGAATGTGCACTAAGCAATTCATTCACTGGGAATATGCACTAAGCAATTCATTCACTAAGAATATGCACTAAGCAATTCATTCACTGAGAATGTGCACTAAGAAATTCATTCACTGTGAATGTGCACTAAGAAATTCATTCACTGAGAATGTGCACTAAGCAATTCATTCATTGAGAATGTGCACTAAGCAATTCATTCACTGAGAATGTGCACTAAGCAATTCATTCACTGAGAATGTGCACTAAGCAATTCATTCATTGAGAATGTGCACTAAGAAATTCATTCACTGAGAATGTGCACTAAGCAATTCATTCACTGAGAATGTGCACTAAGAAATTCATTCACTGAGAATGTGCACTAAGCAATTCACTTGGAAAAAATTCACTAAGAAAGTTCACTTAGCTCTTCCTATTTAATTCCATTATACTCTCTAGATTGTTTCAAAATGATTACTTGATCAGAGTAATCAGAAATATAACAATCTAAGAGTTCCATACTTGCCTTATCTACAATAATCATATACCTGTCCAGGGTATACAAGTATTGAGATTAGGTAGTATGCACTTTTATTTGCCATCATATTCCTCACTTTTCATATCATTATACACACAAGATTTTTCATTCTTGAATTTTCTTCAGGCATCACTTCTATATCTCATCTTTTAGCATACAGATAAGGGAGATTATAAAGCATTTTAAGGAACACTGAGTAAGATGTAAGTTCTCATCTCCCTTGTGTCCTTATAGGACTAGTCAAAGGAAGTTCAAAAACAACTACTTTCATATCTTTAGCACATAGAATCATGAAATGAAGTATCAGGATGAATATATTTCATCTAAGTATTACCCCTCACGGTCACCTACCACATTAGGTTGATTTCAACACATAGTGTCCAGTTCTTTCATGTTGCTGCTTTTGCCTTTACTTAGTGGCTACTGCCCTGGTGCACTAGGCATTTATTGCACTGGTGACACCAAAAACTTTGGCTTTTCAGAATAACTAGGCAAATGTCTCTAAAATTATAGAGACCTTACCTTAATTCTCAGCTTATTGCCCTTCCTTAGGCACTACCATCACAGATGTATTATTTGTCCAAACTTATGGCAGAGTCTACTTTTTCACCATATATTAATCTTTCCCACATTTCCTCTGTTCCAACATGACCATGTCACTCAGGAACCCTTTCAAAGCCCAAAGTTTCCACATTAAGGACTGGTAACCTAGATTGTAATACTAGTATCCAGTCTTCTATATGCATTACTGTTATCCTAACCTACCCTTCAAGAGCATAACATAGGATTCTCTATCCTGATTAGGTCAAGATAGGAATTCTCATGCACTCATTCTTTTCTTGTCTGATCCCTTGCACCCTCTCTTGGTGCAACAACATTGCTCTTAGCAATGTATTCCTCGTGTTCCCCAGTCATTTTTAAACTTCACCCTTTCTTCTGCACAAGCAGAAGTCACTATAGGGTATACTGGAGGACACTAACACAGACTCAACACATTAGTCCTATGTCTCTGTAGATTCAACGAACCTTAAGCACTGATACCAAACTTGTAACGACAGTCGCCAAACCGACAAACAAATCGTTACTAATTAAGCAGAATTTAAACATAAACAATGGATTAACAAAAATCACTAAAAAATAAAACCATTTTGCAAAGAGATCCATTTCTAGGTAAACTCTTTAAGGCAGAACCAAAACTTTATATGCATCATTGTTCACATTGTACATACACTGTACCATCTCTTCTTGAGGATAACTTATAATAGTTGCTCTATCAAAACACATACTGGAGCAACAAAAAACCTAGAGACATAGAAGCCAAAATCTCAAATTGATCATAAAACTAGTACGAACCAACTCCAAGGACCTGAGAGTACAGAGATGACACATAGGACTTTTATCTACAAGACATGACAGACAGTACACTCAACCTGAGTTGTCACTGCTGTCCCTGCTGATGTTGTTCTTTTTCTGTAGAAAGGTCTTCACCTCCTCATGCACGTCCACCTAAAAATTTGGATCCCACGGGGATGAGACAATTGTAATTGTCCCAGCGAGAGATATAACTCTCCGCCAACAATGTTATTATCACAGTTAAATAGTATTAAACTGAGCAGAGGATAAGCAGTTTAGAATATTCTCATCTTTTAAAGCATTGCAACTATCTGTGATAGAGCAGTAAGTCATTTATTCTCTTTATAAGGAATGGGAATAACATGTATATTATTTACTCGTCATACTATATCAACATCTCAAGCTTATCCAGTGAAACTCATTATCATGGTATGTCATCCATGAATCATTCTCATTTCTATTTGTTGGCCTCAGCCAATCTACTAACTAGATATTTAATTGTTCCAGTCATGTAAGTATACATCATCATATTATATTCAGGCATTGGACTATGCCAATCATGTGCAACTATTTCATATCAACCCCACATTTTGAGTAAATTACACTTTGTACCAAAATTGGTGCACAATGCACCAACATTGTTCAAATAAGTTCAAACTTGGAATTTAGGCTTTCCACAAGCCACCAATTAGCATCATTCTCTCTCTTATGATGCTAAAACACATGGGGTACATTCAACATGTGATATTTTGCATTATATCCCCTCAATTTCGGTAAATTGCACTTTGGTCCAAGACAAAAAAAAATTACTCAAACAACATTCAATCGGGACCAAATTTGAAACATAAGTGTTTCACATGATGTCAAAACACCTTATAGGAGTATGTTAAAGTTCTAAGCAACTTTATTAGCCAAAACAAATGGGGTTACCTCATAACCCAGTTCAGGGTTGTTACACTGACGATGTAACTCTGTAGCAGTTTCTAGTATGCCCTGGTAAGCTACGATAAGTAGTTGACATAGTCCTGCTTGTGGTCCCGCACTGACCGAGATGTGGGAGGTCATAGCAGCCGGCTCTTCTATATGACCTATTTATGGCACCGTCTTTGGGTCGAAGGTTGGAGTATGAGCGGTATACCTCAACTCCTCAGGGCATAAGTGTGATTGTAAAATTTCGTCAGTCGAGTAGCATATCTACTTAAGGATCAAATATAGAAAACTTTGATTGATGTGTACTTTAGTTATATATCTTAGTTGATAGATGTTATTTATGCTCTTTACATTCCTTGCAAAGTAGATAGATGATTTATAACTCTACCATGGGTAGATACAATGTTCTCCTTAAGAAAGGAGAGTACTTGATTTTGTTCATATAATGATTTATCCTACCAGTTAATATAAAAAGAACCTCTTCTTAGTTTAAAAATGCTTAATTTGTGATAATAATATGGATTTAACATTCCTGGACTTTCTCCAGGCATCACTTCTATATCTCATCCTCTTTCACATGGATAAGAGCAATTATAGAACATTTAAAAGAATACTGAACAGAATATAAATTCTAGTTCTCATCATTTCTTCCCTATGTCCCCATAGGACAATCAATAGGGAAATCAATAACAACAATCCTTTTTAGGATTACCAGATAGCATCAAGACAAGCCATATCGAAATGAAAAAGCTCTATCTGACTGTTACCCCGCTATGTCCCCATAGGACAATCAATAAGGAAATCAATAACAACAATCCTTTTTAGGATTATCAGATAGAATCAAGACAAGCCATATCGAAATGAAAAAGCTCTATTTGACTGTTACCCCTCGCGGTCATCTACCGCTTTAGGTTGACTCAACCCATAAAGTCTAGTTGTTTCATGTTGTTACTCTTGCCTTTTCACATTATTGAGCTATAACTTTCATAAGCCCTGCCGAGTCTACCTCGGTTGTTGAGTCATTTCCTCCCTTCTTTTTGAACAAAAGGGTTTAGTATGCTCAACATGTCGATATCTATAACATGTCTTGTCCTCATACCATGGTCTTATCAGTCTTATCACCGATGTAGAGACTAAGCCATGAGTTCTTATAGGTGGAAAGTTAGATCCTTTGCCTTTACTTCGTGGCTACTGCCCTGGTACACTAGGCATTTATTGTACTGGTGGCACCAAAAGCTTTGGATTTTTAGAACAGCTTAGGCAAATGTCTCTAGAATTGTAGAGACCTTTCCTTAATTCTCAGCTTATTGCCCCTTCTTGGGCATGCCATCATAGATATACTATCTATCTAAACTTATGACAAAGTCTACTTTCTCGCCATATGTTAATCTTTCTCACATTTTCCACTGTTCCAACATGACTGTCATTCAGGAACCCTTTCAAAGCCTAAAGTTTCCGTATTGAGGACTAGTAACCTAGGTTATTATGCTAGTATCCAGTCTTCTATATGTATCATTGTTGTCCTAACATGCACATCAAGAGCATAACCATAGGATTCTCTATCCTGATCAGGTCAAGATGGGAATTCTCAAGCACTTGTTCTTCTCTTGCCTGATCCCTTACACCCTCTCTTGGTGCAACAACATTGCTTTCAGCAATGTGTTCCTCGTGTTCCCCAGTCATTTATAAACTTCACCCTTTCTTCTGCACAAGCAGAAGTCACTATAGGGTATATTGGAGGACACTAACACAGACTCAACACCTTAGTCCTATGTCTCTGTAGACTCAGCGAACCTTAAGATGTGATACCAAAACTATAACAAAATTCGAACAAATCGTTACTAATTAAATGAAATTAAACATAAACAGCGGATTAACAAAAATCACTAAAAATTAAAACCATTTTACAAAGAGATCCATTTCTAGAAAAACCTTACTGAAAGATCCCAAAACCTTATATACATCATTGTTCACATTGTACATGCCCTGTACATCTTCATCTCGAGGGTTACATATAACGGTTGCTTTGCCGAACTATACATAAGCAACATAAATCCTCAAGGCATACAAGCCAAAATCTCGGATTGATCATAAAACCATAACGAATCAACACTAAGGACCTGAGAGTACAGAGACGACACATAGGACTTCTATCTATAAAACACGACAGACAGCACACTCAACCTGAGTTGTCACTACTGTCCATGCTACTGTTGATGTACCTCTGCAGAAAGATCTGCACCACCTCATGCACGTCCACCTAAAAAAATGTGGATCCCACGGGGTGAGACAATTGTCCCAGTGAGAGATATAACTCTATGTTGGTGATGATACGAAAAGTAAGGAATATGATAGTACATAAAGTGCATACTACCCAATCTCAGTACTTGTATACCCTGGCCAGGTATATAATTATTGGAGATAGGGAAAGTATGGAACTCTTAGATTGTTATCTTTCTTATTACTCTGATCAAATAGTCATTCTGAGACAATCTAGTGAGTATAACTAAACTAGAAATATGGTATGGACATGTATATCACATCCTAAGTGCAATAAAGTGGAATCTGAGATGATCTCAGATCAATATGTATGTATGAGGAAATGAAAAGTATAATCCTCATGATAAGAGAATGAGAACAAGGGAGATGATCCCTGTCAGATAAATCATGTGTGAAAAGTAAAGATCTTTTCCCATGATGTAGAAATGGGAAATGTGATAAAATCACAAAATGCTCATGAACATGTTAGACAATAACAAAGAAAGGAATAATGATATGTAATCATCCTTATAATTTCTATGTTGATGGCAAGGAACCTAGGATGAGACATGAGTAAATGACTCATCAATAGTTGAAAGTTCATGCGATAATTAGAGGAGATGATAATCTCTTCTCTTTGATAAACAACCCTGGATGATGATGGGATGATAAAAGGAATATGTTTCTTTGTGTTCTTTCTTTTCAGGGACATGGCAATCAAGTGAGTACTATGACACTTGATGTGCATGGATTAGAAATAATCCATTGATGGATACTTAGAAAAGTATCAGTTTGTCTTAGACTTTGGTTCTAAGATTAAGATAAGTGTAATACGTAATGTCCCAAGATGAAAGAAAGATGAGGATGTGATGTGTTTTGACACATGTGATGGATACCAAAGTAAGAAATTTTGGTATCTAATAAATATCAGGTGGTATGGGAAAGTAAAATCATAACTCCTAATCAACTTATTTATGTTGGTTACCTGGGATGGCCAACTATGAAATCAGAGTAGTTACATAAAATAGTATGGACATCATATGTTAGGGGTTTATTCTTTGCATAAACATAACATCGATAAGAATGTACTAATTGATGGAACAATTGTAAAATCATTGTGGGAAAGCTTATCAAGCTAAAAATAATTCCTTAGAATACCCCTATCTAGATCTGTTAAGGCAACTTATACATAACATCTAGAGATACCTCTAAGATAAGTTCTTAATTGACAACTAACCTCCCCTTATGAAAAGAGTATGTACAACTAATGAGATAGTTGGTACTAGTAGTAAGAAAGTTTAATGTTGTGTCAGCAGATTAGATGGCATAGCAGATATATGATAAGACTTGTAGTCTCAAGTGGGTGACAGAACATAACTCTGGTCTTTCCTTGAAAGTCAAATACTAAACTGAACGAGAAGTATGGAAGACTCCCTAGAATCAAGAATCTTGTCACATAAAGTTGTAAGTTGAGAAAGATGACAAATTAGTGAGGTTTGACACCTGAGTTAAATAAGGTATGTATAATGTTTTTTTGAATAAGAAAAGTGTCACCTGACACAGAGTTGACTCTACAGTCAATAATGAAAGGACAATGGAGTATGTGTCCAGTGTGAAATATTTTATGATAATTATGTGTGGAAGAAATTTTTGTTGATCAAAGTTCTATGGAATCTCCATAACATTAATATGATATGTGGAGACTTGATGATATGATGAATAAATAATATATGTCTTCATTTACCTGGGATTTCGGGGATGAAATCCTTGTTAGGGGTTTATAACTTGTAACGACCCTGACCTGGGTTATGAGGTAACCCTATTTGTTTGGGCTAAGTAAGTTGTTTAGAACTATAATATAATCCTCTAAGGTGTTTTTTTTATCATGTGACACACTTATGTTTCAAGTTTGGTACCGATTGAATGTTGTTTGAGCAATGTTCCTTTGTTTTGGACCAAAGTGCAATTTACCCAAGTTGAGGGGTTATATTGCAAAATGTCACATGTTGAACGTGCCTTATATGTTTTAGCATCATAAGAGAGAGAATGATTCAAGTTTGTGGCTTGTGGAAAGCCTAAATTCCAAGTTTGAACTTGTTTGAACAAAGTTGGTACCTTGTGCACCAATTTTGGTACAAATTGTAATTTACCCAAAATGTGGGGTTGATATGCAAATTACCACCTCTAGAGTGTTACTAATTCCTATATGTATCATTTAGAGGATATATAATTAATGATACACCATGTTTGATTCCATTATGAATGATGGTAATCTTGGTGATGAAATGACCAAGAAAAGGGTTGAATATGAAAGCTTAACTTGAGTTGTATCCAGTTGAAAAGCTTATATATGAGTGCCTATCGGCCAAGGAACCCAAGGAGGTGTATCATTTTGTGGACTCTTGGAAAAGTCCATATCGTGCAAAGCACCTCAAGGAGGTGAGGTGTGTCAGGTTACAACTTCCTTAGCAAAGTTGTGATGAGTTGTGAATAAAGTGGTGATTTTGTTGATATATCTTATTCAAAGAGATAAGTAATGGATGAATCCTTATCCCTAGATCACTCTCAACTATTTTGCATGACAATATAAATTATTATGCATGCATGTACACGTGTCACCCATGCATGGACACGTGGCACCTACTAGTTCAAAATGATGACACCTCATTTTCACCTTCCTTCATGAGCAACATGTATATATACCCCTAGTTTCACCAATTAGTGGAATGTTTCAACCCTTACCACCCTCCTACCTTATGGTATCGTGCATAGAATCCTTGTATCGTGCAGTAGTGTTGTGGTATCATGCATGGTCCCTTGGGTATCGCCCATGGCAAGATCATATCGCCCAAGTAGGTGATATTGGCCATATAGAGTGTTATCGGCCATAGAGTGAAGAGTTGAGTGGCATATCATGCAAGTGAGTGCCATATCATGCAAGAGAGGTGGCATATCGTTCAAGGACACTAGTGTATAGTGAAAAGGTGTTAAGGAGCAAGAAGGAGCTCAAATCTTAACTCTAAGGTGAGCCATAGTTGTCTTCAAGCTTGAATTGAAGCATGGAACTAGGGTTATGATCTACCTTTCTTTTCTTCTTCACCAATTGCTTATACATGGTGATTCCTTGTATATGAAAGAATTGTGAACGAGCCTTGGACTTTTGATAAAGTCATCTTCAACCTTAGGAATGTGGAGCTTTGGATCTTGGAGCTTTGAAGTTGTTCTTAAGGCGGGTTATAAACTTGAACTCAACCATGTTATTATTCATCACCTAAATTGCTATGCTTAATGAATTACTTTTAATTCCGAAATTTCCTGGAATAGTTGATGATATTACGAATTCTAGTAGTTGTTTAGACATGTTTCCATGAACTATAACAGTTATAACTAAGGTCTAGAGCTTGAAGATGATGGTATCACTTTATAAAAGTGATATCGGGTGCAAGCATACAAGCAAGCACCTCTAACCCGATGTGATGATGTACCTACTTCACTAAAACGTTATGGATATGATTTTATACCTTCTTGAACGATATGGGGGTGTAGTATACACCTCTTGAATGATAGGAAATCTATTATAGACTCCATGCACGATACAAGGTCAATTGTATACTTGTAAGTTGACAAGAAACCCTAATTTGGGTAACCCGATATAAGTGAAGAGTAATAAGTGCTAATGCATGGTATGATACATCATTGGTACTTCGTATCATTAGGCCTACATGACCTTGCATGACATGGTTGCACAACACATGATCTTGCACGATAGGGTTGCACGATACACAACCCTAGACAATATGGTAACCCGACATGGTGATGAGTTGATACCTCTTAAGCATCACAGGTGACACATATATGTACAATGTGCCCATCACAATCAACCCTAACCTGACATGGGTGTTGCAACCTAATGTGTGATGGTGTAACCCAATATGGTTTGGTGCCCTACACTCCTATTGACTTGTATATTGGGTTGAACCCGATATGGCAAACCCTAACCCGTCACAACCAACCCTAGATGGTGTGCCACCCGATATGGTGATTGAATGCACCTCTAGCCCAAAATGGTGATGGCTTAGTACCTCATGCACGACATGGGTAACACATACAAACACCTCTAGCCCAATACAGATGATGGTCATATACTTGTAGCCCGATATGGTGAGTGCTCATACACCTCCAACCCGATATGTTGGTGCTTATACACCTACAACTTGATATGGTGAACATATGCACATCTTTAACCCTATACACCTTGTAAAGGTGAGAGCAAGACACTCTTAGGAGTGATGAGTGTGACACCAAGTAATGGTGTGGCTAATACCTTGATAGGTGAAGCACCTAGAGTGGTTGATAATGGACAACTTTATATCAATAATGCCTTAACCCAAGATGAGTCTATATTATTGATGATGATTGAATAATTCAAATGTGTGACTTATGACCAATACATTACATGATAAATGTGATGAGCTAGTGCATAAAGTATTAGGATGGGAAATACCCTAATACAAGATAAGTTGATGAACTTAAGTAAGATAAAAGTGATGAGGGAAGTGATACATCAAGACATGATAGATATCACATCCAACACCTCAAGGTTGATATACCTTGATGCACCTTAAGTCCAATATACTTGGATGAGTAACACATGAAGTGTGTCAGGTCAATTGTTACATTGAGATGTAATGCACCTTGATAGGTGTAGCCTAACATGCCTCGAGAAGGGTTAAGCCAAGTTTATAAAGTATGATGTAATCATACTCTGGTAAGGATGAGAGATGAACTCATACCTTGTGTTGATAATCATTTAATGATAAATCACTAGTATAGGAATGGTTTGTAGTGTCGGTTTTTTTAATCATGTAGTGTCACTTTATAACCGACGCCTAAGTGTCCGTCGCTATAGAATTTTCTCTATAGCGTCGGTTTATTTGACCAAATAAAATCAACCTTACAGAGTAAACACCGATGCAAAAGGTTGTAAAAAATCTGACCCAGGCGAGAAAAAAGGATCCTGTAAGGTCAGTTATTCCAAAAAAAATGACCCTCTAAACGATCTCAGTCGAGAAAATTGTCGACCAAAAATATTTTCGGTCGACAATTTTCTCGACCGAGAGAGTTTACAGGGTCGGTTTTTTTGGAATAACCGACGCTAAATATTAAATAACCACTTCAGTGTACTCCTCGGTCGAGAACATTGTCGACCGAAAATATTGTCGGTCGACAATTTTCTCGACCGAGAGAGTTTACAAGGTCGGTTTTTTTGGAATAACCGGTGCTAAAAATTTAAATAAACATTTCAGTGTACCCCTCGGTCGAGAAAATTGTCGACCGAAAATATTTCGGTCGACAATTTTGTCGACCGAGGGGTACACTAAAATGTTCTGCAGAAACTGAAATAGAACAGAAGATTCATATATTATGGGAGAGGGGAGCATTGATGCTCAATCTTCACCAATCAAAACCACACATTCATGACAAAAATGATTCATAATCACATCATAATTTACAAAATGATAGATTGCTTGAAATATAAGGAGGAAAAATTAGCTTGAAATCCTAGAAATATACCATATTTTGAGAGATTAAAAGCAATCATTATCCATATGCAAACAAGGTCTATGATTACCACTTCCATCAAAAAAATCATGCACAAGATGTAGGGTTCATCTAAGATGATAAACTACTCAAGAACTATCATACAAGCTCACACCCTAGGTAAAGGTACATCTTTATACTTGGATCAATATTTTAAGGCAAAATCATGTACATGTAACGTAAGAGTGAACAATAATCATGGATAAAGTTATATAACTCACCTTAGAGATGATGTAGAAACTCCAAACAGCAAGGTAGATTGAAGAAAAAGGGGGAAGAAACCCTAGCTTGGGCACTCCTCTTCACCAAGCTGGTTCGTTCTCCAAAAAGGAAGCAAACCCTATGTTGAAAAGGTAAGAAGAAGAGAGGGGAAGATGTTTTCAACCATTATCTCAAGCTCCACCATGGAACGTCATGGATTCAGCCAAGAAGAAGAGAGGGGAAGATAGAACAACAAGAAAAACAAAGAAAAAGAGACAGATCTCACTTACCAAGACTAAGAAGCAAAACAAGGTAGCACCAAACAATCTCAAGAAAGGTGGATCTGAACCCGAAAATGAACTCGGGAACCTTACTTGGAAACGGCGGAGACCTTCCTTGGAAATGGCGGTGACCTTACTTAGAAATGGCGGCGACCTTCGTGGAGGATGAGACGACCTTCACGGAGAGGCGGCGACCTTCGTGGAAGTGTGGAGAGGCGGCGACGACGAGCTCTTTTCGTGGAGAGGAGGCAAGGGCTTTGGTGGCGTGGAGAGGTGGCAAGGGCTTCACGGACACCACGATCCTCTTCGAACACGACGATGAGCTTCTTGGCAAAGGCTTTAGCGGCGCGACAACAATGAAAAGTGATGCCGCGGGAGAGAAGCAGAGAAGGTATCCGTGGCGGAAAAGGTATCGACGCCGCGGGAGAGAAAAAGAGAACAAAATTTTTGTTTTGCGGGAGAGAAAGACTAGGTTTCGGCCATTTTAAAGGAGAGACTCGACCTGTAGCGTCAGTTAAAACAAACAAACCGACGCTAAAGATAAGCGGTGCCCGTGTCGGGTTATTTAAAAACACTCAAAATCATTTTCGGTCGACAAATTTTTCGACCGAGAGGTTATCGGTCGACAAATTCGTCGACCGAGGGGATCTCTAAGGTCGGTTAAAAGTAAAAAACTGATGCTAGAGTTGATTGGTAACTTTAATATGAGTTGATTGGCTTACCATCTACAGCTTTATGCTTCATATGTTCATAATAATGAATGTTTTTTTCAAATCATATGCACCCTAAATATTAATGGCATGATAATCATAACATGTTCTCTAAAGATCTATGTTTTGTGATCAAGTTATCTCTCCTGATATACATACTAACCATGCAGGTGTTATCAAATGAATTTGTAGCCAGGTAGGAGTTATGAGGGTATATGTGTTTTGTATAACACATATGCACCCTAAATCTTAATGGCATGATAATCATAACATGTTCTCTAAAGATCTATGTTTTGTGATCAAGTTATCTCTCCTGATATACATACTAACCATGCAGGTGTTATCAAATGAATTTGTAGCCAGGTAGGAGTTATGAGGGTATATGTGTTTTGTATAACACTGATTAATGATGTTCTATGCTGATGAGATAACATGTACCACCAGTATGATGAGAAAGGTTCGGTGACCTGATAAAGGCTGAGTGCCTGATTGAGGTGTTATCCTCTAATGATGACATGATGGGTTGTTATCCCATGATGATGATGAATGATGATGAAGGCCTTGAGAGGCAGTGGCATGATGAGATGAGGGATTGAGATCCCATGGCAATATGATGATGACAGTAACAATGTGACACAGTGTTGATATTTTATAACATGGTTGCCTCAACAATTCACCTAAAATATACTAATTAATTACAGTGGAACATTTCATGTAGTTTTGCCCTGGCCATAGATCCATAATTGGCAGTAGCTAGTGATGGTGAAATAGGTTTATCTTGCGGGATTACCTGGAACACATATTGTTAAACACTCAAACTCATTTTCGGTAGACAAATTTGTCGACCGAGAGGTTATCGGTCGACAAATTCGTCGACCGAGGGGAGCTCTAGGGTCAGTTAAAAGTAAAAAAACTGACGCTAGAGGTGCTTATACATGCGTGAACTAAACTGGATCCAAAATTCATGTCGGTCGACAATATTGTCGACCGAGGAGCCCTTTAGGGTCGGTTATAAGAAAAAACTGACCCTAGAGGTGCTTATACATGTGAAATCTGGCTCCTTCTTGGTTGACGAATTTGTCGACCAAGAGGTTATCGGTCGACAAATTCATCGACCGAGGGAGCTCTAGGGTCGGTTAAAAGTAAAAAAATTGATGCTAGTGGTGCTTATACATGCGTGAACTAAACTGGATTCAAAATTCATGTGGGTCGATAATATTGTCGACCGAGGATCCCTCTAGGGTCAGTTATAAGGAAAAAACCGACCCTAGAGGTGCTTATACATGTGAAATCTGGCTCCTTCTCGGTCGACGAATTTATCAACCGAGAGGTTATTGGTCGACAAATTCGTCGACCGAGGAGAGCTTTAGGGTCGGTTAAAAGTAAAAAAATGACGCTATAGGTGCTTATACATGCGTGAACTTAACTGGATCCAAAATTCATCTCGGTCGACAATATTGTCGACCGAAGGGACTTCTAGGGTCGGTTATAAGGAAAAAACCGACCCTAGAGGTGCTTATACATGTGTGAAGGCAAACTGGATTCAAGATGTCTCCCGTGTTTTTTGTAGACATATAAGGTCGGTTATTTGGAAAAACTGACCCTATAGATTGAGGCGCGAAGCCAAAATCAAGAAATTTTTTGCCACGGGAAACTGTAGTTGGCTTTCTAATCCAATTGTCTATAAGGTCACTTATTTTATGAAAACCAACCCTATAGAGATACACTACAAGGTCGGTTATTTTAAGAAAAGCGACCCAAGAGGTCTTAAGTGGTGCCCGCGTTTTTTATAGACATATAAGGTCGGTTATTTGGAAAACCGACCCTATAGAGTTACACTACAAGGTCGGTTTTTTTAATAAAACAGACCCAAGAGGTCTTAAGTGGTGCTCGCATTTTTTTAGACATATAAGGTTGGTTATTTGGAAAAACTGACCCTACAAGTAGTGAAGTTATAACCCATTTCTGTACTAGTGAATGATGAGAATTTATAAGTATGATTGAATACTTATGATATCAAAGTCTGCTCCTAGATGTGTGAAGCGATGAATTAGGGTTTGATCATTGATAATATGATCTTGAAAACTTGAATGGTTAATAATGGAAAACCCTAACCCTAATGAAGAGCGATGATATGTAAGAAAAACCCTAATCAATAAGAAAGGGAAACCCTAACCCTAATGATGGGAAGGTTGTATTTCTCTTATTGCATAAGCCTTGTAAGGCATGTTAAATACTTGTATAAAAGTATAAAGATGTAATGGCCTTGTGAGCCATGCGAATACATTGTTGCCTAGTGAGAGGTGACAAGATGTAATGGCCTTGTGAGCCCTTTGAGAAGTTGTTACCTAGTGAGAGGTGACAAGATGTAATGGCCTTGTGAGCCATGTGACAAGTTGTTACCTAGTGAGAGGTGATAAGATACTTAATGGGCCTTGTGAGCCATGTGATAATTTGTTGCCTTGTGAGAGGTGACAAGATACTTAATGGGCCTTGTGAGCCATGTGAGATGCTTGTGTAACAAGTATCATGTATACCTTGGTCCTCAGACCTAGAGGTATTAGTTACATGATAAGTGGTAATAGTGTTCTGTGATGAACTAAGGGTTTGAATATCCAGATCCAGTAATCATGATAATGATGATGTGAAGGGATGAGAATTCCTAGTAATGTGATAAGGGACTGAGATCCCAAGTATCGTGTGTTTTACATATTTGAAAGTACTTGATAGATGTATTATACCTTTCTTTGTAGCATCTATTATAATAATTCTTGTTTGAAACTTGATTGATGCTAAAAGATATGGTAATGCACTTAATTAATCAAGTGGAATCTTATCATGTAGTGCCCTGGCCATAGATCCATCATCGTCAGTAGCTAGTGATGGTGAAACAGGTTTTCCTATGGGATCTCTTGATGAACGCATATTGTTGAATATGTAGGGGTGATGGGCGTGAATACCTTACACCCTAATGTGGGATTGACGTGAGATAAACATGAGATTTCTCAATCTTTCATTATAAAGGTCGAGATGGATGTATCACGAATCTCCTGATGATGATGATGAATGTCGGATGATGTGGAGATAAACATAAAATCTCTTGATTCTGAAGAGAGGCAACTAATGTTGTAACTCTGTAGCAGTTGCCAGTATACCCTAGTAAACTACAATTAGCAGTTGACATAGTCCTTCTTGTGGACTCACACTGACCGAGATGTGGGAGGTCATAGCAGCCGGCTCTGCTAGATGACCTATTTATGGCACCGGCTTTGGGTTTCGCAACCGAAGGTTGGAGTATGAGCGGTATACCTCATCTCCTCAGGGCATAAGTGTGATTGTAAAATGTAATCAGCCGAGTAGCATATCTTCTTAAGGATCAAATATGGAAAACTTTGATTGATGCGTACTTCAGTTATACATCTTAGTTGATAGATGTTATTTATGCTCTTTACATCCCTTGCAAAGTAGATAGATGATTTATAACTCTACCATGGGTAGATACAATGTTCTCCTTAAGAAAGGAGAGTACTTCATTTTGTTCATATAGTGATTTATCCTACTGGTTAATATAAAAAGAACCTCTGCTCAGTTTATAAATGCTTAATTTGTGATAATAATATGGTCGGCGGAGAGTTATATCTCTCGCTGGGACCATTGTCTCACCCCGTGGGATCCACATTTTTTTAGGTGGATGTGCACGAGGTGGCGCAGATCTTTCTACAGAGGTACATCAACATCAGCATGGATAGCAGTGACAACTCAGGTTGAGTGTGTTGTCTATCGTGTTTTGTAGATAGAAGTCATATGTGTCGTCTCTGTACTCTCAGGTCCTTGGTGTTGGTTCATTATGGTTTTATGATCAATCCGAGATTTTGGCTTGTATGCCTTGAGGTTTTATGTTGATTATGTATAGTTTGGCAAAGCAACTATTATATGTAACCCTCGAGATGAAGATGTACAGGGCATGTACAATGTGAACAATGATGTATATAAGGTTTTGGGATCTTTTAGTAAGATTTTTTAGAAATGGATCTCTTTGTAAAATGGTTTTAATTTTTAGTGATTTTTGTTAATCCATTGTTTATGTTTAATTTTGTTTAATTAGTAATGGTTTGTTCGACTGTCGTTACACTTGAGACCTACTGTAGATCAAGATGGCATTGGTTGATGACAACTGATGAGATTTTCTTCATCGTCAGTCTTTGCTTTTAACATTATGTGCCTATGATTCTTGGTTTTATACATATGCTCTACCATATTGATGTGTGGTGATCCATCAAGTGTCTTATGGGATTAGATTTAAGTAAGTAGATCACCGATCTTCATGATCCTTGGTTATCTTTCAGCTTGTTGCTCTTTTGGATATTTTATAGGCGGTTTGTCTACAGGGTTTTGTTTGTAGAGTCAAACACCCTGTTTCTACATTCTTCATGATTTCTTAGTTGCCTTTGGCTATGAATCTATGGCTGTATACTATGGTTGGAAGGGAAGGATCTCAAATCTTGGAGAGTTTTCCTTTGATGTTGGATTTTGTCATAAAGCTTAAAGATTCATAGTTGTTCCTTATATGCATATTTGTTTCTACACTTGTTAGATGAGTGATATAACTTTTGAATCATTTATTGCCTACTAAATGTTTGCATGTCATAGATATTGTTGTCATATACCTTTGAATGTTGAAAGATGATAGCTTTATGTACTTTGCGTCTAGACTAATGGGTTTTCTACTTGCATGTTGGGGTTACGTACCATGGGTACCCCCTTTATGCGAAAGATGACTACTTGTTACTTATTGATAGGAATATAGTTTCTAGTGGTAAGAGAAGTTAAAGACTTCTTTCTCAATGCTACAATATGATATGCATATATGTAAGTAGTTAACTATAAGCTGATCTTGCATGTTGTACGCCTTAAGTACATGTCTTGAACTATTTGATTGTTGTCATGTTACTATATTACGTGAATGGATCCTTTAAAGGAAAAAAGAGAGTCCTAAATATATATCTTCTATTTGGATATGAATACTTAATGGGATAACAATCAATGGTTTTAGGACACCTATTATCCTTGATTGTCTTGTAGGACTGAGTTTATGTGAAATGTCTCGATGTAACTAGAGGTGTATCATACACTTGAGAAGTTTTGCCACATCGGTTAAACATTTTATATCTTCTACAATCATTACTGTAAAACTATGTGCTTATTTCTATTATCTTATTTTATACACTTGTTGATGTAGTCATAAAGTAACAAACCTAACTCATCAAAGAGGAACATATGTAGTACCATCATGTGTCAGTACATCTATTCTCATGGGTTGTTAGGAGGAATGGTGAAATGAGTTAATCTTGTAGCAACACAGAGTTGTGAGAAGATTCTTGGAGCCATATATTAACAAATATATGGGGATACTTAGGATTTTTTTTATATCCTATCATCTTTAAATAGCATTTTGACTCGGTAAAGGTTGATGATCTGATGGAATTATATGAGAGATAATATGATGAGAGAAAATATGATTTTGAGGGTTATTACCATGTGTTTGGTGATATGACCAGTGTACCCATGGCGGGTCTGAGATTGATGGATATGGTACATAACATGTATCCCAGGTAGACCAACTAGAGGGATGCTTACATTTTGTTTACCCACTTTGGATAGAGGATTATGCATATATATCTAGGGAATCTGGAAATCATTAAATATTATACACAATACTAGGATGGATAAATAATATCTAACTAGTTGATTGAGTGGTACACCTCAAATAGTATACATATAAAATATACCACATTCGAGTAGCATAATTGTTTAGGTATTTTGGCACTAAACATGGATATGCTCTTGAATTTATAATCTCAATTATGTGGTATGTGTATTCTCTATAACATTCTTTCAAGTCACATTGACATTAGAAGGAATGAGTAAGTGTGTATTTCCTGGTCACAACTAATACAAGTGTTTTATTGTATAATGTTTTCTTATATAATTTTATTTGGTAAGTAGTAGGCATTTCAGGTTTTATATCATATCATTGGGACTTGGGGTCTCACCCTCATGTTTTTTTGCACTTTTTAGTTGAGCGACCTAACTATCTTGATAGTGACAGAAAAGATCTACAAGGAGGGTACCAACCCTAATTTTTGGAGGTGGGTGATGTTTGTATGAAGGTATTTCAGAGGTAGGTGATGTTTGTGTGACCTCCTCATAGATAAGAAATATATGGATAAAATCATATCTATCCATGCATTCTTATATTTGGGCAAGAATGTTATCATTTGTCTGCCTCAAATTTTGTCATGTGTGTATGACCTCTAGATCTAGGGTTACAAGTGTTGTAATAATTTGTATGCATGTTTTATTATAGTGCCACATATGTAAATCTTAAACTTTTTTCATTTTTTGAGGTATTGTGAGCATCACTCCTGAACATTTTCTAATTAAAGGCTTGTGGCATGTGAAATTTGTAATATACCCTATGAACCCTTGCGTGGACCAAATGTTTGATATAATGTTATATGTGGACTTTGACAAATTATTTTAATATGTGATTTATGTGGCTTATGTGTTTGGTTTTGTTTTCAAGATTTTATTGGATTTTGTTTTGAGTAATTTCTCCCTTGTTTAGACAGGTCAAACTAGGTAAAAAATTCATGGACCACCATGGGTTGACCCATTTACGTTGAGTTTGGATAATAAAAGTTCTCACCCTTTGATGATTACCCAAACCCATAGCCATCTATTTATTTAGCAGGTTTCACAGGTGGCCCACAAGCACCAGTGGGTGACTCACTTAACTAAATTAATTACATAAAATAAATACACTAATATACTATTACTTTAAATAAGTTTGATGATCTTCTATAAAAAGGAGTTCCAATCCATCTCAAACTTGACTAACAAGAGATGATATCTGAGACAGAGATATTGGGGGAGAACACATCCACATATACTATATTATCTAATTGCTATGCCAAATTAAAAATGAAGTTGTAGTACAAGTTACTCTAGTTTGTCGAGCATAATCATACATTAGAGAATTTTACTCCAAAAAGGTGTGTGGTTGAGTGGTTATAAAAATTGAACAACATACTTTTTTGTTTAATAATGACAATGTATAGTAGTTGGTTGTTTTTATGATATATTTCATGTAAAAATACTAGAGAATGGTCTTCTTCTATATATAGAGTAGCAACTTGCAAAATAATTTTTACAAACACATACTATATGGGCACCCGTAGGTGACTTGCTACCTACTGGGTTGGGTTTGGGTTAGTCCATGTTTGACCCATTTTGAATTGCTTCTTTTTGACCCGCACCTGTGAGACCCAAACCCGTATTGAACTAACCCAAACCTAACCCACCCATTCATTTGATAGGTCTACCCTTGTGGAATGGGGCCATCATAGTGTTCCTACTTTCTTCTAGGTTAGCACAATGTTGTTTTAATGAGAACAAACTCAAGAGAAAAGTGAACATTTTGGGTATGATTAGTTTCCCTCATTTATGTGCAAATGAAGAGTGACCTTAGGAGTTTATTCACACATGGTGGTTTAGTATTGCACAAAATCTAAAGTAGTGGTTTATATAAACATGTGGTTATCACTTTTAAGTCCAACCAAATGGGTGGTACTAGAGTATGTATTCATTTAGTGCAATCTCAACTAAAACAGGCAGCTTGAATGTTTTTGCATCCACTTCCTAAACCATGCAAAATGTTAAGCATAACTCATATTTCCTTTCATTATGAAACTAATGTTTTTTTCATCATATTTCATACACGCACTCAACTAGAATTAACATGCTCTACTTGGTTTGACCTAAAATCACATAACAAATAAGACGTTGGTGGTTTAGAAGAGTTTTAGAGCCAATCAAAATAGTAACTTGGAGTAGAGGGAATCAAATTGTAGTATCGATCATGCAATTTACTATTCAGAAAGATCATAAAGAAATTTTTATATTGGAGAAATTCTCATTTTTCATGGGATTCAGGATATTTTCTACTACAATCATTTCTTATCAATGAAACCTAAAGCTGCTGGACATATACTAACTTGATATTATTCACCTTTAAAAGTAAAAAGTTTGATGGCTAAGGATTTATTCTATCATGCTTGGTGCATATAGGTGCTCAGTGCATACATCATATCTATGAGGAGAATGATAAAAGAGATGAACCAAAATATGAATGAAGCTAAAGATTATACCACAAGAGATAGACTACCATGATATAAGAGTCATATGCTTCACGTTCATTTTAGAACTTAGGTCACTTACATGGGTTTTGTCTACTCAACATTCCAACTCAAGAGAAGAGTGAGGGCACTATACTAGATAAGGTTATTTTCCTTGAAAAGTCTATCAGTCATCTATAAAGTTTGAAACAACCAAGAAAATTGCTTTTTTACATCCTTGGTATGATGGATAAGGTTGCGCAGATTAAGGGAAAGAGGATACATAATATTTTAACTTCTACAATAAATTTAATACATGGATCCTTGTTTAGTTGAAATATATAACTGTAAACAATAGAATCTATTTCTTTTGTGTGGGCTAGTTGTATTGTAATTAACCTTTTGAATATATATATGCATATAATAGTATATTGTCCTCATAGTACACCTTGTGTGTTACATGCTTAAATTATATGTTACTCTATAATACATATACTTATGATTACTTCACATGTGCTATCTAAAATATCATAAAACATCTATTTGATTTTGTCTCACCGAAACAAATATTGTAGAACAAAATTTAAAAAAACATGAATAAATGTCAAGAAACCTTAAACTAACTATGCCACTTTGACTCCCACGCATAAATGGTTAGATTTTATTCTTTCACCTACTCGATGTCTTACAAAATGCATAACAGTCTAGGGCCTTGCACTTGCAATATCCTAAAACTTAGGTTCTCGACTTCATCCATGCATAATAAACCATTCACGACTATGGAAAGAAATAAATGGTTGTGCAAACATAGGCACCATGAAATCCCCACTAGGAGACTCCTACTCCATAAAGTTGTGTCTCCTTACCTTGTAACTATTCATGTATGTGTTTTGCTATTGGACAATATCCTTCCCTAATGTGCATGCTTGATTTGATCTCCATTGCATAGTGGCATGACAACATGTATCTTCAACACACATTTCCAGTCAAGATTAAACATAAATTTCCAGTCAAGTTATATTTTTTTGGGATGTTGACCCATCTTTTGCATGTATATTGCCCTTCAGTGTTGGCAATTTGTTTCAATCCTCTTCACATCCCACATTTCATGAATGCAAATACCATTTCCCTTTAATGTTGGCACTCGGTGCCAACCCTCTTCACATCCCAGATTTCATGAATGTAAATAGCATTTTATTTATCAAATCCTACTAGTCCCCATATTTTATTGGTATGCATATTTTTCCGCAACCACATAGGTGTCATAAATGATCAAGATAATGGACATTAGGGTTGGGAATTTAACCTTTGATGGTGTATAAATACAAAATGACTCATATCAATGTACATGATGGGAAATATAGGTATTATTTCATTAAATTTTGTATATTGATTTGTCTTAATTCTGTTTATTCTATATTTGAGTGTCGAATATTTCATAATTTTTTTTATTAATTCTTGAGTATGTGCATTACATTAATTAATTTAATTGAAGCCAAATTTATGATTTTAGTAATATTCAACTTTATTCTAACCAAGGAGTGATCAAGTTCGCTTTCCATGATTAATTACGACCAAACTAGATGTTGAAGTAATTTACGATGAAATAGGTATAAGATTTGAAATTTTGAAATTATTGTAAAACTTTGAGATCTTTTCAAATATACTTACGCATGTGAGATCTAATTAGGTTATAAGCTCTAAGAACCCCTGTATTGGTTAATTTCATCATTAGGTCCATGGATATAATAATGGTTATAGTAAATATTTGTATGGGAAACATAATCCAAGAAAACAACATGCTAGAGATAAAATGAATATCAATATGTGTATAATTTGAGATAATGACTTTTTTTAGTTTTATGACTTGTGGAAAATATTAAAGAACGTAAATGTGCATTGGATAATGGATTAGATGATATGAATTTACTTATACCTTGATATATTGTCTAGTATTGGATAACATAGAAATATCGATAATCCTAAAATGGGGATGGTTTAGAGTCAACTTGTCACTTATGAAATAAATCTTAGGAAAGGATTTTATATCTAAAAGATATATTTTTTGAACCAGAGGCAAAGTCACTCAGGCTCTAGACCAAGGTAGGGACCTATCCCTTAGTCTTCTCATTCACTTAGTTATTGGGTGTGTAATTCACAATGATGTGGTAACCTCCTCAAACCTTATATCTCTCTATGATCCACAAATTCACATGGTACACTCCCAACAATCTTTAGTGATGGTTCTTTATGCATCAAACTAACTTTCATCATTACCATGAATATATAAGACAATCCCCAAATTTGTGATAAACTCAACCTCACAAGTCACTATATGTGATAAACTAGATGATGCCCTCTCTATAGGTCGCACTAGAAATCTTTATGGGATTCTCCAAGTTTAAATTTGATGTTTCATTGCCCTAGTTTATCTACAAGTAACCTCCCATGTTCAAACCCCCCACTAGAAACCAAGTTAGGTGTATAGCCCTCCAAGGCTACTCTAACCAAATGTGCTGGCCAAGAGAATCACCAAGGTCCACAGTGAGGTTCCTAGCCTCAAAAGACCACTAAGGCATAGGAATGGAACTCATGATCTCTTCATGCTATTTCCTTCAGGATGGATGTCAAGGTCATACATCTAGCCAACCTTGGTGTTATTTTCTTGTAGGAATCATTCCTCGACCCTCTTGGAACCTCACCCAACCTCTAGAATGCCAGCCAGTGAGGTATTCACTTCTTTCATTGTTAGAACCATCCTTCTAATAGAAAAACCTATTTATCATTTTGATGAATCCTCATATGAAGACTCATATTATACTAGCATACAAAAACTCATAAAAATATGAGTAAGAAAATCTTTTATGGAAAATATGTATTCCAAAACTTAGAGTCAATATATATGACAAAGTAGTAAATACTCCAGACGTCCCACCATCCAGACAAGGAATAGATCATGCGATCCTAATACTGGGACCCCTAAGATATGCCACTAACTAGAGAAACAAACATACAATTCTACTTAACATCATGAATGAATTTAGGGCTAACAAGACATTATACATAACTAGAAGATATGGTAATAAAAGCACTAAACCATATTTATTGAGCATTACAAGTAAATTACAATGATATTCCCATATTAAAATGTACAAAATTATCTACATCAAGTTATCATTTTCATTTACAGACAACATTAAGGAAAACATCATACATCATGTGGCATGAACTTCCCACCAAACAATCAAGAAAATGAAAGTAGAGGGACAATATAAATAGATCTATATTATTTCTTATAAATTCCCCATAGAATTGAAATTTCTAATGCTTTCATAGACATAAAAACACATGGAACAACAACCTCAGACTCATAAAGAGACTCATTGAGAGGAGAACCCCGCCAAGATATATAAATATGTGCCAAAAGCATATTTTTTGAAAGAAAGTAAACTAGAAATATATGATCAATAAATAGCTTGATTATTTACTAAGAAACTCTACATCTTATCGCATGGTATGGTGACATCACAATCTACTATTATTATGAACCAACTATCTCCATAATCTCAAATATATATAAAATGAAATTACTTACTATGCTTGGAAGATCATTCATACATATCCTATAAGAAATCATGATAAAAAAAATTATTATATTTTAGATTCTTTCCTAGTTAATCTATAGTGTACTATAAAGTTACAAGCTGAGACTTTGAGATCTCTAGACCCATTATAAAAATCACGATAGTATGTAGTCTAGCTAAGATCTTTCCATGCCTCAATCGGTGCGGTGCAAAAAGTGGGGGCTCACTAACATGCATATAAATATTAGGTTATTATTCAGTACATAGGTAATGACATCTACATATCATTGATAGTATTGCCACACATCACATCAATTGTTATGGATGAACTTCCATATAACAACACAATATGATCACAACACATAATGGGTGATCTTAGGGTGCTATTTTACCCATGAGAAAAAAATATCTACGAGAAGAGTAATTGGACAGACACATGAAACTCATAAAATGAAAAAAAAATCTTTGAGTCATCACCCTCTTTGATATCAAAAATAAAGAAAATAGAAATTGATGTTTATACTAGTGGATGAGTATGAAAAGACCAAAATGATGTGTGGGCTCTGATCTCCAAACCATGACATAAACACGATTAAAACTTAGCGGAAGCGAATCGGTAATCAGCGGAAGACAAAAATCACGGGAAATTAAAACTTTTCGTGACAAGAGCTTGAATCCATAAAAGCTTCTTTCATAAAGTGAGGTAAACTGTTTACATCTCAGGATAATTACTTCTTGAGTAATTATATACATCAAGATACAAAATCTCAAGATCACTATACAAAAGACTCCAAGACCTGAGAGTACAGAGGACACATAGGACTGACTCTAACTACACCATATGGCAGGACAATCTCCACCTGAGATTACTGCTGCCCCTGATGCTGCTACTGAGACTGATCACCTGTAGGCTGGTTCCTTCGTCTCCGACGTCCACCTAAAAAGTTGAAGCCTACGGGGTGAGACAATTATACATAATTGTCCCAGCGAGAGTTATAACTCTTCACCAGAAGCTTTATTATAACATCAAAGAATATTTTAAGCAGTAAAGCCTTCAAAGTATTCTATAACAGTTGCAGGTATAACAAGATCTCTATAATTTAGGAGATGTGGAGAATATAACATTATTGTAAGGTAACATCAATCAACTAACTTGGAGTCATCTCTAACAAGTTATACTACATGGTTGATTATGTTTTACAAACAACATTATGCCCTGTGGAGATGAGGCTTACCACTCATACTCCAACTGATCGCTGAGAAGCCTCATCAGTATCATACATAGGTCATTAAGAGAGCCGGATTCTCATGACCTTCACCTTCCTCAGTCAGTAAGAGGATCACTTGTAGGACATCTTGTGTCTCTACTTAATATAGCTCACCAGGGTAAACTGGTCCTTCGCTATTCTAGAGTCACAGTGGCGTTCTGTACTCTCTTCGTCATCAGGAGGTTTCATATTTACCTACCACTGATACGGATATCTGTGCTTTCTTCGTCATCAGGAGGTTTCATGTTTACCTACCACTGATACGGTATGAAAATATAGTGAAGGATGGATGGATTCCACATCTACATCACTTTCCTACACTAGGATGTAAGGTTCTACACATCCATGTACCCCACATACTCAAAAGTATGTGCTTCAGGAGTTCCCTGAGGAAAACCTGTTTCACCATCACTTAATCTCTGACAATGATGGATCTATGATCAGGGCTCTACATTATACTTGATTAGTTAGGTACATTCAGTATTCTTTAACAGCATACATTGTTCTTCAAACAATAACAGTAGCATAGCAGCTATAAAAGAAGAATACTAAATGTAACAGGCCTAACTCATATCAGTCATCATTTCTCATTATCCTCATCACAAGTCATCTCTAAGGCATGACTTTGATAGTATTCATGGCTCTCACAGCCCACTATCAGTATAGGATGCCACTGACAAGACATCAGATTACTTTACTTATTCATAAGGCTAACAACATGCCTTTAATGAATATAACATCATCATCCATACCTGGATATGATTACCTTCATATCAGAACCTGCATGGTTAATACAATTGATAAAGGTAATATAAAAATGAGGAATATCCTTCCTACTCTTGTCATAAGAGTTTAAATCTCTAATTCTTATCAAATAGAGTTTAATATTCAAAAGCATGCCATTACCCTTGAATTAGGGTTTACTATTCACATTACATGTCATCACCCTTGAATTAGGGTTTACTATTCACATTAAGGTGAATTGAACTCATAACATCATCATGTATGAGTAACATCTTCATTGATGATCTTAGATTAGTTAAAAGTTCATCATTTATCATAATTAGGGTTTCTATGATCTCACACAGGTGGATCATACCCTAATTATGCTCATTTCTGTGTATTGGGGATGCTTCAATTGAGTTTCCACTTAAAAAGGGTACTTTCTCTCTCTAGAAGTACTTTCTCTCTCTAGAAGTACTTTCTCTCTCTAGAAGTACTTTCTCTCTCATCATAAGGTTAGGTGATGTCAACATCACCCTAGATCAGGTCGGATTAAGTCATCATAGGCTAACATGGCTAAAACATCATCATCATGTGATTAGGGTTTGAATTGAGCAAGATATAACTCAATTGGCCCTTCAGGGGTATTTTGGTAATTCACCCCATTGATCATCATCATGGTCCAAACCTTAGTCAATTAACCCCTTAATATCCTAGGTTGTCGTTAGGGTTCGATTAGGGCAACATTGGACCATTTATATCATCAATTGATTGAATGAAGTCAACCTTGAATCACATTGATTGATTTCAATTATCAACCTTCAATCGAATTGAGATCATTTGAAAGTGTTGACCGTTTGCCCACTTTGACTTTCCAAGACTGCGAGCCCTCTTCTATCTTCAAGACCGCGAGCCTCCTTAGGCTTCAAGACCACGAGCCTCTTCAAGTGGTTCAAAACCACGAAGCCCTTCAAGTGGTTCAAGACCGCGAAGATCAAATTGAAGTTGAGACCGCGAAGAGATGTTGACCGTTTGCCCACTTTGACCTCAGGACCGCGAGGCCCCTCGCGGTCTTGAGACCATGAGCCCCCTCACGGTCTTGAGACCGTGAGCCCTCTCACGACCTTGAGACCGCGAGCCTCCTCACGACCTTGAGTCCGCGAGCTCACATGGTCTTAACCACTTAGACCATCAACGGGATTCGATGATACAACCGAAAATGTCAACCAATATTGAAGCCCTCAAAAGGTCAAAGCTACGTTGACCACTTATGGATTGGGTTAATTAAGATTATTCTTGACCACTTAGTCATTCAATAGACCCTCAATTGTTGACCAATTAGGGTTGAAGTCGATTCAATTAGGGTCTATCAATGTTCACCCATCAACACTCAACAATGTGACTCAACACAAGGTTGAACCCTTCAATTGAGCTCCAATTGGGCCCAAACTTGGCCCAAACGGTCTTGAGGTCATGTGGGTGGATCCCACATGGTCTTGAGACCGTTTTCCCAAGATTTCATCAAATTCTAAGGTGATTTGATAGAGGTTGAACCATGATTGGGTCACCAAATCAGTATTTTAATCAATTGATAACTTATTTGCAATTAGGTCCTCAATTGGTCAAAATACTTAACCCTAGACCTTCAAATGGTCTTGGGTGTTTGTCCTCTCGGTCTTGAGACCGTTTGTATGAGTTCCAAACGGTCTTGAGACCGTTTGCCCATCCAATTTTGGATTCTAGTGCAAATTCATCAAGGTCTGACCTATTGAGTTGATGATCATATCAATATTTAATTGCAAAGTAATTTGGTGTAATAATACCTTCAATTGGTCAACTATTCTTGACCCCAGACCTCCAAACGGTCATGGTTGATTGCCCTCACGGTCTTGAGACCGTTTGGGTGACCCCTAAACGGTCTTGAGACCGTTTAGGTCAATCAACCCTAAAAACCCTAATTAGGTCACCATAATTTCAGTACTGATTTCACCTAGGGTTAGCCCTAGTATTCGCCCTTCAACTCTTAGCCCGTTTGGAATTAGACCATCAAACTTGGTGAGTTGTTAATTAACTTAATTTTGAACAGTAATCTCATACGGTCAACGCCTGGTCAACGACCTTACACGGTCTTGAGACCGTTTGCCCAAAAAGGAAATTTCAGACCGTTTGAAAATCAGGAATAAATTCAAATAAAGTTGTTGCTTAAAAAGGTCATATCTCCCGATTCCTTTGGAGTTAGCCTCCCAAATTTTGAGGGTAATTAGCTTATATAATTAGGAATAGATTTCTTATACGGTCCACGCTCGGGAAACGGTGCCAAACGGTCTTGAAGACCGTTTTCTCTGTCGCGGTCTCGAGACCGTTTTCTCACCGCGCGGTCTTGAGACCGAGAGAGCAAACTTTTGAGACTGTTTAAGGAAGTGAAAAGCGGTGGGTTTTTCTTGGAAATCACGCCTTCATCTCCTAGCTCAAGAACATTACGAATATCCCATGGATTTGCTTGCAAAATAGCAGGGAAAAGTAGGGAAACATGAAGAACTATCATCTAACCGCATATAAGAGATGTATATAGTAAAGCATGGGTTTAGAGTTATAAAACCCGCCTAAAGCTTGCTCCTTGAGCTCCAAGCTCTAATGGCGTCCTTGAGTTCCCACAGGTTGGCCAAGGTGAAAACTCCAAGGAAGGATGAAAAGAGATGGCTAGAAAGGTAGGGTTTCAAGAGTTAGCCATGAAGATGACCTTAAATTCGAGTTCTAACCATGGAATTAGGCAAAAGAAGGGTCCCAAACCTACCTTGTTTCCCTTGGTCGTCCTCCTTAGCTCCAAGGCAGTCCTTAGTCGGCCAAGCAAAGAGGAAACATTGATATGCACGAAGGAAAGGTTCCTTTGCTTAGAGAAGTAAAGTGTATAAATACTTGGGTGATGTTTCATTAAAGGCCCATAAGTTTCCCCTTATTCCAACTAAGTCCTTCCTTCATTACTTGCTCGTCCCTTCCTCCTTATTCTAAGGACAAACCTTATCTTAAGGTCTAGAAAAAAAAGGCAAAGAAGAACAATCTAATAATAAGGTACATACATAAAGAGCTTTTGCACATATACCCTGATTATTCAATCACAAGGCATATTTCATAACCTGATAACTCAAATGAGGTGACTTCCTCATCATTTCTTCTCTAAATGATGGCAAGAGTCTAAAAAGATACATTAGATGACATATTTCACAATTTGTATCCCTTAATTTGGGTAAATTGCATTTTACCCCAAACTAGGGTTTCAAGCACTGGGATTGCTTCCACAGCTGCACCTTGGTGCCCTAGCTTGGGAAATCCCTCAAACTTTACCAAAAAGATTCTCATGATGTCTCAACATCAGAGGAACATCTCAACATGTGTAAATTGCAAGCTAACCCTTTTAAATGGGTAAATTGCACATAGGTCCCTGTATATCAAAACAATGCTACAACTTTAAATAAAAAGGAGCAAATACTGAAATATACGTTTCTGAGAAACTTAATTACATGCTCAGAGTTAATCACAAAGATTTAATTACATATTTAGGCAAAACACCTAGGGTTGACTCATAACCCAGGTCAGGGATGTTACATGATGACTCCAACAAAAGGCGGATAAAATATAGAAAGTGTGGCCAAAAATAAAGTCCAGAAGTCCTGTTATAAATGGAGAAGTTATAAAGCATCCATGCCATCCTTAAAAATTGTATTATATTTTAATGAATCTCGTATTCATATAAGGTGGTGGTTTGAGTTTACAAAATGAAACAAAACATTAAATACAAGTATAAAGTGGTTTTTAGTTTATAATCTTTGGGATAGAGATGATTGTGGATTTTCCCTCATTGTCCTAAGATATAAATTTTTAGGTTGTGAGATCCCAAGTGCCTTAATATCTCCCATAGAAGAGACATATCATTGGATGTAGGTGAGTCCTCCCATAATTGACAAAGAGGCCTCTTCCAGTTAGAAGAGTGTATAAACTAGACACCATATGGTTATGGCATACATCAAGAGAGTTCAAACAATAGATCGACGTAATCTTCAAGGAGATGATAGATTATTATGTGTTTGTCTTTTTTGGCCTTGTGGGTAAACTACTTTTTTAGAATATGGATATTACAATTGTATTGTTTTCTCTTTCTCACTTGGAAATGGGATGAATACTATTTCCTTATGCTTAATTTACAAAATAGGTCAATCAATCCTTATTCTTATTAACATATGCTATTACTCTTGTACATTACAGATCTTAATAGTGGATATGCCAACATGTGGATGACACATGTACCCATTAGCAAATCCATAAATCTCACTCAAGGGGGCACCCTTAGTTTGCCATCTTAGTTTTTGATAGTAGGTGGGGCACAAAGAACAATTTTGATTGATAGTTGAGTTCATCATTACATTTCTTATTATATAATGGAAGATCTAAGGTAGAGCACATGCCTACCGAACCTACATGTGGCTCTTCCATTGTAGGTGCCTTGTGGTCACCAATATATCAATAGTACACTTTGTATTTCTTTTTTCTTGATTCGAAATTAACTTTTTTTCTTATTTTGTTCCTTGTGCTTAAATGGTTAAAATTCTCAGGTATCAATAATAGGTGCCATGTTTGTGATTACGCACAATTGGTTCCACATCTTTAAAGTTCTACCAGGCCTGAATTCGTTTGATGTATGAACGTTAGATATCATATGGGAATACATTATATTATTTGGTAGACTGTAAATATGGTACATCATTTTGTTTATTTGTAGACATCCCTCTCTTTGATAACTGATCTTCACTTGCCTATAAGAAGGGTCATATATAGACACTTTTGAGGGTGATGGAAAGGTTTACTAATGTTGTATCAGTCACAACATTTAATAAATACAAATAGAAAGATATGTAAAAAGTGAACAAAAGAATAGAGAGAGAACAAACCTTGATTGCCATAGGACCAAGAAACAAAGACTACTTCCCCACATCGGTAACATCACGGGGCAGATCCTTCATATGGTCGATCAAAAGGACTACAACAGTAACTACCCTGCCTCCTGGTAACCCCCAATTAAGGGAGACCAAGAGGTTAGAACCGTTATCCCAATTTCCAGATCAAAGGTTTGACATATAATAATAAAAATTACTAAATTCTACCATACTATACTGAAAAGCTGTAATAAAATAAAACTTTTCATACCTTTTTAAAAACTTAGATATCTAACTTCTATCCACAACAACAGTCTATTCTAACTAATCCTCCTTGCACTTTAATTCATAAATTCATAATGTAACACTTTACTGTTTGTCCTTTTCCATGTCATACCTAAAACACCGACAAATAAAACGTCATTCAGCATAAATGAATATGTTGGTATGTGGGGGAAACAATAATCATACAATGAATTATAACAACATATTGCAAGCAATTATGGTTTAGCAAGAAAACTTTACATCTTAAACATAACTACTCAATTCATACATACCCTAGCCTCTGTGTTGTCCCTACAGTGGACCTAGATACTACCTCTCATATGGTAGATCCCAATTAACCCCCATGATCCTACCTGTAAGGACCCTGACCTGCGTTTAGGGCTTACCCTATTTGCTTTGCTTAACCTTGATGGTTTGATGCTTGCTAATCACCTTTAGTGGTGATTAGGGTTTGGTTGTGCTTTGTTGAGAGTTGGAGGTGCTACTTGCAAATAACCCAGATCTAGGGTTTTGTGAGCAAGTTTTCCACCTTGAGAGGTGTTCTTCTCTCTCTTTGCTTCCTCTAGGATTGAGAGGAAGGCTTGGGCTTGTTGTTTGAGTTCTTTGGGTCTTTGTTGAACTTGTTTGGGCCTTGGAGTTCCTTGGTTGGGCTTGCTTGGGCCTTGTGTCGGCCAAGTAGAGCTTGTGTCGGCCTAGAGTGGGGCTTGTGTCGCCCATGGTGCTTGGTCCAACCTTGGTCTTGTTTGGTGGAACACATGGTGCACATCTTGGACAAGTGTCTTATGGCTTGCATGAGTGGTGGCTTGAGTTTGTGGACAAGTGTCCCTTGGGTGGACGACACATAGCAAGAGCTTACCTTGTTTTCTCCTCCTTTCTCATCTATATAGGTGGTCCTTTCCTTAGCTTGAGGTCCCTTTTGTCCCTCTCCTTCTTGTGCTCGACACACTCTCTTTCCCCTTGCTTGGTGGCCGACACACCCTTGTGTGAGCAGCTTGGAGGCCGATACACCCTTGGAGAAGGAAGGTGGTGGCCGATACACCCTCTTGGAGGAGCCTTGGTGGCCGACAAACCTTGGAGCTCAAAGTACATCTTCTTCCTTGGAGTTTAAGGCGGGTTGCATGACTCTAACCCTAATCTACTTTACTTCCTTTTCATATATGTTGCCTTAATCTTGCCCTTGCGCGTTTGGAGTTGTTCTTTAGCTATCTTGCATGTTGGCTGATCCATGTATGTTAGGGTTTAGGAGAGCAACACTCCTTTCTCCCCTTGGTCTAGATGAGTGAGCTTAAGCTCTAATGCCATGAGCAACACCCCTCTTTCCTACCCGATTGAGGTGAGCTCATGACTTAGTGGCTTGAGCAAAACTCTCCTCTCACCTTGGGCAAGATGGTGAGCTCGTTTAGGTGGTTTGAACCTTGGTTGAGATGTGCGGGGAGGTGCTGCCCGATAGCCCTTGCCCTAGTTCTCTCTTGCATGGGTTGAGTGAGTCAAGTTTTCCTCCTGCTCGCCCAGTGGGCTGCTCGACCAGTGAAGCTCAGTGCTCACTCACCCGATACACTCTGTTTTGCTCGCTCAGTAACCCTACTCACCCTACTTTTGTTGCTCAACTATATACCCCGCACGCCCCTGTGTCGCCCGGCAGCTTTGGCTCACTTGATAGTCCTGCTCGCCCAATGACTTGCTCGCCCAACACTAGTTGTGTCGCCCAGTGTTGTTGCTCGCTCAGACACGCCCTACTCGCTTATGTCTTGGCTCGCCCGGCACACGTGTCGCTCAATACCTAGCTCTGCTCGCTCGGCCCCAGCCGTGTCGCCCGAGACTACCTTGCTCACCCGGTTCCCCCCCCTGACGCGCCCTGCTCGCTCAAGGTAGTGGCTCGTCCTGCACCTGTGTCGCCCGACACCTTGTTGCTCACCCGCTGACCGTGTCGCCCGAGACCACCCTGCCCGCTCAGTGCGCCTGCTCGCCCGATAGTGAAGCCTTGCACAGCTTTGTACCCGGATCATTGCTTTGCACCTTTGCTAACCCTGCCTGCTCAACACTCCTTTGCTCACTCGACACCTGAGTGCTCTCCCGATAGCTTGCACACCTGAGTGGCTCGCCCGGACACCTGCACGCCTGTTAGGGCTGCACGCGCGATAGGGGTTAGATAGGAATGGGTCTGCCCGGGATGGCTATTAGTGAGGATTCATGGTATCTCTTGTGAGGGCACGACCTATCATGAAAAGGTGACATGTCGACTATGCTTTTATGGTGGCTCATTTCTTAATAATGATATTTATGTTCTCTTAAATGCCAAATATGATCTTGAGCATGCTTTAGGAATGCTTGATAATGTGCTTACATGTGTACCCTTAAGATGGGGCACGGATATAGTTATTATTGTCACTTTGTGTTGGCAATGTACATAACCCTAATTGTCATCTTATATTAATAATGATGAGTCTCTTTATTATCCATATGGTTATTGAATGAGGCTAACCATGCAGGTAAGGCTTAGCCAGATGAAAGGCTATAAGAAATGGTTATATGTGGTTACTGTGATGACAGGTGAATTCTGAATGATGCTCCATAATGATGTTGAAAGCCTTGAGAGGCTATAGCACTATGTGATGAGGGATTGAGATCCCAAGATATGTGATGATCCTTGAGATGGATCTAGATGGTTGGCAAGAGGCCAAGTGATAACATGTGATGTGAGGTCCTTGTGATGGATCAGTGTGATGTAAATTGTAGAAAATGCATAATGTTGAGTTTATGCTGTTTACTTTCTATTATATCTTGCATGTTATACAACTTGGTTGAATCTTGCAATCCATCTAAAAGATACTAATTAATCATAATGAAATCTATCATGTAGTCTGCCCTGACCTTAGATTCATCACCAGTCAGGATAGGGTGATGATGAAACGGGTTCTCCTGCGGGTCAACCCGGAGCGCATATTTTTGAATATGCGAGGTTTCTCCTAGCCTAAAATAGAGAGGTGAAATGAGTGTAGCTATGGTTGCAGACTCGGATGTGTGATGAGCATGGTGAACATGGCCCATGGCTCCATATATGTGATATGTTGAGCATGAATGCGTTCATGGCTCCGAGCACGGTGTTTAGACACGTGGCTCAGTTTCTAGCGTCGTGACCTGTACCGAGGCGGGCTAGACAGAGGGTAGCCTGTGGAGCTGACCCTGTGGCTTATGACCACTTCAAGCACGAGACTGTGGTCCTGCTTATGTTACACTCATGTACTAACCATGAGGCAGAGAAGGTCTTGGATTCTGGCTCTTCCATTGACCTTGTATGGCACCGGCTATGGGCTTCGCAACCGAAGGTTGGATTTGAACGGTACGGTTCATTTCCTCATGGCATAATAAAATGTAATACAGCCGTTTAGTATATACTGCTTAAGACAAACACGAAACATTGGTTGAGGCCTTGTTTGTGTAGTTAACTTTATTTATCTTGCAATTACTATGCATTTCTCCTATGAGGTGAGTTCCATGTATAGTTTATCTTGTCAATCATGTCCCTTTGGGAAATATGTTGGTACATCTGGTAAGCCTAATGGTATGGATGGCTTTGCATTTCATAAATTGCTTCTGTTATATCCTTTATCGGTAACCTGCTTATATATGATCTTGAGGTTTTGTAGTTTTGGCGCGGAGTTATGCCTCCCACTGGGACAATGTTCAATTGTCTCACTCCACTGGTTTGTACCCTTTTTAGGTGGTCGAGCTTGTCGTGGTGGTGGTCGCGGAGTTGCGGCCGAGCAGCACGAAGATCAGTAGAAGGCAAGCTTTGGAGATACTTCTGTTTTGGATGTTTTGTTGTAGAGTCTAGAGTCATCCTTGTACTCTCACGTCCTTGGCAGTGTTTTGACGTTGTTTTATGATGTATGACCGATGATGTTTGTATATCCTGCTACTGGCCGGATGTGGGCCTTTACATGTATAATCAGGTGGTGAACTCATGGCTATAATAGGTCAGCTGTTGCTCTAAGCTGTGGACATATATCCAGGCTTGTGTGAATATATATATAACATGTTTTCTTGTAGGATATGAACTGGAATATAATATGTTTCTCAGTTTATCAGTTTTCTGCAATCGGTTTTAATTAACCCGTGTTTTTTTTGTTGTGGTTATGGTGATTTCCGCACGTTTTCATGTAACACCTCGTTATCTGTGTGATAATGGGTTGTGTTGCCACAAGTTTGGTATCAGAGCTTTAGGTTCGCTGAGTCTACAGGGATCTAGGACTAGGTTGTGTTTTTTCTTATGTGTTTTCCAGATTTTCTCATAGAAATCTTCTGCCCTCAGCGGAAGAAAGCCAAGATGTCTGGAAACCATGAAGAACTCACTACTGAGCACAGCGATGCTGCATCTGTTGATGGAGCAGAAAGATAGGCGCATGAAGATCGGGTGCCTGAGGTCCCCCAACCTGACCCAGCCATTCTTAAACATCCTGCCTACCAACATCTGATGGGGCAGATGATGGCTACAATGAATCTCATGGTTGAGCGATTACTAGTGCCTCCTCCGCGAGCACAGGTTCCCCATGGAGATGCATCGGGTATTGGGAAGACCTTCGAGCGGCTTCGCCGAGTCGGAGCTTCGGAATATGCTGGAACGGCTGATCCAGCGGATGCGGATCTGTGGTTGACAAGTCTCGAGAAGGCTTTCCGGATCCTCGACATCCCCGAAGCAGACAAAGTAAAGCATGATGTCTACCTTCTGAAAGGTAGTGCTGGTCACTGGTGGACCATCGAGGAAGAGAAGCGGGCTGGTGAGGTGATCTATTGGGAAGTGTTTCGACGCGAGTTCGTCACCAGATACTTTCCCAAGACGTATCCGGATGAGAAGATCCGTCAGTTCGAGAGTTTGTGACAGGGAACGATGAACATCACCGAGTATGAAGCCAAGTTTATGGATCTGTTGAGGTTTTGTCCTCACATGGCAACGACAGACGAGGAACAGATCAGACATTTCGAGAAAGGTCTGAGTGCTGAGTTGACAACACCGATTTCTGCGTTGGAGAATAGAGAACGGTTTGCGACGTTTGTGGAATCTGTTCGGAGGATCGAATGTTCTGTAAAGGAAAAGAGAGAGTCTATAGCTAAGAAGAGACCTGCTCAGTTTCAGAATCAGAGGTTTGGTGGCTTCAAGAAGCCCAGGTTTTCGGCACCGGCAGTGATGAGAGGTTCTGGTAGACCGTCTCAGTGGTCCATGAGTAGAGGAAGGGGCTATGCTTCTTCACCATCTAAGGCACAAAGTTCGGCTTCTGTAGCAGTGACAGGGCCACCTAGGCCTCGAGATGATGTTAGGACATGCTATGCCTGTGGTCAGACAGGACATATCAGGTCAAGTTGTCCCTACAAGGATGTTGAAGTAACGCAGCAGCCGAGACAGAACCTTCAGGGGTCTGAGAGACCACAGCCCAGTGGTAGCAGGGGACGAGGACGCGGTCAAGCGTCTCAGGCTGGATCGTCTGCTCAGGGAAGCAGAGGTCATGGACAGCAAGCAACGGCTCGATTCTACGCTATGAATCAGCCGGAGGCGGTAGTCAACCCGCGAGTAGTGACAGGTCAGATGGAGTTATTTCATTCTGACATGTCTTCTTCTTGCTTTATATCTGTTCTGGTTGACCCGGGTGCTACGCACTCTTTTATCACCTATAGTATGCTTGAGAACTGTCACTTACCTGTTAGCTGTAAGAAGGATAGCTTGTTGTTAGAAACCCCTCTTGATGGTTCCTCTTTGCTTCTAGAAGAGTGTCCATCTTGTGTCTTGTCTTTCTCGGGACACCGCATTCAAGTGGACCTCATACCACTTGATATGCATGGTTTCGATGTCATCCTTGGGATGGATACCTTAGAGAGGTATAAGGTTGTTTTGGACTGTGGTTCCAAGCAGGCAGTGTTTGATATTGCTGGAGAGAAGTGGATCTTCCAGGGAGATAGGAAGATTTTTCCGACATGCTTAGTATCATCTCTGGTGGCAGATAAGTTGTTACGACAAGGATGTGAGGCGTTCTTAGCTCACGTAGTGGATACCGTAGTGGATGCCAAGGTGAAGGGTCCTAGCCTTGAGGAGGTGTCAGTTGTTCATGAGTTCGCAGACATGTTCCCTGAGGAGTTTCCTGGTGTTCCTCCATCCTGAGAGATTGATTTTGAGATCAATCTGGTACCAGGAACGCAGCCAGTTGCGCAGACACCGTATAGAATGGCTCCAGCAGAGATGGCAGAGTTGAAGAAGCAGTTGCAAGAGTTGCTAGATAAAGGTTTTATCCGACCGAGTACGTCGCCTTGGGGTGCTCCAGTGTTGTTCGTCAAGAAGAAGGATGGTTCGATGCGGTTGTGTATAGACTACCGGCAGTTGAACAAGGTCACGATCAAGAACAAGTACCCGTTGCCGAGGATAGATGATCTGTTCGATCAGTTGCGTGGTGCTACAATGTTTTCCAAGATCGATCTACGATCTGGATATCATCAGTTGAGGATAAAGGTGGATGACATACCGAAGTCAACCTTCAGGACAAGGTATGGTCATTATGAGTTTGTGGTTATGCCGTTTGGGTTAACCAATGCACCTGCTGCTTTCATGGATCTGATGAACAGAGTGTTCCGTCTGTTCTTAGATCAGTTTGTCGTAGTCTTCATAGATGACATCTTGATCTATAGTCAGGATAGGCTTGAGCACGAGCAACATCTTCGTCGAGCGTTGACTCTTCTTCGCCAACATCAGTTGTATGCCAAGTTCAGTAAATGTGAGTTTTGGCTGGATGAAGTGACTTTCTTGGGTCATGTGATATCCTCTGAAGGAGTCAAGGTAGATCCGAAGAAGGTGGAATCTGTTGTAGATTGGGAACAGCCGAAGACGCCGACAGAAGTTCGTAGTTTCCTTGGTCTAGTAGGATACTACCGGAGGTTTATCAAGGACTTCAGTATGATCGCGTTACCGATGACGAAGTTGACCAGGAAAGATGTACCTTTTGTTTGGGATGACCGATGTCAGCAAGCTTTCTAGAGTTTGAAGGCGAAGCTGACTAGTGCTCCAGTGTTGATCTTGCCAGAGCCTGGGAAAGGCTATGTTGTTTTCTGTGATGCTTCCAAGAAAGGTTTAGGTTGCGTGTTGATGCAGGAAGATCATGTGGTTTCTTTTGCCTCGCTACAGCTCAAGAAGCATGAGGAGAACTATCTGACTCATGATTTGGAGCTGGCAGCAGTAGTTCATGCGTTAAAGATTTGGAGACACTATCTGTATGGGGAAGTGTGTCAGATCTTTACGGATCATAAGAACCTAAAGTATATCTTCACACAGCACGAGTTGAACATGCGACAACGGCGATGGATGGAGTTGATCAACGACTACGACTGCACTATCGAGTATCATCCTGGTAAGGCGAATGTGGTAGCAGATGCGCTTAATCAAAAGTCTTCTCTTTCTTCAAGGAAGGCACAGTTGAGTTCCCTGGTTTGCCATAGGCGGGATATGTTCGTTTCTCTGCGACAGATGAATGTGCATATGGAAGTTTCTTCGTTATCTGGTCTTTTCGCACAGATGCAAGTCAAGCCTATGTTGAGGCAGCAGATCAAGGATGCACAACAGACAGATGAGGCGGTACAGTTGATCAGATCAGAGTTCGGCAGCGACAAGCGTGATGGGTTTCATGAGTCTGGGGATGGGCTAGTATGCTATCGTGATAGGATGGTGGTTCCAGATGCTGACGATCTGAGGAAGCTGGTGCTTGAGGAAGCACATACGTCAATGTATGCCATGCATCCAGGTGTCACCAAAATGTATCATAGTCTGAAGGACTTGTATTGGTGGCCCGGTTTGAAGAAAGATGTGGCTGAGTTCGTGGCAAGATGTGCGGTTTGTCAGCAAGTGAAGGTTGAGCATCAGAAGCTGGCAGGTACGTTGCAACCTTTGTCGATACCGCAGTGGAAATGGGATCACATAACCATGGATTTCGTAGTTGGTCTACCCAAGACAACTGGGAATCATGATTCCATTTGGGTGATAGTGGACAGATTGACAAAGTCTGCCCATTTTCTGCCTGTGAAGATGACGTACACAGCAGAGAAGCTTGCTCGAGTGTATGTGGATGAGATAGTTTGTTGAGTTTGTTTGGGCCTTGGAGTTCCTTGGTTGGGCTTGCTTGGGCCTTCTGTCGGCCAAGTAGAGCTTGTGTCAGCCTAGAGTGGGGCTTGTGTCGCCCATGGTGCTTGGTCCAACCTTGGTCTTGTTTGGTGGAACACATGGTGCACATCTTGGACAAGTGTCTTATGGCTTGCATGAGTGGTGGCTTGAGCTTGTGGACAAGTGTCCCTTGGGTGGACGACACATAGCAAGAGCTTACCTTGTTTTCTCCTCCTTTCTCATCTATATAGGTGGTCCCTTCCTTAGCTTGAGGTCCCTTTTATCCCTCTCCTTCTTGTGCTCGACACACTCTCTTTCCCCTTACTTGGTGGCCGACACACCCTTGTGTGAGCAGCTTGGAGGCCGATACACCCTTGGAGAAGGAAGGTGGTAGCCGATACACCCTCTTGGAGGAGCCTTGGTGGCCGACAAACCTTGGAGCTCAAAGTACATCTTCTTCCTTGGAGTTTAAGGCAGGTTGCATGACTCTAACCCTAAACTACTTTACTTCCTTTTCATATATGTTGCCTTAATCTTGCCCTTGCGTGTTTGCAGCTGTTCTTTATCTATCTTGCATGTTGGCCGATCCATGTATGTTAGGGTTTAGGAGAGCAACACTCCTTTCTCCCCTTGGTCTAGATGAGTGAGCTTAAGCTCTAATGCCATGAGCAACACCCCTCTTTCCTACCCGATTGAGGTGAGCTCATGACTTAGTGGCTTGAGCACAACTCTCCTCTCACCTTGGGCAAGATGGTGAGCTCGTTTAGGTGGTTTGAACCTTGGTTGAGATGTGCGGGGAGGTGCTGCCCGATAGCCCTTGCCCTACTTCTCTCTTGTACGGGTTGAGTGAGTCAAGTTTTTCTCCTGCTTGCCCAGTGGGCTGCTCGCCCAGTGAAGCTCAGTGCTCACTCGCCCAATACACTTTGTTTTGCTCGCTCAGTAAACCTACTCGCCCTGCTTTTGTTGCTCAACTATATACCCCGCACGCCCCTGTGTCGCCCGGCAGCTTTGGCTCGCTTGATAGTCCTGCTCGCCCAACGATTTGCTCGCCCGACACTAGCTGTGTCGCCCAGTGTTGTTGCTCGCTCGGACACGCCCTGCTCGCTTATGTCTTGGCTCGCCCAGCACGCGTGTCGCTCAATACCTAGCTCTGCTCGCTCGGCCCTAGCCGTGTCGCCCGAGACTACCTTGCTCACCCGGTTCCCCCCCTGACGCGCCCTGCTCGCTCAAGGTAGTGGCTCGTCCTGCACCTGTGTCGCCCGACACCTTGTTGCTCACCCGCTGACCGTGTCGCCCGAGACCACCCTGCCCGCTCAGTGCGCCTGCTCGCCCGATAGTGGAGCCTTGCACGGCTCTGTACCCGGCTCATTACTTTGCACATTTGCTAACCCTGCCCGCTCAACACTCCTTTGCTCACCCGACACCTGAGTGCTCTCCCGATAGCTTGCACACCTGAGTGGCTCGCCCGGACACCCTGCACGCCTGTTAGGGTTGCACGCCCGATAGGGGTTAGATAGGAATGGGTCTGCCCGGGATGGCTATTAGTGAGGATTCATGGTATCTCTTGTGAGGGCACGACCTATCATGAAAAGGTGACATGTCGACTATGCTTTTATGGTGGCTCATTTCTTAATAATGATATTTATGTTCTCTTAAATGCCAAATATGATCTTGAGCATGCTTTAGGAATGCTTGATAATGTGCTTACATGTGTACCCTTAAGATGGGACACTGATATAGTTATTATTTTCACTTTGTGTTGGCAATGTACATAACCCTAATTGTCATCTTATATTAATAATGATGAGTCTCTTGATTATCCATATGGTTATTGAATGAGGCTAACCATGCAGGTAAGGCTTAGCCAGATGAAATGCTATAAGAAATGGTTATATGTGGTTACTGTGATGATAGGTGAATTCTGAATGATGCTCCATAATGATGTTGAAAGCCTTGAGAGGCTATAGCACTATGTGATGAGGGATTGAGATCCCAAGATATGTAATGATCCTTGAGATGGATCTAGATGGTTGGCAAGAGGCCAAGTGATAACATGTGATGTGAGGTCCTTGTGATGGATCAGTGTGATGTAAATTGTAGAAAATGCATAATGTTGAGTTTATGCTGTTTACTTTCTATTATATCTTGCATGTTATACAACTTGGTTGAATCTTGCAATCCATCTAAAAGATACTAATTAATCATAATGAAATCTATCATGTAGTCTGCCCTGGCCATAGATTCATCACCAGTCAGGATAGGGTGATGATGAAACGGGTTCTCCTACGGGTCAACCCGAAGCGCATATTTTTGAATATGCGAGGTTTCTCCTAGCCTAAAATAGAGAGGTGAAATGAGTGCAGCTGCGGTTGCAGACTCGGATGTGTGATGAGCATGGTGAACATGGCCCATGGCTCCAGATATGTGATATGTTGAGCATGAATGCGTTCATGGCTCCGAGCACGGTGTTTAGACACGTGGCTCAGTTTCTAGCACTGTGACCTGTACCGAGGTGGGCTAGGCAGAGGGTAGCCTGTGGAGCTGACCCTGTGGCTTATGACCACTTCAAGCACAAGACTGCAGTCCTGCTTATGTTACACTCATATACTGACCATGAGGCGGAGAAGGTCTTGGATTCTGGCTCTTCCATTGACCTTGTATGGCACCGGCTATGGGCTTCGCAGCCGAAGGTTGGATTTGAACGGTACGGTTCATTTCCTCAGGGCATAATAAAACGTAATACAGCCGTTTAGTATATACTGCTTAAGACAAACACGAAACATTGGTTGAGGCCTTGTTTGTGTAGTTAACTTTATTTATCTTGCAATTACTATGCATTTCTCCTATGAGGTGAGTTCCATGTATAGTTTATCTTGTCAATCATGTCCCTTTGGGAAATATGTTGGTACAGCTGGTAAGCCTAATGGTATGGATGGCTTTGCATTTCATAAACTGCTTCTGTTATATCCTTTATCGGTAACCTGCTTATATATGATCTTGAGGTTTTGTAGTTTTGGCGCGGAGTTATGCCTCCCGCTGGGACAATGTTCAATTGTCTCACTCTGCTGGTTTGTACCCTTTTTAGGTGGTTGAGCTTGTCGTGGTGGTGGTCGCGGAGTTGCGGCCGAGCAGCACGAAGATCAGTAGAAGGCAAGCTTTGGAGATACTGCTATTTTGGATGTTTTGTTGTAGAGTCTAGAGTCATCCCTGTACTCTCAGGTCCTTGGCGGTGTTTTGACATTGTTTTACGATGTACGACCAATGATGTTTGTATATCCTGCTGCTGGCCGGATGTGGGCCTTTACATGTATAATCAGGTGGTGAACTCATGGCTATGATAGGTCAGCTGTTGCTCTAAGCTGTGGACATATATCCAGGCTTGTGTGAATATATATATATATATATATATATATATATATAACATGTTTTCTTGTAGGATATGAACTGGAATATAATATGTTTCTCAGTTTATCAGTTTTCCGCAATCGGTTTTAATTAACCTGTGTTTTTTTTGCTGTGGTTATGGTGATTTCCGCACATTTTTGCGTAACACCTCGTTATCTGTGTGATAATGGGTTGTGTTGCCACACTACCTAACAGGTAGATCAATACCTAGGGTTGAAGAGTCGCATGGTACTACCCATAGGTAGCCCAATTCCTAACTCATGATATGCTAACGAGTTGCATGGTACTACACATAGGTAGCCTAATTCCTAACTCATGATAACCTAATGGTCCTACCTAACAGGTAGACCATGTACTAGGTTACCCTTTTCATCATTTGCATAGCCACATAGGAGGACTAGGATCTGAGCTAGTCATGTATACATATTTAAGGTGATAATCATAGTCACTTTATAGTTGCATGAAATAAAAGTCATCCAAGCAGTTATTTCCAGGCAACTGATAAAACATTCGGGAATCATCGTGAAACTAAAGCGATTTAACCATAAGCGTAACCACATACCTATTAGGCTTATTTGGGACAGAAATAATCCAATCAATGTAATAAATCCAATAGGCAAGCAAGCACACAAAGAGATCCCAATATATATATATATATATATATATATATAATTTCCTATCATAAATCATGTCATCAAGATCTATTAAACCTAGCTTGCTTCCTAGGGTTTCTAGTCCACTTTTAGGGTTTCCATTGCAGTTAGGGTTTTTCTTGTACTTTTATCACTACAAACCCTAGTTAGGCAAAAATTTCTCTTAAACCCTAATGATTCTAACGTATTTCATTCAATAGGATTAGGATCATCTTCCAATAGCATATTATCACATATATCAAATTAAAAGTGATATTTTTCTCTTGTACCCTAAATTAGGGTTTCTAAGTGCTTAATCATTCTTATTTGGTGTAAAACCCTAAATCATACAAGAAACATCTAGATCAGGTTCAAGTTCATCATTAACTATTCAATAGGTTGCAATTGCTCAATTTCATCAATTAAATAACATGAACTCAACCAATATGCTCAATTAGGGTTTCAAGGTCCATTAAAGCATATTTGTATATATGGAACCTTAAATTAATTAAACTATGCATAATCATTATCCTTTTGGATCTAATGTGTCCTTTTATAATCAATAGGTTAATGTCAACTTTAAACATCCATATAACCCTTCCCAAATTATTAATCATCATAGATTAGGGTTTCTTAAGCATTAATGCATTAAAGTTGGAAACTTCAACTACTTTTTGAATTGAAAGAGGAATTAGGATCTAAATCTATTTTTAATAGATTCCTCACATTTTCTGAGCAAAATTCATATATTATATGTATCTATTCGAGCTACCATTAATTAGATACGATTTTTTTTACAAAAATCACTTACTTGGACCAATGGGAGGCTGCCACGTCAGCCTTTCCCATGCACCATGTAGCCGGTCGAGAATATAACTGATTTACTCTTATACCCTGTGCAGTGCCTTGGTTCAGTACAACATGGACGGGCAGATCTGTCAAAAGCTGCCCGGTCTTCTTCCTCCTTGCGAAGACCTAGCACTACCGACGGCAGCAGCTCATGGGGGTTTCCTCCTCCCCTTCCTTGGACCCAAAAGGGCACTGACGAGGGTCCATTTACTTCCGCCGCCCTCCACCATACCTACAGAAGCCCCCAGCTACAGCCGGGGTGGCTGGTTTCAAGCACGATGGCCTGCGGTGTTCGGCTGGTCGTGCAGGTCTGCTGCATGTGGATGTGTGAGGTCGAGAGCATGGGGATGATAGCCGATCATCCTAGGTTGTTGTGGGAGCTTCGTGCCTCCATTGAGATCCCATCACAGCTACTTATTGCCCCTGATATTGCTCTATACCCTCTTGGTTAGGGTTTTGAGAGAAAACAAGAATAAGGAGAGAGAGAAGGATGCATGGGATCCTCTTAGACTTAGGCCAAGGGTTCTACCCCTTATATAAGGGAGGGTAACAATGCCTTAACATGCTTGCCCATGAAGAAAATGGAGTCTTTTCCCAATAGGAAACCAACTTTTCTTAATTAAGAAGTATTCTCTCTCTCTTAATTATCTCCTTGATAATCTTTATTCTTTAGATATTAGGAATTCAATAAATCATCTCTCTTATCATCTTTGTGCTTGGCTTTTAATCCATTGGCCACGAAAATATACTTCATTATAGTAGAAAGTACCTAGGGGGGTGGGTTTCCCCCGACAATAAAAAAAGTACCTCTTTTGATAATACCAAAAATTCATTAATTATGTATCACATTATCCTCTTATTTTGTATTATTTGCATTTTCTCTTTCTTCTTATCCATTGGGACTCCTTGGACCCCAAGAAATTCTTAGATTTCGAAATCCTTTTTGAAGGATGCTCATTATCCTTCTAGAAGCATCTACATCCATTATTTCTCTTTATCTTACTTATTTGTTTACTAAAAGATTTCTTTTCAAGGATTTCTCTTTATCTTTTATTTCCTTTCCCTCTTTTCCCATTTCTTTAATTAGAAATCACATATAAATGAAATTTACTCAATTGTGGCCATTAATGCCACCTTCTAGAGATTTCTATATAATTCTCATAAATACTTTACTTAATATTCATTATCTTGTATCTTTTTCTAATAATTGGACTTTTCTTCATTTCTTCTCTTTTATATCCATTATTGGATTAATATAATAATAGGAACCACGAAATTCCTATCAAAAGGGAGATTTGCAAAGATAACCCTTCTTTGAAGCAAAGCATACAACCTTTTCAATTAGGTCCATATTCATAAAATCGTTACATTTCAATTATGAAAACATATGCAAAATTGAGGTTGTAGCATCCTTCCCCTCTTATAGAAATTTTGCCCTCAAAATTCCACCAATCATACAAACAAGCGGGATAGAACTCCCTCATGTCCATCATGGCTCCCATGTGTATTTACCCCCCCATGGTGCTTCCCAAGAACCTTCATCATCTTATATTCTTACATCTGAGCTCTCTCTCAGCTTGGTATCTTGTACCCTCATAGGTGACTCAGGACATTTCAGCTTCTCTCAAAGCTAAATAGGTTCATGGCTTAGCACATGGCTTGGGTACCTCACATAGTGCACTAGATCGAACTTGTGGAACACATCATACATTACATTATCCTGAGGGGTAAGGCTAAACATAACCATCTCCACCAATCCATCTCAAAAGGACTCATGTATCAGGGACTCAACTTTCTCAGCTATGGCTCAGAGGGGTCAGTTTTTCACATCACATATTCTCCCACAGTGAACTGCATGTCAGTCTGCTTTGCATCAGCTCACGACTCATGTCGCCCATGGGCTTTCTCAACCATTGCATGATCAAAGAGACTTCATCTACACACAATGTGGCCTCTCTGACCTTCTCAAGGTCTTTTCACTGACATCATCTTCATGAAGCGGTGATCGACACAACCTCCCTTACAGAGCTTCTTACATCCCGATAAAGGCTATGGTGGTTAACATCACATCTTTCATAGGACAAAACTATCTCCATGTATCATCTTGAATCGAGCACACATGCTCTCATCAGAACCATCAGTTAAGGGTGATAAGTTGTACTAGCATCGAGTTCTTCATGTAACTACTTCCACCGCATGGAAGTAAACCTTTAGGTCATACTCAAGAACCTTTAAACTCGTATCATGGTATAGTTGAACCATCTTTCTTACATGTAGTTCAACCGGATCTGTCTCCTGATAGTACTCTCTCTTTTCTTAGATTATGTCATCTAGGTAGGGCGGTCTACCATAAACCATATTGCATCCTGACTTTCCTTGGTCCAGGGAGACTTACCACAACATCTACAGTGATCAACTCCCATTCCCTCTCAGGGACTCTTTATCCTCTATATCAACTCATTGGGTTACTGGTGTTTGTCCTTCACCTCCTGGTATGCATGGCGACAAGCCACATGCAACTTCATCTTAGGCATCCAAAGTACTACTACCACTTACTATCTTAATAGCATCAAGGTGTATGGCAAACTTAAAATCATGATCTCCTATATGTCATGATTTCTCAAGGTTGATTCCTCAAAAACCCTAAAACACTCTAGTCGTGGGTTTCATCACCTTCTTTTCCAAAGAAGTGCATCTGAGGTTCTACAACCATCCTATCATCACAACAAGCCCTAGGTTGGCTAACTAAGCAACCACTAAAGGATCTCGTTACATCTGAGTGTTAGCCAAACATATCTCCTTTTCCAAACTTAGGGCTAACCTAACAACCTCTTCTAACCTCTAGCTAAACTAGGCAGTTGTATCTTAACCAGAGCATCCATTACCACCTTACATCCTTATATGCTAGGTAATGTTGAAGACATACACCTCCATGTATTCCACTTATTATCTCATCTCGAACTCTAAGTCTATCTTCATCAAGAAAACTCTGAGCTCGTCCTCTTGGTTATCGAACTCAACCTTGTATAACTCATAAATTCCACATGGCTCGTGAAAAAAAAATCCTCATAAGATGACTAACTTAGTTCTCTTGATGTTTGTAAACCATCCACATATCATACACTCCATAAGGGTACTCTATTATCATTGCAACGTTTCCACTCACTTCATCTTTATCCTTGGTGTATGACATGTGTATCGTCCTATCTCTCACTCCCATAATAAGAGGAAATAAGCATTTGGCGGCTGTTCAAACACAAAGTTCTTCCCCTTCTAAGAGTAGAGATGGTGCATCTCACATTGCCAATACACCTTCCAATCTAAGTTGAAACGTGCATCACATGTCTCCACATCATGAACATTTTGATACCAGGTTTTCTTTCATGGAGAACTGGTCTCAAACACATTTGGGTCACCACACAATCCTTAGTCATATCCTCTAGGTCTGTAGGGTGCTGACACTTTTGGGGTCATCCCTCTTCCCTTATGCATCCAGAGAGTGCCCTCTTCATCCGCCCTTTGGGTCCCATGAGTTCATGAAGGTGATCAATCTCCTAACCCATGGCCCTCAGACAATGACAGTTGTTACCTCCCGGCCCTATGGTCACATGCAACTAGGGAATTAGGCAACTCCTACTCCCATCGGTCTTATCCCTACCTGACCCTAGGATAGACTTAGGATTATAACATATAACATATCCAACTTGAATCCTTACCCAAGTTTCCATCATCTCCCTTGGCATTTGTGGTCTGACTTACATCCTTTCATAGGGATCTTGGTGACCTACCTACCTTGGTCAGGCCCCATCTAGCTACATGCACTTAGAGATGATTATCTATGTGTCTGTAGGTTCATTCTCATACTATGTACTCTCCACTTAGCTTCTTAAGATCCTATGAGACCTCTTTGGGTTACCTCAACCCAACAAAAGCTGGTATATACCCTACGAAAGGGTCCCTCTCCCAGGATGGGAGGAAACTATCTCTTGATAGCAGCAAAGGTCACAAACATCCTTATGTCTAAGGTTTACATCCACATGAGCATGTTTAACCCTAGCAAGCTACTAAGGCACGTAGCTAACCAACAAACAACGTACTAAACCATGCTAGGTCTCCATGGTAGGTCCTACTTATTCTCATTCCTTAACATTGGACCAACATCATACATGCCCATGTCACCAACCTATATATGAGGGGTTCATCAAACATATACCTTAATCTCAGGGGTTCTCATTCCTCTAAACATGAGGAGTGCCATGCTCGAATCTATAGAAACTCAAATCTCATCATGAGCATCAGGCGCACTAGGTACTACTACTTCCCTTCTTTAAGCCAAGGGACCCTAGGTTTACTTTTCCTGCAGGAGCTGTCCAACTGCATGCTCAACATTCCAACCATAAACCATACATGTATGAGGTATAACATGCACATTCTATAATTCTTCCTTATGAACAACACCACAGATACGAGTCCTCCCCAAGGACAACCAACTAGGTATAAGGCCTCACAACTTATTACTAAACCTCCTCAAGGTCTAAGGAACTCTTCTTCCTATCCTCAGAAGGTAAGCACCTATATCATCTGCACATAGCATCCTCATCCTTCTTCTAGGATTTGGTTCCTCTAAAGGCAACCAAGATACCATAGGCCTCCAGGGATCGTGTAAGAGGCAACCACAACCATCCACATAGTCCATTCTAGGTTAAAACATACCCAACTCCTCACTGTTCCTCATATCTCAGAGTCTAAGCTTCCAACCTTCTTGCTTGGGTCCTGCTCTCTATCTCTCTAGAGATAACCCCACAAACAACCTTACTACTAGAGGTCCTCTATCCATGAAGGTGGATCAAGCTCACAAGCATACCCCTACATGGGTGAAACCTATGTTCAAACTTATGTTCGCTCAAGATTATCCATGGTTCCTCATGCTTATCTTATAAGCTATCCATCATGCCCTTCTGGCCTTGGTTTTAACCTACTTCCAACACTACTGATGTACCATGGGTGCATGTTATGCCCTACTCATATAAGTCCATAGGGTTTCTATATGTTCTTCCCTAACCTCATCAATGAAGGAGTTATCCTTCACCCTAACATGCACAACCTTACCAGGGTTGGGTCACCAAAAGGTACTAGGTCAGCCAACCTCACATAGCTCATACTCCTCATAGGTATTCAAAACCAAAGGCATGTCAACCCACACACATGGTCGACCATGATATCTAACTCATCATGCCATCTCTCTCTATCCACCACTTAGGGTTAGGGTTAGCATCATCTTTAGAGGATGCCCCAGATCTTTGCCTCCCAGACCAACTCCCCACTCATCCTCCTAACAAGGAGGTCTAACCTCAAGTCTCTCCTGAGGGCACGACAACACATGCCATGCAACCTAAGCATGCAACTAAACTTTAGTTTATGCTTAAACTATTAAGCTTATGTCCATGACATCTTGTCTACATGCTTTTCATTAATTTGGTGGAGGATTCCTTAATCCTTATCGTACATACCCTATCGTCAAGAGGGTGAGGGAGAGAGAGAAAACCCTAAGCCTTAGAATCTTAATTGAATTAGGGTTGAGAAGGGATGAAGATAGATGAGAGAGTCCTAAAGGTATCTTATTTCGAGTCAAAACCTCAGACATTGGCCAGGCAGTCACACTGTATCTAGGAGTCCTCATGACCGACTAGTGGGGCAGAGGAAAATATTTCCAGCCCCCGGACCGTGATCCTTTTCTAGACACCTCTATCATCAGAAAATCCTCTAATAACTCCCTTGGGTTCTAAAGAGTTTGTAAAATTTAATAATTACTAAGGATTAAGTGAGGAACCAATGCTCTGATACTAAATGTAATGTCCCCACCTCCCGGTAACCCCCAATTAAGGGAGACCAAGAGGTCAGAGCCGTTATCCCAATTTTCGGATCAAAGGTTCGACAAATAATCAATAATAATTACTAAATTCTACCATACTATACTGAAAAGTTGTAATAAAATAAACTTTGTATACCTTTTTAAAAACTTGGGTATCTAACTTCTATCCACAACAAAAGTCTATTCTAACTAATCCTCCTTGCACTTTAATTCATAAATTCACAATGTAACACTTTACTATTTGTCTTTTTCCATGTCGTACCTAAAACGTCGACAAACAAAATGTCGGTCAGCATAAATGAATATGTCGGTATGTGGGGGAAACAATAATCGTACAATTAATTATAACAACATATTGCAAGCAATTATGGTTTAGTAAACAAACTTTACATCTTAAACATAACTACTCAATCCATACATACCCTAGCCGCTGTGATGTCCCTGCAGTGGACCTGGATACTACCTCTCATATGGTAGATCCCAAATAACCCCCATGATCCTACCTAACAGGTAGATCAATACCTAGGGTTGAAGATTCGCATGGCACTACCCATAGGTAGCCTGATTCCTAACTCATGATAAGATAAAGAGTTGCATGACACTACACATAGGTAGCCCAATTCCTAACTCATGATAATTTAATGGTCCTACCTAACAGGTAGACCATGTACTAGGTTACCCTTTTCATCATTTGTAAAGCCACAGAGGAGGACTAGGATCTAAGCTAGTCATGTATACATATTTAAGGTGATAATCAAAGTCACTTTATAGTTGCATGAAATAAAAGTCATCCAAGCAGTTATTTTTAGGCAACTGATAAAACATTCACGAATCACCGTGAAGCTAAAGAAATTTAACCATAAGTGTAACCACATACCTGTCAGGCTGATTTGGGATAGAAATAATCCAATCAATGTAAGAAATCCAATAGGTAAGCAAGCACACAAAGAGATCCTGAAATATGTATATAATTTCCTATCATAAATCATGTCATCAAGATCTATTAAACCTAGCTTGCTTCCTAGGGTTTCTAGTCCACTTTTAGGGTTTCCATTGCAGTTAGGGTTTTTCTTGTACTTTTATCACTACAAACCCTTGTTAGGCAATTTTTTTTGTTAAACCCTAATGATTCTAACATATTTCGTTCAACAGGATTAGGATCATCTTCCAACATCATATTATCACATATATCAAATTAAAAGTGATCTTTTTCTCTTTTACCCTAAATTAGGGTTTCTAAGTGCTTGATCATTCTTATTTGGTGTAAAACCCTAAACCATGCAAGAAACATCTAGATCAGGTTCAAGTTTGTCATTAACTATTCAACAGGTTGCAGTTGCTCCATTTCATCAATTAAGTAACATGAACTCAACCAATATGCTCAATTAGGGTTTTAAGGTCCATTAAAGCTTATTCATGTATATGGAACATTAAATTAATTATACTATGCATAATCATTATCCTTTTGGATCTAATGTGTCCTTTTATAATCAATAGGTTAATATCAACTTTAAATATCCATATAACCCTTCCCAAATTATTAATCATCATAGATTAGGGTTTCTTAAGCATTAATGCATTAAAGTTGGTAAATTCAACTACTTTTCAAATTGCAAGAGGAATTAGGATCTAAATCTATGTTTAATAGAATCCTCACATTTTTCTGAGCAAAATTCATATAATATATGTATCCATCCGAGCTACCATTAATTAGATACAGTTTTTTACAAAAATCACTTACTTGGACCAATGGGAGGCTGCCACGTCAGCCTTTCCCATGCACCATGTAGCCGGCCGAGAATATAACTAATTTACTCTTATACCCCTGTGTGGTGCCTTGGTTCAGTACAATGCGGAGGGGCAGATCTGTCAAAAGCCGTCCGGTCTTCTTCCTCCTCGTGAAGACCTAGCGCTGCCGATAGCAGCAGCTCATGGGGGTCTCCTCCTCCCCTTCCTTGGACCCAAAAGGGCACCTTAGAGGGTCCCTTTACTTCCGCCACCCTCCGTTGTACCTGTAGAAGCCCCCAACTGTGGCTGGGGTGGCTGGTTTCAAGCACGACGACCTGTGGTGTTTGGTTGGTCGTGCAGGTCTGTTGCAGGTTGCTGTGTGAGGTCGAGAGCGTGGGGATGATAGCCGATCATCCTAGATTGTTGTGGGAGCTTCGTGCCTCCATCGAGATCCAACCACAACTACTTATTGCCCCTGATATTGCTCTATACCCTCTTGGTTAGGGTTTTGAGAGAAAACAAGAATAAGGAGAGAGAGAGAAGGATGCATGGGATCCTCTTAGACTCAGGCCAAGGGTTCTACCCCTTATATAGGGGAGGGTAGCAATGCCTTAACATGCTTGCCCATGAAGAAAACGAAGTCTTTTCCCAATAGGAAACCAACTTTTCTTAATTAAGAAGTATTCTTTCTCTCTTAATTATCTCCTTAATAATCTTTATTCTTTAGATATTAGGAATTCAAAAATCATCTCTCTTATCATCTTTGTGCTTGGCTTTTAATCCATTGGCCATGAAAATATACTTCCTTATAGTTAAAGTACCTCTTTTGATAATACCAAAAATTCATTAATTATGTATCACATTAACCTCTTATTTTGTATTATTTGAATTTTCTCTTTCTTCTTATCCATTGGGACTCCTTGGACCCCAAGAAATCCTTTTTGAAGGATGCTCATCATCCTTCTAGAAGCATCTACATCCATTATTTCTCTTTATCTTACTTATTTATTTACTAAAAGATTTATTTTCAAGGATTTCTCTTTATCTTTTATTTCCTTTCCCTCTTTTCCTATTTCCTTAATTAGAAATCACATATAAACTAAATTTACTCAGTTGTGGCCATTAATGCCACCTTCTAGAGATTTCTATATAATTATCATAAATACTTTGCTTAATATTCATTATCTTGTATCTTTTTCTAATATTTGGACTTTTCTTCATTTCTTCTCTTTTATAACCATTATTGGATTAATATAATAATAGGAACCATGAAATTCCTATCAAAAGGGAGATTTTCAAAGAAATCCCTTCTTTGAAGCAAAGAATACAACCTTTTCAATTAGGTCCATATTCATTAAATCGTTACATTTCAATTATGAAAACATATGCAAAATTGAGGTTGTAACAACAACCTCCACCTCCTACGGTCTTGGTTCCTCCAACACACTCACCTTGATAGCTATAAAAAGATAGTGTGATGCAATGCAAAGACTGGTCGGGATCAACTTACAACCTTATCAGATTATACAAGGGAAAATTTATACTTTGAAAAATGAAATCAAAATATTGATTTGTGATATATAATTGAGAAGGTCATTATGTAATTCAAACATTTTATGCATATATATTAAATGTATATATATGAATATATATATGTATATGTATATCTATGTATATATATGTATGTACACATGTGTGTCTGTTATCATTCTCGTGCGATACACAAGCTTGAAGACATTTTATTACCACCATGATTATATATACAATTACAGTTGAACTGGACTGCCTCATTCCGACCCAACTTATGTCTTAATTGGCATAACTAACTCAAACTTAGTCCACATAATTTACATGGATAGAGATGAGTAACATTCTTACCAACATATTTATATTGTTGGGCTAGGGCCGAGGCAAACTCAGATCTAAGAAAACAAATATCTAGAAATTTTCTTATAAAAATCAAGAGACCTTTTATTTAACTCTCTCTCCTTATAAAGGTTGGAACACCATTACAAGCTCCATGCATAATGGAAGAAGAAAAAGGATTGGAAAATTCACTATCACAACTACTAAGAAAAGTTGCTACTATATCAAGAGGATGACTATAAGAAAATATCATGCATATATAACCACCATTTTATATAGAACACTGATCGTTATAAGATAAAGTTTACAAAAAATATATGGATAATATTTCTATCCAAGGGTATGTCTAGTAGAAGGAAATAAAATACAGAATTAAACTCTTAAAATATGAAGTCAAATTATGCAATATAACAATATGTTTGGATTGTTTGTTTATTCACCAATCACAATTTTTCTTCTTCTGTATTTTCTTCACAATAGGATGTAGATCATTAATTTAATTAGATTTTCTTAGTTACAAAATTATACAATTGATGAAATTACATTGTATGAGACACACTTGCATTTCAATAATTGACAACAAAAGCTGATTTGTGTAAAATTTCATTTTCTATCAATATTTTTTAATGATGCAAAAACACACTAAAAAAGTAATGTAGTCTATTTGGTGTGTTTTCATATTATATATATGACCTTATTTGATATATATATCTATATGTATATGTTTTGAGATATATTCACTTTACACATTATTTGCACCAACCTAAATCAAGTTCAAACTTAGATTTCTTACATGGCGGGTATGGTCAGAATTTTTTAAGATGATTTGGACCTAGGCATGACCTGCATGTAAGTATAAACCTAGCAAATTTTTCAAGACCTAGCCTGATACTCATCCTTACATGCATCCTTGTTAGAATACACAAGTGTTAATTTAAAAATTTTAAACCTTAATATAGACATCACATTGTATACATATATCACACATCTATCTTATTAGAATACTAACTAATTTGTAACTAAAAGAATTGATAAAAAAATACATATGCCATCTTCCACACTCTTTTCTATGCAGTACATACGTATTAGAATAAACAATGGTGAAATTTTCAATTTTATAAACTAAATATAGACATTGTATCAAAGCCAAATTCGCGTACCAGAAAGCTTTCTTATTATATACAAGGGCTAATTTTATATAATTAAATAACAAAGAGAAAATTTGCATAAAATGTCTCCCACACTTGTTTCTATATAGTAGATATATTAAGATACATAGACTATTTTTTAATGTAAAATCTAAGGAATTAACACCCTCCACACTTATTAAGATACAAGAGCTAGTTTACAGTTTAAAAGATAAAGAAACGATTGCTTACAACATAAAATATACCATTTTCTATATATTACATAGAGATTAGAAAGTACAAGAGTCAATCTACTTTGCAATTAAATATGGATATTATATTAAAGATAAACTTGTGTTTGTACAACTATATTATTAGAATACAATGATTAATTTGTAACTTTAGAAATAAAGCAAAAATAGCTTATTATGTCTCCACACTCTTTTTGTTCACGCTGCAATTACTCTATTGTAACTGGTTTGAAAAACTTAGAAATTTATTTCTATAGAAATTTTTTAGTATCATTTTACGGGGAAGTTGAATTGCTATGCTTTCTCAATGTTACATACACTGGCAGAATTAGAAGGAAGCAAGCAAGGATCGTCCCCCAAAAAATAATAATTACAACTATGTATATATTCATAAATGTATCACAATTATGTAAATATGATTCTAGTGTATACATTACTTCGTTAAGAATTGGTAGTTGGCTAGAGTAACTCTGCAGAACAGATGTTTGAAAAATTATAATAGAATCCCAAGTTCAAACATTTGCATTCACAACTATGTAGATGAAAATTTGGGAGCAACTCAACAATTATAGAAAATATAGATGGAAAAAATTGAAACATAAGAAAATATTGAATAGATAGGTGTAGCTTATTGAGAAATGAGATCAAAAAATTGTCTTCAAAGCCCAAAAATTAAAAAAAAATTAGAGCAAATCTTTAATTGTAGAACAAATGTTCAAAAAATTACATAAAATCTGAGGTTCAAACCATTGCAACCCTATATGTGAAAAGTTCGGAGCACCTCTACAATTGCAAAAAATATTGAACGGAAAAATTAAAAGGCAATAAAATATTGAATAGATAGGTTGTTTGAAAAATTGCCACTAAAATCTCAAAAATAAAATATTTGAGAGCAGACCTATGATTGTAGAACAAATTATTGAAAAATTACAAGAAAAACTCAGGTTCAAGCAATTGCAATCACAACCTTGTTATTAAAAAAATGGGAGTACCTTTATGATTTTGGAAAATATTGAAGGAAAAAAATAAAATACAATATTTTTTTGACTAGATAGGTCTATCTTTTTGAGAAAAGAGTTAAAAAATTCGCATACAATTTTAAAAACAAATAACGCCGGGAGCAACTTTACTATGCATAACAACTATGACCACATGAGATTTAAACAATTGTCTTCAACACCCTAAAAATGAAAACATTTGACATCAAATGTTTGAAAATTACAAAAAAACTCCAAGTTCAACCAATTGCAATTACAACCATGTAAAAAAAAAATTGGGAACACCTCTACACTTGGAGAAAATATGAAATGGAAAAAATCTCACTGAGAAGTGTACCTTTCTTGGTAAGATGAAAAATTATATTGCTATGAATAATGAATTACATCTCCTCACATACACAAGACATTTTGAAGAAATACCTTTGTAGAGACACAAGTAAAAAATCAGATTGCCAAACTTTTTTGAATGGCAAACACCAATGATCTAAAGACAAATCTAAAGATAAACAAAATAATAGCTTGTTGAGAATTGAAGTCCAACATTGCAATAAAAAATCTAAAATAAAATAACATTGAGAGCAACTCTACTTTACATAAAATACAATATAGACATGTGCAACTCATCGAGACCAAAACTATATATAAAAAAATGAGAAACTAACTATACAAATGTAGAATATGTTAAAAAGATTGGTATAGACTAATGAGACCCAACGTCCATGTTTATAAAAAACATAAATTTGTACAATTAATTTTTTTTTAACAATATATTATCAATACCAGGCGCTATAAAAACTTCTGCAAACATAGAACCTTTTGATAAACAAATTATAATTTTATGAGTGCAATATAAATGTTTGAAAAATTGCAAAGAGATCTCAGATCCTAAAATTACAATCACAACACCATAAGTATAAAAAATTGGAAGCACCACTACAATTGCATAGAATATTATGTGAGAAAAATTAAAAGGCTAAAAATATCAACTAAATTGACATAGCTTATTAAAATTTAGGTAAAAAATTACAATCAAAATTTAAAAAGGAAGCAAAATTGAGAGCAACTCTACTTTGCATAAAATACTAGATACATAGTTGCAACTCGTTGATAATAAAGGTTTGAACAATTACAATCAAATCTTTATAAATAAGAAAAGACTGATATTGTCTAATGAGACCAAAACAATTGTGTTTATAAAGAAATATCAAATTCATATGATTAAGAATAAATTTCAAACAACATGCTATTCAAAACCAAAAGTCACAAAAATCATGCAAGCACAAACCATGTTGATATATAAGTTATGAATTTTTTATTTATAAAAGTATACTCTTGCAATTATATTATTTTGTAAAATAGTATGAAACAAAGTAAATTGAGCCAAACAAAAATTAATATTCAACTTTTTATAGCTTTGGATCCAAAATGAACTAACATACAATGAACAATGACACACAACATGATTACTTTGTAATTTATTACAAACCTTTAAAATGCCAGCCCCCCCCCCCCCCCCCCCCCCCAAAAAAAAAAAACATATATCCTGGTTTTGCCCTTGACTATACATACATACATATGGAATATAGATAATGAATTTCCTCTTAAAACTATCAACAATTTCTACCACCATTTTCATCTATGCTTGACGAATATAATTGTTTATTACTAGGGATGGAAAAGGTATAGATGTAATTTATTATCAAAATCATCACCACACTATGATAAACGTTATATCATAACCACACTATGGTAAAACATGATCTACTACAACCTCATCGTATTCACAAGAGTTTTTAAAGTGGAACTATATCTGCACCATGAAAAATAGCTATGCTACATTATATTGTAAAATATTGTTCACGTAATATAAAATGAAAAAGATCATAGTTCACTGTAGTTTTACACAAATATTATATAAAAATAATACTATATATCTTACCGAATAATGAACATCAATGTAAAGTATAGGTAGATTATATTATTTATAAGAAAAATTATTTAAAATTAAAAGAAATTTATGACCGAGTAATAATAATAAATTATGTTTGCAAACTCAGTAGAAAAATATCAAAACTGTCATATGATATTTACCAAAATATGAAATGTAAATTTTAGTACAATAATTCATACATATTAAGGTAAACGAAACATGCATGATGTGATATTAACCATGATGTTATAAAAACTGTCATATGATATTTACCAAAATATGAAATGTAAATTTTAGTACAATAATTCATACATATTAAGGTAAACGAAACATGCATGATGTGATATTAACCATGATGTTATAAATAAAATTATAATTGGACCACAACATAATAGATTTAGAAAAAATAATACATGCACTTTAAACACTTGACGATGATACTACAACTAAAAATACATTCTAGTTATTCGTGTATATGATTTTTTTTTCTTTACGTCCTTCTCATATTAATTTATTATTATATTGCATTGTGATAAAGAACAATAAGTATTTTTGCATTCAATATTACAAAAAATTATACAAAAAATTATATATTACATTGTAATAAAGAACAATAAAGAACACTTTCAGGTTCTTAGCACCTGAGGCAGTGGAACTTCTCAAGAGGGTCTAACAAATTATGCACAACAATGTTATGACTCTCAGATCTATGGATGTGATTTTTCGGAGGATTGGATTTGCCATCCAAAAGGGACTGGTGGCGCAACTTGTTGCCCGTCTCCCTTCTATTTCTTTGTAATAAGTCGTTGTACTGCTAATTTTGTCTGTAATAGTATTACAACAAATCAATGAACAATCACATAGAAATAAATGAGATTTATGTTCCAGAATTGAGCATTGTCTATTTGCAATTTACATCCAAATAAAAGACAAGCATGATCAAGCTACGTCGCTAGTTCTTTCTGGATGGCAAAATCAATGCTCTGAGATATTACAACCATATACTTGAGAGTCATAACATTATTATTCATAACTTTTTGGATCTTTTTAGAAGCTCCATATCTTCTAGTTCCAAAATTTAAATTTGAATTTTGAGAATATGCGATCGACAAAATTTATATTTTATTTCAAACCAATTTAAGTCTTCGTACATTAATTAAAATAAAAGCTTAAGAAAAAAATTGTATAAAACATCCTCCTCGCCGTTTCGTATATTGCTCATTTATATATGTATACCTTTATGGAACATATTTACACGTTTTCTTTGGTCATTCAATTTCCACAAGCAATCGAGAGTTTCTACCAACTTCGTCCACCCGATGCGGCGATGTCCGAGAAAGGTGACTTACAACTATCCGTGAGCGAGCGAGTACTACCACCAGCTGGGCAATGGTCACAAAGCCCATCTCATGGCATTTAACACGGCGTTGTTGTTCATCATTGTCACTCATGATCGCCCCATCCTCATCACTCCACGAGAGCATTCATTTTCCACGGTCCACCGGCCATCGTTTTCACTGGCCCCTCACATCTTTCTTTCATGTGCGACACTACCCTGTGGCGGGTGATCATTGGATTCATCCCTCCTTTCCATTCCAACCAAGGTTTTTCCTTTCTTCCGCGATTCTTCTACCCCGTCGCCATTGTGGGCCGGGGCGCTCCCCTTGCTCGGACAAAAGATCTCATCTTGGAGACGCGGATAAGCAAGTTTTGATCCCGACAGGTGCGCGTAACTCCTCCGTGTCACGGTCGCTTTTGGATATACTCTCCTCACTTTGCAGATGAGTTGGACGAAGTAGCTGACCAAATCTCCAACTGACGCCGAAACCAAAGCTCTTTCTTGCAGTTTTCTTCTTCTCTTTGGCGGTGTATTCTTATTTGAGATCTCCTGTCAACCTGAACGAACGAGGCAACCAAGGACGTAACGCCACCTCTTTCCTCTCTCTCCCCAGCTACGCAGATACTCCGACCCTCTCCGCATTCTCTGAGGGCCGTTAGGGCTCGCCCATTCGTTTGCTCGAACCAGGCGCTCCCGAAGAGATTCCGAGGCCAGTCTTTTCCTCGAAGAGGCAACAGCGTGTCCTTCTCCACTCCACGGCGCGACCAAGTAGCACCAGTTGCTTCACCTAGCAGCTCCCGCTTTGACAGAAGCACCCTGTACTCCTTCCTCTTCTCGAGGGTGGGGGACCAGGTAACCCTTGCCCTCCTCCGCCCCACCGCGACCTCGACTGTACCGATAAAAAAATCACACTTCTTAGCAATTATTACCACTTTCATTTATTGGGTTCAATTTGCGCCTAGTTCTACTGGGGAGGGAAAAACTGCTTAATTTCCTAGAATTACTTGTTGATCAACGTGCTTCTAGCAGTCATTTATTACAATGTTTCCCATAAACAACCATTAACTGCTATACTTAATCAAGTCGGTTTGGACGACGGTTCTCTCTTGTTTTTCTTGTTATAAGAACCTACCGATTTGACTTTATCTGGCTTTAGGAACATATAAAAGCTATACAAGATGAAGTATGCATATCAAAATAACTACTAAGGATTACCAGCTAAGCCCAAAGCTATATATTTCCTGCTTGATATAGTTATCAACCACACAAATTGGACGAACTTTCTTTACTTGTCTGCATGTCCAATTTTAGAGTATATGGAACTGATACAAGAAAACACATTTCAACTTTTCATGCATTGCATTACAAAATCTGACGAAATCATCGATTGTAGAACTTGATCAAGTATATATGTTGTATCCGACAAGTCTGGACTGTATATAAAAAATGATTCTTCAGAACCATCCTTCTTTTCATGGAAATATATATACAACTGCTTCAGAACTTTGGATATTGTTTCTTAATACCTGCCATAATGGTCTTGCAGTCACATTCTGAAGGGAGATGGTGGGGTTTACTGATAGGAACCATGATTCGGCCCATGCCAACGGATCTAATCACAATGGCAATGGAAATGGTGCTGAAGAGAAGCTCAATGAACTCCGTCGCCTGCTTGGAAAATCAGATGGTGACATTCTGAAGATTGTCGGTGTCGGAGCTGGTGCATGGGGCAGCGTTTTTGTTGCCTTATTGCAGGATTCTTATGGCGGTTTCCGAGACAAAGTCCAAGTAAGAATATGGAGACGGCCTGGAAGAGCTGTTGACAAGTCCACGGCTGAACATCTTTTTGAGGTCATTAATTCCAGGGAGGACATCTTGAGGCGGCTGATACGCCGTTGTGCCTACCTCAAGTACGTTGAAGGGAGGCTTGGCGATCGGACTCTTTATGCGGATGAGATATTGAGGGATGGGTTCTGCTTGAACATGATTGATACTCCACTCTGTCCTCTGAAAGTTGTGACCAATCTCCAGGAGGCTGTGTGGGATGCAGATATAGTCATCAATGGTTTGCCGTCTACCGAGACCCAGGCTGTCTTTCAAGAGATCAGCAGATACTGGAAAGAGAGAATTGCTGCTCCTATTATTATCTCTTTGGCAAAAGGTATAGAGGCTGCCCTGGAGCCACTGCCACACATAATCACCCCTACGCAAATGATAAGCCGTGCAAGTAAGTATCATATTTATGTCATTGTTGTTTGAGTCTATAATATTGACAACTTTACTATATGAAAATCTTATTGTGTAATAAAAATAATATTCAATGCTTATGAAAATATTCCTTAAATTTCTACCCTGCAGAAGATCAACATGTAATAAACCCTGGCATGCTACATAGGATTGGATTGGACAAATTAGATTATGCAGACAGGAGATTTTTGTTTTTCTCGAGTCTATCATGATTTACTATAAAAGCTAATAATCTTCAGACACATGCTTATTTATCTTTCCTCCTATTTCTGTTCAATTGCAGGGCCCTCACAATTTTTCTCTCTCACATGTATGTTGTTTTTTTTAGTAACTGTAGATTTTGATAACTATCGAAAAACCTCGGTGTGGTAGCTAATAAAATAATTACAAAGAATTATCCTTGAAACCATCTGCCAGTTTCCTATAATTGTATGCCTTTGAAAATCATAGTCAGATGCTCACCTATATGCATTTCCAACATATAGAGATCCACTTATATATAACTGAAATGAAGATATATGTAAGTGGAGTTTATTATATTTTTCTCTTCCCTTAACTTCTAGAAAGATGCCAAGCACCATATCATAAGTACAACAAATAATCTTTGTTTCTGCATCTGGGAGACTGAGATTACACTTAGCTACTTGTTTATTTAACTGAAATAGTTTTGTTTTATCTTTTTTAAGTCCAAGTAGGGACATGGACTTCACTTTTAAAAAAAGTAGGGGCACAGACTTTAAAAAGGACTTTTGAGATATATGTGCATGTAGATTAGTCAAAAGAACTTTTCCTCGGAACAAACAGCAAGTTTTTGATGGTGATATGACTGAAAAGGGATATGCATGCTACTAGAATTTTCTTATGTTTTGCCTATACTCCCTTGATATTAAGCGACCAAAAATAATTCTCATATAAGTAAAACAAACTATTCTAGTTTATTTTCTATATTTAGCAAGGTTAGATTAAGGTTACAATCACTTTATTACAATGACAAAAGGGTGTGTATGAGATTTCTGACAGAATAGATCTTCCCTGCTACGCTCCTTTAGAAATCTCAAGATTCTTTGTATTATATTTAAATAAAATTTCCTGAGGTTACTCATGAATGACAAGCCACTCTAACTACATACTAAATGTTAGGCCGAGTAGTTGTGGGAATGCTTCTTGTTCCTGAGTCCTGACTATCTTTCAGTAATTTTCAGGATCATCATAATTCTCTTCATCACTATCTAATACTTTATTATAACTATCTGTGGTAGTATAGATTCGTTGAGCATAACTGATGCTTGCCTCTTTGAATAGGTCCTTAGTGTGACAATGAGATTGCAAAGCTTAGACAGATTGATAAATGAGACCGCAAATCTGGTTTCACATCAGAGATGCCTTGGGAGTCCCAACCTGAAATGACAATATCCCATTTTGCGATTGAGAAAAAGTAGATTTCTTGAATATGAACTTTTCAAGGACGATACCGAGCTGGTTCAACCATGCCTGGGGTGATCGATTAAAGCCATATAAAGCTTGTTGTAGGTGACACCTTGGAACACTCACCCTAAGCAGCATATTTTGGGAGTTGCTACGTATATTTCTCCTATGAAATCTCTGTGTAATAACACATTTTCGACATCTAACTAAAACAGAGGCCAATCGAGGCGAGTGGCTAAGGAAATCATAATACATGCACAATTGATCTAGTAACAAGAGAGAATGACTCAAAGTCGACTCCAAAGGTCTAAGTGTACCGTTTGACTACTAGTCTGGCTTTAAGGCGCTCGCTAGGGTCGTTCAATTTTTGTTTCAAAGTAAGCACCCTTTGGCATCTAACAATTTCTTTTCCAAAAGCTACCAAGTTTGTCTTCCAAAGTCATCCTTCTCATCGTCTATTGCAACTTCCCAACCAAGGTGTTGAACTGCCTTTCCGTAACTCCTAGGAATGTTAGAATAGTCTAGTTTTTTTTTTACAGTAACATACATCGTATGAGACAAGATTGTTACAACCGAACCGGTGCGAACCAATGAGGCCTCTGGTTCTCGGCTCACCACTTCAACCAGTGGTCTGACCCAACCAGTGACTTCAGCATGACGTTATCAATAGTTTAAAAATATATAAATGTATTTGATACTCATGGAAAATATCCCTGTAGTTATGAAACATGAATAGTAGCATAACTCCTCACAATAACTTGATAACCAAATAACATTCCAACATTTATATAGTATTTAAAATTAATTAACTAATTCATTAAGTATACAACCCAATGCGTTAACTACAATAACCTAAATATACTGCAAGTTCTTTAACGCCATTTTGGGGACACTGTATGCTATTAATGCAATGTGAAATCAAACAAAAAATAAAGAAAAGTGTAGATACTGCATGATAATCAATGACGATTCAAATGTAACAATTAGATAAGTGAACCGTAGATGGAGAATAGAAGTATTACCATTGAAGCGGAAAAAGAAACAATTACGCAACTAGCACCCAACAACCAAATCAACTAAAAATAGCAGTAACAATATATTTATTTGCTACGTGAGAGAAATGACCGGTTGGGCTAAAACCGGACCAGTTCTCTAGTTCACTGGTTGAACCGGTCGGTTCACCGGTTTGATGCCGGTAGACTTCATTTCCGACTTTGGGAGGGGGGACCGAATCGATGGAGTGACCGGTTCCCGGTTCAACCGGCCGGTTCGATCCGGTTTTGATAACCATGGTATGAGACAATATCATTAGACAACAAAGGCTTGAGATGGGATGAATGATAGTACAATGAGTACCTTTGGTTAAAGCAATATGAAGATTAGATTACGTAGAAGCTCTGGACGAAGATGGAGAGCTCTATAGAGGGGTTCACTTTTTTTCATTGCTCATACATCTGCAACTGGGGTTGAATTGTAGTAGTCATAGGAGCTAGAACTGTAAGGAGATTTTTTTTGAATTATTGTGGTTTGAATCTCAGAAGGAGCCGAATGTGTCATTTGTATATAACACTTGAACTAGACTCCCCCTCGTTAGCTTTGGACTCATAAAATGTTACATCGAATAGACTATATCCTTCTCTCGGAAGGGCAACCAACACTAATTCTAGCCTTTTGAAGTATGCAAACAGCTCCGGAAAATAGTCTTAATGTCCCACGGTGAAAAGATATATATTATATTTTGTGATCAAAATCGTTACTGCATGTGGTGCATCTAAAGAATTTAAGGGAATCGAGAAAGGCAGTTTTTGGGGATACAAGATGGGAAAGGGAATCCTATAAAATGGACGAGGGTTGCCTTCTAATTAGAAAACATGCAACATGGATTGCTTCTGACCGTAAATGTTTAGGAACATGTATTTAAGGTTAAAGTGCGTGCAATGTCAAGTAGATGTTGGTTTTTCCGCCCCGCTACTCCATCTTGTTGCGGAGTATGAATGTAAGAGCATTGATGTCTCATCCTAGCAAACACAGATAAGTGACACCCAACACTTTGAATGCATTCTAGGGTATTATCCTTGTAGAAAGTTTGAATGCTTGCATTGAATTGAACCTTAATCATTTGATGGAAACATTTTATATGGAAAGCACATCCTTTCTAGATTTTATAAGATACAATCTTGTCATACGAGAAAAATCATCAATGAATAAAATAAAGTAACATAATTCATTGTGGCTAGCTATACAGAAGGCACCAAACATCACAATGGAATAACTCAAATGAAAACAACGTTCATTTTTTAAAACAAATCCGAGACGAAATACTATGATGCTTACCCAATCACAACTAATAGGCTTGACACAAGATGAACATGGTTCTCGTATCTTTAGTTTATTTAGACAAAGGTGTCCATATCATTGATGTAGTTGAAGAGACAGACAACTAAAAAAAAAGTTAAATTTACCATCTATTTTAGCATTGAAGTAAAATATTTCTTCAGATTTATGCCACAAGAATGTACTGTTTAAAGTAAACAGAGCTGTCTGCTACAGTAACGGATGTGTGAAAAATATATTGATACAAGTAGTAAGAAATTGCCTCATACCAGCCATGCATTGTGTAACACTTGAGTTTGACAAACCATGCTGTTTGTAAGGCGACCTAGAGGTCCTCAAACTACATTGGAAGCTAGATATGCAGATGAGTTGTTGCTAACATCATGGATTGCCATTAATTCAACATATGGATTGGAGAAGCTTGAACAATCCTTAGAAAAAGAGATTTTGGGTGGTGTGAAGCCTTACTGTTATGAGCATGCCATTGATAATTGCTTATCTAGGGTCGTCCACGTTTAGAGGGGTGACTGCTGACAAAAAAGGTTGTTCAGTATGCCTGATCTACTAAAAAAATCACATTTAGGACACGGTCCTATTCCTACACCACATATGTTAAAGAAACTTGAAACTTAGAAAAATGTGTGAAGACAGAGATAGATTCATATATAGCTTGCTAATTACAAGCATATAATTATTCTAGAGAGGGATCTGATATGCAGCAAGAATGACACTCCTTGTGGGAGCAAATTTTTTGGATGCAGATCAACGAGAAGTTTAGCCAAGATGAGACCTTCTTAGCTTTGACTGTTCATCACAAGTCAGCAGTCGATAATAATTAAATTGCTGATAAAAAAAGTTGCTGATAAATATGCTAAGTTGTCTCAAAGTAACCATTGAGGTTGTAGTCTCCTTGTTTTTCAGAGAATAACTTGTCTCCAACTGTGTAGGTCCGAATAGGATTTTTTTTCATCTGTGAAACGACATTTTGCCGCGTCCAAATTCTCCTTAGGGCATGTTTGGTTGGGTGTGGCTACAACGCACCGGTTAAACTCTAGGAAATCCAAAATGATGAACTGAAACTCAAATCTTTTTATTTGGTTCAGTGGAACTTGAATTCAGCTACTTGATTTGTAGTCTGTCTGGTACGACGTGTTTGATATAAGAAATTAGTTCAATGGCGATATGGATACCACAAAAAAAGGCTACCGGACATTGACTAATAGAGGTTCCGTAACCAACTTCATGCAGCAATACAGACCTGGTAGAGGATGTATTACCATAGGTAGCTGTATAGCGTTGACACGGCCAAGGAAAACAAACCACGCACGTATGAGGCGCGGTTGCTTTTCCTGATTTTCTATGTTTTATCAGGTGATCGTGCAGTCCCTTTTCTAGCTGCAGGTTGCAGTTCTGTGAAACCAAACGAACGAATTGGAAACCACTGTGTGCTTGCAACTCAGTGAACTCGTTTTCATCGGAACCAAACTGCCCCTTAGCAGAGTGCCATTAGGCATAATTTTTGTTGTATCAGGATCCATGCTATTCTATAGCCATGATTTACTTGGTTATTGTTGCATTTCCGGTCAACACTATCCTGTGGAGGAGACTAAATGTATTTGGCTTTATCATGGGGCCCCAGAAATGTGAAGATGATGTTCACCCACATAAGAGAATCCTACCAGTTTAAGTGTTTAACTAACAAAGAAAAGGGAGGAAGGGATCCATGCTATTCCATAGCCATGATTTACTTGATTATTGTTGCATTTCCGGTCAACGCTATCATGTGTAGGAGACTAAATGCATTTGGTTTTATCATGGGGCCCGAAAAATGTGAAGACGACGTTCACTCACATAAGACAATTCTACCAGTTTAACTAACAAAGAAAAAGGAGGAAGAGATCCTTGCAGCTAGTGTTTTGAAAAGCGGCTTAGGCGCCCGCCTGAGCGGCCAAGAGGCCCAACCACCTAGTTTAGGCCTTGAGCGGCCGCTCAAGCAGCAGTCCATTAAGCGGCCGCCTGAGACCCACCTAACCCGTATGTGCGCCCGTTTGGATGGCTGCTTTAGATGCCCGCTTTTGGCCGCCTATTTTTGGGCGTCGGATTTTTGTATTGTTACTTTCTGTTTTGATTTTTTTTGTAGTCAAATGTTGTTGCTGCTACTATATGCTGACTTTCGATATGTGCATGACTTACTATATGTGCATGTAATATATTATACAATATTATAAGTCTCTAATAGTATATAATACATTGCTTCTGTACATTGTAAAATATGAAACATTACTATATTATACATTTTATAATACATTAATACAAACATTTTATGTCTAGTTATATATTGCATAGTATATTTCTGTATAATATGAAACATTACTGTATTATACATTCTATAATACATTACATACATTCTATATCTAGTTATCTATTACACACTGTATTTCTGTACCTTTCTACCTTATATAATACATTAATACATTCTAATAAATTCTATAGTACAACATGTATTCTACTGTTTATTGGATATTAATAAATTATATAAAACATTGTATGTATTCTATTGTTTACAGCATAATGTGCATTAATACATTATATATTTTTCTACTGCTTACTGCATTTTAGTATATAAAGTTATAAATATATTTACTACAGCAACAGTAATCTATTTGGGTATTACAGCTGTGTCAAAAACTAATTGGCTGTCTTATTTTGTTGTGTAGGGTGTCTATAAGTATAAAATTTCTTTATAAATATATTACTTATATACAATATGTATTTTTTCTATTAAAAAATACATACGAATTTAAGTACCCGCTTTTTCAAAAAATGCCTGCCTGGCGCTCAAGCGGCCACAGGGTGCTGCCCACACGCCTCCTACTTCCCACTTTCTAAAACATTGCTTGCAGCCCTGTTGTTGCTACCACTGAAGAGACAACCCCTCGTTGGTAGTGGCCAGTTGTGTCTAGCACGGTGTGCGTTCGACAGCCTAGAAAATGGCTGGTTGCCTCTAATATTGTTCCCGAACTGCTAGAGGTAAAAGCAGAGAAGAAAAGGGACAAGGACCTGATCAAGCTGTTGCAGAAGTAGGAAGAGAAAGAGAAGTGAAGCCACTAGCAGAGAAAAGAAGGGAGAGGAAGAAGGGGATGTGGCTGTAATTGTTGCCGCTAAAGGGAAGGAGGAAGGTCTCAAAACTAGGTATTACATGATGCCATGTTGCAAATTAGGTTTAGCCTCTTCAAGCTCAAGTAGGTTCTGCAATCTTATTATTGTTAAATAGAAAAATAGACAACTAGTAGTTGTTATTAATTGGAGAAACCTTGCTCCTATATATAGGAGACGGGACACAATTATAGACTTCGACAAAACCCTAATGGGCCAAAATATTAGGCTCATGTACTAACTAGATAATAACACCATCTACTAAATAACTCAACAATCCCTCTCAAGCTGGAGCATGGGTGAAACACATGTCCAACTTGCCAAGACAGACTTAAAGAAAAAAAATACAAGATAACAAAACCCCATAAAAAAATTTGTTCTCCCCCTAAATTTCATAATACAAATATTCAAATACTCCCCCGTGTGAAGAAAACACAAGATAAGTAGCATGCAAGTCTTCTCACTCTGAAGTAGATAATGTGAAGATAGTAGCAGACTAGCAGATAAATCGATTCCCCTTGAAGCACATACTAGCAAAGCAGGTAGCATGAAGAAAATTGTGTCAAGATAGATAGCAAATGCACCTCCCAAATATATAATGTATATAATGTAGCATTTGAATCAGTAGATAGCAACACATGTGTGTTGTGGTCTCCATCTTAGTCGTTGATGTCACAGTCCAGAGGGTGCTGGGTCACAATTCCCAGATAGTGCTGGGTCGCAGACATGAAGTAGTGTCGGCTTGCATTTAAGCACCGACAAGCAAAGAGTCAACATGCAAAAAAAGCACGGACAAGTCAGAGAGTGCTGGAACATAGAGTAAGTAGTTGATGTGCGTACAGAGCACAAACATCCCAGAGAGTGCTGGAACACATATAGCATATACTAGAGAGTGCTAGAACACATTAGCGAGGACTCGATGTCTGTAAGAGAGCAACACAAACATGCGGTAGAAAAGTAGAGATAATATATAGCCAGAATGAACTACTGCATGCGCAAATTAGTAGGCAACAAACTTCAAGATATAGCTGTAGAAATAAAGCTCCTGATGCCAAGTTCTCGAATAAGCAAATAGCAACACAAACTTCAAAGATGCAAATAGCAGTAGTAGAATTCCACAAGCTCTCCATATAGTAGCAATAAAGATATACAAATATGTATGGAGCGCAATGTTCTGAAATGCGTTATGCGGTATGCGTTCGGTCATGGTACCACATAGAGTATAAGCGGAATGCGGGAGCATAAGCGGGGCATATGCTTTTTGGATTTTTTAAATTAATTCTATATTTTATACATCTCTTTAATTAAAAAAAAGAATCATAATCATAAATTTCATACTATCTAGTTTTGTAGCCTAATAGCCCAAAATGTACCAATGGATCATTACATCATGGAAGAATAAACACATTTTCCAATCATTAGGAAGAAAAATCAATCAGCAAAACCCTAAGTTTATATAATGTACTAGAATATACAGGTAACAAAACACACTAACACATGCAGTTCATAGCAGAACATTTATTGAATGAACACAATAACACAAAACATGGTAGTTCAAAGTAGAAATAGAAAAAGAACATCAAAAACAAAATCAAAACATCAAAATGATATGAAGAAATCAAGTCAGTAATAAATAGAGAAGAAAAAGTTGTAGGGAATATAAATTACTCCCTAGGCAGCACACATTTTTTGATACTTTGCAAAAGAAAATATCACTTCCAATTAATATCTGCAATAGATTCCCCTTTTATGCAAGACAAAATCAGAACTGTTGCATGTGCAACGGGTTCTAATCTTAGAGCAAAATAGAAGAGAAAAAAAGAGCAAAGGAAAGAGCATAATGAAACATTGACAATTGTAAAATGTAATAATATATTTTGCACCACTCATTCAAAAGAGAATTATTTCTGAGGTAGCAAAATTTCAATATCTGATCTAATATCAACTATATAGAAGAAGTTGTCATTTAATTTGGTTGATTTTATTTGAGGTTATATATATATATATTACTTAAGTCACTAAATGAAATGTGGGGCCTAAGCTGCCGCATATGCGAACCGCAGGATGCATATTCGGTCCATGCCCAAAAATAGCACTGCATAGTTATATGCGGAGCGGCTGAGGGCCGCATAAGCATATGCGGCCGCATAAGCATATGCGGCCGCATAAGCGGCCTCATGCGGGGGGCATATGAGAACACTGATGGAGCGGTAGGAAGATCCTCAGAGATAGCACCAGAAATAAACTTTCTATCTTCATCTCATCTTTCCTCTATTTTTTCCCCTCACACCAATCATGAAGAACAATAGTGATTGGCGTGGGCAATGGTAAAGGGAATATCTCACAAAATCGTCCATAGCATGCTGGGGGGTGCGACCCTCAATTACGGGGCTCCGTTGTGCTTAGTGGGCGGGAGTCGGGGAGAGTCCGCCCCTTGCAAGGGATCAAGGGAAGAGCTCCGAGAAAAAAGTCTACCATGATTTTGAAGGAAAAAAGCAAGTGCATATCTATTTTACATATAGAAAAAAAAGATAGTGAAATACTAAAGGTCGGTACTGTGGGTGCCATATGGATTAGGCAAGAGCAGTCTTGTACTGGCTCAACAAGCAAAGTGGTGGGGTTTTGAGAGAAGCTGGGATTTTATGTGAGTTGACAAATAGGGGTTAAGCAGTGGGCACATGGGTTGGGCAGCGGGGCAATAGTGGCATGTAGTAGGGAGGGGGGTGTCGGCCAGCAGGTTTGGGCAAGAGAGGTTAGTGGCAAGCAGCATGGCGGCGGGAGAGGTGGCTTTGGAAGCAGGCAGCAGGGATGGGTGGCGGCAGGATGGCAGGGCTGGGAGCCTGGGAGTGGGATACCTTCAGGCGGAGGAGGGGCAGCAGGAGACAACAGGTTGGACTGGGGCTTGCAGCCACAACATGTTCTTTGGGTGGAACGTGTAGCAGTGACAGCCTCCAAGCACTGCTCGACGGGTGGGCGAGATTTTTCTTTCTTTTTTCTTCTAGGTCTAAGTTTGGATCACTGGTCTGATACCATATTAAATATAAAAATAGACGACTACTAAATTTTTTCATTAGAGAAATCTTGCTCCTATGTATAGGAGATGGGACACAATTCCAAACTTTAACAAAACTCTAATGGGCCAAAACACTTAACACCCATGTACTAGCTAGATCATAAAACAATTGACTAAATAACTCTCAACAATTATATAGATAAAGGAGATGCAATGTACAATATGTATGGTTGAAGAAAATGGAAGAAACACACGAGATGACGATCCTCTAAGCCCCATAAACTCACATTCCAAAGAAACTTTTCATTTCAACATGCACTACAAGTTTTAGATGATTACCATCATCGTAGTCCAATCCTCAATCCGAACCATAGTCATAGTCCAATCCTCAATCCGAACCATAGTCATAGTCCAATCCTCATTCCGGACCATGTTGGGGTTTGGTACATGGATCTTTCTTTCCAATTCATCTATGTTTTGGTAATATTCTCTTCAAATGTAATGAATTTGGAGCTCTTCTCAGAATTACTTTAGGTCTAAATTTTCCCTTTGTGTAACTTTATCTATCTCATGAATCTTTTTCTAGCTGATCCACTTTCTGGTCAGTGCTGCACATGCCAAAACCACCTAAGGGGATCCTCTCGTACTCTCCCCTCGGTACTTGTGATTCCCACTTTATTTCTTTTGCAGTCATTTCTAATGTAATAATTCCTCATCTTCACATACGTCCATTGTAGTATTCTCATTGTGCCTCGTTCATCTTGCGTACACCTTGCTTTTTACTTCTCAATATTTGGGTGCATAGCTATTATATAAATCTTTCCTTCATGCTGAGTGGGACTTGATGGTCTCATAATACTGTGGGTGCGTTCGATTTCGTCCACCCTATAGATCTGGTAGGATCCTGTGATAGACATTCTCTTGTACTTCATCTTGTATAATGGACCCAAGAAAAACCCATTGGGGAAATATACTTTATCCAACTTGATTCCATTTATTTCTAGACTACTTGAATGGCAAAAATTGTAATGCAAACTCTATCTTGTTTATGCTAATCTTATAACCTTTGGATTTCAAAGGATTTTTCATGTTCTAGTTTACGTTCTACTTGATCTTAGGTATACCTCCATGTGACTTCGAGATTATAGTCACCTGCATTCATTTGTATATAACTAAAAGGGAGGTATATGCTACTAGAATTTTCTTATAAATCTGTCTCTATACTCTTAATCTGACCTTGAAGAAGATAAAATGCATCTTGTTGTGGCAGAGAAACAATTACAGGTTTTACATAAGAGGACTTTTGTTATCTACATGGTTGTTTAAGTGATATAGTTCTTTGTAAAGTTAGACAAAGGGTATACTGACAAAAAGTAGAAAAATTGTCTCATCAGGTAATTATGCTGTATTTAAAGACCTACAAACATGGTTATCAGAACCGAACCGAACCGGCCGGTTCAACCGGTTGAACCGGGAACCGGTTAGTTCAGCGGTTCGGTCCTTGCTCAGACCCATAATTGAAGTTTAACCGGCCAATAACCGGCAACTCGGCAGGTTGGACCGGTGAACCGGCGAACCGGTTGAGTTTTATCCAATCGGCCGGTCCGTTTTCATCCACTTATCCGCTCCTGCTTCCACTGATCCGTGCAAAAAAACCAATTTTCACGCAGCCCGACTCCCGACCCCGATAGCAGCGGCGTCTCAGCCCTAGCTGTGAAGGAGCACCAGGAGGCGACGCCGGCCTTCACTGCACCAGCTGCCACCACTGACCTCCGCTGCACCTGATGCTGCCGCTGACCTCCGCCGCACCTAATGCCTCCGACGGCCTCCACTGGTCATTGCTGCTCTTCTCTACAGCCGTCGGGTAGCTGCTTGCCGCCGTCCTTGGTAAGTCTTCCGATTCTTCCTCCTCTCCTTCTACTCTTCTCCTCCTTCCTCAAATAGCTCGTCCTCCACTGGCTCCTGCCTCTACTCCTCCCTATTTCCCTGTATTTGTTGTTTCTTCTTCTATTTCTCTCCAAATCCTAGGTACTTCGTTTCGGTTTTGCTCTGCTACTTGCTCTCCGCTTCTTCCTGTAGTAATTCCCTTCCTTTACTTGTCGTCCCCTTCTTCCTATAAGGACCTTCTACCCGTACTCATCTTATTATTCCTATCATCTTCTTCATTCATCCTTTTTGTTCATGTTCTTCAATTAATTTACTCTTCTTCTTGAATGTTACCCTGTCACCCCTCTTGCTCGCATGGCTGTCTGTGCTGAAGGATAGCACCACATGGTGCTGCAACTGGCTTTTGAATTAACCGCTGCTGCTGATTTTTTACTGATTTGCCAGCTGCTTCAATTGCAATATATTTTCTACCGCTTCACTATCCACATTCTAGAACTTACTAAATTGATTGCTAAGGTTGATTTCACTATGTATTATAGGCAGCATGTTAGTGTCTCCAATTTTGTGGTTACATATTATGACATTAGAGATTTTTTACTCAGTTAAGTTGATTGTGGTTAATGTGGTATTGTAGTGGGTTGTATTTTTAATGAATTAGTCAATTCATCTTGAATACTATATAATTTGGTTAGCACATGTCCATATGTCAAATAATGCTTATTACTTGGTTTGTTTTTGAAATTATCTTGAACAATTGTATTATTATTCATGTTTCATTATTAAATTTACCATGATTTTCATATATCTTTAGAGTTTGTAATTTATATGTGACGCCATGCTGATGTCACCGGTTGAACCGGTCCGACCACCGGTTGAACCAGTGAACCGAGAACCGGAGGCCTCACCGGTTCGCTTACCGGTTTGGTTATGAAAACTATGCCTACAAACATATATTGAGTGCAGAAGGGTAGGCAAACAAAAATCCTTTAATAGAATTTAGTTGTACACTATTGTTTTTTGTAAGAGCTGAGGCACAGTATATTCAGTCGTAAATACGCAGGATATATCTTAGCCAAGGAATATGTATTTTCTGCTAAGCTATCTGTTGGATGTTACTGTCGGTTATTATAATTCTTTTAATTAAACATTTCATCTATTTGAAGGTCACACATTCAGCACATATAATAGATCGGGGATACTGGTTACAACCCTAAATGGTCTAAACAACTACACATTTTCTAATTGCTTTATTGATTTCTTTTATACCATTTGTTTTAAGTCCATAGATATACATATGAGCAATATGTTATGGTATAATTCTAACTCCAACTTGCTTTACATCAGACATTTGCCTTCATAGTTTTGCACAATGCTCATGATAATTATTTAATACATTATCAGGGTTAAATATACGCCATTCGGCATATGGTCCTGTACTTGGAGTGGAACTGACCAAAGTTATCTTTTCTAGGATTCAATCAAACCAACAGCGTCAGCTGAACCAGTTTACTGTAATGCGACCAGTAGTTTTTATGAAAATGTCTCTGTTTAATTTTCAAATCTTAATCCATTTGCATATTCTCTTCAGCTAAACAACTTAGTATCATATTACCCGGCCAGCGTAGCCCGGGCGGTCAAGCCAGCGCGCCCCTCATGAAGGGTCGCTGGTTCGATTCCCCGCTCGGGTCAGCTGTATTTACCAACCTCTTGGGTCATCCGGGCTCTGGCACCTGTTTGGAGAGGGGGTGGGCTTCGGTCCATGCAGATCCAAAAAAAAAAAAACTTAGTATCATATTTTTAACATATAGTAAGGAGGTTATTTCAGAAAGGGATAAACATAAAATTAACTTTTAAGCATTTTATTTGTTTATTATAGAAGCTGTTTAGAGATTTTGTGCTGCCAATTGTAGGTTTGGCTCTTGGGTGTTGCGTTTTCTCTATGGTATACATTATGGTTGTCTCATTTATACTACTTTTTCTATAATCCTTCTCCTAACTACATGTTCTGCTTAATACTTGCTCCCCCACCGTTCTCAAGAAGATCATTTTTCTTCCAGCTAGCATTTCGATGGAGAACATTCTATATCTTGGGGGTCCAAATATTGCTTCAGAAATTTATAATAGGGAGTATGCTAATGCACGAATTTGTGGTGCTGACAAGTGGAGAAAACCTGTCGCCAGGTTCTTGAGGCAGCCAAATTTCATTGTGTGGGATAACAAGGACCTTGTCACTCATGAAGTTATGGGTGGATTGAAGAATGTGTATGCCATTGGAGCTGGTAAGGCTTTGATCAAACTATAGCACCAATAAAGTATTGTATTTTATCGTACCATATTATTATTAGAATATAGCCACTATACTTGAGACTTTGAAGATTATATCAGCTTTTATCTCTTTTTTTTGCTTTTTTACCAATTTATTGTGGTAAACAACATGCTTATTATTGTTTATGGTATCTCTGCATCTGATTTCTGACATCACTATACTTGGTATGTATGAAACATTAGAATCTCAGAAATATGTTTAAGAATATATTTCAATGGGACAAGTTCGATAATGATCTCAACTTGAAATGGTACGAGCGGCTTTTGAATGGTGCTACTGTGATAGGCATGGATGTGAAAGTTTGTGGAAATTTCAAGAGAATTTTGAAGACGTTGCAAAGACAAATAAATTTCAGTTCCACAGAAGCTAAAATTTGTAATATTAAGAGGGAACCTGATATTATACATGTTGAGAGTTATTTAGTTAATGTTTTATTATTAGTTTGTAATATGGGCCTAAGTGTTCTAGCCCATTAGGGTTGTCTTATGTCCTGTACGCTTCCCTGTTCTCCTATTTATAGGAGCAGGGTTTCTCCTATCTAATATAACAATTAGCCGTCTTTTACTTTCTAAGAATCTCTTCCCTCTACTCTTTATAAAATATGCTAAAGATAGATAAAATATGCTAAACTATACTATTCTATAATACCGAAAGTCTAAACCTTGCTATTATATAATGTCACAATTTGGGGGTGAGTTGGGAGAGGTGAAATGGTTATTAGAACTATAATAACTTTTGTAAAGCTTTTACTGGATCTAGTAGGGGAATAGATCTACTACTTTTTATCTCAAAAGGAAAAATAAAAGAAAACACGTTAGCTCAAACAAGAACGGTTTCCTCAAAAGTTTCTCCTGCAGTAGTAGTATACTTGTCGAGACCTTCAAGTCACATCTACAAGTTGCATTTTTTCTAATTGAACTGAGCCATTATCGCCGACGCTGATTTAGTCATCAGATAACATACACTATGAATGAATTGATTTCTTAATTCCCTTTGTATACTTGGGTAAATCTTAATGGAACCAATTCCCTGGTTGAAAGACTTGATGTTGTTTCTATTGTAGATGAATTGATTTCTTTGTTCTCTTTTGTAGATGTGATTTGAAGACCTTCAAGACACGTATACAAATTAATTTCTTCTAATTGAAGTGAGCCATTATAGTTGACGCTACGATTTAGTCATCAGATAACATACACCATGAAGAAATTGATTTCTTGGTTCCCTTCATATACTTGAGTAATCTTAACAGAATTAATTCCCTGTTTGAAGACTTGTTTCTGTTACTATCTCTAGAATATGAGACTAATTGTCTTATTATTGAGATAATCAAAACAGAGTACAGTGGTTCTCTTTTATAAGACAAGAGAAAGACACATGGTTTAGAAATAACCAATATGGGATAAAACAAGACAAGGAAAAAAGAAAAATAGACTAAGTAAAAACACAGGAAAGTCTATATACTAATACTCCCCCTCAAGCTGGAGCATAGATGTCAATCATGCCCAGCTTGGATGTCATATCAGTGAAGCGCTTCTTCGGAAGAATCTTTGTGAAGATATCAGCAATCTGCTCATCAGTATGAATGTAAGGGGTAGAGATCTGACCAGATAGAACCGCCTCACGAACAAAGTGACAGTCCACTTCAATATGCTTCGTGCGCTCATGGAAGGTAGGGTTGCTAGCAATGAAAGTGGCTGCTTTATTGTCACAATACATAGGAATAGCAGATGAATCAGAAAAACCAAAGTCCTTCAGCAGGCTCCGAATCCAGAATAGCTCACAAGTAGTATGTGCCATGGCACGATACTCAGCTTCAGCACTAGAGCGAGCAACTACAGACTGCTTCTTGCTTCGCCAAGTCACAAGGTTACCTCCCACAAAGGTACAGTAGCCAGAAGTAGACCGACGGTCAACCTTGCTGCCAGCATAATCAGAATCAGAATAGCCAAGGAGTTTGCAATGCCCATTTTTTTGTAAAGTAGACCTTTGCCAGGAGAACTTTTCAAATACTTCAGAATATGACAGACAGCATCCCAATGGCATTGTCGAGGCTTATCCAGGTAGCGACTAACCAATCCAACTGCAGCAGTGATATCAGCCCGAGTAACACTAAGATATATGAGTTTCCCAACCATACGTCGATACTGCTGATTGTCAGGGTAAGCAGGAGACTCCTCATCATCCCAGTTGATGTTGGGATCCATAGGTGTGCTAGCAGGTTTCGCACCCAAAAGACCAGATTCAGATAAGAGATCCAGGACATACTTCCGTTGAGATAAGCAGAGACCAGAGGAAGACCGGGACACTTCAATCCCAAGAAAATACCGAAGTGAGCCAAGGTCCTTGGTAATAAAGTGTTTCTCCAGATAGCGCTTTGTAGACTGAATACCAACAAAATCGCTGCCAGAGAGAATAATATCATCAACATAGACAATAAGAATAACAATACCCGCAGAAGTATTTTTCACAAAAACAGAGTGATCAGATTGGGAATGTCTGAAGGAAAATTGCTGAAGAATATTGCTGAGCTTGTCAAACCACGCTCTAGGGCTCTGTTTCAAGCCATAGATAGCCTTTTTTAGCCTGCAGACTTTGGAAGCCTCCCCCTGACACACAAAACCGGGAGGTTGTGACATGTATACCTCTTCATGAAGATCACCATACAGGAAAGCATTCTTGACATCAAGTTGATACAGAGGCCAGTCAGAATTAATAGCAACAGAAATCAGAATCCGGACAGAGTTCAGGCGCGCTACTGGAGAGAAAGTTTCAAAGTAGTCAACTCCATAGGTCTGGGTATACCCCTTTGCCACAAGTCGCGCCTTAAGTCGTTCGACAGTACCGTCGGGATGGTATTTGACAGTGAACACCCATCGACATCCAACTGGAGAGCAATCAGCAGGTGGCTCAACTAGGGTCCAGGTATGACGATCAGTAAGAGCCTTCATCTCTTCTTCCATAGCCTGACGCCACGCAGGATGGCTAAGAGCCTGAGCAGCATTCTTAGGTACAGATATCGCAGACAGAGCCGCAGTGAAGTTAGCAAAATTAGCACTCAAATTATCAGTAGAGCAGAAATTTCCAATCGGATGCATAGTGCAGGTACGGGTCCCTTTCCTCAGACTAATAGGAATATCAAGATCAGAAAATACCTGCGAGGATGGTTGATCTGGCACCGAGGAAGAGGACGATGGAGGGGCCATGGAGGGAGCTGTCGGCTTCGATCTTCTTTGATAAACTTTCAGAGGCGGCTTTTCAATCAGATCCTCAGAAATAGCAGGTACATCGTCCATCACAGGCAAAGGTGTATCAGCAAGTAAATCGGAAGTGAGCGCAGAACCACCCGTGGAGTAGAAAGGCATATGCTCAAAAAACACCACATCCGCAGAGACAAACCACTTTCTAGAAACAGGATCATAACACCTATATCCTTTCTGAGTGCGAGAATATCCCAAAAAAATACACTTAGTTGCTCTAGGATCCAATTTAGTAAGGCCAGGCCGAAGATTTTTAACAAAACATGTGCTCCCAAAAATGCGAGGCGGGACAGAGAAAAGAGATGCATCGGGAAACAGAATCTGAAAAGGAATCTGATTGCCGAGCACAGAAGAAGGCATGCGGTTAATTAGGTAGCAGGCAGTGGCTATCGCCTCGGGCCAAAAAGCTTGGGGAACATGATAGTGAAAGAGAAGGGTACGAGCAACCTCGAGAAGATGACGATTTTTGCGCTCAGCAACACCGTTTTGTTGTGGGGTGTAAGCACAAGAGGTTTGATGGATTGTGCCCTGGCGACGACAGAAAGAGCTAACAGATGTTTGCATGAATTCCAAAGCATTATCAGTACGAAGAATTTTGATAGGTTTAGCAAATTGAGTGCGTATCTCAGTAAAAAAGTCAGTAATTTTTTCAAGGATAGTGGATCTATCTTTAAGTAAAAACAGCCAGGTAGTTCTAGAAAAATCATCAATGAAGCTCAGAAAATATCTAAAACCGGAAGTACTAGTGACAGAGCAAGGACCCCAAACATCAGCATGTATAATATCAAAAGGTGCTGTAGAGCTGATACAATTTTTTTTTGAAAAAGTAGCACGAGTTTGCTTACCAAGCTGACAAGTTTCGCAATGAAAATCAGAACTAACTATATCTGGTAACACGACTTTTAATTTGCCAATAGAAGGGTGTCCCAATCGATAGTGCCACTGGATGTCGGTCACCGATGATGTCAGATATGCAGCTGTCTTTGGCTCGTCCAGGTAGTAGAGTCCATCCGGTCCCTCATGGCCCGTACCAATCGTCATCCTCGTGCGCAGATCCTGAAATAAAACACCATCCGGATCAAATGTAATTGAGCAACGAAGGCTCTTCACAGTTTTACTTACCGACAGAAGATTAATAGGAAACTTCGGGACATAAAGCGTAGAGCGCAGAGGCAGACGACCAGTAGGACAAATATCACCAATGCCAGTAACAGGGGATTTAGAACCATCAGCTAAGGTAACAGGAGGTATAAAAGAAGTCTGCTGCAGTTTAGAAAATAAAGCAGGATTGCCAGATATATGAGAAGTCGCACCAGAGTCAATAACCCAGGAATTTTTACCAGCCGTAGTCAGAAGAGCAGTACTGCCAGGATTTGAAGCCTCAGTAGAAGACGCCAGACGAGCCTGTAGGAGTTTTTCAAACTCGGAGCGGATCCAGTCGGCCGTTGGCGGAGCAGGTTCATCAGTTGTCACTTTGTTGGCCCACTCAGGTTTGCCATATTTGATCCAACACTTGTCTTCATTATGGTTGGTACGTTTGCAGTGAGTGTAATAGCGGGACTCAGCTTGATCGGATCCAGTTTCACGACCAGGAGCAGAGAACCGTCCTCCGCGACCACGACCTCTACCACGGCCACGACCACGGAAGGAATCACCAGAGCGGACAGCAAGAGCAGCACCGTCAGAGGTGTCAGGCACAGGTTGAGACACAGAGGGTAGACGCTGAACCCGTTTGAGAACATCACGGAGAGTAGGCAAAGGGTCGCTGGAGAGAATCTGGTCCACAACACCAGCGAAGGACGCAGGTAGGCCGGCGAGGAATTGAACTAACATAAGTTCATTCCGTTGTCGGTGCACTTCTTCAATATCAGCAGTCAGAGGGTGATATACCCGGAACTCATCCCAGAGAGCACAGCAGGAGTTGTAGTAGTCCTCCACGGAGTCGGTGGCCGTATACTCCTGTTTGGCAAGCTGTTTGAATATCTCGAAGACCTTCTTCGGATTCTGCTGGTGAGAGTAAACATGGGAAAGCTGATCCCACATTTCTTTGGCAGTCTGAAGTCGAAGCAAGGACTGGCTGATTTTTGCTTCAACACTATTCACCATCCAGGTCATGACCCCATAGTCCTCTTTGGACCATAGATCATAGGCTTGCTTGGTTTTCTCATCAGCGTCTGCAGCAGGAAGATCAGGGCCCTTGGTAGTCAGGTGAGAGTAGCGTCCTTGGGATTTGACATATAACTCGAAGGAGGCAGCCCATAGATGATAGTTGGAGTGATCCAACTTCACCGTAGTAACACAGAGAGTGCGCAGCGGGAGATCGGAAGTCGCCATCGCAGCAGTAGCAGAAGCAGAGAAGCAGCACGGGCACAGATCCAGACAGAAGTCAGCAGCAGTAGTAGACATAGAAGTCCAACACATGGACTAGTAGCAGTAGATAGGAGATCCGAGCATGGACCTCAGAAAACCCTTATAGGGCAGGAAGAAGGAAACAGAACCTACGCCAACATGGAGAAGAGATCACTCCACCATGAGGCGTAGGCAGTCAGAGCCGGAAACTGGTTTTTAAGCCTTCAACGTGCCAGACTGGAAAGTGACCGGGCTGTACGTAAGCTTGTCGGAAAGGAAACGGAGACCGAAGAGAGAACCTGTGGTTGTCTAAGCCACAAGGAAATATGTGCTTAGGGTACGGAGGTTAGAGGGGAGGGAGAAGGTGGTGGAGTGTGGCGGTGGTGGCTGTTTGCAGCAGGGCCGGCCGGTGGCAGGTCAGGGGGGGGTCGGCGGCGGGTGGAGATGGTAGAGGGGGGCAAGCGGCGGGTGGAGAAGGTAGAGGGGGGTGGCGGGGTGGGCGGAGAAGGAGGAGGGGGTGGCTGGAGAGGGGAGAGGAAGAGGCGGCAGCAGCAGCCGGTGGAGGAGGTGGCCGGCGGCGTGAAGCAGGTGGGTGGCGGCTGGGGTAGGTGGGTGGCGGCTGGGTTAGGGTTAGGGAGAAAGGGCTAGGGTGGATCGGGTGGCTCTGATACCATCTATAATATGAGACTAATTGTCTTATTATTGAGATAATCAAAACAGAGTACAGTGGTTCTCTTTTATAAGACAAGAGAAAGACACATGGTTTAGAAATAACCAATATGGGATAAAACAAGACAAGGAAAAAAGAAAAATAGACTAAGTAAAAACACAGGAAAGTCTATATACTAATACTATCGTAAATGAATTGACAATAGTTTTTAATAAATATGTGCCAGTTACTCATATTAATTATGAATTTTAGATTATTCTGTTGTGTCAGATGAGAGATACTAGTCTGCTGCATAAGTTCACAAGGATGTCCTAGTAGCTATTGTGCTTCCTCCCGTGGTCATAGCTTAATTTGTTGGGCGTACACAGCCATATTAATATGGCCTTGGGAGTATTGATGCTAGAAGAAGTGAAAAATGGATCTCGTGTATTCCCTATTGGAAGATAAGGCAAGAATTTGCGTTGGACAGTAGTATTCGACTTCCTTACAAGAGGCCATGGGTGGAGTTGGGAGGCTCTTACTGGCTCCAATAAATCCTGGCATCAGTGTATGTTGGGTTCAAGATGAATAGCTGGATGGGCTTTGTTGCTTCTTCTACAGAGGGAGCTCTTTTGTGTTTCCAGGAAAATCTGAAACTTGGTGAAAAAATAAGATATATGTCTGCATGTATTTCATTGTGAATCTTGAAGGTTTTGATTGTGAGGGTGATGTCTATTCTGAAGCATTTTAGCCATTGGGAGTCTGTAAAGGAGCACCATCAAATGCCCATGCCCTCCGCTGGCACATCCAATATGCACAAAGATCGTCACTCCCTGGTTTGGTCCCGAGCCAACAAACAAGTTTACAAAGTAAATGATAGGGTTTTCAACAGCCAATCATCAAGTTTTTCCTAATAGGCAGCAATTGGCAGTTCAGGAGGACATGATGCCTCTTTTACTTTGGTTGATGTGGATGGCTCTCCAGCCTCCAGCCCTCAAAGAGTATCCTAGAGATTGGAAATGGGCGACATGAGCCAATAGCAACAAATAAGACATTAGAAGCTTCGTTGTAAATAGTACAAGGGAATCATACTTGTGAAACTTCAAGAGAAACTACTATATTTTGGGAGGTCTCAAGGAATTGTCGCCATGCTCTTTTAAAACTCTAATGTCATTCATGAGAAGATAAACATATCAAATAATGGGTAATCTAGGCATCTTTGCTTTTTTTATTACCAAGCAAGATCAAGTTTATGAGTTAAGACTCAGGGATTTAGGAGCGTTAAGTTTTATGTTTTAGGAGCTCATTGTGATTTCAGGGGTGTGGTGGTGGAATGAAGCATAAATATAAGGGATTACTCGAATGCCATGATAACAAAGCTTTTAAGAGATCTAAGTTAGTTAATAGCGTAACAAGCTCTTGTAGCAAAGATCAAGCTAATGTGCTAGCTCAAAAGTTAGTCTCTCAATGAGAGTTTGTTTCAATAGCTATTTAATAAAAGTACCTTTTAGTAGTAGCTATTATGATCAAACCATTGATGTAATGCTCTAGAAAAAGAAGCCAGCTCTAAGAAATTGAGTATTTGATAATGAATTCCAAATTTTATTAGTTCTTAATGAGCGAATGTGTTTCTTTCTGGATTTAGAATTCAATTAATATAAGATCCAAGTTTTTTTGTGAATTAACATAAGAACAAGGGACAGTTGCGCTCATGATGCAGGACTTCGACTTCGTGTCGACTTTGCCAGGTGTGGAAGTGGAAGTTTGTGGAAACTTCGAGGAAGTTTAGACACAAACTTCGACAAACTTCGATGCTGATTTTTGAAGAAAATGATGTGAATTTGAAGGAAACTTCGATTGTAAACTTCTAATTATGTTATACCTCTCTCTTATAATTGCTAATTTAACAAAAATACACGATTCATGAGTCTTTAGCCCTAAGTAGGTTGATGATATGATGTGCGCCTACAATGGTCAAACATGCAATACACATACTAATACAATTCAAGTGTTGGAACATATGTATTATATACAAATATACAACCAAATAGTAGTTACAAGACCCTCTAGCAACAAACATAGGAGTTGATATTAGAAGTTGTGAAGAGGGTTGGAGGCGACACTTATGTATTATATGGCCGTTAGTGCACTAATTATAATTAATGTTCTGGGTCGTCTCAATTTTGCCCCAACTTCGCCAACTGAGGAAACTTTGACAACTTCGGAGAAGTTGAGACGAAAATACATACAAAAAAACTGACTTCGACGAAATCAGAGAAACTTCGCCCCAAAGTTTAGACGAAGTCGAAGTATTGAGGATTCGACTTCGCCTAGGCTCGAAGTTTGAAGTTTCGGCGAAACTTTGCCCAACTTCGCCGAAGTTTAGTTCCATGGTTGCGCTCCTATTAAAAACATTGATCATGCTTGCTTAACTCCTTGAAAATATCTACTTATTATGGAATTTCATGTGTCAAAGTCTTCTATGAGATGGGGATTCACATCTTGGTTTGTGGCTCATGTAAATTTTTGTGGATGCCACCTTTAATGCATAATACATTGGGGAAGGATGCTTTCTACTTCAGCTCTTATCTGTGTATGAGAATCTTGAAATATGATGTAAAAAGAGCACATATAATTGTAAGGAATTGATGTTTGAGATGATATCCCATTTTCTTCTTCTCCTTCTAGTTTTTGTACTTATATAACTCTACTTTACGGACAAATGCCACTGTATTAGAGAAGGGGATATGGGGTTCAACTACATCTGTATAGGTGGGAGTTGGGACTCTTGGAAGAAATGTGGGATTCCAAGTTTGATGGAAACATGATGTTAGGCTACCATCTGGAGGGGAACCGTTACCTAAAAACTAAAATTCAATTATGATCATTTATCCACATCCCTCGAGGTTGGTATATGTAAGAAAAGACTGAAACTTTAATTTTCTCAATAATTGTGACTAGACACTTATTAATAACCAACTAGAATAATAGATCTGGGAACTAACAAATAAGTCTCTAAAATCACGTTACGCTCAGCTTACTAAACGATTGCATGAGTAATCCTAAGACACAATAAAATATATAAAAAGAACCAGTTAAGCCTAGTAGGGTGCGCTATCGTGCCTTTTGGCCCGAGATTGAAACTTGTCATGCATCAACATCCTTCTTGTGGGATCAAATCTTTCATTCTAGTTCTAGCATAAAAATGTATTTTGACATTAATTCTCACTAATCTTCTTTAAAGGGATTGAGATATTAGGCATACAACAATATATATTCAAGCTTTTAAGACTTGTAGAGGGAATGAAAGAGAAGCAACCTGCCCCGGCAAACTGCAATAAGATTTTTTCCTTTCCAGGGGGACAGAGGTTTGAGCCATTGAGAATAAGAGAGAATGTACAAGCACAACAAATCTAAAAGGATACGAAAAAGCAACGCTCAAGTATAAAAAAATCCACCAACACTCCAAATGGCATCCCACTGAAAGATATACAAACTTTTGAGACCACATCACACTGAAAAACTAGAAGTCCTCTCATAAACCCAAAAGATTTCACTCTCTAGCACCCAAGTGTGTACCTAGAGATTACAAATTAGGCTAGCAAAGACCCATCGTAAAGGCAAAATGTCTACATATCAATCTGCCAAGGAATGATTAAACCCTCCCCCCAAAGGGAGCTTTTGTCTCTTCAAGCCTTCAAAAATCCATAAATCGCGACATTAAACTTCTAGCCAAACACAAGTCTTCTTCTTGTTGCTCCTATGAAAAAGGGGCAAGATGCATCCTCTCAGTGGTATTATCTCCTCCCTAGTCAGCTCCTAAAAGTGGCACACAAACAGGCTCTGTTGCTAGACGAACAAGGTCATCCCCAACAAGAATAGGCAGTTCCTTCCAACAAATCTCCACCCTAGAAACATTTCTCCAAGTCATCAACTAATGCTGCTTGGGATCCTCCCTCCAACTACATTGGTTGCTCTCTCTCTTGTTTCTCTACACTACCTTAGAAAACCACCACGACTATAAAGTAACTAGGCACCTCTTGAGAAAACCACACCAACAAACATTACTAAAATGGTCCAATCCTGAATGACTGATGAATCCATTACCCATGGAGGTTCAACTAGAAAACAATCCAAAATGGGGTCCGCAGTGACATAGCACACACTTGAATCCTATATCTAGCCATTGGTCCTGCCATAGTAGCTTGGGTGGTAAGAGCTCGGTAAGTCCCAATGAAGGACCCGGGTTCGAACCTCACCGAAGGCACTTTGCGAACGGCAATCCACGCTGATTAGGCACGAGCATGGTTGTATAGGCGACTGGCGACCATGCGTTTCCTGGGGGCGCCCAGGCCGCCTAGGCGCCCAGGCGGAGGCCCAGGCTTTTCTAGGTGTTTTCTTATATATATATTAATATAGTGGATACACGTAAAATTTATGATAAATAAAGTTAAATGAGTAGATGATTAAATAATATCATAATCAATACATAAATAAACACAAATCAGTAGATAATTAAATAAAAAACTGTAGATAAATAAATACAAATAACTAGATGAATAAATAAAATTAAGTGGATAAATAAATACATATCAGTTGATAAATAAAGTTACATCACTAGATGATCATATAATTTCAAAAGCAGTACACAAATAAATTCAAATGAGTAGATAACTAAATAAAAAACAGTATACGGATAAATTTAGTAGATGAATAAATACAAATAAGTAGATGAATAAATACAAATCAGTTGATAAACTAATATAAATCAGTAGATGATTAATTCATTCCTAAATCAGTACATAAATAAATACAAACAGTAGATGAATATATACAATAAATACAAATCAGTTGATAAATATAATTAAATCAGTTGATAAATAAAGTTAAATGATAGATGATTAAATAATATCATAATCTGTACATAAATAAACACAAATTAGTAGATAACTAAATAAAAAACAGTAGATAAATAAATACAAATAAGTAGATGAATACATAATGTTAAGCGGATAAGTAAATACAAATCTGTTGATAAATAAAGATACATCAGTAGATGATTATGTAATTTCAAAAGCAGTACATATAAAAATTCAAATGAGTAGAAAACTATATAAAACTGTAGACAAAAAAATACAAATAAGCAGATGAATAAATACAAATCAGTTGATAAACTAATATAAATTAGTAGATGATTAATTAATTCCTGAATCAGTACATAAATAAATACAAATAGTAGATGAATAAATACATATCAGTTGATAAATATAGTTAAATCAGTTGATAAATAAAGTTAAATAAGTAGATGATTAAATAATAACAAAATCAGTACATAAATAAACACAAATCAGTAAATAACTTAACAAAAAATGTAAAAAAAAAAGCTCAGCAGCAGCCTAGGCGTCACCCAAGCGTCCGCCCAGGCCGCCCAGAGGCCTAACTAGGTTGGGCGCCTGGGATTGAGACCCTAGGTGAACGCCTGGGCCGCCTGGGCGAGCGCCCGTATAACTCAGGGCGCAGGAGGGGGGTGACCGGACCACACCCTCTCATGCCTCGAGAGTATACCATGTCAGGCTCGCCCAGGTAGGTTCTCTTGGTCACAAAAAAAAAATCTAGCCATTGGCCTATTCCACCTTAGGACTGCCCATGCCACTAACTAACGACTCTACTAATGGTGGTACCTTTTCCTCATAGACTACCCAAGTTTGAACATCCGTCTTCCTATTATGACTTAAGAAAAGTCCAGGTTCCACTTAGAATCACCATCCTTCATTCAAAGGATTGCAATATAGTAACCTCCAAGTTCTAGCAGTAGGCTCGAATTGTCTTCCTATGTCCAAGACAATGCATGAGTTGTTTCGAAGCAACCTCCTCGTAGGTCCACCACCAATGTCATCCATTGTTCAGGAAAGCGATATGCGGTGTACGGCCGAAGAGGCTACCACTTAAAGTATATGTGGTATGCGGAAGTATATACGGGAGTATATGCAGATTTTGATTTTTTTAATAAACTAATTATATATAAAATGATATATTGGAATGATAAATAAATAATATAAACATATGGATTAGGCACTGGAATTGTCTTCCTATGTCCAAGACAATGCATGAGTTGTTTCGAAGCAACCTCCTCGTAGGTCCACCACCAATGTCATCCATTGTTCAGGAAAGCGATATGCGGTGTACGGCCGAAGAGGCTACCACTTAAAGTATATGTGGTATGCGGAAGTATATACGGGCGTATATGCAGATTTTAATTTTTTTAAATAAACTAATTATATATAAAATGATATATTGGTATGATAAATAAATAATATAAACATATGGATTAGGCACTTATGTATATTTACATATCACATATTAATATGCATGTATGATATGCTTATATATGTGTATATGTCTATATATGGAATGTGTTTGTAATATATGTAAATATTAACATGTATGTATATCAATGTATGAATATGTGTAGAACATGTGAATAAATGTCAATAAATGAAAATGTATATATACACGTACAAATATGTGTTTGTATGTGTATATATATTATATATGTATGTATACATATGTTTATGTCAAAAGGTATTCATAAAGGTATTCATAAATGTCACTCCCTGGTTTGGTCCCGAGCCAACAAACAAGTTTACAAAGTAAATGATAGGGTTTTCAACAGCCAATCATCAAGTTTTTCCTAATAGGCAGCAATTGGCAGTTCAGGAGGACATGATGCCTCTTTTACTTTGGTTGATGTGGATGGCTCTCCAGCCTCCAGCCCTCAAAGAGTATCCTAGAGATTGGAAATGGGCGACATGAGCCAATAGCAACAAATAAGACATTAGAAGCTTCGTTGTAAATAGTACAAGGGAATCATACTTGTGAAACTTCAAGAGAAACTACTATATTTTGGGAGGTCTCAAGGAATTGTCGCCATGCTCTTTTAAAACTCTAATGTCATTCATGAGAAGATAAACATATCAAATAATGGGTAATCTAGGCATCTTTGCTTTTTTTATTACCAAGCAAGATCAAGTTTATGAGTTAAGACTCAGGGATTTAGGAGCGTTAAGTTTTATGTTTTAGGAGCTCATTGTGATTTCAGGGGTGTGGTGGTGGAATGAAGCATAAATATAAGGGATTACTCGAATGCCATGATAACAAAGCTTTTAAGAGATCTAAGTTAGTTAATAGCGTAACAAGCTCTTGTAGCAAAGATCAAGCTAATGTGCTAGCTCAAAAGTTAGTCTCTCAATGAGAGTTTGTTTCAATAGCTATTTAATAAAAGTACCTTTTAGTAGTAGCTATTATGATCAAACCATTGATGTAATGCTCTAGAAAAAGAAGCCAGCTCTAAGAAATTGAGTATTTGATAATGAATTCCAAATTTTATTAGTTCTTAATGAGCGAATGTGTTTCTTTCTGGATTTAGAATTCAATTAATATAAGATCCAAGTTTTTTTGTGAATTAACATAAGAACAAGGGACAGTTGCGCTCATGATGCAGGACTTCGACTTCGTGTCGACTTTGCCAGGTGTGGAAGTGGAAGTTTGTGGAAACTTCGAGGAAGTTTAGACACAAACTTCGACAAACTTCGATGCTGATTTTTGAAGAAAATGATGTGAATTTGAAGGAAACTTCGATTGTAAACTTCTAATTATGTTATACCTCTCTCTTATAATTGCTAATTTAACAAAAATACACGATTCATGAGTCTTTAGCCCTAAGTAGGTTGATGATATGATGTGCGCCTACAATGGTCAAACATGCAATACACATACTAATACAATTCAAGTGTTGGAACATATGTATTATATACAAATATACAACCAAATAGTAGTTACAAGACCCTCTAGCAACAAACATAGGAGTTGATATTAGAAGTTGTGAAGAGGGTTGGAGGCGACACTTATGTATTATATGGCCGTTAGTGCACTAATTATAATTAATGTTCTGGGTCGTCTCAATTTTGCCCCAACTTCGCCAACTGAGGAAACTTTGACAACTTCGGAGAAGTTGAGACGAAAATACATACAAAAAAACTGACTTCGACGAAATCAGAGAAACTTCGCCCCAAAGTTTAGACGAAGTCGAAGTATTGAGGATTCGACTTCGCCTAGGCTCGAAGTTTGAAGTTTCGGCGAAACTTTGCCCAACTTCGCCGAAGTTTAGTTCCATGGTTGCGCTCCTATTAAAAACATTGATCATGCTTGCTTAACTCCTTGAAAATATCTACTTATTATGGAATTTCATGTGTCAAAGTCTTCTATGAGATGGGGATTCACATCTTGGTTTGTGGCTCATGTAAATTTTTGTGGATGCCACCTTTAATGCATAATACATTGGGGAAGGATGCTTTCTACTTCAGCTCTTATCTGTGTATGAGAATCTTGAAATATGATGTAAAAAGAGCACATATAATTGTAAGGAATTGATGTTTGAGATGATATCCCATTTTCTTCTTCTCCTTCTAGTTTTTGTACTTATATAACTCTACTTTACGGACAAATGCCACTGTATTAGAGAAGGGGATATGGGGTTCAACTACATCTGTATAGGTGGGAGTTGGGACTCTTGGAAGAAATGTGGGATTCCAAGTTTGATGGAAACATGATGTTAGGCTACCATCTGGAGGGGAACCGTTACCTAAAAACTAAAATTCAATTATGATCATTTATCCACATCCCTCGAGGTTGGTATATGTAAGAAAAGACTGAAACTTTAATTTTCTCAATAATTGTGACTAGACACTTATTAATAACCAACTAGAATAATAGATCTGGGAACTAACAAATAAGTCTCTAAAATCACGTTACGCTCAGCTTACTAAACGATTGCATGAGTAATCCTAAGACACAATAAAATATATAAAAAGAACCAGTTAAGCCTAGTAGGGTGCGCTATCGTGCCTTTTGGCCCGAGATTGAAACTTGTCATGCATCAACATCCTTCTTGTGGGATCAAATCTTTCATTCTAGTTCTAGCATAAAAATGTATTTTGACATTAATTCTCACTAATCTTCTTTAAAGGGATTGAGATATTAGGCATACAACAATATATATTCAAGCTTTTAAGACTTGTAGAGGGAATGAAAGAGAAGCAACCTGCCCCGGCAAACTGCAATAAGATTTTTTCCTTTCCAGGGCGACAGAGGTTTGAGCCATTGAGAATAAGAGAGAATGTACAAGCACAACAAATCTAAAAGGATACGAAAAAGCAACGCTCAAGTATAAAAAAATCCACCAACACTCCAAATGGCATCCCACTGAAAGATATACAAACTTTTGAGACCACATCACACTGAAAAACTAGAAGTCCTCTCATAAACCCAAAAGATTTCACTCTCTAGCACCCAAGTGTGTACCTAGAGATTACAAATTAGGCTAGCAAAGACCCATCGTAAAGGCAAAATGTCTACATATCAATCTGCCAAGGAATGATTAAACCCTCCCCCCAAAGGGAGCTTTTGTCTCTTCAAGCCTTCAAAAATCCATAAATCGCGACATTAAACTTCTAGCCAAACACAAGTCTTCTTCTTGTTGCTCCTATGAAAAAGGGGCAAGATGCATCCTCTCAGTGGTATTATCTCCTCCCTAGTCAGCTCCTAAAAGTGGCACACAAACAGGCTCTGTTGCTAGACGAACAAGGTCATCCCCAACAAGAATAGGCAGTTCCTTCCAACAAATCTCCACCCTAGAAACATTTCTCCAAGTCATCAACTAATGCTGCTTGGGATCCTCCCTCCAACTACATTGGTTGCTCTCTCTCTTGTTTCTCTACACTACCTTAGAAAACCACCACGACTATAAAGTAACTAGGCACCTCTTGAGAAAACCACACCAACAAACATTACTAAAATGGTCCAATCCTGAATGACTGATGAATCCATTACCCATGGAGGTTCAACTAGAAAACAATCCAAAATGGGGTCCGCAGTGACATAGCACACACTTGAATCCTATATCTAGCCATTGGTCCTGCCATAGTAGCTTGGGTGGTAAGAGCTCGGTAAGTCCCAATGAAGGACCCGGGTTCGAACCTCACCGAAGGCACTTTGCGAACGGCAATCCACGCTGATTAGGCACGAGCATGGTTGTATAGGCGACTGGCGACCATGCGTTTCCTGGGGGCGCCCAGGCCGCCTAGGCGCCCAGGCGGAGGCCCAGGCTTTTCTAGGCGTTTTCTTATATATATATTAATATAGTGGATACACGTAAAATTTATGATAAATAAAGTTAAATGAGTAGATGATTAAATAATATCATAATCAATACATAAATAAACACAAATCAGTAGATAATTAAATAAAAAACTGTAGATAAATAAATACAAATAACTAGATGAATAAATAAAATTAAGTGGATAAATAAATACATATCAGTTGATAAATAAAGTTACATCACTAGATGATCATATAATTTCAAAAGCAGTACACAAATAAATTCAAATGAGTAGATAACTAAATAAAAAACAGTATACGGATAAATTTAGTAGATGAATAAATACAAATAAGTAGATGAATAAATACAAATCAGTTGATAAACTAATATAAATCAGTAGATGATTAATTCATTCCTAAATCAGTACATAAATAAATACAAACAGTAGATGAATATATACAATAAATACAAATCAGTTGATAAATATAATTAAATCAGTTGATAAATAAAGTTAAATGATAGATGATTAAATAATATCATAATCTGTACATAAATAAACACAAATTAGTAGATAACTAAATAAAAAACAGTAGATAAATAAATACAAATAAGTAGATGAATACATAATGTTAAGCGGATAAGTAAATACAAATCTGTTGATAAATAAAGATACATCAGTAGATGATTATGTAATTTCAAAAGCAGTACATATAAAAATTCAAATGAGTAGAAAACTATATAAAACTGTAGACAAAAAAATACAAATAAGCAGATGAATAAATACAAATCAGTTGATAAACTAATATAAATTAGTAGATGATTAATTAATTCCTGAATCAGTACATAAATAAATACAAATAGTAGATGAATAAATACATATCAGTTGATAAATATAGTTAAATCAGTTGATAAATAAAGTTAAATAAGTAGATGATTAAATAATAACAAAATCAGTACATAAATAAACACAAATCAGTAAATAACTTAACAAAAAATGTAAAAAAAAAAGCTCAGCAGCAGCCTAGGCGTCACCCAAGCGTCCGCCCAGGCCGCCCAGAGGCCTAACTAGGTTGGGCGCCTGGGATTGAGACCCTAGGTGAACGCCTGGGCCGCCTGGGCGAGCGCCCGTATAACTCAGGGCGCAGGAGGGGGGTGACCGGACCACACCCTCTCATGCCTCGAGAGTATACCATGTCAGGCTCGCCCAGGTAGGTTCTCTTGGTCACAAAAAAAAAATCTAGCCATTGGCCTATTCCACCTTAGGACTGCCCATGCCACTAACTAACGACTCTACTAATGGTGGTACCTTTTCCTCATAGACTACCCAAGTTTGAACATCCGTCTTCCTATTATGACTTAAGAAAAGTCCAGGTTCCACTTAGAATCACCATCCTTCATTCAAAGGATTGCAATATAGTAACCTCCAAGTTCTAGCAGTAGGCTCGAATTGTCTTCCTATGTCCAAGACAATGCATGAGTTGTTTCGAAGCAACCTCCTCGTAGGTCCACCACCAATGTCATCCATTGTTCAGGAAAGCGATATGCGGTGTACGGCCGAAGAGGCTACCACTTAAAGTATATGTGGTATGCGGAAGTATATACGGGAGTATATGCAGATTTTGATTTTTTTAATAAACTAATTATATATAAAATGATATATTGGAATGATAAATAAATAATATAAACATATGGATTAGGCACTGGAATTGTCTTCCTATGTCCAAGACAATGCATGAGTTGTTTCGAAGCAACCTCCTCGTAGGTCCACCACCAATGTCATCCATTGTTCAGGAAAGCGATATGCGGTGTACGGCCGAAGAGGCTACCACTTAAAGTATATGTGGTATGCGGAAGTATATACGGGCGTATATGCAGATTTTAATTTTTTTAATAAACTAATTATATATAAAATGATATATTGGTATGATAAATAAATAATATAAACATATGGATTAGGCACTTATGTATATTTACATATCACATATTAATATGCATGTATGATATGCTTATATATGTGTATATGTCTATATATGGAATGTGTTTGTAATATATGTAAATATTAACATGTATGTATATCAATGTATGAATATGTGTAGAACATGTGAATAAATGTCAATAAATGAAAATGTATATATACACGTACAAATATGTGTTTGTATGTGTATATATATTATATATGTATGTATACATATGTTTATGTCAAAAGGTATTCATGTAAATGCGAGTGTGTGTGTGGAAATTGTTATATGTATTACAATGTACACATATAAATGAATGACTATATATTTAAAGTTTAATGTATAATGAAATGTGTGTATATATATGCATGTATGTGTGAAATGCATGAACATAAGTTGTGGACCAATTAGCAATGTGCGGTGCGGTAGGGTGACCGAATAGGCATAAACGAGAGTATATCGGCTCTGCGGACCGATTTTCCAAACAATGATGTCATCAAACCTCATTTTCTCAATCACTAACTTCAAAGCAACATCCTTGTTGGTCCATTGCTAGTTTCATCTAAACCCCCCTCTACTCAATCACTGGCCTCTTAGGGATCTTTTTATAATCTGTATAGCACTGACCCCCACCTCTATTCTAAATCTCCCCTTGTCCTTCTCAAACGAGTTGCATAGGAACTCCATTATCCTCTAAAATGAGACAAGCTCCCCTGGAAATAACCACCATCCCTCCTCATCTCTCTTAAGTTTCCCTCAATGGCTAGCTCTCATGTTTCACCATCATGTTTGAGCCCCCGTATACGTCTTCAATATCCTAGAACCCCAATGAAAGGTTTACCAAGGAGGCTTACATTATCTTGAGTATCTTTTTGAGTGGATACTCGTTATAGCACAAACCACCCCACCTCTACCCCAAACCTCGCCTTGTCCCTCTCAAATGAGTTGCACGTGCGCTCCATTATACTCTCTATACCCAGACAAGATGGTGAAGCTCCCTTAGAAATAACCACCACCATCCTTGTCTCTCCTTTGTTCGCCAATGGCTAGTTCCCATGTTTCACCCATCATGTCGCGAGTTACCCCTACACTCTTCAATATCTTGGAACCCCAATGAAAGGTTCACTAAGGAGGCCATAAGGCTCAATACAAGGACTACTATATGACTTAGAGTTAAATAATCCTACAATATCTTCTGTTTGTCCTGGTTACCAAATCTACTCTAACCTATGCATTACTGCATTATCATGTCTAATATATGCATAGAAAAATCAAGCTCAACCTTGGATCCCCCCTCCCTTCCAACATCAAGCTGTTTGCCCAAATTTAATATTTTAGGGAGAGGTAGGAGGGAGAAAAAGTGAAGATTATGGAAGGATATTTAGGTTGAATAGAAATTTAATTATGCATAAGTTGGACAACAATTCAATATGTATTAATGGTTAGGATATGCTTGTTAGTACCTTGGTATCTATTTTGTTATTCACTCTCTAAGTAATGAAGATACCTTTAAGTAACCTTGTAAACCGATATAATATCAACGAAAAAAAATATCTTTAAGCTGCGTTTATGCAACCAAAGAATGAATTTTTTAAACCATGCATAAGTTGGGCAACTATTTAGTATTTATCATAGGTTAGGATATACTTGTTAGTACAATGTTCTTGAAGATACATTAAGTAAGAAGTGCAACCGCGTAGGCCTATATGATATCAACGACAAGAATATCACTTCTGTTACGTTTGTACAATCAAAGAACGGACTTCTGTAAGAAGTGTATGCACTGGTTTGGCTTCCTATTGAAGATAGAATCTATATAGGAATACGAGTAATAAAGTGTGTGAGAAATGATAAAGTGTTGTACATTGAATTGATTTGATAAATAAAAGATGTCCACCCCTGCCCTATATATAGGAGTGAGGGAGAAATCCTGAGACTTGCAACACAAGCAATCTAGACGGGCCAAGACACTAAAGGCCCACTAACTAATTAACCTATTAACTAAATAGGTTAATATGTACTCTCTAACACTCCCCCTCAAGCTGGAGCATGGGTGAAACACATGTCCAAGCTTGGAGTTACAAGACTCGATAAAACGCTGAAAGATAGAAATGATAAAAGATAAATGTCACTCCCCATACAAAATTTGTCACTCCCCCTTAAACAATACTCCCCCTAAATCATATGATGACGACGCCTCCTTTCAGTTGTGTTCTGTAGGCTGGAGATCCTCGAGCTTTAAAGAAAGTCTTTTTGGAGTGCATCTAGAATAAAGAACATCTGATGAATGGAACCAAGATGTTACAACAAAAATTCGCCACGTTGGAGCAGACAATCATTAAAACCATGACTACACCATCTTCACTGGAATACGTACTTAACGCGGCATGAACACGGATCTCCAATGACAATGTAGCAATAGTGGAATCTTCAAGGTATCTGATAAACGTGCATAACGTGGTACGAACACAAACGAACGATGTGTTGATGATACGATACAAGTAATAACTCTGGCGCATGAACCTTGGGGGCTTTACGGGAAAGGAGATCATCCATTAACAAAAGGTCCAAGTAGATCAACGGAAGGGGATGCTAAAACAACAAATACAACTCAAAAAAATGTGATAAAAGCAACTCGATGAAGATAAAATTGGATGAACTACCAACCTTGCAGATATAGACTTGACAGACTTGAAATTGCTGAGTTTCTAAGAAGTCTGAAGAAGCACCCATTCGTCTCTCAAGAATGCAACAAGAGTTATCAACTGAATCACCATTAACACCGAAGGAAGAGGATTAGAGGACTGAAATATGCATAGCAAACTCTTGTCCTGACATACATAATGCGGTACGAACACAAGAAGCTCGGTGTCAACGCTGCAATCAAGATCTTTTATCGTTTTATTGAGTCTTGTAACCCCCAAGCTTTGGACATGTGTTTCATCCATGATCCAGCTTGAGGGGGAGTGTTAAAGAGTATATATTAGCATATTTAGTTAATAGGTTAATTAGTTAGTGGGCTTTTGTATCTCAGCCCGTTTAGATTACTTGCGTTTTAAGTCTTAGGGCGTCTCCCCTCTCCTATATAAAGGAGAGGGTGTCCAGTCTTGTATCCATACCATTGCATTCAATATTATTATTATCAACAAAAATAATGAGTGGTGCTGAACTGAAAGCTTAGAAAGTTACAATACTATTTGTTTGACCTTCTGAACTTTAGGGAAAGAAAACTGTTTCCCCCCCTTTCAAATGAAGGAATGTTGTCTGCATAACTTCATGAAGTCTTATCCTTGCTGAACATGATCATTGACAGCTATATTTTTCTATTTCATTTAATTCTTGCTTGTACGGTTTACATTTCATGCTGTTTACTTCCATCTCTACTTCAACATAAATATGCTTCAAAAGTACCCTGTTTTTCCTAATTAGGCCGGTTTGAAATCATCGAAGTTACTGCTTTTAGTATCATGATATATAGGTCCATTGAATTCATGCTTACCATTTTTTCTCAGGTATGGTGGCTGCTCTGACAAATGAGAGCGCTACAAGCAAATCAGTTTACTTTGCACACTGTACATCAGAAATGATATTCATTACCAACCTGTTGTCTGAGCAACCAGAGAAACTTGCCGGTCCTCTGCTTGCTGATACGTATGTTACTCTATTGAAAGGCCGTAATGCTTGGTATGGTCAAATGCTAGCAAAGGGAGAGCTAAGTCTAGACATGGGTGATAGCATCAAAGGGAAGGGCATGATACAGGTTTGAGCTTGTACTCGTTTCTTTCTATCTATTTGTACTGTCGTTTTGTGCCATCATTCAAAATATACCATGACAAGCTTTTAGTGTGATTCTGGCATTTGCTGAGGCACTGTTTCAAAAAGAAGAATTTACTTGCAGAAAAGAAGTGTCTTTCCTGTACTTTAGTTAGAAGTAATACTGCCTCGTAAGGCTGGCACTTGCAAGTATTGCCTTTTTCTTATTCTAATAAGTTGCTTTGTCATTTTAATCTTTAAGTTGTGCTCAACTCTTGTCAGATGTATGTTTCTGTCAGTTATATATTCCTTTTGTATGTTAGTTAATTCTTGAACGCATAACATCTTTGCTAAGATTACGGCGTCAGACTTGTTTTTAATATTTATGTTACAAAAGGTTTCTCGATGAAATCAATTGGTTGGGGTTAGAAACTGATGATAATGTAACCATGCTGTTGATTAGTAATTTTATTTTATCAATGGCATAGGCAGAAGTCCTATTTGGAGTGTAGCTCTTCAAGTAATTTTACGTTCTTTACTTTCATTTTTTCAGGGCGTGTCAGCTGTGGATGCATTCTTTCAATTGCTAAGTCAGACAAGCTTAAATGTCTTACATCCTGATGAGGATAGACATGTAGCTCCAGTCGAACTCTGCCCCATCCTGAAAATACTGTATAGAATTCTGATTAAAAGGTATATTCTGTCTCTCTCAGACTCCCACTCTCTATATTTCAGATAAGACCACATTAACTATCCTGATGACGACAGACATGTAGCAAACCTTATCAGACATCTAGCATCAATCGGTTATAATATTACATTCTCTGATTGGCAGGGATTGCTCAACAAATGCCATCCTTCAGGCATTGCAGGATGAAACCATGAATGATCCACGTGACCGCATCGAGCTGGCTCAAAGTCATGCTTTCTACAGGCCATCACTACTCGGTCAACCATGACATGCAGTTGTGTGGCAGAAAACCCCGGTCTTTAAGAGCAACAAAAAAAATGTGATTGGTTCTGGCCTTTGGTTACTTACGACCGTGCTTTAGTTTTTGCAGTCTATAGGAATTAATGTTACTGGCAACGACGGGTGGTGGTTTTCATGTGTAAAAAAAAGGGAATCCATTATTGATTACTGTCTTCCTAATCTTTTTTTGTAAATTAATGTATGCCCTTGGCTTATCATCTCTTACTTGTACTAGTTATAGCTATAGGCTCGAATCTGCGCCCAATGTTGTCCTATTTAAGGGTATATTAAGCATGATGCAGAGTCTGGTGACGTGTTACTGGGTGTTGTAACTAGGTCTTAAGGCCTGGTTTGGCCGGCCACTTATAGAATCCCGCAGATCTACGTAGTAGATGCGGTGTCGATTATCACATCGTAGCAGCTGGAACCATGAACACGTGTTATAGAGCTTGAGCGGCCACACTTTACGTGAGTTTTCAGTCACCAAAATCGGGAGGACTGATATTTACAAGGTTGGCCAGCCTTTTTTTACCTCTGACAGTGTTATGCGTGCATGTCTGCTGCTGTGGTAGACTCACTGTGGAAATTACGAATGCGATTTCCGGGAGTTGAGATGTGTCTCCCCAAACTAGGCCAGGGAAAACAAAAGTCAAACTTTATTTCAAAGCTTTGTTAAATCATCCAATAATATTCTTTCTTCTCGACGTTTCCTGAAACTAATGGGCGGGGACGTGGAAATGACTACTTGTAGGACGAAGTTATTTTGCAATCTCTATTAAATTAAAGGACTGTGATACACGTAACCGGCCCTACACCCCAAACTACACCCTCCAATGGTTGCCCGGAACCAAACCCTCGCAACAGTTTTGTTCATTAACAGTCCATTAACAGTCGTAGGATTGGCGGGAGTAGCGTGGCGCGTCTGGTGGAAGGAAAGAGGTACGCCTGATAGGTCTTCGCTAGGGAGGTGATGGATTGGAGCAGCGCCATGAGGTCGTCGCTGTTGCTGCCGCTGTGATGATCATGCCTGCCGCTTGGCATGGCCAACGCCTTTATCAACTTCTGGACGACGCCCACTTCCACCATTGCCACCTTGTTTCTGCGTGGAGATGGGAATAAACTCAGTCAATTCAAAGTAACCAATTGACCAGAAAAAAGAAAAAACAAAAGAATAAGAATTGGTAGTCACAAACGTATCGAACTCAGATCGGAGATTGGAAAAATAGAAAGTTAAAACCCACTCGCTTGTAGCCAGTAGCGGATCCAAAAATCTATCACAACGGGGGCTGAATTACTATGAGTAGCGACGATTAGGAAAATAGTACTCATTTTGAAGAAAAAAAGAAAAACAACCTAATTAGTGTCTCATTTTCTCCAACATATAAAATAAGCTATTTGTAAAAAAATCTAACATAAATGAAATGATAAATTCACTATTCAAAATAATGAATTTATTTATATGTCTAAGGTCATAACAAACACATTATTTGATATGTCTTTCAGATTAAACAATTAGAAGATCAACTATATAATGATAATTCATGATCACTTGATTAGTACTATGTGCATACAATTGACAATGTGTAAGAAAAATAATAGTTATATTAAAAATGGGAACAAAATCATCTTTTAAGTGGAGAACAAATATTAAAATATAATATGACATCATTTAGTGGATATTGTCATACTGGAAGAATTAAAAAATTATAGCAGTCAAATCTTATACTATAAATGATATAAGTATAATGTACTTGGTATATTATAAGATCTTGACACAATGATCAGTTAAAGGAAACTTCAGAAAAAAGAAGGAAAATATTTAATGTGGTTGTATGAACAACATATGATGGAGAAGCACATTGGGAAATAAAAAGTGAAGATAATGAAGAGGAAAGATCAGTGTATATTTTTTATTTAAAAGAAGAAGAGAGGATATGAAAGAAAAAAATATATATTTTTTTATTGACTTTCATTTTACATAGCATCCTTATTTTTCTCTCTCCATTTGATTAAAATTATATTTACTTGATGGATTTTGTCACATTTTCTTCTCCTTCTTACCCCACATTTTATATTTTTTTTCCTACTTTTTTACCTTATGCCAATTTAATCGTCTTATTTTCTTTTATAGATAGAAATATTGTCATTATCTTCTCAAGTTCTTGTAAATGTGTAATAATTGTTACTTGGCTTAAAACTTATAAAATCTAAATGTTATGTAACTAAAAAAGTCTGTGAAATACTATGTAACAATAAATATTATTTAGATTTATTTCTATATAGTAATATAAATCTTTTCTTAATTTGAGAGTGATTAACTAATAAAAGTTTGAAAGAAAAATATATAAATAGAAGGAGATAGTTGTGCATGTATGGTTATCATTTTTCCCAATGGTGTATAATTATAATCGAGTGAACTTACTCAATTTATAGCTAATAATATATGTTAATTAATAAGTCAACTATATTACATCAAATTTCAGTTAATAGGTCAACATGATGAATGATATATTTTTATAAACTTCATTTTGTATAATTATTTATATCTTTTATGGGTACATACCCGTAGTCTTATATGGAGACGATTTGTGTAACTCTTAACACAATTAATATGAAACTATTAAACAAATTTTAATAGGATAAAAATGAAATATATGATTTCTTAAGCTCATAATTGATGGCATGCATATTAGGACGGTAAATTTTATGATTTGTGAGTATATAAGATGCATAATCCACAAATATATTAAGTTTAACTATTAAGAAGTTCATACAAAGAAGAATGATAGGATTGATTGAAATCATAAGATTAAAAGTTGCATTTTGTATGATGTAATAATTTTTTTTTACAAAATACAAATATGTACATGGTATCATAATAATAATAAAAATATTTTTTAGAGGGGGGCTTCAGCCCCAGAAGCCCCCCCTCTGGCTACCCCCGGACACCAGTGTTTTGAGTCCATGAAAAAATAAGGTTCTGGAAGAAGGCTTAATCTGAACTCATCTTTGATAGTTTGTGCCAAGTGCCTGTATTCACCTGACCGAGCTATTTTCAGCATTGAAGGATAATTCGGCAACAACTTTAGGCAAGGTGGAATGAGCGGCCACCGTTTTTGCTTAGGATCAAAAACTATATCTTTGAAGGTAAAGTGTGTAAAGTAATAGCCACGATCATTAACATGGAAAAAGAATGGAAGCAAATCCCTAAAAAAAACATCACCAGTATTAGGATATAAGAGAAAAATAACAGTTTCGTGCCATGATTGAGAAATTGCAACAACGAAACTTATGTAAAAAGAACTATAACTAACGCAACATGTGACTTAATTAAGTCTAGACCTCTCAAATTGGGCCAATGGCCATACAGATTTAGGTGGGAGTTTTGACCACCCATTTAATTTTACGTCAAATCTTATTCAACGTGTTTATTAGATGAGTCTTGCGGGTTACACGTGGATACCCATAGATGACCCTTTTAACTAATATGAATTAACATTAAATGTTGTGGTTGTATAGTTAAAATAATATGAGTCTACAAAAATATATTGGCCTGTGTGTGAATTATTTATCTTCATATTTATGAGCAATTCATATTTTAAAGATGTTTGTTATTGTTATTTAAGATCATTGCCGTGATCTCTGTGTACGACAATCAAATCGCACTTGCCCACATTATCTTTATCTTTGTGCGAGGACAACACCTAGAGCTTGTTACAAATGAATTTCAGACAAGCTTATGTAACCAAAGTTTCAAAGTAAATAAGGAAGAAAGACAACGAGAAAGATTCATTGAAAAAAAACAAGGAGATTATGGGGATGGTTCATACATGATGAATATATTGGAGGAGGTGAAGCACAACTTTCTCCAAACCAAGGCCTTGAGGACGAAGACAATGTCATCTACAAGCTATGTGCCTTCACACAGGGAATTGTGCGAGAAGAGTGTTGCGTCTTGGTATAAGGTTTTTTTTAGTACCATGGGGTGTATACGGGAAAATATAGGATCAGAGGTTGTGAGAGTTGTGTGAAATTGTGAGAAACTAAATTGGTGATTCTTTGTTTAGGTGGAGTTTTGGTTTGAGTTTAGGGTATGTAGGTGAATAATTTAAAAGAGGAGTTTGATGGAACAAAAATTATAGAGAAACAAGGAAGAAAGAAAAGATACATGAAACATCCATACTGACCGGCCTAAATCGCGCGTCCAAAAGTGGAGGCGGATTCGAGGTAGTCGAGCTCTCACATTTATAAACCTGAATCCTTCTAGGCCCCCGCAACTTTATTTACGGGGTCGAAGTAGTCATACGGGGTCGAACACAGGGACAAGGGGGTAGTGTTGAGAACCATGAATCGACACGCTACACTCCGGCAGGTATAAAGATATAAAAGTTCCCAAACGGGAACAGCAAGATGTCACGAAATAAAACAAGAAAACTATCTCCAAATGGAGCTACTAGAGAGATTTAAGGTTTTAGTCATTTAGCAGTTTTTAAGGGTTTTCATGCAACAGAAGCAGAAAGATAAAGACTAGAGCTCAGGCAAGGTTCGGAGGATAAGACTGTAGTAAAACAAGCGGTAGCGGTAACACCCTGCACCCCTCCTCTCAGAGCGGGTACCTCTAACCTCTACATCAACACCCCTCTCGAGGTTGCTGGACTTCAGTTAGAGTGAAATGTTACAGAAAACAGCTCCGTTCCAGGCACTCTCGTACTCCAGAATCGGACCAAACGCTAGAGCCACAACACAACTCTCGAAGTTATTGTGACGGGAAAGCCGGTTCGGTAGCTAATCGAAACGCGATCCAAATCATGCAAGCTAGGGTTCGGATATTAAACAGAGCAGTCATCCAACATTGTACACCAAGCATAGAGCAACAAGTAATTGAATCTTTCCATTCCCATAAACAATTAAGGTCTTAATACATTACATAAACGGAGAATTAAATAACAGAATTAAAAGATAAGTGTCACCTCCTTGATGTACAACGGCGACAGGGTGCTGTAGCTCTCCTTCCCGATATCGGTCAGAGGCCTAGCCCGATACAGAGGTGTCGGGCGACACACCCTCTCGGGCGGCACGCACCGACTGGCGACTGTATCGATCAAGGGCTCTGGCCGATACGCTCATGTCGGACGACACACCCTCTCGAGCGACATGCCCGATAGACTAAGCGTATCGGGTTGATATCGTGTCGGGCTAAGAGCTAAGCATTATTGATGTCGGTCACTCGTGTCGGGCAGTGATGTCGGCCGATATTGGCCCGCAGTGTTGCCCGGGACGGTCCAAAGTGAACTGTCCCCTCCCTCTCGGGATGAGGAGAAGCTCACCTAGTGTCGCCCGAGACGAACACTGGGGCACGATACGTGTGCTCTCGCAATCTCCTCGCTCAAGCTCCCAACTGTCCGGATTCAAGGCTCCAACTGTCTAACTGTCCGACTTTGCGAGCCGTGCGAGCCGTCTTTTGGGCTCCCTGTAGCTGCTATTTATAGTCAGCCGGCTGGGGAGAAGATATGGTGCTCGAAACGCCACGTATCTCCCTTGTACGCCGGTCGATGGAGATGGACGGCCGATATAAGCATTTCTCGGCGCAAGGTGCTGGCTATTGGTCACGTGGCGGGTGGCACGCCTGCCGGTGGGTGGCTGTGTCGCCCGACGAGCTGGGTCGTCGAGGCGGCTTTGGCTCCCTGTCGGGTAGAAGGTGTGTCGGCCGACACGTTCCTGTCGCGCGACATCTCCTCATCGAGCATCTTTGTGTCGCCCAACCCGTGTCGGGCAGAGGCTGTATCAGGCGTCAGGGAGGCCGAGACGGGTCTGGACTTATTCATGGGCCGGAATCGGCCTTATTGCACAAAAGTGAGGAAAATTATGTAGAAGATAGGAAAATCGGAGTAAGAGCAATGCTTGGCCAATTATTGCGAAAATGCTAATAAAATAGAGGAAAATAGCAGAAAAAGGGCAGTTTTGATAACAAAATAAAGGGCAAAAACGTCACAAAAACTGATGTTATCAACTCTCCTAAACTTAGCGTTTTGATTGTCCTCAATCAATATTTAAACTATATTTTTGTGATGCTTCTTTTTGCTCGGATAACTTTCAGGCCAAGAGGTAAAACAAGTGTAGTAATGTCTTTAGAGATAATGCTGCTTCACTCAAACAAAAGACTACGCGTTTCCTAGCCTTATTATTTCAATAAATTTTTCTCTACAGCTTCAGCGAGATTTTGTTGTATGATTCCGAAGTTAGCTTACGCACCAAACAACTTTATTTTTGGGGCAGAAAGTTGTGTATAGGGTAGGCTAAGGCTTTTTGGGTTTTTCATTCTTGTTTCCCATCAGTCCATCCAGGTAAGGGTCCGTTAATGGGCAAGTGGTCCCTGCAGTCCAAGCCTGTTGGCTTTAGAGCAGTGATTTCACATCCTACGTACCACTGCCCCAGATCTACCATGCCTAAAGATGGGTACTTTTGGAAAACAAGTAGTGTATATATATTTTTTTCTTTTTCTTTTATTGGGCACAACTCTCATGCTTTTATTCACGCTCATAAGGTTTTTCTCTCTTTTTGGGATTTTTGTTGGGTAAGGGGGAACAAAGAGATTCCTGCTGTTTGGGCAGCTTTTTCCTTCTCCATACTTGTCTCTTAACTGTTTGCGAGATTATTATATTTTTGAAATTTTTGACATGGCAAAGTATACTCTTTTGTTCGTTTGGAGCAATTGGAGCATCATTATCAAAAAGATGTAACAGGACTTGCATCACATTTAGCACAAAGAAAATAAACTTTGCAAAAAGTAACAACAGATTTTTTTTCATTATTATTACAGCAACTTTGTACATATGCATAGGGGCGGAAATTTGTAAAGGGCAGGTTTTTGAAAATTGAAATTTTTATATATATGGCATACATGCGTAAATCAAATATACAGGAAGCTATAAGAGCACATCAGCGTAGAAAGCTTGAAGAGTTTAAAGAAAATTTATACCTCCCTCACTGGCATACGGATACCCCCCCAAACTTACTCCATACTCTGTCCCAGAGTAGAGAAGAAAGAAAAAGTGAGATAAAGTTTAGCCAGTGAGGGTTAGCTTGCTGATGTACTGCAATATGCTCCTTCGAAGTTGCAGCATGCCATTGGGAGGTTGTCTAGCGGGCTCGCTTCGGCGAAGTAGCGGTTGAGCTTGAGCGTAACCCTCAAAATTCACTTATGGCCCACCTTTTCTCCACATCTCCGTTGTGAACATGCACGAAAGGGTTGACCATCAGTCCCTCGTTCAGTTCCCTGGAGTGTGTAGTCAGGGTGGCCCCTTCCCTTAAGAGGACGGAACCGGGGTGCCTCAAACTTGTTTGGAGGCCTTGGTTGCCGCACTCTTGCTGCCCCTGGAGATGGTCATAAACCTCCACAGGGACATGTTTATAACTAGGTGACTCTCTATTGGAGCTACCAAATCAAGAAAAATCTCCCCTTTCATTGTTGTTGTTGTTTCTGCCCGACAGTCGTTGCTGATCTCCACGCCGTTGTTGGCGCGGATGGTGGTTTGCTCCGTATGAGCCATACCTGTTATTTAAAATCAAAATTTATTTATACGTTAGGCAGATAAAGATAAAAAGAAAAACTTTATTAAAGCTTGGGCGAGACGGGATCGAGCGATATGTCTGTCGCGCAGTACAATATCCCTCCCGATATAGGTATATCGGGTGATAATGTCGCACAGGGTAACTGCCCGACAGGACGCCTTGAAAGAGACCGTGTCGCTTGATAAAAGAAAAACAAGACTTATTTCAGAAATCCGGGTATCGTCCACTAAAAGAAACTCGAGTCGATGCAAAATTGGGCGATACGAGGAATGCCGCCCGACACGACTCGCCGCCCGACACTGGTGTATCGGGCGACAAGGTCGTATGTAGCACTTTACTGCTTCGGGAGATACAATCCTGTAAAGCACATAAACCCGATCAGCAGCGTGCACTAAAGAAACCTGTGCCGGGCGATAAGGTTATCGGTCGATAGACGTGTCGGTCTATATCTATGTCGGGCGATAAGAAAATAACAAGTCGACCGATACCAAGCGCACGATACAAGACTCGTGTCGGGTAAAAGAAAATGTGTCAGGTAAGAGGCGTGTCGGGCTATACCCTTGCTCATAGGAGACATCGCCCGATACTAGAGTGAAGGCGAGATGGCCGACACACGAGCAAAAGACGGGTCACTGCATGCGTTCCAGGTGACTGGAAAGTGAACAAGTGAGGTACCCCGATACGATGGTCCCCCCCTTTCGTATTTATACCGAGTTCAGCTGGGGGCAAATCAGTCAGATCAGGGCGCACGCGTCGACCGGTTAAAACATGTCGTCCCCGAGATGATGGTCCCGTCGGCCAAGGTGAAGGGCATTTACTCCTCGCACGAAACGGATGTCACTCGGGGATGCTAACCGTCGCGGCGCTTGCGGTGCCCAAGAAACTCTGGCCGATACGAACGAGTCTGTGCGCCAGCTGAGCGGCTGCCCGACACGGACTAAAACTTAAAGCAAAGCGGGAAAAAGCATTTGACGGGCAAAACATCATAGGTCAGGGCAGAACCCATCGCCCACAGATAGAAATGCTCGTCAAAGCTTCGGAAAATTAAGCGATGACCCATAAAACAGAAGAGTCGGCACGCTCGGCGCATGCTCTGACTCGGGCCTTATTACAATTCATAAAGTTTGTTTTTGCTATTTATAAGAAAAATGCAACCTATTCTAAGAAAGAAAGAAAGAAGAACTCGAGCTGCCTCCCGAGAAGCGCTGGGGGTTGCGTCGCCAGCTCGACCGGTGTAGGATCATCATGTTCAGCCCTCAATTGTACCCATATCTTGCAGACTGGTCTCTGTCCTCCTAACAAACGCTTCGTCTTCGTAGAACCTTTTCACCCTGTGCCCATTTACCTTAAAGGCCTTACTCAGATCGTCTTTGTCGTAGAGCTCCATCATCCCTAATGGATATATCTTTGACACTGTGAACGGTCCCGACCACCTTGTTTGCAACTTCCCAGGGAAAAGATGAATAGAGGACTTGAATAACAAGACCTTATCTCCTTCGCTTACATCTTTTCTCCTGAGATGGGCATCATTCCACAACTTGGTCCTCTGTTTGTAGATTTTTGCATTTTCATAGGCGTTCATTCTCAGTTCTTCGAGCTCTTGAAGCTGCAAAAACCTCTTTTCTCCAGCTTTGTCGAGGTCCATATTTAGGAACTTGATTGCCCAAAGGGCCTTATGTTCCAATTCCAATGGCAAGTGGCAGGATTTTCCGTAGATCAGACGGTAGGGGGTGGTTCCAATGGGTGTTTTGTAAGCGGTGCGGTATGCCCATAGTGCGTCGTCTAGTTTCATGGACCAATCTTTCCTTGTTCGGATGATAGTTTTCTCCAAGATCTGCTTGATTTGTCTGTTAGAAACCTCTACCTGTCCTGATGTCTGGGGATGGTAGGGTGTAGCGATCTTGTGCTTCACTCCATACTTGTGCAGAAGTGCTTCAAACTGTCTTTCTCCGAAATGCGACCCTCCATCGCTTATTACTGTTCGTGGGATGTCGAAACGAGGGAAGATGGTCTTCTCGAAGAGCTGGATAACTGACTTGGCTTCGCAGGTCTGGGTGGCTACCGCTTCCACCCACTTCGATACATAATCTACATCCAAGAGAATGTATTGATACCCCCGGGATGGGGGAAACGGTCCCATGTAATCGATCCCCCATACGTCAAATATCTCCACTTCGATCCAGCTTGCCATAGGCATTTCGTTCCTCTTTCCTATGTTCCCCGTGAACTGGCATTCTTTGCAAACCTTCACAAACTGTGCCGCGTCTTTAAACAGGGATGGCCAGTAGAAACCTGACTGCAGCACCTTTGCAGCTGTTCTTTCACTGCCTAGGTGATCACCATAGGGAGAGGCGTGACATTGCTTCAGGATGTCTGCGGTTTCTTCTTCTGGGATGCACCTTCTGTATAAGTTGTCGGCGCATCTTTTGAATAGGAGGGGATCATCCCAGTAGTAGTTCTTAACATCCGTGAGAAGTTTCTTCTTCTGATTGTACGTAATGTCAGGAGGCAGCTCACCGCAAGCAAGATAGTTGCAGATGTCTGCAAACCAGGGTAGGCTTTCTTCTTGGGCTTCGGCCGACTTAAGAGCTTCATCGGCGTAGTCGTCGTTGATGGGATGTCCTCTCTCTTTCTCAGTCACGATCCTTGATAGTTGGTATGCGACTACATTATCTGTGCCCTTCTTGTCGATAATTTCGTGGTCGAACTCTTGGAGCAACAAGGCCCACCTCAACAGTCTTGGCTTGGCGTTTTTCTTTAGCATCAAGTATTTTATAGCCCCGTGATCTGTATATACCTTGACCTTGGCTCCAACGAGATACGACCTGAATTTATCAAACGCGAAGACGATCCCTATCATCTCCTTCTCATTGGTCGTGTAGTTCACCTGAGCTTCGTCCAACGTGCGACTCACGTAGCAGATCACATGGTGCTTCTTGTCTTTCTTTTGCCCCAGGAATGCCCCAACCGCGTAGTCGCTAGAGTCGCACATTAGCTCGAAAGGTAAACCCCATTCAGGTGCTTGAAGGATTGGTGGTGAGGTTAAAGCATCTTTTAGGGCCTGAAAAGCACTTAGACAATCATTAGAGAAAACAAATTCAACATCTTTTACCAGAAGATTGGACAGTGGTTTGGAGATCTTTGAGAAGTCCTTTATGAATCTTCGGTAATATCCCGTGTGTCCGAGGAAGGTTCGCACCCCCGTCACGGATCTTGGTGGAGGAAGTTTGGATATTGCTTCAACCTTGCTTGCGTCCACCTCGATCCCACGCTTCGAAATCTTATGCCCGAGGATGATGCCCTCCCATACCATGAAATGGCACTTCTCCCAGTTCAGAACTAGGCTTTTCTCCTCGCACCTTTGAAGGACCAATTACAGATTCTTCAGGAAACTATCGAAGTCTTTTCCATAGACAGAGAAATTGTCCATGAAAACTTCTACGATGTCTTCCAGAAAATCTGAGAACATTGATATCATGCATCGTTGAAAGGTGGCGGGGGCGTTGCAGAGTCCGAAGGGCATCCTTCGGAAGGCATAAGTGCCATAAAGGCAGGTGAACGTTGTTTTCTCTTGATCGTCGGGTAAGATGGGTACCTTGTAAAAACATGAAAAGCCATCAAGAAAACAAAAGAAATCGTGATGCGCTAACCTTTCAAGAACTTGGTCAATAAAAGGTAGCGGAAAATGATCCTTCTTTGTAGCCTGATTAAGCTTTCGGTAATCAATGCACATCCGCCAGCCGGTGACGGTCCTTACCGCCACCTCGTTGCCCTTCTCACCCCTGACCACCGTCATCCTGCCCTTTTTGGGTACTACGTGGATCAGACTTACCCAATTGATGTCGCTGATTGGGTAAATGATCCCCGCATCCCTAAGCTTTATTACCTCTTTCTTGATGACCTCCTTGAGCATCTGGTTCATCTTCCTCTGGGGTTGGGCCAGGGGCTTGGAAGATTCCTCCAGGTTGATGCGATGCATTCACAAGGCGGGGCTAAGGCCTCTGATATCATCCACTGAGTATCCTATAGCCCCCCTATGGAGTCTTAGCTCTTCAAGGAGTCCGTCTAGCTGGCTGCTCGAAAGATCGGCATTCACGATGACGGGGTTTCTGTGCTCTTCATCTAAGAATTCGTACTTCAGGCCCTCGGGTAACGCTTTCAACTCTGGTTTTGGTCCGGGTGTCTTCTCCTGAGGTTCTCCTTCAAGAGGGACATACATCGCAAACTCTACCGCGACATCTTCCTCTGACAAGCCTTCCTCAGAAAGGCTGAGAAGGTCGAGATGCTTTGCGACCTCAGGATCTTTGAGGTCAGGATCTTTACAGTTTAAAGCCCTCAAGAGGGGGTCTACTGTCCGGAAGTCCTCCTCTATCTCCTCGCAGAATTTATTGTAACTATCTGCGAACTGTGCTGATTCAGAGATGGAGGGGCCCCTCATTATTTCTTTCAGCTTGAAGTCCATATGGTCGTTTCTGACCCCTAAGGTGATCATCCCCTCGGAAACATAAATTAGCGCTCTTCCTGTTGCCAAGAAAGGGCGCCCAAAGATGATTGGGCACCACGGGTCTTCAGCTGTATCCATGACTACTATATCACAAGGGATGAAGAAATCGCCAACCCTTATCGACACATCTTCGACAATGCCAACGGGTCTCTTAAAGGTGTGGTCCGCCAGTTGAATCTGCATGCTGGTTCCAACCATGTCGGTCAAGCCAACCTTCGTGCGAAACTTAGAGGCATGAGGCTAATGCTTGCCCCCAAGTCCGCTAGATCTTTGCGCTCGACGTTGTCCCCGATAGCGAAAGGGATTATGAAAGCTCCGGGATCCCTTCTCTTATTTGGTAAGGCGAGTTTGAGGAAGGCAGACGAGGTGGAAGCTAGCTGCACTGTCTCTATCCTTCCTCCCCTTCTCTTCTTTGTGATAAGGTCCTTGAGGAACTTGGCGTACGTAGGCATCTCCTCCAGGGCGTCAAGGAAGGGGACTTCAAGATGCAGTTTTCTGATCGAGTCCATGAACCTTTCGTGACGCTTCTTCAGATTCGCCTTTATTAGTTTGTATGGGAACGGGATCCTAGGAGCGTAGGCATTCCTTTTGTTAGGTTGCTCCTCAGGGGAACCTTGCGCAGACTCCCAAATGTCTGCCTGTCTTTCTTCTCCTTCTGCTGGATCTGCACCCTCAGGCCTTTGCTCAGGCTCAGGCCTGGCTTCATTAGGGCGCTCCAGCGTCCTTCCAGACCTCAGAACTGCCATTACGGCAGATTCAGGGTGTGGGAGTGCTTTTATTGCAGGATTCTTCATCAGAGAAGCCATCTGGGTCAGTCGCTGATCAACCTCGCGCTGGCGCATCTGCAAGCTGGCCATCTGGCACTGCATTGAATCCAGAGCCCCAGGGCTAGGGAGCGTGTTCTGCACCAGTCGGCTGATGATGGCATCCTGTCTCTTTATATAGGCAGAAAGCTGGCCAACCAAGTTAGGCTGGCTTGACCTCTTTCCCTTGCCCTGACATTCATCCACAGAAAGGGACTGCTCGCAGCGAGACATGTCTCAAAGCTTGGCGGAACAAGTCGCAGATCTTCAGAGTTTTTGAAAAGGCATGGAAAATCAAGTTTAGAAAATTGAAATTTTTATTTAAAGCAAAGTATAATGCTATGAAAAGAAAAAGGAAAAAGAGTGCTGTCAAGCTTATCTCTAAGCTTGAGGCACAGGAGTGTAGTTAGTGGATTCAGGTTCGTCTTACAGTACCGCTATTGCCTTGTCCCCGGCAACGGCGCCAGAAAGTTGACCGGCCTAAATCGCGCATCCAAAAGTGGAGGCGGATTTGAGGTAGTCGAGCTCTCACATTTATAAACCCGAATCCTTCTAGGCCCCCACAACTTTGTTTACGGGGTCGAAGTAGTCATACGGGGTCGAACACAGGGACAAGGGGGTAGTGTTGAGAACCATGAATTGACACGCTACACTCCGGCAGGTATAAAGATATAAAAGTTCCCAAACGGGAACATCAAGATGTCACGAAATAAAATAAGAAAACTATCTCCAAATGGAGCTACTAGAGAGATTTAAGGTTTTAGTCATTTAGCAGTTTTTAGGGGTTTTCATGCAACAAAAGCAGAAAGATAAAGACTAGAGCTCAGGCAAGGTTCGGAGGATAAGACTGTAGTAAACCAAGCGGTAGCGGTAACACCCTGTACCCCTCATCTCAGAGCGGGTACCTCTAACCTCTACATCAACACCCCTCTCGAGGTTGCTGGGCTTCAGTTAGAGTGAAATGTTACAGAAAATAGCTCCGTTCCAGGAACTCTCGTACTCCAGAATCGGACCAAATGCTAGAGCCACAACACAACTCTCGAAGTTGTTGCGACGGGAAAGCCGGTTCGGTAGCTAATTGAAACGCGATCCAAATCATGCAAGCTAGGGTTCGGATATTAAACAGAGCAGTCATCCAACATTATACACCAAGCATAGAGCAACAAGTAATTGAATCTTTCCATTCCCATAAACAATTAAGGTCTTAATATATTACGTAAACGGAGAATTAAATAACAGAATTAAAAGATAAGTGTCGCCTCCTTGATGTAGAACGGCGACAGGGTGCTGTAGCTCTCCTGCCCGATATCGGTCAGAGGCCTAGCCCGATACAGAGGTGTCGGGCGACACACCCTCTCGGGCGGCACACACCGACTGTCGACTGTATCGATCAAGGGCTCTGGCCGATACGCTCATGTCGGACGACACACTCTCTCGGACGACACGCCCGATAGACTAAGCGTATCGGGTTGATATCGTGTCAGGCTAAGAGCTAAGCATTATTGATGTCGGTCACTCGTGTCGGGCAGTGATGTCGGCTGATATCGGCCCGTAGTGTCGCCCGAGACGGTCCTAAGTGAACTGTCCCCTCCCTCTCAGGATGAGGAGAAGCTCACCTAGTGTCGCCCGAGACGAACACTGGGGCACGATACATGTGCTCTCGCAATCTCCTCGCTCAAGCTCCCAACTGTCCGGATTCAAGGCTCCAACTGTCTAACTGTCCGACTTAGCGAGCCGTCTTTTGGGCTCCCTGTAGCTGCTATTTATAGTCAGCCGGCTGGGGAGAAGATATGGTGCTCGAAGCACCACGTATCTCCCTTGTACGCCGGTCGATGGAGATGGACGGCCGATACAAGCATTTCTCAACGCAAGGTGCTGGCTATTGGTCACGTGGCGGGCGGCACGCCTGCCGGTGGGTGGCTGTGTCGCCCGACGAGCTGGGTCGTCGAGGCGGCTTTGGCTCTCTGTCGGATAGAAGGTGTGTCGGCCGGCACGTTCCTGTCGTGCGACATCTCCTCATCGAGCATCTTTGTGTCGCCCAGCCTGTGTCGCACAGAGGCTGTATCGGGCGTCAGGGAGGCCGAGACAGGTCTGGACTTATTCATGGGCCGGAATCGGCCTTATTGCACAAAAGTGAGGAAAATTATGTAGAAGATAGGAAAATCGGAGTAAGAGCATTGCTTGGCCAATTATTGCGAAAATGCTAATAAAATAGAGGAAAATAGCAGAAAAAGGGCAGTTTTGATAACAAAATAAAGGGCAAAAACGTCACAAAAACTGATGTTATCAACTCCCCCAAACTTAGAGTTTTGATTGTCCTCAATCAATATTTAAACTATATTTTTGTGATGCTTCTTTTTGCTCGGATAACTTTCAGGCCAAGAGGTAAAACAAGTGTAGTAATGTCTTTAGAGATAATGCTGCTTCACTCAAACAAAAGACTACGCATTTCCTAGCCTTATTATTTCAATAAAATTTTTCTCTACAGCTTCAGTGAGATTTTGTTGTATGATTCCGAAGTTAGTTTACACACCAAACAACTTTATTTTTGGGGCAGAAAGTTGTGTATAGGGTAGGCTAAGGCTTTTTGGGTTTTTCATTCTTGTTTCCCATCAGTCCATCCAGGTAAGGGTCCGTTAATGGGCAAGTGGTCCCTGCAGTCCAAGCCAGTTGGCTTTAGAGCAGTGATTTCACATCCTACGTACCACTGCCCCAGATCTACCATGCCTAAAGATGGGTACTTTTGGAAAACAAGTAGTGTATATATATTTTTTTCTTTTTCTTTTATTGGGCACAACTCTCATGCTTTTATTCACGCTAATAAGGCTTTTCTCTCTTTTTGGGATTTTTGTTGGGTAAGGGGGAACAAAGAGATTCCTGCTGTTTGGGCAACTTTTTCCTTCTCCATACTTGTCTCTTAGCTGTTGGCGAGATTATTATATTTTTGAAATTTTTGACATGGCAAAGTATACTCTTTTGTTTGTTTGGAGCAGCATTATCAAAAAGATATAACAGGACTTGCATCACATTTAGCACAAAGAAAATAAACTTTGCAAAAAGTAACAACAGATTTTTTTTCATTATTATTACAACAACTTTATACACATGCATAGGGGCGGAAATTTGTAAAGGGAAAGTTTTTGAAAATTGAATTTTTTATATATATGGCATACATGCGTAGATCAAATATACAGGAAGCTATAAGAGCATATCAACGTAGAAAGCTTGAAGAGTTTAAAGAAAATTTATACCTCCCTCACTGGCATAGGGATACCCCCCCAAACTTACTCCATACTCTGTCCCAGAGTAGAGAAGAAAGCAAAAGTGAGGTAAAGTTTAGCCAGTGAGGGTTAGCTTGCTGATGTACTGCAATATGCTCCTTCGAAGTTGCAGCATGCCATTGGGAGGTTGTCTAGCGGGCTCGCTTCGGCGAAGTAGCGGTTGAGCTTGAGCATAACCCTCAAAATTCACTTCTGGCCCACCTTTTCTCCACATCTCCGTTGTGAACATGCACGAAAGGGCTGATCATCAGTCCCTCGTTCAGTTCCCTGGAGTGTGTAGTCAGGGTAGCCCCCTCCCTTAAGAGGACGGAACCGGGGCGCCTCGAACTTGTTCGGAGGCCTTGGTTTCCGCACTCTTGCTGCCCCTGGAGATGGTCATAAACCACCACAGGGACAGGTTGATAACTAGGTGACTCTCTATTGGAGCTACCAAATCAAGAAAAATCTCCCTTTTCATTGTTGTTGTCATTTCTGCCCGACAGTCGTTGCTGATCTCCGCGCCGTTGTTGGCGCGGCTGGTGGTTTGCTCCGTATGAGCCATACCTGTTATTTAAAATCAAAATTTATTCATACGTTAGGCAGATAAAGATAAAAAGAAAAACTTTATTAAAGCTTGGGTGAGACAGGATCGAGCGATATGTCTGTCACGCAGTACAATATCCCTCCCGATATAGGTATATCGGGCGATAATGTCGCACAGGGCAACTGCCTGACAGGACGCCTTGAAAGAGACCGTGTCGCTTGATAAAAGAAAAACAAGACTTATTTCAGAAATCTGGGTATCGTCCACTAAAAGAAACTCGAGTCGATGCAAAATTGGGCGATACGAGCAATGCCGCCCGACACGACTCGCCGCCCGACACTGGTGTATCGGGCGGCAAGGTCGTATGTAGCACTTTACTGCTTCGGGCGATACAATCCTATAAGGCACATAAACCCGATCAGCAGTGTGCGCTAAAGAAACCTGTGCTGGGCGATAAGGTTATCAGTCGATAGACGTGTCGGTCTATATCTATGTCGGGCGATAAGAAAATAACAAGTCGACCGATACCAAGCACACGATACAAGACTCGTGTCGGGTAAAAGAAAACGTGTCGGGTAAGAGGCGTGTCGGGATATACCCTTGCTCATAGGAGACATCGCCCGATACTAGAGTGAAGGCGAGATGGCCGACACACGAGCAAAAGACGGGTCACTGCATGCGTTCCAGGTGGCTGGAATGTGAACAAGTGAGGTACCCCGACACGATGGTCCCCCCCTTTCGTATTTATACCGAGTTCAGCTGGGGGCAAATCGGTCAGATCAGGGCGCACACGTCGACCGGTTAAAACATGTCGTCCCCGAGATGACGGTCCTGTCGGCCAAGGTGAAGGGCATTTACTCCTCGCACGAAACGGATTTCGCTCGGGGATGCTAACCATCGTGGCGCTTGCGGTGCCCAAGAAACTCTGGCCGATACGAACGAGTCTGTGCGCCAGCTGAGCGGCTGCCCGACACGGCCTAAAACTTAAAGCAAAGCGGGAAAAAGCATTTGACGGGCAAAACATCATAGGTCAGGGTAGAACCCATCACCCTCAGATAGAAATGCTCGTCAAAGCTTCGGAAAATTAAGCGATGACCCATAAAACAGAAGAGTCGACACGCTCAGCCCATGCTCTGATTCGGGCCTTATTACAATTCATAAAGTTTGTTTTTGCTATTTATAAGAAAAATGCAACCTATTCTAAGAAAGAAAGAAAGAAGAACTCGGGCTGCCTCCCGAGAAGCGTTGGGGGTTGCGTCGCCAGCTCGACCGGTGTAGGATCATCATGTTCAGCCCTCAATTGTACCCATATCTTGCAGACTGGTCTCTGTCCTCCTGACAAACACTTCGTCTTCGTAGAACGTTTTCACCCTGTGCCCATTTACCTTAAAGGCCTTACTCAGATCGTCTTTGTCGTAGAGCTCCATCATCCCTGATGGATATATCTTTGACACTGTGAACGGTCGCGACCACCTTGTTTGCAACTTCCTAGGGAAAAGATGAATAGAGGACTTGAATAACAAGACCTTATCTCCTTCGCTTACATCTTTTCTCCTGAGATGGGCATCATGCCACAACTTGGTCCTCTGTTTGTAGATTTTTGCATTTTCGTAGGCATTCATTCTCAGCTCTTCGAGCTCTTGAAGCTGCAAAAACCTCTTTTCTCCAGCTTTGTCGAGGTCCATATTTAAGAACTTGATTGCCCAAAGGGCCTTATGTTCCAATTCCAATGGCAAGTGGCAGGATTTTCCGTAGATCAAACGGTAGGGGGTGGTTCCAATGTGTGTTTTGTAAGCGGTGCGGTATGCCCATAGTGCGTCATCTAGTTTCATGGACCAATCTTTCCTTGTTCGGTTGACAATTTTCTCCAAGATCTTCTTGATTTGTCTGTTAGAAACCTCTACCTGTCCTGATGTCTGGGGATGGTAGGGTGTAGCGATCTTGTGCTTCACTCCATACTTGTGCAGAAGTACTTCAAACTGTCTTTCTCCGAAATGCGACCCTCCGTCGCTTATTACTGTTCGTGGGACGCCAAAACGAGGGAAGATGGTCTTCTCGAAGAGCTGGATAACTGACTTGGCGTCGTAGGTCTGGGTGGCTATCGCTTCCACCCACTTCGATACATAATCTACAGCCACGAGAATGTATTGATACCCCCGGGATGGGGGAAACGGTCCCATGTAATCGATCCCCCATACGTCAAATATCTCCACTTCGATCCAGCTTGCCATAGGCATTTCGTTCCTCTTTCCTATGTTCCCCGTGAACTAGCATTCTTTGCAAACCTTCACAAACTGTGCCGCGTCTTTAAACAGGGATGGCCAGTAGAAACCTGACTGCAGCACCTTTGCAGCCGTTCTTTCGCTGCCTAGGTGACCACCATAGGGAGAGGCGTGACATTACTTCAGGATGTCTACGGTTTCTTCTTCTGGGATGCACCTTCTGTATAAGTTGTCGGCGCATCTTTTGAACAGGAGGGGATCATCCCAGTAGTAGTTCTTAACATCCGCGAGAAGTTTCACCGCAATCTAGATAGTTGCAGATTTCTGCAAACCAGGGTAGGCTTTCTTCTTGGGCTTCGGCCGACTTAAGAGCTTCATCGGCGTAGTCGTCGTTGATGGGAGGTTCTCTCTCTTTCTCAGTCACGATCCTTGATAGGTGGTCTGCGACCACATTCTCTGCGCCCTTCTTTTCGATAATTTCGTGGTCGAACTCTTGGAGCAACAAGGCCCACCTCAACAGTCTTGGCTTGGTGTCTTTCTTTTGCATCAAGTATTTTATAGCCCCGTGATCTGTATATAACTTGACCTTGGCTCCAATGAGATACGACATGAATTTATCAAACGCGAAGATGATCGCTAGCATCTCCTTCTCAGTGGTCATGTAGTTCACCTGAGCTTCGACAACGTGCGACTCGCGTAGCAGATCACATGGTGCTTCTTGTCTTTCTTTTGTCCCAGGACTGCCCCAACCGCGTAGTCGCTAGCGTCACACATTATATCAAAAGGTAAACCCCATTCAGGTGCTTGAAGGATTGGTGGTGAGGTTAAAGTGTCTTTTAGGGCCTGAAAAGCACTTAGACAATCATTAGAGAAAACAAATTCAGTATCTTTTACCAGAAGATTGGACAGTGGTTTGGAGATCTTTGAGAAGTCCTTTATGAATCTTCGGTAATATCCCGTGTGTCCGAGGAAGCTTCGCACCCCCGTCATGGATCTTGGTGGAGGAAGCTTGGATATTGCTTCAACCTTGCTTGCGTCCACCTCGATCCCACGCTTTGAGATCTTATGCTCGAGGACGATGCCCTCCCGTACCATGAAATGGCACTTCTCCCAGTTCAGAACTAGGCTTTTCTCCTCGCACCTTTGAAGGACCAATGACAGATTCTTCAGGCAACTATCGAAGTCTTTTCCATAGAAAGAGAAATCATCCATGAAAACTTCTACGATGTCTTCCAGAAAATATGAAAACATTGATATCATGCATCGTTGAAAGGTGGCGGGGGCGTTACAGAGTCCGAAGGGCATCCTTCAGAAGGCATAAGTGCCGTAAAGGCAGGTGAACGTTGTTTTCTCTTGATCGTCAGGTAAGATGGGTACCTGGTAAAAACCTGAAAAGCCATCAAGAAAAAAAAAGAAATCGTGATGCGCTAACCTTTCAAGAACTTGGTCAATAAAAGGTAGCGGAAAATGATCCTTCTTTGTAGCATGATTAAGATTTCGGTAATCAATGCACATCCGCCAGCCGGTGACGGTCCTTACCACCACCTCGTCGCCCTTCTTACCCCTGACCACCGTCATCCCGTCCTTTTTGGGTACTACGTGGATCAGACTTACCCAATTGCTGTCGCTGATTGGGTAAATGATCCCCGCATCCCTAAGCTTTATTACCTCTTACTTGACGACCTCCTTGAGCATCTGGTTTAGCTTCCTTTGGGGTTGGGCCAGGGGCTTGGCAGATTCCTCCAGGTTGATGCGATGCATGCACAAGGCGGGGCTAAAGCCTCTGATATCATCCACTGAGTATCCTATAGCCCCCCTATGGAGTCTTAGCTCTTCAAGGAGTCCGTCTAGCTGGCTGCTCGAAAGATCGGCATTCACGATGACGGGGTTTATGTGCTCTTCATCTAAGAATTCGTACTTCAGGCCCTCGGGTAACGCTTTCAACTCTGGTTTTGGTCCGGGTGTCTTCTCCTGAGGTTCTCCTTCAAGAGGGACATATATCGCAGACTCTACCGCCACATCTTCCTCTGACAAGCCTTCCTCATAAAGGCTGAGAAGGTCGAGATGCTTTGCGACCTCAGGATCTTCGAGGTCAGGATCTTTACAGTTTAAAGCCCTCAAGAGGGGGTCTACTATCCGGAAGTCCTCCTCTATCTCCTCGCAGAATTTATTGTAACTATCTGCGAACTGTGCTGATTCAGAGATGGACGGGCCCCTCATTATTTCTTTCAGCTTGAAGTCCATATGGTCATTTCCGACCCTTAAGGTGATCATCCCCTCGGAAACATCAATTAGCGCTCTTCCTGTTGCCAAGAAAGGGCGCCCAAAGATGATCGGGCACCGGGGGTCTACAACTGTATCCATGACTACTATATCGCAAGGGATGAAGAAATCACCAACCCTTATCGGCACATCTTCGACAATGCCAACGGGTCTCTTAAAGGTGTGGTCCGCCAGTTGAATCCGCATGCTGGTTCCAACCATGTCGGTCAAACCCACCCTTCGTGTGAAACTTAGAGGCATGAGGCTAATGCTTGCCCCCAAGTCCGCTAGATCTTTGCGCTCGACGTTGTCCCTGATAGCGAAAGGGATTGTGAAAGCTTCGTGATCCCTTCTCTTATTTGGTAAGTCGAGTTTGAGGAAGGCGGACGAGGAGGAAGCTAGCTGCACTGTCTCTATCCTTCCTCCCCTTCTCTTCTTCGTGATAAGGTCCTTGAGGAACTTGGCGTACATAGACATCTCCTCCAGGGCGTCAAGGAAGGGGACTTGAAGATGCAGTTTTCTGATCGAGTCCATGAACCTTTCGTGACGCTTCTTCAGATTTGCCTTTATTAGTTTGTATGGGAACGGGATCCTAGGAGCGTAGGCATTCCCTCTGTCAGGTAGCTCCTCAGGGGAACCTTGCGCAGACTCCCGAACGTCTGCCTGTCTTTCTTCTCCTTCTGCTGGATCTGCACCCTTAGGCCTTTGCTCAGGCTCGGGCCTGGCTTCATCAGGGCGCTGCAGCATCCTTCCAGACCTCAGAACTGCCACTACGGCAGATTCAGGGTGTGGGAGTGCTTTTATTGCATGATTCTTCATCAGAGAAGCCATCTGGGTCAGTCGCTGATCAACCTCGCGCTGGCACGTCTGCAAGCTGGCCATCTGGCACTGCATTGAATCCAGAGCCCAAGGGCTAGGGAGCATGTTCTGCACCAGTCGGCTGATGATGGCATCCTGTCTCTTTATATAGGCAGAAAGCTGGCCAACCAAGTTAGGCTGGCTTGACCTCTTGCCCTTGCCCTGACATTCATCCACAGAAAGGGACTGCTCGCAGCGAGACATGTCTCAAAGCTTGGCGGAACAAGTCGCAGATCTTCAGAGTTTCTGAAAAGGCATGGAAAATCAAGTTTAGAAAATTGAAATTTTTATTTAAAGCAAAGTATAATGCTATGAAAAGAAAAAGGAAAAAGAGTGCTGTCAAGCTTATCTCTAAGCTTGAGGCACAGGAGTGTAGTTAGTGGATTCAGGTTCGTCTTACAGTATCGCTATTGCCTTGTCCCCAGCAACGGCGCCAGAAAGTTGACCGGCCTAAATCGCGCGTCCAAAAGTGGAGGCGGATTCGAGGTAGTCGAGCTCTCACATTTATAAACCCGAATCCTTCTAGGCCCCCGCAACTTTGTTTACGGGGTCGAAGTAGTCATACGGGGTCGAACACAGGGACAAGGGGGTAGTGTTGAGAACCATGAATCGACACGCTACACTCCGACAGGTATAAAGATATAAAAGTTCCCAAATGGGAACAGAAAGATGTCACGAAATAAAACAAGACAACTATCTCCAAATGGAGCTACTAGAGAGATTTAAGGTTTTAGTCATTTAGCAGTTTTTAGGGGTTTTCATGCAACAAAAGCAGAAAGATAAAGACTAGAGCTCAGGCAAGGTTCAGAGGATAAGACTGTAGTAAAACAAGCGGTAGCGGTAACACCCTGCACCCCTCCTCTCAGAACGGGCACCTCTAACCTCTACATCAACACCCATCTCGAGGTTGCTGGGCTTCAATTAGAGTAAAATGTTACAGAAAACAGCTCCGTTCCAGGCACTCTCGTACTCCAGAATCGGACCAAACGCTAGAGCCACAACACAACTCTCAAAGTTGTTGCGACGGGAAAGCCGATTCGGTAGCTAATCGAAACGCGATCCAAATCATGCAAGCTAGGGTTCAGATATTAAACAGAGCAGTCATCCAACATTGTACACCAAACATAGAGCAACAAGTAATTGAATCTTTCCATTCCCATAAACAATTAAGGTCTTAATACATTACATAAACGGAGAATTAAATAACAGAATTAAAAGATAAGTGTCGCCTCCTTGATGTAGAACGGCGACAGGGTGCTGTAGCTCTCCTGACCGATATCGGTCAGAGGCCTAGCCTGATACAGAGGTGTCAGGCGACACACCCTCTCGGGCGGCAGGCACCGACTGGCGACTGTATCGATCAAGGGCTTTGGACGATACACTCATGTCGGACGACACACCCTCTCGGGCGGCACGCCCGATAGACTAAGCGTATCGGGTTGATATCGTGTCGGGCTAAGAGCTAAGCATTATTGATGTCGGTCACTCGTGTCAGGCAGTGATGTCGGCCGATATCGGCCCGCAGTGTCGCCCGGGATAGTCCTAAGTGAACTGTCCCCTCCCTCTCGGGATGAGGAGAAGCTCACCTAGTGTCGCCCGAGACGAACACTGGGGCACGATACGTGTGCTCTCGCAATCTCCTCGCTCAAGCTCCCAACTGTCCGGATTCAAGGCTCCAACTGTCTAACTATCCGACTTTGCGAGCCGTGCAAGCCGTCTTTTGGGCTCCCTGTAGCTGCTATTTATAGTCAGCCGGCTGGGGAGAAGATATGGTGCTCGAAGCACCACATATCTCCCTTGTACGCCGGTCGATGGAGATGGACGGCCGATACAAGCATTTCTCGGCGCAAGGTGCTGGCTATTGGTCATGTGGCGGGCGTCACGCCTGCCGGTGAGTGGCTGTGTCGCCCGACGAGATGGGTCGTCGAGGCGGCTTTGGCTCCCTGTCGGGTAGAAGGTGTGTCGGCCGGCACGTTCCTGTCGTGCGACATCTCCTCGTCGAGCATCTTTGTGTCGCCCAGCCCATGTCGGGCAGAGGCTGTATCGGGCGTCAGGGAGGCCGAGACGAGTCTGGACTTATTCATGGGCCGGAATCGGCCTTATTGCACAAAAGTGAGGAAAATTTTGTAAAAGATAGGAAAATCGGAGTAAGAGCATTGCTTGGCCAATTATTGCGAAAATGCTAATAAAATAGAGGAAAATAGCAGAAAAAGGGCAGTTTTGATAACAAAATAAATGGCAATAATGTCACAAAAACTGATGTTATCACATACTTATTGGTGGGCCTAGAACAGTCTCCTACCCAACATAAGTGATGATCCCTTGGTTGTTAGATATAAAAATTGACAGCTAAGATACCATGCTACACTCCAGGAGAAGGACGTGTGACTCATGGATCAAAAGAAATCTTAGAATTTGAATCAGGTTGAAACTTAGTTGGATTAGAATTGATATTATATGTCAATGTCTTCTTTTATGCATTTGGACTAGTAAACAAAGTTTTATGTGAAACTAGGGACCTTAGTAAATTTAACCATGCAAATTATTTTATTAAAGTTAGGTTTAAATTTTATTATTACCTTCTACGAGTTTCAAAACGGCTAGGGTTTTAATTCCTTGTCTTAATATTTTTCTACTATATATCACCATTATGCAACATTTATGATATGGAGTCCTATAATATTATATTATCACCATCAATGTTATATTGAATTGTCTTGCATGAAATATGGTCTACTACTTGGTTGATAGATTATGTCCATTAATTCATACATTTACTTACATAAAGCATGTCACTTACATCAAACATGCAATTGATACTATATTAAGCACATTATATTCAAAACTAATAACTATGTACATTTATTCACTTCCAATTTCTTATAATTATATTTATGTCATTATGTCCGTATTAGTGAACAACATGACATGTATTGCATGATTACGAGCTTGACTTACATATTAAGTATTAATTATATTATTATAAATCCCTACCTCCCCAACTACCAACACACTAGAGGGGCTTTCAAATCCCATAGTAGGTTGGCATGTGCAATGGGATAGATTCATTGTGGTGGGGCACAACTTGGGTCCCTTCTTTGGGAAGCATGTGCCTTTACCACCCAAGCTACTACCTCAATGACAATGCAATTATATTATTAGGTCCATTTATGTGTATTAAGATATGTTGTGTTATGTCACCAATGTATCTTAACTAGTACCACACATGTATGTGTAGGTTAAGTTTAGTCAATAACAACTTACAGATAGGCCAAAGGTACTAATATTCATCAAGCACACAACAACAACATATCCAAAGTCTAGGGTTAGGTTCCATATATCCAAATTATCATCAAGTTAGAGTTTATTGATCTAGAGCATGGTCACATTCATATGTATCTATATTTAGGGTATACATTTTCATACATGTGCATTATATGTTCATTAGCATACAAACATGTGTATTAGGGTATATATTTAACAGCATTTGGTCATTTCTTAATGTTGCTTCCAACTAACATCTAGTTCATGGATTTATTTTTTCAAAAGGTAGGTTAGAAGATTTCAATATGTTACTAAGACTAGGGGTGAGAAAATAATGGTCCAGACCGCAAAAATGGACCAGACTGCTCAATTCGGTCCGGTCCGGTCCGGTCCATTTTGTGTTCGGTCCGGTCCGTAGTCCGGGAATTTCGATGAGTTCGGTCTTCGGTCCGGTCCGGTCCAAAACCGGTCCGGTCCGGACCGCAGATTGATTTTTATATAAATTCATGTATATTTGAAGGTGCATTCTATAATAATTACAAATAAAGTACATATATAATCACTACTAGTATAAATGTTTGATACTAAAGTTATATAATTGTTAGAAGTGACTAAGATTATCAACTTTGTACAATTAAATAAGTTGTAAAACATGTAAAAAAGGTTGATTACGGTCCAAACGGTCCGGTCCGGTCCTAGCACAAAACGGTCCGGTCCCAGTTCGGTCCTACCTCAAAACGGTCCGGTCTGCGGTCCATATATTTGTTAAAATTCGGTCCGCGGTCCGGTCCGGTCCAGTTCTGGACCGATGCTCAGCCCTAACTGAGACTCATGAAAGACATTGTGATTGATGTAGCATGAAGCTCTTTTCTCATGTATAACATGAGTGATATCCTAGGATTCTTGATAAATGTGACTGGAAAACCGCATGGTCATGATCATGTGAACAAGCATGTGATATTGAGCTTATATGTATATTGCTAGTCTTTTTTTAGATCAAGAAACTTGAATTAAACATAATGATGATGATATATTCATGCTCTAGTGAAATATGAAAATTTGTAACAAATGGAATATATGCAATATGGTAACATTGGTTTGTGATTTCATTTTCTTTGACTAATCCTACTAGTTGGGTAGTAATAATATGTTTCTAGACATGATTGAATGTTTATGAATTGTTGTATTGGTTTAAAAAAAGCATTGTCAATGTACCATGTTGCATGTAGGGTCACATCCATAAAAACATTCAAGTAAAGATTGGTAAGGAATGTACTCTAATGGATAGAATAGTTATAGGGAGCTAGATGTAAGTTTTAAGGACCCATAAATTGTCTATTATATTTTAGGCATGAAATTTGGAAAATTTCAATCACCTAGGACCATCCCAATAGCTCACAAAATTTGATGTGCGCTTGGAACTCACACTAGTACATAAATGACCTTTAGTGTCAGTTATTTAAGGCCTTTAGTGTCAGTTTCTAAGCGACACCTATGTGGGCGACGCTAAAAGCCCAACTGTTACGCGTCGGTTCAAAAACCGACGCCACAACCCTTCGCGCGCCACCGAAAATGCGCCAGCAGGGCACTATAGGCGTCGGTTATTAGATAAGAAACCGACGCCATATACCTTCGCGCCACAGAAAGGGTGCCATCTTGGGCACTATTAGCGTCGGTTATTAGATAAAAACCGATGTCATATCACTCCCAACACGGCCATGCTGGCCAGCACGACCGTGGTGTCTGGTCCGCTGCCACGACCATGCTGACTAGCACGGCCGTGGTGTCTGGTCCGCTGCCACGACCGTGCTGACCAGCACGGCCGTGATGTCTGGTCCGCTGCCACAGCCATGCTGGCCAGAACGGCCGTGGTGTTAAGTACATAGACTTCGGTTATTAGATAAAAACCGACGCCATATACCTTCGCGCCACAGAAAGGGCGCCCTCTTGAGCACTATAGGCGTCAGGTAGTATCTAATAAACCGACGTCATAGCATTACCAACACGGCCGTGCTGGCCAGCACGACCGTGGTGTTAAGGATATAGACGTCGGTTACTATTAGAAACTGACACTGTAACGATGTGGTGTCGATTTTATACTAATAACCGACGCCTATTTTTTGTTTTTTTTTGCTGTAGGTCTGCAGACCTGCTGTATGGCTGGTCGCAGGATGAGAAACCTGCAGTTCAGTTATGAACTGCAGTTCAGTTATGAACTGCAGGTTTTACGACATCCATTGATATCAGCCAACAACAGGCCACAAACCTGCAAAATTAACAACAAAGATATTCATACATTTAGCAATGCAACATGCAGTTCCATTTGATTTTCACACATTTAGAAACATTCATGTAGCTAGCAATCTGTAGTTCTATTCATTTTCACATTCACATATAGAAACATTCATATAGCAACCAACAGTTTCATTCATTTTCACTCAGATACATGTAGAAACATCCATACATGTAGAAACATTCACACATATTATAATTCAGAAATTCATTTACAAAATATCATTCTTTAGTCATTATTCACTATCAACATCCCAATTGTATCTTAAATCCCCCACTACTTGTATGGCTGTTGCCCATTCTTCTCTTACTTCATTTAATTCTCCCGTCGTATAGGGAGCATGTACATCTGGTAAGACATTTCCTGTAGTGTGGTCAATTGTAAACACCTGTAAAGAGAATGATGTATATATATAATTAATGAGCTATAAATAAGATTGATATATTTCATATTATCTAATGAGACTCTATAATACCTCAGCAATACAATCGATGTCCATTGCGACATATTTGATAATCATGTGCATAAATCACATCACGTAGTATCCACATGTCCATCCGTTGTCTTGTGTGACACACTATAAATTCAAACATACAAAATATTAAAAAATACAACTAATTAAGCACTGTTCACATAAATAATATATACATATATTGCAGTCGGGAACTTACTTTTACGTTCTTCCAAATTATTGCTGGTTCTTTTTCGTGGGGACCTTTCCTCCAGCCTTTTTGAACTCATCAAAACCCCTACATGTTAATGTAACACAGTACATTGCATAATTAAATAATAATGTAATAACATATGTTAACAAATATGAAAATGAAATATTTCTCACTGGAATAATGCCATTTTCATTATGTGTCCAAATTTTGTATTCAATTTACTCCCCTTAGGATCTAGATAATAGTCAGTGAACGTCTCGGGGATAATAACTAGTAACTCCCAATGCATACCACTAGAGGTAAAAAAGTTAAAAATTAATAAATCAAAATCCACAATAAAAATGTAATTTTCTTAAGTCCAAATTATAATAAGCAAAGTAAACTTACTCTACATTGAATGGAGCCATTATCATCGTCTTCTTTTTTTGAGAAAAAATTGAAAAAGCCTCACAGCAGTATTGTTGAACTGACGGAGGGTCTTTAGCTACTAGACTAATCAAAGATGGAATCAAAAATCCTACATGTTCGAATGCAAAATCTGCACATATCTTGTCTAAGTAGCTGCAAAATATGTATTAATTACACATGCATTAATAAATAAGAAACCAGATCACCAGATCCTACACAAGGTATATGGATGTATAAAGAAGATCTCACCTTATCCATAACTCTATCACATATGTATTTAGCCAATCATATCGAAACAACTCCAAAATATCTTGTATAAATAGTTTGCTTTCGTATGATTGACCTGCAACATCTGAATCTATAGAAACAGTTATAGGGCAGTTTATATTATGTTCGCCTAACCATATTTCCATACCCCTACAGTTAGGACCTAACGGGACAGTTAGGTCCTGTGGAACCCAACTGGGTAATGTAGGAGGTGGAAGTGGAGGCCTAGATATTGTGGGTGTCTTCTTTTTAACCTATATATATAATAATTTCAGATCAACTGACATCATATACACACACTAACAATTTAACGTAATGTAAATTTACCATACAATTTCAGTAAAGATGACATCCGCTTTTAGCCACAATATCACTCCGCCTAGTGCCTCACCAAGTGTTTCACAATCTGGGTGGGCATATGGCAATGGAAGATCCATCCACTTGGGGAATATATGTATCGGGCTCACACGAATCCAACCAGTTGGTAATGGAGACCCGTGAAACATTTCCCCTGGTAGGGATGGGTAAGCCGACGCCTCTGCAACGACATATTCATTAACTTTTAGACGACATGGCATCAACCCCTACAAATTTTTGTGTAAAGAATGTTATATACATATATACATATCATCTTGAAAACATATCATCTTGAATTAAAAAACTAGTTACTATGTCATAAAAATACTTACAGTGGATGTGCTAGGTGGTGGGTCTATAGGATTACTCCCAACCTCTGCAGTAGGAGTAGAGCGGGATGCTATGATAGGTACTGTCTGCTGAGTGGCAGTCTGAGATGCCTACCACTTTTTTAGTGCTTCTTCCAGTTTCCTACCAACTAGCTTATCTACCTATACATGGATAAAAGAAACGTTAACTTCTAATTATTCAATTCTCTTTTTACAGTAACATTATAAAGAAAGAATATGTTACCTCTTCTTGCGAAAGTCCCACTTTTGGGACATGTTTGCGCTGGGATGGCCCAAAAAAAGATTTGATGCCCACACCAGCGCCTGCAGCCCTAACACGTCCAGGATGCTCTGGGTTACCCAGAGCAACTGTCAATTCATCCCTTGTGCCCTCAGGGATGAACTTGCCTTGTTTCCTCAACTCGTGCAGCTCCCGCTAATTGCCAAAACAAAAATTTGTAATTAAGTAAACACCACAAATAATCAATATTTGAACGATTGCTGTAAGAGTTGTATTTTACCATTTTTGCAGCCGCCTCAGCAGTTGCGGGCTTCCTTATTTCTCCCTTCTAATATTGCGATTTTTTATCAATTAACAATCCTTCATTGTGATCTCCGCGCACATACAAGTCATCATTAGCTTCAATATTTGCTGGTGTTGGTAACCCAACTGAGAATGGACTGGAGTCTTCATACTTATCATAGTACTGTTCTTCATCTATAGGATCTTCAATGAACTATCTTTTACCATGAAGAATAACTAACCATTTATCATTTGCAGAATCATCGATATAAAATACTTGTTTCGCATGTGATGCCAATATGAATGGTTCATCCTTCTCGCCAATCTTTTCAAAGTTCACTAAAGTGAAACCCAATTCATCCACTATAACTCCTTTGGTGTTATCAACCCAATTACATTTGAAGAGCAGAATTCTGAAATCTATGTAGTCAAACTTCCATATGTATTCAATGACACCGTAATATGACATTTTAGCTTCACGTGGACTCTTATCCTTTGCACTTGCAAAAAACATAGTCGATGCTTGAAGGGTGACCCCACTGTTTTGGATGACACTCTTATCATCTTGGCGCTTTGTGTAATATGTGAATCCATTAATGTCATACCCTTCATAAGACATAACGGTCAATTTTGGTTTAAAGGCGAGGCATTTGATAGTTTCAGTAATATCATCTGGTGTTTGAGATAGTTGATGTAAGACTTTATTTTCAAACCACTTAATAAATGTCTTGTTATGCTCTCTAGCAAGCCACATTGTATTGGCTCGAGGATATTGTCTCTTGATGAAATTGGTATGTTCCTCGATAGAAACGTTCACTTCGTCCATGTTGTGTAAAATATACAAGTGACCTTGTTCCAACTTCTCACGACTGATTACTTTCACATGTGATCCCAAAATTCCTTTGCCAAATTGCTCGTCAACATTCTTGTCATTATCAGGAGTGTCGTTACCACTGAGAAAGTCATTGCAAAAATCCATAACCTCTCTCACCACATAACCCTCGATAATACTCCCTTCAGGCCGATAACGGTTTCGAACATCACTTTTAAAAATGCTCATGTATCGTTCAAAGGGATACATCCAATGCAAGAAAACTGGTCCCAACATTTTCACTTCCCTAGTCAAGTGGACAACAAGATGTACCATGATATCAAAGAACGACGGAGGAAAATACATCTCAAGCTGGCATAGGGTAACAACCACTTCTCTTTGAAATTTATCGAGAGTATCAAGGTCAATAACTTTGCTGCACAGACTGTTGAAAAAGAAACAAAGTCTGGTGATTGCAAACCTTACATGCTTCGGCAATATATATCTAATTGCCACAAGCAATATTTGTTGCATTAGAGTGTGACAATCATGAGATTTAAGACCTATCAACTTCAGATCTTTCATTGATACCAATCTACATATGTTGGATGAGTAACCCTGTGGCACCTTAACATTTACCAAACATTCACAAAAAGCTTTCTTCTCCTTTCTAGACAATGTGTAACAAGCGGGAGGTAAGTATGTTCTCCGATTTCCCATTTCACAAAATTCTGTTAATTCTGACCTTATTCCCATTTCACGTAGGTCCAGTCTGGATTTTATCCCATCTTTAGTCTTACCTGGTATATTCAACAAAGTACCAATGACACTATCACAAACATTTTTCTCAACGTGCATGACATTGATACAATGCCTGACTGTCAAAGAAATCCAATAAGGAAGATCCCAAAATATTGACTTCTTCTTGAATAAAGATTTGTCACTCTGTGTGGCCATAGTACATTGTGATCTCTTACCAAATTCATTGACAAAGTCTTTTACTCTTTCATAAACAACCTCCCCTGGTATAGGTTTAGGTGCACTCCATTCCTCATTCAATCCATTAAATGCTTTGCGCTTCCTACGATACAGATGGAATTTTGGAAGAAACCTTCGATGAACGAGATATACAGTCTTACCGCCATGTTTTAGTCTTATTGAATCAGTGTTCTCTTCACATATAGGACACACTTTAGCTCCTTTGACACTATATCCAGACAAATTCCCATATGCTGGAAAGTCATTAATAGTACAAAACAACATAGCATGCAAATGAAATGTCTCTCTTCGTGAAGCATCATAGGTCATCACACCTTCACCCCAGAGTTTCTTTAAGTCATCAATAAGAGGTTCAAGATAAACATCGATGTCATTTCCAGGTTGTTTAGGGCCCGATATCAACAACGACAACATTACGTACTTATTTTTCATACACAACCAGGGAGGAAGATTGTATATAACAAGCATGACTGGCCAAGTGCTATGTTGGCTGCTCAATGTCCCGTACGGATTCATCCCGTCTGTACAAAGCCCAAGTCTTAGATTCCTGACTTCTTCACCAAATTCAGGGTATAATAGATCAATCTTCTTCTACTGTGGGGAATCAGACACATGTCGTAGGATCCCATCATTATTTTTCTTAACATCTGCATGCCACCTCAAATTCTTCGCATCTATCAGATTGGCAAACAAGCGTTGAAATCGTGATATTATAGGTAGATACCACATCATCTTGGCAGGAGAACCAGTTTTGGACTCCCCCGAAGTCGTCAATTTATACCGTGACGCACCACATTTTGGACAGTCTTTCAAATCCACATAGTCCTTTTGAAATAATACAAAATCATTCGGGCATGCGTGTATCTTCTTGGCATCCATTCCCATTGGGCACAACAATTTCTTTACCTGGTATGTTGAGATTGGCAGCTCGTTTCCTTCAGGAAGCATTTCTTTCAACAAAGACAACAATGACGTGAAGCTTTTATCGCTCCATCTATTGTTAGCTTTCAGCTTATACAATCTCAACACAGCGCTAAGCTTCGTAAACTTAGTACAACCCGTGTATAATGGTATCTCAGCATCATGCACAATGTTTCTAAAAATGGGAGGTGGATCGGTGTGCTCTACCCCACAACTATCCAACATCGCATCAACGATGTCTACTGGAACTGGTTCATTCACATCTACGTCATCGTAGGCAATTTCTTCTTCCACACAAGCACTGCTATCGACATCCACTGGTTTCGGGTTTGAAATCTCTCCATGCCAGTGCCATTCTGTATAGCCTTGTATAATCCCGTTGTACATGACATGACTTTTGATTTCATCACCAGTGTTGACTTTCAAGTTGTTACCGCAATGCCTACATGGACAGTAGAACCTATCTCCAGGTTGTTTCCTATGTTCCTCGACAAATCTAATAAACTGGTCAAGACCAGAAATAAACTCTGGGGTGCAGCGATTGCGAATGGACATCCATGATCTATCCATTCTATGATCAAAGAGAAAACAAGTATATATTACAACAAGATTAGGGTCTAGGGTTAACAAATACATGTGATGTCATTATTATATATAATAAATGTGTACCACCTATCCCATTCTTGAACACCTAATCTCACTAGTAAGTGTATAATGTGTATTGGGTTTTCAAGAAAATTTCGGCAGCATTTCCCCACTGTTCTCCAAGTACATATGTACTTAGAGAACAAACGGGGAAATGCTGCCAAAATTTTCTTGAAAACCCAATACACATTATACACTTACATCCTAAGCGAGATTAGGTGTTCAAGAATAGTCCCAAACCAGGGACTATCCAAGATTTACTCCTAATGAGTAAATCTTGGACGGGTTTCTAGGCCAACAAATAATGTGTTGTCATTCTTATACCTAAAATCCTAGTTCTTCAAGTTAGGGTGATTATTGATGTCTTTAAAAGCATGATTGGCAATTTAGGGAAAAGTTCATCATTTACATTCCAAGAATTTCACATGTGTGCATTACAGTTCATCATTAAGCAAGAAGGGTGATTAGGATTCTCAATATACTCAACAATGAAACAAGTTTCTGAAAGAGGTTTGGTGAAGATATCTATAACTTACTTAAACATTCAATTATGAAGTAAATATACACTTAATTCAGAATAGCATGACGCACAAAGTTGCAGTCAACATCATTATGCTTTGTTCTATCATGGACTATCAGATTGGTATAGCACATATGTATCCGGATGTTGCAACGCAGTTATAATCAACTTTCAAGAAAAAGCAGGTTGTGGAGCGTACAACTATCCTGCGATTCATAGATTAGAACTAGTATGTTTGGATTCATTGTTTTCAGTTCCTATCAGATAGAGATACAGCTGGTGTATATTAATATAAAATAACTTCATATTTCCTATCAGCATATGTGGTTACAAGTCTTGTTTCCTATTCATTCCTATAAAATAACTATTATGTTTCCTCTACTCCCCTCGAATGTAAATCGAGGTTCTTTTTTTTTACATAATGTAATAGAGATAGGAATAGATTTAGTTTGAGATACTTGTAGTGAAGAGGTGACTTGAAGATCCAACTCCAAGGAACGTCCATGGAGAGAGGCAAACTGAAGGTCCAACACCAAGGGGAATCCATGAAGTTGTTCATCTTGATGCTGATCAAATGTAGGTTTATATGATATTCACAAGTTGTCATTGCATGAGATGTGAAAAACCATAACTGGATAGTATTTCTTTGTGTCTTCAAAGGATTACAGTAGAATGGACATAACTGATGCTTTTGTGTTTTAGATTGCATGTATGTGGATTGAAAATAGTATGTATACGATACATATTATAAGTATGTGGTGTTTGGATATGTATGGATTATTTATAAATTCTCTTAATTAAAATATTAAGTTTTAGATGTTTTCCATAAGCAACACACATGAAAATCTTAATCTACTAAGTATGGGTTATGCCAAAGCATTGTGTGTCATCCATCTCGTAGAGGTGTGATGGTAGATATGCCACAGTAGGGTGTGTATTCTATCATGTTGGCTTTTGGGTCATGCTTAAATATGTGATCTTAATGAGATTAAATATCTAGAAGCATAGAGATGGAATAGGGCAAAAAGTTGTACATACCATCTATCCAAGAGTTGCATATGATGCAATTGGCAAAAGTTTCCTACCTAAATATTTAGATTGTGGGCGATCAGCCAAAGCTGACTCATGATTTGATGAAATATGGATCTTGGCTCATTAGAACATTTTACGATGCAATCTTCTTAATTGATAAGTGAAGGTTATCAATTTGAGCAAAATAGTAGGAGTGATAATTAAATAAAGGCCTAATTAAGTATCATTAAATCTTGTTTTAATCAAATCAAATAAAAAGTGTTTTAACAAATTAAAAATTTCTTTTGCAGAATCAAATGGCAACAAACAACATGTTTTCCTTGTGATTGGTCCTTGAGAAGGATAGGTTGAATGGGAATAATTTCCATGACTGGTTCAGGATGCTGAGAATCGTTCTCACACAAGAGTGCAAGCTCTATGTCCTAGAAACACCAGAGCCAGATGAGCCTACTCTGAATGTGCCTAAGGCTGAAAAGGATGCTTACAAGAAGCACTCTAAAGATGTGGATGTCAAGTGCCTAATGTTGTGCTGAATGAACTATGAGTTGCTGAGACAATATGAGAACATGGATGTGATTGAGATGGTAACACATATTAAGAACATGTACCAAGATCAGGCATGACATAAGAGAGATGATGTCTCCAAGGCATTTTTCAAGTGCAACATGGTAGAAGGAGATCCAGTAGGTCCCCATGTGATCAAGCTTATTGGGTATGTGGAGAACCTTTCTAGACTGGGATTTCCTTTGGGTCAAGAGTTGGTCATAGATGCGATTCTACAGTCCCTGCCAGAGTCATGCCACCAGTTTATGATGAACTATTACATGAATAATTTTGACAAGCCATTGTGAGAATTACTTAGCATGTTAAGAACATTTGAAGTGCAGATGAAGAAATACAAGCACAACTCTGTGATGATGGTCAACAGAAAAGGGAAGTCAAATGGCAAAGGAAAAGCTAAGAAGAGTTCTAAAGTTGGATAGAAACTCAAGTCTTTTGCACTCAAAGAAAAGGCAATTGTCACCACTGTCGCCAGCCTGGACATTGGAAGATGAATTTCCCTCTCCACCTAGAGGAATTGAGGAAGAAGGAGGGGATAGATATCTCCATTTTAGGTATATACATTATAGAGATAAGTTTATCTACTTCTTCATCTTGGGTACTAGATACCAGATGTGTCTCTCAAATATGCTCGAATATGTAGGATCTGAAAAGAAGTAAGACTTTACGAAAAGCCGAGGTTGAACTGCGTGTTGCAAATGGAGCAAGAGTTGTTGCCACTATAGTTATAGCCTATAATTTATCTCCACCCGCGGGGCTTGTGATAGAGTTAAAGAACTTCTATGATCTACCTATCATAAACATGAGCATGCTTTTTGTATCTTTTATGGACAAGGATGGATATGAATTTCATATAAAGAATGGTCAATGTTCTATTTTGAAATATGAGATCTTTTATGGCAATGCCCCGATGTCCTATGGTCTTTATTTATTAGATATTGAGACAAATTTTTATAACATATATACAAAAAGGTTAAAACTCAAAAACTTAAACAAAACATATCTTTGGCATTATCGTCTGGGGCACATCAATGAGACACACATATCTAGACTCCATAATGATGATTTTCTAGACTCTTTTGACTTTGAATCAAAAAAGACATGTCTTATTTGTTGGGCAAGATGACCAAGAGTCCCTTCACTGGAAACAGTGAGAGGTCTAGTGATCTATGAAGACTCATAGATATTGATGTATGCTTCCCTTTTAGAACAAATGCTAGAGATGATTATCAATAATTACATTTACTGATGACTTCAGTAGGTATGGTTATGTTTACTTGATGAAACATAAGTTGGAAACTCTTGAAAAGTTTAAGGATTTCAAAAATTAAGTACAAAACCAACTTGGTAAAAGTATTAAGTCACTTCATTCTGGTCAAGGTGAAGAATACTTAAGCCAAGAGTTTGATGAAACATAAGTTGGAAACTTTTGAAAAGTTCAAGGATTTCATGAATTAAGTATAAAAACAACTTGGTAAAAGTATTAAGTCACTTCGTTTTGGTCAAGGTGGATAATACTTAAGTCAAAAGTTTGAGAACCATTTGCAAGACTGTTGTGTTATATCACAATGGACTCCACCTGGAACACCACAACATAATGGTGTATTAGAAAGAAGGAATCACACATTACTAGATATGGTGTGATCAATGATGAGTTTTGCCTATCTTCCAACTTCCTTCTTGGGATATGCTCTTGAAACCACAGTGTTTGCACATAACTGTGTACATTCTAAATCAGTTCAAAAGACACCATATGAGATATGGACTGGGAAGCATCCCAACATTACTTTTATGAGGATTTGTGGATGTGAATCTTATGTCAAGAAAATGTTTCCTGAAAAGCTTAGCCGTAGATCAATAATGTTACTTTGTTGGTTATCCCAGGGAAATTAGGGGGTACCATTTATACAACCCAACTGAAAAAGAAGTGTTTGTTGTCAAGGATGCTGCACTCCTAGAAAAGGAATTAATTTCCAAAGGAATCAGTGTGAGGAAAGTAGAACTCAAAGAGGTTTGAGACCAATAAGAAAGCATTGAATCTATAGATGTACAAGAGAAACACAGAGAGTCACAAAATGTTGTAGAATCTCAAATTCCTTGTGTGACACGGGAACCTCACAGATCTAGTAGGACATGCCTTGAGCCAAATAGATTTGGTTATCTGTGGATTCAAGAAGGTGATGAGTCGGTCATTCATGATGAGCCAATTACCTACCTAGAAGTTGTTAAGGGACCAGAGTCTGAGAAATGGCTTGAGCCCATAAGATTTGAGATGGAATACATGTATACCAACAAGGTATGGACCTTGGTGGATCCACTTGAAGGGGTAAAACCCATAGGGTGCAATTTTGTTACAACCTCAATTTTGCATATGTTTTTATTATTGAAATATAATGATTTTGTGAATTTGGACTTAATTGAAAAGGTTGTATGCTTTTCTTCAAAAAATGGATTTCTTTGCAAATCTTTCTTTAGATAGGAATTTCGTGATCTCTATTATTAGATTAATCCAATAATGGATATAAAAAAGAAGAAAATAAGAAAAGTTCAAATAAAAGGAAAAAATACAAAATAATGGATATTAAGAAAAGTAATTATGAGAGATACATAGAAATCTCTAGAAAGTGGAATTAATGGCCACAATTAAATAAATTTAGTTTCTATGTGATTTCTAATGAAGGAAATAGGAAAAGAGAAAAGGAAATAAAAGATAAAGAGAAATCCTCAAAAAGAGATATCTTAATAAAGAAATAAGTAAGATAAGGAGAAATGAAGAATATAGATGCATCTAGAAGGATAATAAGTATCCTTAAAAAAAGGAATTTTGAAATCTTATGATTTCTGGGGATCCAAGGAGTCCCAATGGAGAAGAAGAAAGAGAAAAGGCAAAATAATACAAAATAAGAGGATAATGTGATACATAATTAATGATTTTTGTGGTATTGTTAAAAAGAGGTATTTTCTACTATAAGAAAGTATAATTTCGTGGCCAATGGATTAAAAGTCAAGAACAATGATAATAAGAGAGATGATTTTTGAATTCCTAAGTATCTAAAGAACATGTTATATCAAGGAGATAATTAAGAGAGAGAGTACTTCCTAACTAAGGAACTTGGTTTCCTATTGGGAAAGGGACTTGTTATCCCTTGGATAGACGTCCTAAGGCTTCGTTACCCTCCCCTATATAAGGGTAGAGCCCATAGCCGAGCCTAAGGAGATCCCACACATCCCTCTCTCTTCCCCATCTTCTTCTTCATTTAAACCCTAACCAAGAGAAGTAGTGCTACCCCTAGAGTGACGAGGGGTTGTGGAAGGAGGTATGATGGAAGCATGATGATACCACATCGCCAGAGAGAGTCTCAACTACCATCTGCACCTGTGCGATGCCAGCAAGATGGCTGCTGGCCGTCCACGGTTGCAGACCTTGAGAGCATGAAGCTCAGCCAATGTAGCCACACTTGAGGGCATAGCCGTGCACGTAGGGGCGCGACGGAGGCAGGGGAGCCCTCCCTGGTGGCCGTCAAGGTCAGGGAAGGGGAGGGGGAGTCGTGCCAACCACGACCCTGGCGACAACGCTAGGGTTGCACGAGGAGGAAGAAGGTCGGGTGACATTGTACAATATTGCCCCTCCGAGTTGTGCAGAGTCGAGGAGCCACACAGGGGTATAAGAGTAAATTGGTTATGTTCCAATCGGCCGTGTATACGTTGCATGGAAGAGATGACGTGGCAGCGTGCCATTGGTTCAAGTAAGTGGATTCTTGCAAAATTCATATCTAATTATCGGTAGATCGGATGGGTACATGTAATATATATATTTTGCTAGGAAAAATGTGAGGAATCCATTAAAAATAGATTTAGAAGCTAATTCCTCTTACAATTCGAAAAGTAGTGGAAGTTATCAACTTTAATGCATTAATTTAAGAAACCCTAAATTAAGATGATTAATGTATCGAGGAGGGTTATAAGGATGATTAAAGTTGATATTAACCTGTTGATTATAAAAAGATGCCTTAAGATAAAAAAGGATGAACTTTATATGTAATTGGATTAATTTAGGGTTCCATGTACATAAATAAGCTTTAATGGGCCTTGAAACCCTAATGTTAGTAATTATGATTCTTAATGGCTTGAATTGTTCAAATTCATGAATAAAGCTGAGATATGATGATTCTAAGCTATTTTGAGTATAAAAGTTCCTAATTATGGATAAATACCCCTAATATGGTAATTAGGATTTTCTAATGGATAAATGTGGAATTAGTGATAAATAGAGTTCATATGTGAATTAGACTATATGAAAGATAAGTTGCTATTTTGAAAGGAACCAAAAATGATAATTGGGCCTAATGATCGTGTCATGAATTAAAAGGATAAAAATGGTAATTTTAATGTAAAAGAGGCATAATAGACTTAATTGACATTTAATTGTGCCTATGATGTTGAAATTAGGGTTTGTGGACTAAAAGGGCATTAGAAGTAATAAATGTTTTATGGAGGCTAAAACCCTAAAAAAGGACTAGAAACCCTAGGAAGCGAGCTAGGTTTAATAGACCTTGATGGCCTGATCAATGATAGGAAAATTGGATGCATATTTTAGGATCATCTTGTGTGCTTGCTTGTTTACTGGATTTCTTGCTTAGTTGGATTATTTCTGCACTCAAGTCATCCTGACAGGTATGTGGTTAATTATGGTTAATCACATTAGTTTCCCGAAAGTTTTTGGATGATTAATCGCATTGAATACAACCTGTCAATTTGGATGTTCATACTTACAAATCATAAAGTCACTATGATGATCACAATTATAATATAAGTGTGTATTCTCGCACCTACATGCCACCCTGATGGATGATGCCAAAAGGTCAAGCCCAAGAGGGAAGACCCATGGGCACCATGAGTGGTGACCCCAGACACCAAGTTCGGGATTGAGAAGGTGGTCTTTGTTGCATGAATAATGGGCACCATGAGTGGTGACCCCAGGCACCGAGCTCGGGATTGAGAAGGTGGCCTTAAGTCAATGGCAAAAGAGAAACCCTAAAGAGGGTATTCCAGGGTTAGGGCCAAAGTTGTGGAGAATGTCACATTGAAAGCGTAATTTGGCTTGTTAATGAATTTGATTGTGATATTTAGATTGTTAGCCATATTTGTGAAATTTTGGTTGCCCCCACATACCAACATATTCCTATATGCTGAACGACATTTTGTTTGTCGGTGTTTTAGGTGCAACTCTGAAAAGAACAAATAGTAAAAAGACACATTGTGAAAATAAGAAATAAAGTGCAAGGAGGATTAGATAGAATAGACTCAAGCTGTGGATAGAAGTAGATTTCCAAAGTTTATAAAAGGTATGCAAAGTTTTATTTTATACCAGGTTTCAGTTTAGTTGGTAGAATTTCATAATTATTACTGATTAATTATCAAACCTTTGATATGGTTTATTGGGATAACGGATCTGACCTCTTGGTCTCCCTTGAGTGGGGGTTACCGGGAGGCAGGGTCGTTACAAATTTGGTCTTCAAAAAGAAGACTGACATGGATGATAATATACATACTTAAAAAGGTTGATTGGTTGCAAAGGGTTTCAAACAAGTTCAAGGTATTGACTATGATGAAACCTTTTGTCTAGTTGCCATGGTTAAGTCCATCATAATCATGCTTGCCATTGCAGCTTATCATGACTATGAGATTTGACAGATGGATGTTAAGATCGCATTCCTTGATGAGAATCTTCTTGAGGATGTGTACAAGACATAACCTAAGGGTTTTATAAATCTAAAGGATGCAAATAAAGTATGTAAGTTACAAGGGTCAATCTATGCATTAAAGCAAGCATCTTGGAGATGGAATCTTCAATTTGACGAAATAGTCAAAGATTTTTGCTTTAGTCAAAATGAATACAAACCGTTTGTTTAGTGGGAGCATGATTGTGTTCCTCATATTGTATGTAGATGGAATACTATTGATTGGGAATGACATCCCTACTTAGATGAAAGTAAAGTCCTGGATATGAAATTCATTCTCTATGAAAGACTTAGGAGAAGCATCCTACATTATATAAATCAAGATCTATGGAGATAGATCTAAAAGGATTTCTTGGACTAAGCCAGAGTACACATGTTGAAAAAGAGTTGAAGAGGTACAATATGGAGATGTCGAAGAGAGGCAACCTTCTCATGTCTCATGGTGTTACCATCTCTAGATCTCAATGTCCCAATTCTTGTGAAGAAAGGGAGAGCATGAAAAAGATTCCATATACTTATGCAATTGGATCTGTCATGTATACACTGTTATGTACTCATCCAGATGTCTCATATGCCTTGAGAATGATGAGAAGATATCAGTCGGATCCCAATGAAGATCATTGTACTTATATGAAGAACATCCTTAAGTACTTGATAAGAACTAAGGATCAATTTTTAGTCTACAATGAAGAGGAAGAGTTGGTGGTAAAGGGTTACACCGATGCAAGCTTCCAAACTGACAAAGATGATTATAGATCACAATTTGGATTTGTTTCATGCCTCAACAACAGAGTTGTGAGATGGAAGAGTTCTAAGTAAGATACAATTGTGGATTCTACAATGGAGGCCGAGTATATAGTTGTATCCAATGCAATAAAGGAGGCTGTTTGGATCAAGAAGTTCATCTCAGAATTTGGGGTGGTTCCAAGCATTAGTGAGGCAATCGAGCTATATTGTGACAACAGTGGGGCTATTTTGCAAGATATGGAACCTACATTGCATCAAAGTTTCAATCATATACAAAGGTAGTTCCATCTCATACAAGAAACCATACATTGAGGAGATGTGAAAATTTGCATAGTACCAACCGAGAGCAATGTGGCCGACCCCTTGACAAAAGCACTTTCGCAGCAGAAGCATGAAGGTCATGCTAGATCACTTATGATTAAGTCCATGGATGATTGTCTCTAAGTGCAAGTGGGAGTCTATTTCTATGTATGCCTAGAGATCCGATCATATAATGATTGTAACGATATATCTTGTAAACAATTTAATTTTTAATTAAGGCAATCTTCCAATTTATTCTATTTAATTAGTATGAGATAATGATGTAACATAATATATGTCTAAAGAATGATATTATTCAATGACGTATGTCATCGGGTTAAGGATCTGAATGATGAGATCATACAGATGTCAAGAGTATATGCATTCTTGTTATGCCCCTAGTCAAATGTTATTGTGGAAGGATAATAGATAACAATAATGCTTAAGAACAAAGTGTGTGTTGGTTGATGACATAATCTCATTAGTCATGATATGTGATATCAAACCAAGCACATAGATACTTGTTATATAATAGTTTATCAGACAGACCCACCATGAGAGTGACACATGGAAACCTTGATTGGTAGTCAAAGTCATCTCTCATAGTGATGGCGGTGATTGTAGTTCATAGACCTAAAATCACTACACTCATCACATGTTCTTTGGTGTTCTTTGACATCATCCATCGTGATCCTAAAAGGGTTACCATAAAGATGATGCTCGGGTGCACTGTGACACTTGGGGATGACTATGAGTGATGTAGATGGGATTTGTCCCTCCTATAGGAGTATGATATCCTGGCCACTTGATAAGTGAGACTAAGAAATGCATGTCCATGGTGATGCGAGTCAATATATGATATTGATCTTACACATATCTCAGATAGTCTACTCTAGTTCAAGGAACATGGATTGAATGTTGAAGAGGATGATGATTACATGCCTTGAGTTCAATCTGGATATCACAGACAAAGGAACTATACATTCACTGTAACACTAGTCATAGATGATAGGTTAAGTTGTTCTCCAACTTATCCAATTACTTGGATAGAAATGAAGTCCTTCTAGATACCAATCATTAATTGTGAAATCATAATATGACAATGAATATCACAGCCAACGTAATGTGAAGCCTACCAGGTTACATGCATAGGATGTGATTGGAATAGGAGTATAATTATAGACTTGAGTGGAAATGTTTTGAATCAAATTGAATACTAAATGTTTAGGTAATCTACTATAATATTGGAATATAATATGAGTTAATTGGTTAAAGTGTTTAAACCAATTAATTATATTCCATTATTAAGTCGAGTGGTTGATTCAGAGCAATTAACTAGTGTTGAATAATGAAAATTAGTAAATCAATTAATGTGATTAATTGGTTAGCTAATTGTTTCCAGAATATTCTTTTAGTTGTCTACGAGAAGCTCTTTTGAACTATCCCGCATCCTTTTATTTCCCGAGGGTTTTGGGAAAATCATGGTTCCTTTCCTCTGCTATTTATAGTGGTATGATAGGTGGCTTAGAGATTATGATTCTCACACTCTTGTACATGAACCCTAGTTATCATCATCCCCAAGCAAGAGAGGAGAAAAACCGATGCTAGCACGTCATCAAGTAGAAGGCTATTCCTTCCCGTCAGCTTAAGGAAGCAAGATGTGGAGTTCCAATCCGTCTGTGTGGATGTAGTAGAGATGTGGATGCTGAGTTGCCTGCATCTAGAGGACACTGGGGGCTGTTTGTGCACACTAGAAGCAATGCACATCACCACGCCAAGGGATGTTGTTGGACTTTCTCTGAGATGAGGTATATCCATGTCCCCTCTTTTCAAATACGTTATTATCAAAGAGATCCTTGAGTAGGGTATGTGAAGAAAATTTTACTTCTTCCGTTGCACATGTCACCTCCATAAACCAAATAATTTTATTATCCTATTGTGTGCATGTTATGCCCTAGATGACCTTATCAATGCATCAACTTGGAATGATTTTACTAGAATGCCATAATTCTACATGTATTCCTTATCGCTCATATTGCTTGGTTGTGAATATGAAACATTATCAATACACACACATTCCAAGATATAATCTGAGTCTAATACCCTTCAAAATTTTGGAAATGGAGTCTACTTGTAAGGCATTATAATCAGTAGGGACCTTTCAACTACAAGAGATTATGGATAAGTTCTTTAACTTGGGTGTTGACCATCATACTAAAGATCTATAGTTTAATTCAAGTATATTAGAGTTGAATCATTCAAAGAGTACCCTCAATCTCTTAAAGAAGTGTCAAATTGAAAAGCCATATAACGAGAAACCTACAACTATAGTCAAATTTTACACATTGTTTCAAATTCTATTTTCCCCATCTTAGGTTACCCACAATTGAGAGAGCAAGGTTCAAGTCAAGGCACATTACTAGAGATATAAAAAGATAGGAAGTCACCCTACTTCCTTCTAATTGGGTGGATAGAGTAATCGTTAAAGAAGAGATCATATGATAGAAGATTCTATAGTGTTTAAAAGGAGAATATTTAACCCAATTTCCAGATCCACCAAGGGCAGGTAAAGTAGGGAACCTCAACTACAATAGCAATATGTATAGCAGGTTATTACTAGAAAGAACCCTGAGCCTAGACACCTATGTTTTCACAGTATGGGACTTTTAGGGTTTCCTCGATTCAAGAGATTTGAAATTTTAACCAATTATCAGATAGAGGTTATGTGTTCAACTCTGATACTAGTCACGAATCCATTTTTACCCCAATCTCAATCCCACTACCAAAATAGATAGTATTAAAGGGATTGAAGCGACATTCTTTAAGCGACCATAATATAACACATAGCGTATGTAACAATTGAAATAAAAGTTTTTATTGATATTGAACCAAAATGTTTATAAAAGGGCCCCAAAGGCAACATCATAGAAAAACTAATAGGAAAGAAAAATATCTAGACAAAGCTATAACTTGATTTCAAAATATTTCTCTGTGATGATTTTTTTGGTGTAGTCATTCTTGAGTATAACAGATAGCATAGAGCATATATCATAGTTCTTTAAGGTTTTCCATTGTCTAAATCAAAATTCAGGAACCAAACTCAATGCATGGTCATTGTTTATTATTTTAAAAAACATGATATTGTTTATACTTATACATATATATGTATATATATGTTTGTGTGTGTCTGTATATGTATATATATGTATGTAAGTATATGTATATATATATATATATATATATATATATATATATATAATGTGTGTGTGTATGTGTGTGTGCACGTGTGTGTATGCATGTGTGTGGTGTGTGTGTACCTATGTATATTATATATTGTAGAAAGAACAACTTATAAGGGCTTACATATGAAATAAAACAAATAGTTCAAAACTTTGATTTCTCAATAAGTTAGCATTTAAGTCCAATTTGTAGTGTACTCCAAATGAGGGTTTATCCTTCCCCTCATGTTTATGAAGAGTGGGTGATGAGACCAAAGGAGTTCCACTTAATCCTAAGGAAAAGGGTGAGGTGCCACCTAAGCCAAAGGGAAAGGCTATAAACAAAATTTCCACTTGACCCATATCCAAGGATAGGGGAAAGGATCAAAATAAATGAAAATCAAAAGTGCTAAACTAACCATCTTTATTATGTGCTAAACTATAAGAACAAATGTATAGAAAATCGAAACTCTAGTCCATGGGGAACAAAGTAGCTCATTCAATAAAATATCCAAGTTCCAACAAGAGTACATAAGGGTATAGTGCAATAAAATGAACAAGTCAAGAGGACAATACACATGCCTTTTCTAGATTTAGAGTAACAAAATCCAAGGTGGATTAGTCAAAGGTTTGGATCATTTAATGGTTGATTATATCACATACTTACAATCAATGTTCAAGAATTAGGGTTTCCAAGAAATGAATTATTAGAATAGTATGTTCCTTCTTGACCCTAATGATGATCATTCATCCTAAAATAATTGAACTAGCAACTTGTCAAGATTAACCATCAATTTTAGTTATCAAATACATACAGGTAAGAAAAATCTCCATTAGGTCACGTATTAGAACATCAAGTAACACTTCAATTCCATATTAAGGTTTCAAGTTCACAGAAGGTTATATACTAGTTTCAAAGGTGAGCTTCAACTCTGATTCAAATAGGATTCATGTTAATAAGATCAAGCCTTGATAAAAGATTTTATTATAATTTGTAGAGCACAATATAAAAAGATCATTTTTTAGGGAATTTTTAGAATAGGAGTGGGAATTAGATCTTGATAATAGTCATTCTGAACATGTCTCATTTTCTTTATGAAAATGGACCACTTATACACAATATTTAGAGTGTGCTTCATATTTCTAAGATTTTGAAAAAGTTTACCTCAACAAGAAGATTCTTGACAATTAGCTCCTTGATCCAGAGTCAAGGATGCAACATGTGCACCTCTTATAAGGGTACCTCTAATTCTTGGGCTTTCTGGTGTTGGGTCAAGGTTGGCTCAGCTATGGCTGATGGTTGATTCTAATGTTGACCTAACAGTTATACATTATCCATGTTTTGATGATGACTTAACCATTCCATTCATATGTATCTAATATGTCTATTTGAGATTTATTTCAGGTGTTAGGTACATGAAAAGGATCAATTCAATTAAGCCCTAGCTTGACCAAGTACAACTCAAAAGCAATGCAAATACACTTTTGTAGAAAATGCCCTAAATGACTTAGGACAATTTTTGTAATTATCTGTAATGATTCTATGTCTTGTAACTAAGATGAGAAAAAATCAAGAGCCCTTAAAACAAATGTTTCAGCACTGACATGACAATGTCTAAAATTCATTACAAGGACCTTTGTTGGTCAAGTTTCATCTTTGATAACTTGACCAACACTCTTGATGGATTTTGGGAACTGCCATGGTCGGCCGAGTTTCCCCATGATAAACTCGACTGACATCCTTTCACATGAAAATCAAATTTAAGTTTTTCGCCAAGTTTCATCTAGGCTAAAGTCGACCGTCACTTCAAATTTGCTTTGTCACATAATACTAACAGTCAAGTTTGCTTTATTGAAACTCGACCGATGCTACTATGCATAATGTGTAGAAAAAAATATTTCTAACTATTTAAGTGTTGCAAACATCAAAAATAGATATGTCGCAACACCCTGAATGACTAAAATTGGTTCCTAAGTGCTTCTATTAGCTAGTAGACATCCCCAACTATAAAAAGGGACCCTTAGGCTTCATCCCAAGTTTTCTTCTTATGCTCATGTCTATAGTTGAGTGATTTTGTCTACTAAGAACACCTTTATCTCTCTTTCTTACTAATTAAAAACATCATTATGAGTGAAATAGGTAATTTGTGAGAGAGATACTTCATTGTAATCTTGTGAAGCTCTCAATATTCCCATTCCCCAAACCCATTCTCTTGAACCAAAGTTGGTAAAAACTTCTCCTTGGTGAAGATGAAATTCAAGGTTTAAGATCTGTGAGAAGATAGGGTAATTCCTTCAAGGTGGAGGACTTATTGCAAGAGGGGAGCTCCTTGGTGAAGGTTTCCAACTCGTTGCAAAAGTAGGTAAGCCCTTGTATAGGTCGAAGACTCTTTCTATAAGGATAGTTAAGACCTTGTAAGGTTTATTGGCTCCTTTAATACTTAAAAAGGAATGCTAGGTATGCTTTCCATACAAAAGGAATGTCTGATTGTATCTCTTAAAATGGAATACAAGAAAGGTGAAATGGTTGTAAAATCCTAGAGCTTGACCTCTCTAGGTAGTGGATGTACATTCTCCTAGTTTGGAGTTTATAACCACTATACATAGCTTGTTCATGATCCTATTCAATCTCTCTCATTCTTTCTATGTGTGATTTAATTGCACTCAAAATCAGTATTGTAATCTTAACTCTTGAAGTAATTTGAAGGTCTAATCAATTTTTTTAAGTGTTTTTAGATCTATTCAACCCTTCCCTTTGATCCAGAAGTGATATCAGAGCGGGTCTTATATCATACTTCCACAAGTAGGAGAAGATGGGAGACAACCTCTTAGATTCTCTCAACTTGGAAGGTGGTCTCTCCATGAGACCTCCAATCTTTTACGGCACAAACTTCGTCCATTGGAAGAGTAGGATGCAGTTCTACTTACAGGGGATGAACTAAAAAATGTGGAAAGTGGTCATCCTTCTCTAAAAGGAGTCAGTTGGAGATGTGGCTACTTGGGATGGAGCTACTTTGAATAAATCCCATATGAATGCAAAGGCAATTAACATAATCTATGCATCCCTCACCCCTTTTGAATTCAACTGGATCTCTTCTTGGGTATCGCCTACGAGATATGGAACAGTTGTGCATAACCTATGAAGGGACCAAACAAGTCAAGGAGTCCAAGGTCTACATGCTTATAGGTCTCCTTCATAGCTTTAAGATGGGTAAGATAGAGAGAGTGGTCGAGATGTATTCTAGGCTCAATACTATTGTGGATGGACTTGCTTCTTTGGGCCAACCAATGGATCAAGGCATTATCAACTCCAAGACCCTTAGATCTCTTCCAAAGAGGTGGAAATATGAGGTGGCAATCCATGGTGACCTCCATTAAAGAAAAAAAGAAGCCTTGGTGAGATTTCTACCAAAGAGCTCATTGAGAATGTCCAAGCCTATGAGCCCAGACTTGAAAAGTAAGAAGAAGAGGAAAACCTAGAAGACAAGGAATCAAAGAAGACAGAAGGAAAATGTCTTCAAAGCTCAAGTGGAGGAAACTTTTCTTCAACAAAAACTTACCTGTCAGTCAACTCCTTCCTCAAGTGAAGATGAAGCCCCTAGTGATCATGAAGCTAACTACTCCAAGGGAAAGCACTTCAAGAGAAAGCCCTCCTCCTCCTCTACTCCAAGGTGCTATGAATGTGGTCAAAAGGGACACTACAAGAATGGTTGCCCCAAGGCAAAGAATTCTTACCACAAGAGCATCTCCAAAAAGGAGTAGGACTACAAGAAGGAAAGCAAGTTCAATAGGAAGGACAAGAAGGAAAGAAGAAGTAAAGATGCAGTTCATGCCGCACGGGAGGAGTTGTTACAACCCCAATTTTTGGGTCATTTTGGTGAGGAATGCAATTTTCCTATTAAAGATATTTGAGCAAATAAGGATATAATTTTTTTTGAATAAATGGATTTCATTTACAATAGCCTTGTTGGTTTTTTTGTGGGCTTTATTGGCTATTGGGCCTAATAATAAGGAAATTCAATTAGTAAATGAATAATTGAGAAATGGAGAAAAGAAAGGTGTAGAAACCTCTAGAAGGCAAAAGAATATAATCCAAATTTGGATTTATTGCCTCTTGGGTTCTTTGGGTTCCAAGGAGTCCAAATTTGCAAAGATAATGCAATAAGAAAAGAAAAGATCAATTAAATATTTCTTTATTAAGAAAGAAATTGAAAACACTGATAAAATATGAGAAATAGGCTTTTATAAGAGGATAAAGGCAAATAGATATTCCCCAATATGTGAATCCATGCCTTTAGGATTTATTGAGGTCCAAGGGACCCAAAATAACAAGATAATGGCAAAGGGAAAAGAAATACTAATTAATTTTGGATTAATTAAAGGATAACTTGGGAAAGAAGGAATCCTTCTCATCCATTAGAATTTGTTTCCCAAATTTGGCAAATAGTTAGATAATGACAATATGAATTTCCCCTTAAAATTTGAGATAAAAAGGAGCTTTGGTTTAGGAGATATAAATTTCTCAATTTATCTCCAAAATATGGAATTATTCTGAAAATAGGAAAGGGATTTTCCTTTTGGATGATCGCGCGAGATAGGAATCATTGGATCTTGATCCAAAGCTAATCACTCTTTTTCCAGTTCCACAAGGACTGGGACTCTGCCATTTTACAGAGAGATTTTCCCTCTCATTTTTCTCGTGATCCAGAACATTTGCGAGCCAGTTGTTGATTCCTTTGAGTTCATGAGACGAAACCGAAGGAAACCATCCCTACTTTGTAGGGGATTGGTCACTGTTTGGGAGAATCCCCAATCCAGCAGGGACCTACCCTGACCCTATATATAGGGGAGGGTGAACGAGGGAACTAGCATGCATATTGGATACCCTAAATGCTATGGTGGATCAAGAGGAGTCTTCCTATACGCTCAATTTGAAGAACCACCCTGACCTGCACCCCTATCTTCTCAGCAAGCCTCGCCAGAGTCCGGCGAGTAGGAGGAGGACAAAGCATGGTTGTGGCACACAATTAGAATCGTGGTTGAGTTCAGTGGAGGAAGACAAAGCTCCCTGACCCTTTGGCATGATCGTAGGTGGACGAGATCGAGAAGTCAACTCCCAGGTTGACGGCAGGAGTCATTGTGCTCAGGCACGAGGTAGGAGAAGACCTCGTGGTCTTTTACCAAACTGACCCTCCATGCCTTCAGTCCAAGTAAGGACAATCTTGTTCTTTGTGTTCTTCTGATCACAAAATAGGTGCGCACATCCTTGGCCGTTGGATCCTGAGTGGACCAGCGGACCATGGATCTAGCAATCCTCGTTTTTCTGGAATTAGCAATTAAATCAGTAAAAAGGATTGTACTTACAAAAATCATATCTTTTGTTAGAAAACTCGGATGAGAAAAGTTTATCATGAAAATTGATCATAAAAATACGAAGAATAAGATAAAAATAGTTTGGAAACCTAAATCAGTATCTTTTTCCAAAAGTGTATAATTTGATGGAAGAAATGTTAGTTTGTGGGTAGAAACCCTAATTGATGATAAAGGATAGATTTAGTCTTGCAAATAAGTTAATTTGAGCATTGTTAACTTGGTTAATGATAAAGATGGATCTTAAATTGTTTCAAAAAGGAAATTGCAAGAATTAGGGTTTTAAACCTAATATGATGGTTAATATGCTTAGAAACCCTAAATAGGAGAAAAAGGAAAGAAAAGTACTTATAATCCGAAATTAGGGTTTCATGTTGCTAAAAGATGATCTTAGGATCTTTTGTGAAAGAAAGATGAAATAATTAGGGTTGGTAAGTAATTTTATAGAATTAGGGTTTAAAGTAATAAAAATGAAGTGGAACCCTAATTGTAATCAAAACCCTAAAAAGGACTAGTAACCCTAGGAAACAACTAGGATTAATAAACCATGATGGCTTGATTAATGATAGAAAAATTGGATGCCTATTTTAGGATCAACTTGTGTGTTCTTGCTTGGTTTCTTAATTTGTTGAATTATTTCTGCATTCAAGACAACTCGACATGTATGTGGTTAATTATGGTTAATCACATTAGTTTCCCGAAGAGTTTCTCAAATGATTCATCACATTGAATGCAACCTATCAGTTTGGATGTTCATACTTGCAAATCATAACGCCACTATGATTATTATAATAATAATAGAAGTGTGTATTCTCACACCTACATGCCACCCTAATGGATGATGCCAAAAGGTCAAGCCCAGGAGGGATGACCAATGGGCACCATGAGTGGTGACTCCAGACACCAAGCTCGGGATTGAGAAGGTGGTATTTATAGATTGACTAATAGGCACCATGAGAGGTGACCCCAGGCACCAAGCTCGAGAATGAGAAGGTGGCCTTAAGTCATTGGCAAAAGAGAAACCCTAAGGAGGGTATGCCAGGGTTAGGGCAAAAGTGGTGGAGAATTTCACATGGAAAGTGTAAATTGGTTTGTTAATTAACTTGATTGTGATATTTAGATTGTTAGCCATATTTGTGAAATTTGATTGTTCCCACATACCGACATATTTTGATATGCTGACCGATGTTTTGTTTGTCAGCATTTTAGGTACAAGATTGAAAAGGACAAACAATAAAGTGGCATATGTGGAATTAAATAAGAGTTAAAGTACAAAGAAGGATTAGTTAGAATAGACTATGTATGTGGATAGAAGTAGATATCCAAGTTTTTGAAAAAGGTATGCAAAGTTTTATTTTATACCAATTTTCAGTTTAGTTGGTAGAATTTGATAATTGTTATTAATTATTTGTCAAACCTTTGATCCTGTTAATTGGGATAATGGCTCTAACCTTCGGGTCTCCCTTAATTGGGGGTTACCGGGAGGCAGGGTCGTTACATTTGGTATCAGAGCATAGGTTCCTCATTTAATCTTTAATAATTATTAAATTTTACAAACTCCGTAGAACCCAAGGGAGTTATTAGAGGATTTTCCAAAAGACAGAGGTGTCTAGAAAAGGATCACGTCTGGGGCCTGGCAATATTTTCCTCTGCACCGCTAGTCAAAATACAAGGACTCCCGGATTAGTGTGACTTCCTGGCCAATGTCTCAGGATTTGACTCAAAATAAGATACATTTAGGACTCTCTCATCTTGTTCATCCCTTCTCAACTCAAATGATATTAAGGACCTTAAGGATTAGGGTTTTCTCTCTTTTCCTCACCCTCTTGAGGTATGGGCAAGGTTGATAAGGATTAAGGAATCCTCCACCAAATTAATGAAAAGCATGTAAATAAGATGTCATGGACATAAGCTTAATAGTTTAAGCGTAAACTAAAGAATAGATACATGCTTAGGTCATATGACATGAGTTGTCATTGCCCTCAGGAGAGACCTGAGGCTGGACCTCCTTGTCAGGAGGATGAGTAGAGAGAGTTGGTCATGGAGGTAGAGATCCCCATTTTAAGTAGAGACCTGGCACATCCTTTGTGGATGATGCTAACCCTAACCCTAAGTGGTGGTGACATGATGAGTTAGATGTCATGATATAACAGGTATGTGGACATGCTTTCGGATGCCCATGACGATATGAGCCATATGAGGTTGGATGATTGAGTGCCTTTGGCGAACCAACCCTGGGAAGGGTCATGCATGTTTGAGTGAAGGATAGCTCCTTCATTAATAAGGTTAGAGAAGAACCTATAGAAACCCTATGAGCATATGCGAGTAGGGCATAGCATGCACCCAGAGTACGTCTGTAGTGCAGTAGGTTGAAACCCTGGCCAGAAGGGCATGATGGAAGGCTTATGACATAAGCATAAGGGGCTATGGATAATCTTTAGCAAACATAAGTTTGAACTGAGGCTTCACCCATGTAGGGGTATGCTTAGGAGCTTGATCCTCCATGGAGAGAGGACCTCTAGTAGCAAGTCTATTTGTAGGGTTAGCTCTAGAGAGAGAACATGAACTGAGCTAGAAGGTTGAAAGTTTAGACTCCAGGTTAGGAGAAACCCTGAGAAGTTGAGAATGATGCGACCTAAGTGGATGGTTTCCGTTGCCTCATGAATGATCCTTGGAGGCTGAGGGTATCTCGGTTTCCTTCAGAGGAACAAAACCCTAGAGAGAGGATGAGGCTGTTGGTACCTATGGTATAGGTGTTTACCTTCTGAGTTAGGAAGAAGAGTTCCTTACACCCTGAAGAGGTTTAGTAACAGGTTGTGAGGCGTTATACCTTGTTGGTTGTCCTTGAGGAGGACTCCACTCTGAAGTGTTGTTCAAGTAGAAGGATCATGGGAAGTGCATTCATATCTTGTACATGCTTGGTTGGTGGTTAAAAGGTTGAGCATGCAGTGGGACATCTAAAAAGTGAACCTCAGGTTCCTAGGTATAAGAGGGGAAGTGGTGTACCTGATGCTCATGATGAGATTTGAGTTTCTATAAATTCTAGCATGATACTCCTCATGTTTAGAGGGAAGGGAAACCCCCTTAAGTTTAAGGTATGTTTGATGAACCCTCACAGCTAAGTTGGTGACATGGGCATGTTTGTTCTTGGTCCAATGTTTAGGAGTGAGAACAAGTATGACCTAGCATGGTTTAGTGGATGGTCTGCTTGTGCCTTAGTAACTTGACAGGGTTAAGCATGCTCATGTGGATGAAAACCCTAGACATAAGGGTGTTTGTGACCTTTGTTACCAAGATGTGGTTTCCTCCCATCCTGGGAGAGAGACCCTTTGTAGGGTGTATACCAGTTTTTGTTGGTTTTGAGGTAACCTATAGAGGTCTCATAGGATCTTGAGAAGCTAAGTGAAGAGTACATGGTAAGAGAATGAACCTGTAGACCCATAGATAACCATCTCTAAGTGCATGTGGATTTGTTACCATGGAGGTAACCGGTATGGGGCCTGACCAAGGTAGGCAGGTCACCATGACCCCTATGAAAGGATGAAAGTCATCCTAGGAATGCAGAGAGAGATGATGGAGTTTTGGATAAGGTTCTAAGTTTACCATGTACTATGTTAGAATCCTAAGTCTATCCTAGGGTCAGGTAGGGATAAGACCCGATGAAAGTAGGAGTTGCCTAATTCCCTATTTGCACATGACCATAGGGTCAGGAGGTAATAGCTATCATTGTTTGAGGGCCAAGGGTTAGGAGATTGATCACTTTCATGAACTCATGAGAACCAAAGGGCAGATGAGGAGGGCACTCTCTAGATGTATAAGGGAAGAGGGATGACCCCAAAAGTGTCAGCACCCTACAGACCTAGAGGAGATGACCAAGGATTGGGTGGTGACCCAAGTAGGTTCGAGACCAGTTTTACATGGAAGTAACTTTGATATCATGATGTTTGTGATGTAGAGACATATGTTGCACGTTTCAACTTAGATTTGAAGGTGTACTGGCAAGGTGGGATGTGCCATCTCTACTCTTGGAATGGGAAGAACTTTGTATTTGGACTGCAGCCAAATGCTTATTTCCTCTTGTTATGGGAGTGAGAGATAGGACAATACACATGCCATACACCAAAGATACAGATGATGTGAGTTGGAATGTTGCTATGAGGTATGAGGACAGAGATGATAACATACCCTTATGGAGTGAATGATACATGGATGGTTTGCAAACACTAAGAATATTAAGGTAGTCATCTTGTGAGGATGTTTTATCATGAGCTATGTGGGACTTGCAAGTTATACAAGGTTGAGTTTGATAACCAAGAGGATGAGCTCAGAGTTTTCTTGATGAATACAAACTTAGAGTCCGAGACGAGATGATAAGTGAAATACATGGAGGTGTATGTCTTCAACATTACCTTATACCTAAGGATGTGAAGTGGTAATGGATGCTCTGGTTGAGATGCAACTGCCTAGTTCAGTTAGAAACCAAAAGAGGCTGTTAGGTTAGCCCTAAGTTTGAAAAAGAAGATATGTTTGGCTAACACTCAGATGTAACAAGATCTGTTGAACAAGTTAATGGTTGTTTGGTTAGCCTATGCCTTGATGCAATAAAAGGATGGTGGTAGAACCTCAGATACACTTCTCTGGAAAAGAAGGTGAAGAAACCCTAATTAGAGTGGTTTAGGGTTCTGACGAATCGATCTTGAGGAATTATGACATACAGGAGATCATGATTTAAGATCACCATACACCGTGGTACTATGAAGATAATAAGTGATAGTAGTACATGGGATGATTAAGATGAAGTTGCACGTGGCTGGTCACCATGCAAGCCGGGAGGTGAAGGATGAACACCAATAACCCAGTGTATTGATATAGAGAATAAAAGAGTCCCCGAGAGGGAATGGGATTTCATCACTATAGATGTTGTGGTAAATCTCCCCTGGACCAAGGAAGGTCAATACGCAATATGGGTTATGGTAGATTGCCTTACCTAGATGACATGAGAAAGATAGAATACTGTCAAGGGACGGATCCGGTTGAACTGTATAGAGAGGGTTCAACTACACCATGATGTGAGTTTAAAAGTTCTTGAGTATAACCTAAAGGTTCACTCCCATAAGGTGGAAGTAGATACATGAAGGACTCGATGTGAGTACAACTTATCACCCCTAACTAATGGTTAGTATGATCCAGATAAGAGGGTCTGATGAGAGCATGTGTGCTCATTCAGGGTGATACATGGGGGGCAGTTCTTGCCCTATGAGAGATGTGATGATAACCACCATAGCCAGTATCAGGATGTAAAGAAGCTCTACAAGGGAGGTTGTGTCAATCACCACTTCATTAAGATGATGTTGGTGAAGGGGCCTCGTGAAGGTCAGAAAAGAACCACAATGTGTGCAGATGAAGTCGCTTTGATCATGCAATGGATGAAAGAGAGCCCAGAGGCGACATGAGTCGTGAGCTGATGCAAAGCAGACTGACATGCAGTTCACTGTGGGAGAGTATATGATGTGAAAATCCGACCCCTCTAAGTTATAGCTAAGAGAGCTGAGTCCCAGCTGCATGGTCCATTTGAGATGGATTGGTGGAGATGGTTGTGTTTAGCCTTACCCCTCAGGATAGCATGATGTATAATGTGTTCCATGAGTTTGATATAGAGCACTATGTGAGGTACCCAAGCCATGTGCTGAGCCCAGAACCTGTACAACTTTATGAGAGGCTCAAATGTCCTGAGTCACCTATGAGGGTACAATATACCAAGGTAAGAAAGAACTCAGATGGAAGAATATGAGATGATGAAGGTTCTTGGGAAGCACCATGGAAAGGGGTGAAGCCACATGGGAGCCATGATGGACATAAGAAAGGCTTATCCTGTTTGTTTGTGTGCCTGGTGGAATTTTGAGGGCAAAATTCTTATAAGAAGGGAAGGATGTTACAACCCAAATTTTTGGGTTATTTTGGTGAGGAATGTAATTTATCCTATTAAAGATATTTGAAAAAATAAGGATATAATTTGTTTTGAATAAATTGATTTCGTTTATAATTGCCTTGTTGGTTGTTTTGTGGGATTTATTGGCTATTGGGCCCAATAACAAGGAAATTCAATTAGTAAATGAATAATTGAGAAATGGAGAAAAGAAAGGCGTAGAAACCTCTAGAAGGCAAAATAATATAACCCAAAGTTGGATTTCGTACCTCTTGGGTTCCTTGGGTTCCAAGGAGTCCAAAGTTGCAAAGATAATGCAACAAGAAAAGAAAAGATCAATTAAATATTTCTTTATTAAGAAATAAATTGAAAACAATGATAAAATATGAGAAATAGACTTTTATACGAGGATAAAGGCAAATAGATATTCCCCAATATGGGAATCCGTGCCTTTAGTAATTCTTTTAGGTCCAAGGGACCCAAAATAATAAGATAATGGCAAAGGGAAAAGAAATACTAATTAATTATGGATTAATTAAAGGATAACTTGGGAGAGAAGGAAGCCTTCTCATCCATTGGAATTTGTTTCCCAAATTTGGCAAATAGTTAGATAATGACAATATGAATTTCCCCTTAAAATTTGAGATAAAAAGGAGCTTTTCTTAAGGAGATATAAATTTCTCAAATCATCTCCAAAATATGGAATTATTCTGAAAATAGGAAAGGGATTTTCCTTTTGGATGATCGCGTGAGATAGGACTTGTTGGATCTTGATCCAATGCTGATCGCTTTTTGTCCAATTCCACAAGGACTGGGACTCTACCATTTTACAGAGGGATTTCCCTCTCGTTTTTCTCGTGATCCAGAACGTTTGTGAGCCAGCTGTTGGTTCCTTTGAGTTCATGAGACGAAACCAAAGGAAACCATCCCTACTTTGTAGGGGATTGGCTGATGTTTGGGAGAATCCCCAATCCAGCAGGGACCTACCTTGACCCTATATATAGGGGAGGGTGAACGAGGGAACCAACATGCATATTGGATACCCTAAATGTTGCGGCGGATCGAGAGGAGTCTTCCTATGCGCTCAATTCGAAGAACCACCCTGACCTGCACCCCTATCTTCTCGGCAAGCCTCGCCGGAGTCCGGTGAGTAGGAGGAGGACAAAGTGTGATCGTGGAACACAATTGGAACTGTGTCGAGTTCGGTGGAGGAAGACGAAGCTCCCTGACCCTTTCACATGATCGTAGGTGGATGAGATCTAGAAGTCAACTTCCAGGTTGACCGCAGGAGTCACTGTGCTCGGGCGTGAGGTAGGAGAAGACCTCGTGATCTTTTACCAAACTGCCCCTCCATGCCTTCAGTCAATGTAAGGACAATCTTGTCCTTCACATTCTTCTGATCACAAAATAGGCACGCACATCCTTGGTCGTTGGATCCTGAGTGGACTAGCGGACCATGGATCTAGCGATCCTCATTTTTCTGGAATTAGCAAATAAATTAGTAAAAAGGATTTTAATTACAAAAATCATATCTTTTGTTAGAAAACTCAGATGAGAAAAGTTTATACATGAAAATTGATCAGAAAAATACGAGAAATAAGCTAAAAATAGTTTGGAAACCTAAATCAGTATCTTTTTACAAAAGTGTATATTTTGATGGAAGAAGTGTTAATTTGTGGTAGAAACCCTAATTGATGATAAAGGATAGATTTAATCTTGCAAATAAGTTAATTTGAGCATTGTTAACTTGGTTAATGATAAATATGGATCTTAACCTGTTTTGAAAAGGAAATTGCAATAATTAGGGTTTTAAACCTAATATGATGGTTAATATGCTTAGAAGCCCTAAATAGGAGAAAAAGGAAAGAAAAGTACTTATAATCCAAAATTAGGGTTTCATGTTGCTAAAAGATGTTCTTAGGATCTTTTTGTGAAAGAAAGATGAAATAATTAGGGTTGGTAAGTAATTTTATAAAATTAAGGTTTAAAGTAATAAAAATGAAGTGGAACCCTAATTGTAATCAAAACCCTTAAAAGGACTAGTAACCCTAGGAAACAACTAGGATTAATAAACCACGACGGCTTGATGAATGATAGAAAAATTGGATGCCTATTTCAGGATCAACTTGTGTGTGCTTGCTTGGTTTCTTAATTGGTTGAATTGTTTCTGCATTCAAGATAGCTCGACAGGTATATGGTTAATTATGATTAATCACATTAGTTTCCCGAAGAGTTTCCCGGATGATTCATCACATTGAATGCAACCTATCAGTTTGGATGTCATACTTGCAAATCATAAAGTCACTATGATTATTACAATAATAATAGAAGTGTGTATTCTCGCACCTATATGCCACCCTGATGGATGATGCCAAAAGGTCAAGCCCAGGAGGGAAGACCAATGGGCACCATGAGTGGAAACCCCAAACACCAAGCTCGAGATTGACAGGGTGGTCTTTATAGATTGACTAATGGGCACCATGAGAGGTGACCCCAGGCACCAAGCTCGGGAATGAGAAGGTGGCCTTAAATTATTGGCAAAAGAGAAACCCTAAGGAGGGTATGCCAGGGTTAGGGCAAAAGCGGTGGAGAATGTCACATGGAAAGCATAAATTGGTTTGTTAATTAACTTGATTCTGATATTTAGATTGTTAGCCATATTTGTGAAATTTTGATTGTTCCCACATACCGGCATATTTCGATATGCTGGCCGACATTTTGTGTGTTGGCGTTTTAGGTACAAGATTGAAAAGGACAAACAGTAAAGTGGCATATGTGGAATTAAATAAAAGTTAAAGTATAAAGGAGGATTAGTTAGAATAGACTCCGTATGTGGATAGAAGTAGATATCCAAGTTTTTGAAAAAGGTATGCAAAGTTTTATTATATACCAATTTTCAATTTAGTTGGTAGAATTTGATAATTGTTATTGATTATTTTTCAAACCTTTGATCCTGTTAATTGGGATAATGGATCTGACCTTCGGGTCTCTCTTAATTGGGGGTTACCGGGAGGCGGGGTCGTTATAAGAGTCTTCTTCTAGTGAAAGGAGAATATTACCTTTCTCTCATGTCCTCAACTAGTGAAGACATATGTGAGGTAAGTGAGGTAATCTTTAATGGACTATCTAAAGAGTCTGTCGTTGACATTATTAATGTTTCCCCTTCTTCTTACTCTAATTGCAAATCTAAAAGAAAATCTTAGGGAAAACCATTGATGATCTTTATGCTGAAATTAATTTTCTTGAGCAAAATGAGAAAGTTGATCTTGATAACATAGATTATTTGCAAGGTCAATTTCTTGAACTTGAATTGAAATACAATGGAGTTGAGGTAGAAAATGGTACTGATCTTAAGAACATCAATAGTCTCCAAGATAAAAACCAAACTTGCCTTAATGAAATTGTGTTGATTAGATCTAAATATGACAAGCTTCTGGCCAAGTTTAATGATCTTAAACATATATGTGATGGCACTAAAGATAAAAATAGAATCTATCTAGATGAGCTTACTATGCTTAGATCTGAAAATGCTAGATTGCTTACTAAAGTAAATGATTTTGGATCTAGACCTGTATTGCCTAGTATAGTTGGTCTTTCTTTAGAAAAAGATCCTTATCTTATTAAAGCCCACTGTTTAGAGAAGACTAGATTGAAGAATAGATGGAAGAAGGAGGGTGCTCGTGTTTTGTTGGCCTCCAAAAAAAGATCGAGATAGGTCTAGGGAGGAGCATATGAGATTGATGGAGTTTATATCGGTGGTGGAGAGGGTAGGATTAGGGCTTTAGTAAGTCACTACTCCTTGACTGAGATGCAGTGGAGGTGGGGTGCCATTTCACCCAAGGCTTCCCATGTAATGAATCTACCCCTCATTAGGGTCAGACTATGGAGAGGGTAGTGAAAAGAAGAGGAAAGTTGAGGGAAAGTGGGTGTCTAGATACCAGTAGCTAGGATGAAAACCCAATTACTGTAACACTCTCCAAAGTAGGTGTAATTGGAAGATGACTACGGAGCCTCTAGATCGAGATCCAAGGGTGGTCAGTGGTTGCCAAAAAATCAAAAGCATGCCCTTGGTCCTGACTAAGGGTCACACATTAAATGTCACACATTAACTCAAATCAATCACTCACTTAGGAAACTTTTGCCCGATTCCTCCAACCTTCAAAAATCCATAACTCATAAATTACTACTATAAATTCAACATAATTTTGGGCACAATTTCATACTCAAGCAACATCTATATGGAAAAAAAGAAACCAAATAAGTTTGTTCAACCACTCAAGTAAATTATTCATGAATAATATCATGAAAAGATATATTCCTTAAAATTGATTGCCATAATTTTATCCAAAAAAACTTACTCACCTTCATAATTGATACTATTTCTTTCCAACTTCTAAAACATTACTTATTGCTCACAAAATCCTTGAATTGGTAAACAATGCACCAAAGCCAATAAATTTACCAAAAGTGTTTTTATTACTTGGATTTTCTTCAACATGTCACTAAAATTCCTCAAATCATGCCATTACTTTTCATTTCTCCAAGTTGAGAGTCATCAAATATATATTATTTATTTAATGATGAAGTGGAGTCAAAAAAAGGAATAATGAGTGCAAGGGAAGGTAAAAATAATAATTTGGTATAGTAATATGTGAACATACACGTAATCACATCTTTCATCCTTAGAGGGAGTTTTGTCCTCAAAATTCAAAATTTCTCAAAAGAATGTGACGGTATACTCCATGTTATATTATTTTCCAACCTCAACATTATAGTCATGGCATAGTCAAGAGGTTACACTTAATATTGCATTGATAAATTAGAGGACAAAAGATCATAGTTCAACAATTCTAGAGTAATGTCTAATTTTCATTCATATCAATACTGAGTAAAGATCAAGATTGAGAGTCTAGATTAAACATCATGGGTCAAAAGTTCACGGTTAGGGTATTATGTCCAATTAGATATTAAAACCATCATAAACATTATTCTCATCCAATAAAGAATCGATATTTTGATTTCAAAAATATTTCAAGCCCAAATCTAGGGCCAATGATAGAAAAATTGGATGACGAGTTTGTAGGTTGACAAGATAGAACCCTCAGATTCAAGTGTAGAGACATTTTAAAATCAAATATTGATCAAGTAAATATGCGACTCAAGGTCAAGATTCGAATATCAAATATTTTGGGTCCAATCATTCAAGGCTAGCGTTTCCATTCCTATTTAGATCCTAGGTGTGATCATTCATCCATAAACAACAATCTAGCAACTTTCTAAGATATCAATATCAACTTTATTATCAAGGATGTTAGAGGTTGATGAATGATCTAGACACCTAAGTCTTTTTTGAAACTTAACCCTATGTATACGTTCAACTTTACCATCCTCAAGATTATCATCAAGTCAAGATTTGAGATTCAGGTTTCAATAATATTTAAAGACATGAGCTTTGGGTCAAATAGTTCGAATGGCAAGAAGTAATCAACTTCTCCTATTTTCTAATATTCCAAAATAGGTGATTTCAAATAATATCCAAATGGGGATGGGATATAGGTCATGTAAAATCATCATTTAGATAACCCCATTTCCAACATATTTATTTGAAGAATATTTGGTTGGCATGTGTGTATCCATACCACTAAAATATTCAGGAAGAGAAAACATATAGAATCATGCTTACAATTATATCTTAAAAATGTGTAAGCATCAATCGTTCATATTTGACCATGATTTGAAATTTCTAGAGTATTTGAGTGTCATGATTTATTATTTGCTCTCAAGGACGAACTAAGGATTAACTAAGGGGTGCATAAGGAACAAATATGTGAATTTTGGCTCCTCAATATCTAGTCCATCCTAAGATATGATCTAGATATAATATGCCAAAAAATGTAAAAATTAGTCTACTTGAAAGGCATTATAGTTAACAGGGGCCTTTCAACTTCAAGAGATTATGTATATGATCTCTCACTTGGAGTAAATCATCATAATGAAGATATGGACTTCACTTTAAGTTTAGCATGGTTGCATTATTCAAAGGGTACATCAATTTTCATAATGGAGTTCCAAGTCAAAAAGATAATGGCAACATACCTACAAGTTTAGTCATTTTTTACAAATTAGTTCAAATTTTAGTTTTTTCTCATCTTAGGCTACCCACAATCAAGGGAATAAGGCTCAAATTAGGACACATTACTAGACAAAGAGAGAAAGATGGGAAATAATCCTAGTTCATTCTAATCGGGTGTCTAGGGTAATCCTTAGGCCATGTTTGGTTGGTAGTAAGGGATTAGTGTAGGTTGATAAGTCAGGAAGGATACGATAGCATATGATGTGATAGAGGATGATGATTACTTTGAGGTATTTGGATGCAACACATGTTAGCCCTTGGGATTGAATCAGATCATAGCAGAACACCATCATAGTCAATTTTGATGCTTCATCTACAAATAGCAAAAACCAATAACTCATTTCTACAAGCAGAATAAACTAATTTCTCATTTATACAACAACCCTCTGATAAGCATATTTAGTTCTTGATGATTGTTCTTGTATAAATCACATGTAGGCACTTGAAGATTCCAAAACCTCAAAGACAATGAAGTGTGTGACATTGTTCCATTTAGCAAGGGGCTCGTATCCTTTCATTCTCAAAATGTAGTTGAATCCCAAGAGAACATCTTTTAAATACGGATTCCAATGTAAACAAATATAAAATTGACACATAGAAACTTCAAAATGTTGGGACTGTGACAGAGAAGCATAGAAACAAAGATAACAATTTTTTGAGATGTTGAAAAGAATTATACCCATGCATGAGGGGAGAGGTTGGAAGATGAAAACAACTAGAGTCAAGTAGTCAGACAACTTTGGTTGTGGAATACAAAGATGAGTTATTTATTGTGGGTGGGGGGAGGGAGGTGAAGTTGACCTTAGACATGCACTCCATGTGACATCACGTCTATCCGGGAGGCATGTTGGAGTCATCAATGGTCTTACTCTCCATCCACATTCCCATGTATAACACACCAACGATGGTGTATGTGGCTTGAACTGAGATAGTGGTGGCGGTTGTGGTGGGCGGGGGTGCCTGGATAGAACAGTCTGTGGAACCCTGGGGAGCGAGTGGTGTGGTGGAGGATGGGGTCTTGGTAGATGTGGAGGACGGAGGAGTGGGTTTGGAGGAGTGAGATGTGGATTTAGAGGAGTGAGGTTGTGTATTCATTGAAGTCAATGTGTAGGAGTAGATCATGTTGCCTTATGGTTGTGTGTCATCGGTAGAGAGAGACCTACAATTGAGTGGTGTACCAGTCTTCATTGAGGAAGTGAGTCTTAATTTCTAAGTAGGGTCCATGTGGAAAAAGTACGTCGTCATGTGGTCATTGGAGGCAATGAAGCAAGAGGAATGCAACAACACTAGGAGTAGTGGTGTCGCCAAGAGAGCTACTATTAGAGTAGCAAAGATAGATTTTGTCGCTCCCAACAAGGACAAACTATGATAATGGACACTGGTTGAATGTAAGCACTTGGTAAGCTGAATCCAGGAGGTAGTTGTCTCCACAAAAATTACAACGGAGGCGAGGGAAGAAGAATGGGAAGTGGAAAAGAAACTTAGCCATGTCAAGAAGAGGGAAGGCATTCAACAGTTGGGGTCGAGAAGAGTTGGACATCAAGAGGATGTACAGTGTGTATGTTTTGCTACTCCTAAGGGGTGGAACATGTTTATCTTGCTCATGTAGGACTTTTGTGCGTTGGATTGAGACCACAATGTGAATTTTGTCAAAACAAAATGGGACTGTACATGTTTATCGGATTGAAAACCAATCCTAATCTCAACCCCTCAAACCAAATGGGGCCTTAGAGAAGGTATGAGATAAGATGATTGAAGATATTCTAGGGTTTTAAAGGAGAACCTTTGGGTCCACTTCTGGATCCTCCTAGGCCAGATAGAGTGGGTAACCTTAGCCATTGTAGTGAGATGGATATGAGTTGACTATTAGTCAGAGTCCCAAGCTAGACACCTCGGTTTGCACCATTATGGACTTTTAGGGTTTCCTTGGTTAAAGATGTTTGAAATTTTAACTAATTGTCACATAGATGTTATGGTGCTAGTAAGGTACCTAACAATGAAAAATAGTCAAGTCATACCTAAATTTTTGTAGTTAGTTTCATATGACACATAGTAGCTTAGTCCTTGTAGAACCATTATGGTGGGTAGTAAAGGCTAGAGAGTCTAGACATTTTTTCATGAGTAAACAAGTTAGAGTAGATATTTTAAATTAACCATCAAGTTATTTAGCCTTTGAGGTCAGATGTGGTGAGTTGTGTAGTATAAAAATAATAAGTCTGAAAGTCATTAGGGGTCCAAGTCTACCCTAAGACTTGTACGATGAGGCCTCTCTCTAGATATGGTGGCTTTATATGTTGAAGTACACCTCATGTGAGTTCATGGGAATAATGATTAAGAAAATGATATCTTGGTAACTTTTTGAGGTTGATTTAGATACTAAGGTTTTTATTTCATAATATGTTTACTATATTCCATAGATATTTTCATGTTTATCTTATGATTGAGTTGTATATCCGTTTACATAAAGTGTTATGACAACTTTGCTTTACTATTTAAAGATATCATTTTTATTTAATGATGGTTAGTAGAGGATTTCATTCACTAAGTTGTTACTTCACCTCTCTACTCCAAAACATAGGTTAATTGGAGCTTATGAAGATCTTATATGCCTTTAGAGAAGTCCTATCATAGAGTCTGGAAGTATAGGAATTCTATTTGGTGTCTATCAAAGTATACTTTAGGTCATTAAGTTTGTGAAAGAGGTTGTATCTAGTATAAGTGTGTATATTTTCTTCTCATGCTAGTGTCTGAAGAAAGTGTATATCTCCTTCTATAATTGTTGTAGGAGAGTTAATATGACAAGATAAACCATGTATTTAGTTTATGCAAATAAAGTTCCATATTATATCTTGATAACTCTTGTGTAATGAAATGGTTTCAATTGGTTGCAGTTAAACAAAAAACTAGAGGTAATTATATTAGTCTAGTTTGATCCTAATATCACGTCCTAACCTCATGATCTAATTATAATTGTGAGATTAGGTGTGATAACACATTATCGATGCTAAAGTTGAGTTTACATGAACCATAAATTTTAAGATTTTGATTCATAAGTGTGACAAGTAAGAGGGTGCATAGTGTCATCTCTAGGAAGTTTGTGTATTTTGGTAGCATGGTAAACTGTTATATTTTTAAATGGACAAGTATCAAGCTACTCGTAAATTTATTATTGGATATCCCATCCAAGTATTTAGTGGAAGGATGGATGAGATATATGTATTTGATGTGTTGGTGATAAACTATTTCCTGATAGAAAAGGTTGTCAAAATGGGGGAAAAGATACAAAATTATCTTCTTTTGATACTTAGTATGATTCATGATTAATATGAGTGATGTTATTATAGTTACATTTCATAAAATATGATAGTGAATATATCCATTGACAACTTGCTCGTTGGAAGCAATGATTACCTCTATTTGCACCTTAGTCTAAAATGAAAGAAGAACCATAACTTTATTATTTTTGTTTGAACTTGTTGAGGATGAGTTAGAGTACTAAATGTTGTATTTGAGTAATACATTTTGTAAACTTATAGTTATAGTAATACACATTTTATTTTGAGTAATGTACTTAGTAAGATGAATAAGTTGTGTTGAATTCTAAATGAAGAGAATTAAAGAATACAAGAAATAACATAAAGATTGAAATATTTGCACATATGCGAGATGTGTAAACAATATAACTATAAGATCTAGAAAAAATCATGAAGTTGATCATGCAGTGTGGATAATTTATGTGTAACCTTGTGCAAACATTGATAAGCATAAAGTTAGAAAGAGAGGTTATAAATCATACAAAACAAGTTCAAAATTGACTAATATAGTGAAGAAATGAATTAGATGAAAAGCCTAAGTATGAGAAAAAACAAGTTAAAGGAACATTAAGAAATAAATGATGGAACCTTTTAATGATCAAGTAGGAATGATAACATGAATTTGAGTTAGTTGTGTTTGATCGAGGTACACTTAGAAACATTATTGGATGGGATATTTATGTTATTATGTTTATTTCATTATGAAATGAAATAATTTTATTTTATTGTGGTTCTATACCTTCCAAAATGAATTCAAATGTATAAGATTGGTTTTGACTAGAAATAAGTAGTTATTCCCAGTAAGTAAGTGAAGAAAATGTATAAAGCCAAATACATAGAAACTAATAGTTTAGTGGCAAAGAGTGATTATGTCTAATATGTGATTGAGATCGTATAAAAGTGTTACATATTTCTTTTCCATGGTTCATTATACAATCTATGATTGTTCTATTAAATGATAAAAGAATTATAACTTTGAGACATTTAACCATAATTAATTGTCTCTAATCAGAACCTAATGATAGTAATTAATGTTTTGAATATTTTTGTTCAAACATAATATTGAATTACTTAGAATAATTATAAAACCAAACCACTAAAGTAACAAGGGTGGAACTCTAGTTAATCCACTTGGAGGGGCGTCCTAATTGTTTTGTAAGTAGCTAATGGATATCCCAAGTGAAAGTGACCTACCTATTATTTAAAATACAATCAAATAAAATTTACTTGGATATGATATGAAAATAACTTGATTTTCTCAAAATACGGATATCTAAATTATATTAGATGTCTAGAGTAAAAAAAATTCCTAGATAGATGCAACTCTCAAACCTAAAAACAAACTTGAGTTTTCAAAACTTAAGTTGAGCAACCAACAAATTTTGATTGGTTTAGGATAATCTTAGATACTTTAACTATATTTTGAAAAAAAACCACAACTATTCAGTGTGTAATACCCGCCCAAATGATCTATGATAACTGTCATGGTCGGTCCTTCCTCGTCAACTCACAAAACCCTTCGACACTGGTGTGGAAACCATAGTGAAAAGTAGAGGCTGCATTAGGTGAAAGGGAACGACGAATGAAGCTTACCAGTAGCCATTTATTTCTCTTCCTACCACGACACAAAGTTCTTGTGTTTGAGCCCTCAAACCTAATATATGAATTGCAGAATTATTTTGTTAGATCTCTCCCACCATCCTAATTTCACTTTTGTGATCTCTCTCTCTCTCTCTCTTTCTTTCCGTTGCACCAGCAACACCACCTTTAATCAAATCATTTACAATCCTTTTTCTTACAATCCATTCACTTCCAGGGTTCTAATAGAGGATCTGGAGGAATCTTATCCTGAGCAACCTTAGCCTTATCCGTCTATGAAACTGTGTGAGGGAAATAAGTAAGGATTCAGGTGAAAATGAGAGGCTGCATTAGGTGAAAAGGAATGACAAACTGAGCTTACCAATATCCATTCTTACTCTTCCAGCAATGACACGATGCACTTGTGTTTGAGCCCTCATACCTAATATATGATGTGTGGAATTATTTTGTTAGATCTATCCCACCCTCTGAGTTTCACTTTTGTGATCTCTCTCTCTCTCTTTCTTTCCGTTGCACCAGTAGCACCACCTTTCATCAAACCATTTACAATCCTTTTGCTTACAATACATTTGCTCCCAAGGTTCTAATAGAGGATCTGGAGGAACCTTATCCTGAGAAACCTTAGCCTTATCTACCTCTGAAGATGCATGGGGGGAGTAGAATCAGTAAGGATTCAGGTGAAAAGGAGAGGCTGCATTAGATGAAAGGGAACGACGAACGGAGCTTACCAGTGCCATTTCTTTCTCTTCCAGCCACAGCGCGACGCGCTTCTGTTTGAGACATATGACCTAATATATGACGTGTGGAATTATTTTGTTAGATCTCTCCCACCCTATGAATTTCAATTTTGTTATCTCTCTCTCTCTTTCTTTCTGTTGCACCCGTTGCACCACCTTTCATCAAATCATCTACAGTCCCTTTTCTTACAATCCATTCACTCCTAGGGTTCGAATAGAGGATCTGGAGGAACCTTATCCTGACCAACCTTAGACTTATCTGCATCTGAAGCTGTGTGGGGGGAGTAGAATCAATGAGGATTTAGGTGAAAAGGAGAGGGTGCATTAGGTGAAAGGGAACAACAAAAGGAGCTTACTAGTAGCCATTTCTTTCTCTCCCAGCCACGACATGGCACACTTGTGTTTGAGCATGCAGACCCAATATATGATGTGCGGAATTATTTTGTTAGATCTCTCCCACCCTCCAAGTTTCACTTTTGTGATATCTTTCTCTCTCTTTCTTTCTGTTGCGCCAACAACACCACCTTTCATCAAATCATTTGCAATCCTTTTTCTTACAATCCATTTGTTCCTAGGGTTCTAATATAGGATTTGGAGGAACCTTATCCTGAGAAACCTTAGCCTTATCAACCTCTGAAGCTGTGTGGGGGGAGTAGAATCAGTAAGGATTCATGTGAAAAAGAGTGGTTGTATTAGGTGAAAGGGAATCACAAATGGAGCTTACCAGTAGCCATATCTTTGTCTTCCATCCACAACGTGATGCTTGTATTTGAGCCCTCAGACCTAATATATGATGTGTAGAATTATTTTGTGAAATCTCTCCCACCCTTCGAGTTTCACTTTTGTGATCTCTCTCTCTCTTTATTTCCATTTCACCAGTAGCACCACCTTTCATCAAATCATTTACATCCATTTTTCTTACAATCCATTCACTCCCAAGGATCTAATAGAGTATATGGAGGAACCTTATCCTGAGCAACCTTATCCTTATTTGCCTCTGAATTTGCATGGGGGAGTAGAATCAGTAAGGATTCAGGTGAAAAGGAGAGGCTGCATTAGGTGAAAGGGAACGGCGAACGGAGCTTACCAGTAGCAATTTTTTTCTCTTCCAGCCACGGTGAGGTGCGCTTGTGTTTGAGCCCTCAGACCTAATATATGATGTGTGGAATTATTTTGGTAGATCTCTCCCACCCTCTGATTTTCACTTTTGTGATCTCTCTCTCTCTCTCTGTTGCACCAGCAACACCACCTTTCATCAAATCATTTACAATCCTTTTTCTTACAATCCATTCGCTCCTAGAGTTCTAATAGAGGATCTGGAGGAACCTTATCCTGAGCAACCTTAGCCTTATCCACCTTTGAAGCTGCGTGGGGTTAGTAAAATCAATAAGGATTCAGGTGAAAAGGGGTGGCTGCATTAGGTGAAAGGAAACAACGAACGTAGTTTATCAGTAGCCATTTCTTTCAGCCACGGCACGGTGTGCTTGTGTTTAAGCCCTCAGACCTAATATATGATGTGCAAAATTATTTTGTTAGATCTTTCCCATCCTCTAAGTTTCACTTTTTTGATCTCTCTCTCTTTCTTTCCATTGCACCAGCAACACCACCTTTCATTAAATCGTTTATAGTCCTTTTTCTTACAACCCATTCACTCCCAGGGTTCTAATAGAGGATCTGTAGGAACCTTGTCCTGAGCAACCTTAGCCTTATCTACCTCTGAAGTTGCATGGGCGTAGTAGAATCAGTAAGGATTTAGGTGAAAAAGAGAGGCTGCATTAGGTAAATTGGAACGTCAAATGGAGCTTGCCAGTAGCCATTTCTTTCTCTTCCAGCAACGACACGACATGCTTGTGTTTGAGCCATCATACCTAATATATGATGTGCATAATTATTTTGTTAGATCTCTCTCACCCTCCAAGTTTCACTTTTGTGATCTCTCTCTCTTTCTTTCTGTTGCACCAGCAACACCACCTTTAATCAAATCATTTACAATCCTTTTTCTTACAATCCATTCACTCCTAGGGTTATAATAGAGGATATGTAGGAACCTTATCCTGAGCAACCTTAGCCTTATCGGCCTCTTAAGTTGCGTGGGGGGAGTAGAATCAGTAAGGATTCAGGTGAAAAGGGGAGGCTGCATTAGGTGAAAGGGAATGACGAATGGAGCTTACCAATAGCCATTTCTTTCTCTTCCAGCCACGGTGCAACATGCTTGTGTTTGAACCCTCAGACCTAATATATGATGTGTGGAATTATTTTGTTAGATCTCTTCCACCCTCTGAGTTTCACTTTTGTGATCTCTCTCTCTTTCTCTTTCTTTCCATTGCACGAGCAACACCACCTTTCATCAAATCATTTACAGTCCTTTTTCTTACAATCCATTGGCTCCCAGGGTTCTAATAGAGGATCTGGAGGAACCTTATCTTGAGCAACCTTAGACTTATCCGCCTGTGAAGCTGTGTGGGGGGAGTAGAATCAGTAAGGATTCGGGTGAAAAGCAGAGGTTGTATTAGGTGAAAGGGAACTGCAAATGGAGCTTACCAGTAGCCATTTCTTTCTCTTCCAGCCACGGTGTGGTGCGCTTGTTTTGAGCCATCAGACCTAATATATGATGTGTGGAATTATTTTGTTAGATCTCTCCCACCCTCCGAGTTTCAATTTGGCGATCTCTCTCTCTCTCTTTCCATTGCACCAGTAGGACCACCTTTCATCAAATTGTTTACAGTCCTTTTTCTTACAATCCATTCGCTCCCAGGGTTCTAATAGAGGATCTAGAGAAACCTTATCCCGATCAACCTTAGCCCTATTCGCCTCTAAAGCTACGTGGGGGTAGCATAATAAGTAAGGATTCGAGGTGAAAAGGAGAGGTTGCATTAGGTGAAAGGGAATGGTGAACAAAGCTTACCAGTAGCCATTTCTTTCTCTTCTAGCCACGGTTTTCACTTTTATGATCTCTCTTGTTAGATCTCTCCCACCCTTTGAGTTTCACTTTTGTGATCTCTATCTATCTCTCTTTCTTTCTGTTGCACCAGCAACACCACTTTTCATCAAATCATTTACAATCCTTTTTCTTACAATTGATTCACTCCGAGGGTTCTAACAGAGGATCTGGAGGAACCTTATTCTGAGCAACTTTAGCGTTATCCACCTCTAAATCTGCGTGGAGGGAGTAAAATCAGTAACGATTCAAGTGAAAAGAAGAGACTATATTAGGTAAAAGGGGATGGCGAACAGAGCTTACCAGTAGCCATTTCTTTTTTTTCTACCCACGGTGTGGTGCGCTTATGTTTGAGCCCTTAGACCTAATATATGATGTGCGGATTTATTTTGTTATATCTCTCCTACCCTCTGAGTTAAAATTCTGTGATCTCTCTCTCTTTCTTTCCGTTACACCAGCAACACCTCCTTTCATCAAATCATTTACCGTCCTTTTTCTTACAATTAATTCGCTCCTAGGGTTCTAATAGAGGATCTGGAGTAACCTTATCCTAAGCAACCATAGCCTTATTCACCTCTAAAGCTGCGTGGGGAGTAGAATCAGTAAGGATTCAGGTGAATTGGAGAGGTTGCATTAGGTGAAAGGGAACGACGAACGGAGCTTACCAGTAGCCATTTCTTTCTCTTCCAGCCACGGTGCGACACACTTGTGTTTGAGCCCTCAGACCTAATATATGATGTACGGAATTATTTTGTTAGATCTCTCCCACCCTCCAAGTTTTACTTTTGTGATATATCTCTCTTTCTCTCTTTCTTTCCGTTGTACCAGTAGCACCACCTTTCATCAAATCGTTTACAGTCCTTTTCTTACAATCCATTCACTCCAAAGGTTCTAATAGAGGATCTGGAGGAAACTTATCCTGAGAAACCTTAGCCTTATCCATCTATGAAGCTGCTTGGGGGAGTAGAATCAGTAAGGATTCAGGTGAAAAGGAGAGGTTGCATTAGGTGAAAGGGAACGACGAACGGAGTTTACCAGTAGCCATTTTTTTTTCTTCCATCCACGGTGCAACGCGCTTGTGTTTGAGCCCTCATACCTAATGTATGATGTGCAAAAAATATTTTTTTAGATCTCTCCCACCCTATGAGTTTCACTTTTGTGATCTCTCTATCTTTCTCTCTTTCTTTCCGTTGCACCAGTAGCAAAACCTTTCATCAAATCATTTACAGTACTTTTTCTTACAATTCATTCGCTCCCAGGGTTCTTATAGAGGATCTGGAGGAACTTTATCATTAGCAACCTTAGCCGTATCTGACTCTGAAGTTGCGTGGGGGAGTAGAATCAGTAAAGATTTGGGTGAAAAGAAAAGTCTGCATTAGGTGAAAGGGAACGATGAACAGAGCTTACCAGTAGCCATTTCTTTCTCTTCTAGCCACAGTGCAGTGCGCTTGTGTTTGAGCCCTCAGACCTTATATGATGTGCGGATTTATTTTATTAGATCTCTACCACCCTCCAAGATTCATTTTTGTGATCTCTCTCTCTCTCTTTATCTTTCTTTTAGTTGCACCAGCAACTCCATCTTTAATCAAATTGTTTACAATACTTTTTCTTACAATCCATTTACTCTTACGGTTCTAATAGAGGATCTGGAGGAACCTTATCCTAAACAACCTTAGCATTATCCACCTTTGAAGCTGTGTGGGGGAGTAGAATCAATAAGGATTCTGGTGAAAAGGAGATGTTGCATTAGGTGAAAGGGAACGGAAAATAGAGTTTACCAATAGCCATTTAATTCTCTTCCAGTTACGACGCAGTGCACTTGTGTTTGAGCCCTCATACCTAATATATGATGTGCATAATTTTTTTCTTAGATCTCTCCCACCCTCTGAGTTTCACTTTTGTGATCTGTCTCTCCATCTCTCTCTTTTTTTTTTATTACACCAGTAGCACCACCTTTCTATTGTGTTTGAGCCATTAGACCTAATATATGATGTGCAAAATTATTCTGTTAGATCTCTCCCATCCTCCGAGTTTCACTTTTGTGATCTCTCTCTTTCTTTCTTTCCATTGCACCAGCAGCACCACCTTTCATCAAATTGTTTACAGTCCTTTTTCTTACAATCCATTCGCTCTTAGGGTTCTAATAGAGGATCTGTAGGAACCTTATCCTAAGAAAACTTAGCCTTATCCGGCTCTGAAGCTGTGTGGGGGGAGTACAATCGGTAAGGATTCGGGTGAAAAGGAGAGCCTGCATTAGGTAAAAGGGAACGATGAACAGAGCTTACCAGTAGTCGTTTCTTTCTCTTCTAGCCATAGCACAACACGCTTGTCTTTGAGCCCTCAAACCTAATATATGATGTGAAAAATTATTTTGTTAGATCTCTCCCACCCTACGAGTTTCACATTTGTGATCTCTCTCTCTCTTTCTTTCCATTACACCAGTAGCACCACCTTTCATCAAATCATTTAGTCCTTTTTCTTACAATCCATTCACTCCCAAGGTTCTAATAGAGGATCTGGAGGAACCTTATCCTGAGCAACCTTAGTATTATCTGCTTTTGAAGATGCGTGGGGGGAGTAGAATTAGTAAAGATTCAGGTGAAAAGTAGAGGTTGTATTAGGTGAAAGGGAACGATGAATAGAGCTTACCAGTAGCCATTTCTTTCTCTTCCAGCCACATCATGGTGTGCTTGTGTTTGAGCCCTCAGACCTAATATATGATGTGCGGAATAATTTTGTTAGATCTCTCCCACCCTCTGAGTTTCAATTTTATGATATCTCTCTCTCTTTCTTTCTGTTGCACCAGCAGAACCCCCTAAACTAAATCGTTTACAGTCCTTTTTTTACAATCCATTCGCTCCCAGGGTTCTAATAAAGGATCTGGAGGAACCTTATCCTGAGCAACCTTAGACTTATCTACCCCTGAAGCTGTGTGGGGGGAGTATAATAAGTAAGGATTTGGGTGAAAAGGACATGCTGCATTAGGTGAAAGGGAATGGCGAACGGAGCTTACCTGTAGCCATTTCTTTCTCTTCCAGCCATGGCGCGACACGCTTGTGTTTGAGCCCTCCGACCTAATATGTGATGTGCAGAATTATTTTGTTATATCTCTCCCAACCTTTGAGTTTCACATTTGTGATCACTCTCTCTCTCTCTCCCCTTCTGTTGCACCAGCAACTCTCCTTTCATCAAATCATTTACAGTCCTTTTTCTTACAATCCATTCGCTCTGAGAGTTCTAATAGAGGATCTAGATGACCTTATCCTGAGCAACCTTAGCGTTATCCACCTTTGAAATTGCATGGGGAGTAGAATCAGTAAGGATTCAGGTGAAAAGTAGAGGCTTCATTAGGTGAAAAGGAATAACGAACAGAGCTTACCAGTAGCCATTTCTTTCTCTTCCTACCACGACACGACGCGCTTGTGTTGAGCCCTCAGACCTAATATATGATGTGCGCAATTATTTTGTTAGATCTCTCCCACCATCCGAATATCACTTTTGTGGTCTCTCTCTCTCTCTTTCTTTTCGTTGCACCAGCAACACCACCTTTAATCAAATGATTTACAGACATTTTTCTTACAATCGATTCACTTCCATGGTTCTAATAGAGGATCTGGAGGAATCTTATCCGGAGCAACCTTAGCCTTATCCGTCTGTGAAGTTGCGTGAGGGAAGTAGAATCAGTAATGATTCAGGTGAAAAGGAGAGGGTGCATTAGGTGAAAAGGAATGACAAACAGAACTTACCAGTAGCCACTCTTTCTCTTCCAGCAACGGCGTGACACGCTTGCGTTTGATCCCTCAGACCTAATATATGATTTGCGGAATTATTTTGTTAGATATATCCCACCCTCCTAGTTTCACTTTTGTGATCTCTCTCTCTCTTTCTTTCCTTTGCACTAGTAGAACCACCTTTCATCAAACCATTTACAATCCTTTTTCTTACAATACATTCGCTCCCAGGGTTCTAATAGAGGATCTGAAGGAACCTTATCTTGAGAAACCTTAGCCTTATCTACCTATGAAGCTACGTGGGGGGAGTAAAATCAGTAAGGATTCGGGTGAAAAGGGGAGGCTACATTAGATGAAAGGGAACGGCGAACAGAGCTTACCAGTGCTATTTCTTTCTCTTCCAGCCACGACACGACATGCTTGTGTTTGAGACCTCTGACCTAATATATGACGTGCATAATTATTTTGTTAGATCTCTCCCACCCTCTGAATTTCACTTTTGTGATCTCTCTCTCTCTCTCTCTCTTTGTTGCACCAATAGCACCACCTTTCATCAAATCATTTACAATCCTTTTATTTACAATCTATTCACTCCCAGGCTTTGAATAGAGGATCCAGAGGAATCGTATCCTGGCCAACTTTAGCCTTATTCACGTCTGAAGCTGCAGGGGGAGAAGAATCAGTGAGGATTCGGGTGAAAAGGAGAGGGTGCATTAGGTGAAAGGAAACAGTGAACAGAGATTACCAGTAGCCATTACTCTCTCTTCCAACCACGTCGTGGCACACTTGTGTTTGAGCCCGCAGACCTAATATATGATGTGCAGAATTATTTTGTTAGATCTCCCCCACCCTCCAAGTTTCACTTTTATGATCTCTCTCTCTTTCTTTCCATTTTACCAGCAACACCACCTTTCATAAAATCATTTACATCCCTTTTTCTTATAATCCATTCGCTCCCAGGGTTCTAATAAAGGATCTAGAGGAACCTTATCCTGAGAAACCTTAGCCTTCTCTGCCTCTGAATTGCGTGGGGGGAGTAGAATAAGTAAGGATTCAGGTGAAAAGGAGAGGCTGGAAGAGAAAGGGAACGACGAACAGAGCTTACCAGTAGCAATTTCTTTCTCCTCCAGCCATAGCACGACGCGCTTGTGTTTGATCCCTCAGACCTAATATATGATGTATGGAATTATTTTTTTAGATCTCTTCCACCCTCTGAGTTTCACTTTTGTGATCTCTCTCTCTCTATCTCTCTCATTTATTCTGTTGTACCAGTAGCACCACCTTTCATCAAATCATTTACAGTCCTTTTTCTTACAATCCATTCACTCCCAGGGTTCTAATAGAGGATCTGGAGGAACCTTATCCTTAGCAACCTTAGTCTTATCCGCCTCTGAAACTACGTGGGGTGAGTAGAATCAGTAAGGATTTGGGTGAAAAGGAGTGGTTGCATTAGGTGAAAAGGAATGGTGAACGGAGCATACCAGTAGCCATTTCTTTCTTTTCAAGTCACGACACGACGTTCTTGTGTTTGAGCCCTCAGACCTAATATATGATGTGCAAAATTATTTTGTTAGATCTCTCCCACCCTTTGAGTTTCACTTTTGTGATCTATCTCTCTCTCTCTCTCTCTCTTTCTTTCCGTTGAACCAACAATACCACCTTTCATCAAATCATTTATAGTCCTTTTTCTTACAATCTATTTACTCCCAGGGTTCTAATAAAGGATTTGGAGGAACCTTGTCCTGAGCAACCTTATCCTTATCTGCCTCTGAAGTTGCGTGGGGTAGTAGAATCAGTAAGGATTCATGTGAAAATGAGGGGCTACATTAGGTGAATGGGAACGACGAATGGAGCTTACCAGTAGCCATTTCTTTATCTTCTAACCACGGTGCGACACACTTGTGTTTGAGCTATCAGACCTAATATATGATGTGCAAAATTATTTTGTTAGATCTCTCTCACCCTCTAAGTTTCACTTTTGTGATCTCTCTCTCTCTTTCTTTCCATTGTACCAGTAGCACCGCCTTTCATCAAATCATTTACATACTTTTTTCTTACAATCCATTCGTTCCTAGGGTTATAATAAAGGATATGTAGGAACCTTATCCTGATCAACCTTAGCCTTATCTGTCTCTAAAGTTGCGTGTGGGGAGAAAATTAGTAAGGATTCGTGTGAAAAGGAGAGGCTGCATTCGGTGAAAGGGAACGGAGAATAGAGCTTACCAGTAGCCATTTCTTTCTCTTTAGCCACGACACAACGTGCTTGTATTTGAGCCCTTAGACCTAATATATGATCTGTGGAATTATTTTGTTAGACCTCTCCAACCCACTAATTTCACTTTTGTGATCTCTCTTTCTCTCTCTTTCTCTTTCTTTCCATTGCACCAGCAACACCACCTTTCATCACATCATTTACAGTCCTTTTTCTTACAAACCATTCACTCTGAGGGCTCTAATAGAGGATCTGGAGGAACCATATCTTGAGCAAACTTAGCCTTATCTTTCTTTGAAGCTGTGTGGGGTGAGTAGAATCAGTAAGGATTCTGGTGAAAAGCAGAGGTTGTATTAGGTGAAAGGGAACTACGAACGGAGCTTACCAGTAGCCATTTCTTTCTCTTCCAGCCACAACATGGTGTGCTTGTGTTTGAGCCATCATACCTAATATATGATGTTTGGAATTATGTTGTTAGATCTATCCCACCCTCCGAATTTCACTTTTGTGATCTCTCTCTTTCTTTTCGTTGCACCAGCAACACCACCTTTCATCAAATCATTTACAATCCTTTTTCTTACAATCCATTCTCTCCCAGGGTTCTAATAGAGTATCTGGAGGAACCTTATTCTAATCAACCGTAGCCTTATCCGCCTCTCAAGCTGTATGGGGGGAGTAGAATCAGTAACTGCTTTTGAAGCTGTGTGGGGGGGGTAGAATCAGTAAAGATTCAGGTGAAAAGTAGAGGTTGTATTAGGTGAAAGGGAACGACGAACAAAGTTTACCAGTAGCCATTTCTTTCTCTTCCAGCCACGGCATGACACACTTGTGTTTGAGCCCTCAGATCTAATATATGATGTGGAGAATTATTTTGTTAGATCTCTCCCACCCTCTGAGTTTCACTTTTGTGATCTTTCTCTCTCTTTCTATCCATTACACCAGCAACACCACCTGTCATCAAATCATTTATAGTCCTCTTTCTTACAATCCATTCGCTCCTAGGGTTCTAATAGAGGATATGTAGGAACCTTATCCTAAACAACCTTAGCCTTCTCCGCCTATGAAGATGTGTGGGGGGAGTAGAATCAGTAAGGATTCAGGTGAAAAGGAGAGGCTGCATTAGGTGAAAGGGAATGGCGAATGGAGCTTACTAGTAGCCATTTTCTTTCTCTTCCAGCCACATCACAGCGTGTTTGTGTTTGAGCCCTCAGACCTAATATACGATGTGCGGAATTATGTTGTTAGATCTCTCCCACCCTATGAGTTTCACTTTTGTGATCTCTCTCTCTTTCTCTTACTTTCCATTGCACCAGCAGCACCACCTTTCGTCAAATCGTTTACAATCCTTTTTCTTACAATCCATTCACTCCCATGGTTCTAATAGATGATCTGGAGGAACCTTATCGTGAGAAACCTTAGCCTTATCCACCTTTTAAGGTGCGTGGGGGGAGTATAATTAGTAAGGATTCGGGTGAAAAGCAAAGGCTGTATTAGGTGAAAGGGAACTGCGAACGGAGCTTACCAGTAGCCATTTCTTTCTCTTCCAGCCACGGCATGGTGCACTTGTATTTGAGCCATCAGACCTAATGTATGACGTGTGGAATTATTTTTTTAGATCTCTCCCACCCTCTGAGTTTCACTTTTGTGATCTCTCTCTCTCTCTTTTCATTGCACCAGCAGTACCACCTTTCATCAAATCATTTACAGTCCTTTTTCTTACCATCCATTCACTCCCAGGGTTGAAATAGAGGATCTGGAGGAACCTTATCCTGATCAACCTTAGCCTTATCCGCTTCTAAAGCTGTGTGGGGGTAGTAGAATAAGTAAGAATTTCGGGTGAAAAGGAGAGGTTGCATTAGGTGAAAGGGAACAGAGAACGAAGGTTACTAATAGCCATTTCTTTCTCTTCCAGCCACGGCACGGTGCACTTATGTTTGAGCCCTCAGACCTAATATAGGATGTGTGAATTATTTTGTTAGATCTCTCCCACTCTCCGAATTTCACTTTTGTGATCTCTCTCTCTCTCTCTCTCTCTTTCTATTGCACCAGCAACACCACTTTTTATCAAATCATTTACAATTCTTTTTCTTACAATCCATTCGCTCTCAAGGTTCTAATAGAGGATCTGTAGAAACCATATCCTGAGAAACCTTAGCCTTATCCGCCTCTGAAGTTGCGTGGAGGGAGTAGAATCAGTAAGGATATAGGTGAAAAAGAGAGACTGAATTAGGTAAAAGGGAACGGCAAACGGAGCTTACCTGTAGCCATTTCTTTTTCTTCTTGCCACGGTGTTGTGCTTAGGTTTGAGCCCTTAGACCTAATATATGATGTACGGATTTATTTTGTTAGATCTCTCACACCCTATGAGTTTCATTTTTGTAATCTCTCTCTTTTTCTTTCCATTGCACCATCAACACCACCTTTCATCAAATCATTTGCCGTCCTTTTTCTTACAATCAATTCACTCCCAGGGTTCTAATAGAGGATCTGGAGTAACCTTATCATGAGCAACCTTAGCCTTATCCATCTCTGAAGCTGCGTGGGGGTGAGTAGAATCAGTAAGAATTCGGGTGAAAAGGAGAGGATGCAATTGGTGAAAGGGAACGACGAATAGAGCTTACCTATAGCCATTTCTTTCTCTTCCATCCACAGTACGACACATTGGTGTTTGATCCCTCATACCTAATATATGATGTACGAAATTATTTTTTTAGATCTATCCTATCCTCCGAGTTTCACTTTTGTGATCTGTCTCTCTTTCTATCTTTCTTTCCGTTGCACCTGCAACACCATCTTTCATCAAATCTTTTACAGTCCTTTTTCTTAAAATCTATTTGCTCACATGATTGTAATAGAGGATCTGGAGGACCTTATCCTGAGCAACCTTAGCCTTATCCACCTATGAAGATGCATGGGGGAGTAGAATTAGTAAAGATTTGGGTGAAAAGGAGAGTCTGCATTAGGTGAAAGGGAATGATGAACAGAGTTTACCAGTAGCCATTTCTTTCTCTTCCATCCATGGTACGATGTGCTTGTGTTTGAGCCCTCAGACCTAATGTGTGATGTGCAAAAATTATTTTTTTAGATCTCTCCCACCCTACGAGTTTCACTTTTGTGATCTCTCTCTCTTTCTTTCTATTACACCAGTAGCACCACCTTTAAGCAAATTATTTACAATCCTTTTTCTTACAATTCATTTCCTCCCAGGGTTCTAATAGAGGATCTGGAGGAACCTTATCATGAGAAACCTTAACCTTATCCACCTATGAAGCTGCGTGGGGGGAGTAGAATAAGTAAAGATTCAAGTGAAAAGAAGAGGTTGCATTAGGTGAAAAGGAACGACGAATGAGTTTACCAATACCCATTTCTTTCTTTTCCAGCCACGACGCAGTGTGCTTGTGTTTGAGCCCTCAGACCTAATATATGATGTGCGGAATTATTTTGTTATATCTCTCTCACCCTCCAAGTTTCATTTTTGTGATTTCTCTCTCTCTCTCTCTTTCTTTTGGTTGCACCAGCAACACCACTTTTAATCAAATCATTTACACTACTTTTTCTTACAATTCATTTGCTCCTACAGTTCTAATAGAGGATATGGAGGAACCTTAGCCTTATCCACCTCTGAAGCTGTGTGGGAGAGTAGAATCAGTAAGGATTCATGTGAAAATGAGAGGCTGCATTAGGTGAAAGGGAATGACGAACAGAGCTTACCAGTAGCCATTTCATTCTCTCCCAACCTTCGAGTTTTATTTTTGTGATTTGTCTCTTTCTTTCTATTGGAGAGGCTGCATTAGGTGAAAAGGAACTCCAAATGGAGATTACCAATAGCCATTCTTTCTCTTTCAGCAATGGCATGACACACTTGTGTTTGATCCCTCAGACCTAATATATGATGTGTGAAATTATTTTTTTAAATCTATCCCACCCTCTGAGTTTCACTTTTGTGATCTCTCTCTCTCTTTCTTTCCATTGCACCAGTAGCACCACCTTTCATCAAACCATTTACAGTCCTTTTGCTTACAATACATTTGCTCCCAGGGTTCTAATAGAGGATCTGGAGGACCTTATCCTGGTAAACCTTATCCTTATCTGCCTCTGAAGCTGCGTGGGGAGAGTAGAATCAGTAAGGATTCAGGTGAAAAGGAGAGGTTGTATTAGATGAAAGGGAACGATGAACGAAGCTTACCAATGCCATTTCTTTCTCTTCCAGCCACGACACGACGAGCTTGTGTTTGAGACCTCTGACCTAATATATGACATGTGGAATTATTTTGTTAGATCTCTCCCACCCTCTAAATTTCACTTTTGTGATCTCTCTCTCTCTTTCTTTCTATTGTACCAGTAGTACCACCTTTCATCAAATCATTTACAATCCTTTTTCTTACAATCCATCCACTCCCAAGGTTTGAATAGAGGATCTGGAGGAACCTTATCCTGACCAACCTTAGTTTTATCCGCGTCTGAAGCTGCGTGGGGGGAGTAGAATCAGTGAGGATTCGGGTAAAAAGTAGAGGGTGCATTAGGTAAAAAGGAACAACAAACAGAGCTTACCAGTAGCCATTTCTTTCTCTTCCAGCCACAACACGACGCACTTGAGTTTGAGCCCGCAGACCTAATATATGATGTACGAAATTATTTTGTTAGATCTCTCCCACCCTCTAAGTTTCACTTTTGTGATATCTTTTTCTCTCTCTTTCTTTCCGTTGTGCCAACAACACCACCTTTCATCAAGTCATTTACAATACTTTTTCTTACAATCCATTTGTTCCCAGGGTTCTAATATAGGATCTGGAGGAACCTTATCCTGAGCAACCTTAGCCTTATCTGCCTCTTAAGCTGCGTGGGGGGAGTAGAATCAGTAATGATTCAGGTGAAAAAGAGAGAATGTATTAGGTGAAAGCGAACGATGAATGGAGCTAACCAGTAGACATATCTTGTCTTCCATCTAAGACACACTGCTTGTGTTTGAGCCCTCAGACCTAATATATGATGTGTGGAATTATTTTGTTAAATCTCTCCCACACCCTCTGATTTTTACTTTTGTGATCTCTCTCTCTTTCTTTCCATTTCACCAGCAACACCACCTTTCATCAAATCATTTACAACCCTTTTTCTTACAATCCATTCACTCCCAGGGTTCTAATAGAGGATCTGGAGGAACCTTATCCTGAGCAACCTTAGCCTTTTCTTCCTATGAAATTACGCGGGGGGAGTAGAATCAGTAAGGATTTGGGTGAAAAGGAGAGCCTGCATTAGGTGAAAGGGAACAACGAACAGAGCTTACCAATGCCATTTATTTCTCTTCCAGCCACGGCACAATGCGCTTGTGTTTGAGACCTCTGACCTAATATATGCCATGCAGAATTATTTTGTTAGATCTCTCCCACCCTCCGAATTTCACTTTTGTGATCTCTATCTCTCTCTTTCTTTCTGTTGCACCAGTAGCACCACCTTTCATCAAATCATTTACAACCCTTTTTCTTACAATCCATTCGCTCCCAAGGTTCTAATAGAGGATCTGGAAGAACCTAATCCTGAGCAACCTTAGCCTTATCTGCCTATGAAGTTGTGTGAGGGGAGTAGAACTAGTAAGGATTTATGTGAAAAGGAGAGGGTGCATTATGTGAAAGGGAACGACGAACATAGCTTACCAGTAGCAATTTCTTTCTCTTCAATCCACGGCACGGTGCACTTTTGTTTGAGCCCTCAGACATAATATATGATGTGTGGAATTATTTTTTTAGATGTCTCCCACCCTTTGAGTTTCACTTTTGTGATCTCTCTCTCTCTCTCCTTTCCATTGCACCAACAACACTACCTTTCATCAAATCATTTACAGTCCTTTTTCTTACAATCCAATCGCTCCCAGGGTTCTAATAGAGGATCTAGAGGAACCTTATTTTGAGAAACCTTATCCTTATCCACCTGTGAAGCTACATGGGGTGAGTAGAATCAGTAAGGATTCGGGTGAAAAGGAGTGGCTACATTAGGTGAAAGGGAACGACAAACGAAGCTTACCAGTAGCCATTTCTTTCTCTTCCAGCCACGACGCGGTGGACTTGTATTTGAGCCCTCAGACCTAATATATGATATGCAAAATTATTTTGTTAGATCTCTCCCACCCTTTGAATTTCACTTTTGTGATATCTCTCTCTCTCTCTCTTTCCTTTACTCCAACAACACCACGTTTCATCAAATCGTTTATAGTCCTTTTTCTTACAATCCATTCACTCCCAGGGTTCTAATAGAGGATCTGGAGGAACCTTGTCTTGAGCAACCTTAGCCTTATCCTTCTCTAAAGTTGTGTGGGGGTAGTAGAATTAGTAAGGATTCAGGTGAAAAAGAGAGGCTGCATTAGGTGAATGGGAACGACGAATGGAGCTTACCAGTAGCCATTTGTTTCTCTTCCAACCACGGCGCGGCGCGCTTATGTTTGAGCCATAAGACCTTATATATGATGTACATAATTATTTTGTTAGATCTCTCTCACCCTCTGAGTTTCACTTTTGTGATCTCTCTCTCTCTTTCTTTCTGTTTCACCAGTAGCACCACCTTTCATAAAATCATTTACCATCCTTTTTCTTACAATCCATTTGCTCCTAGTGTCCTAATAGAGGATCTGTAGGAACCTTATCCTGAGCAACCTTAGCCTTATCCACATCTGAAGTTGCGTGGGGGAGTAGAGTCAGTAAGAATTCAAGTGAAAACGAGAGGCTGCATTAGGTGAAAGGGAACGGCGAATGGAGCTTACCAGTAGCCATTTCTTTCTCTTCCAGCCACGACACAATGTGCTTGTGTTTGAGCCCTCAGACCTAATATATGATGTGCGGAATTATTTTGTTAGATCTCTCCCACCCTCTAAGTTTCACTTTTGTGATCTCTCTCTTTCTCTTTCTTTCCATTGCACCAGTAGCACCACCTTTCATCAAATCATTTACAGTCCTTTTCTCTTACAATCCATTTGCTCACAGAGTTCTATTAAAGGATCTAGAGGAACCTTATCCTGAGAAACCTTAGCCTTATCTGCCTTTGAAGCTGCGTGCGGGGAGTAGAATCAGTAAGGAGATTCAAGTGAAAAGAAGAGGTTGTATTAGGTGAAAGGGAACTACGAACAGAACTTACCAATAGCCATATCTTTCTCTTCCAGCCACGGCGCGGTGCACTTGTGTTTGAGCCATCAAACCTAATATATAATGTGTGGAATTATTTTGTTAGATCTCTCCCACCCTCTGAGTTTCACTTTTGTGATCTCTCTCTCGCTCTCTTTTTCTGTTGCACCAACAATACCACCTTTTATCAAATCGTTTACAGTCTTTTTTTGTACAATCCATTCGCTCCCAGGGTTCTAATAGAGGATCTGGAGGATCTTTATCCTAATCAATCTTAGCTTTATCTGCCTCTAAAGCTGCGTGGGGTAGTAGAATAAGTAAGGATTCAGGGTGAAAAGAAAAGGTTGAATTAGGTTAAAGGAATGGCGAATGGAGCTTACCGGTAGCCATTTGTTTCTCTTCCATTCACGGTGCGGTGCACTTGTGTTTGAGCCTCAGACCTAATATACGATGTGAGGAATTATTTTTTTAGATCTCTCCCACTCTCTGAGTTTCACTTTTGTGATCTCTCTCTCTTTCTTTCTATTGTACCAGTAGCACCACTTGTAACATCCCAGGATTTGAGGCCTCAGATATAATGATCTTAAAAGGAATGATTGGACTACCATATCACCAAGGTGCACCTCCTTTTCTGGGAGCCCATCATTAAGAACTCCATAGTTAAGTGTGCTCATCTTGGATTAGTAATGGGATGGGTGACCTGTCGGAAAGTTGATCCTGGCATGCACGTGAGTGAGGACAAAGCACGCAGTTAAGGATAGTGGTGGTCTGTGGGGACAGCCGTCATTCCTGAAACTCTACTAGAGCCTTGGGCAGTGGGCCCGGGCGTTACAAATGGTATCAGAGCCATAACCCCTCCAGTAAGTGGGGCCCACATAGGCATGGCATGCCAGTCTTGAGCCGTGCGGTCCAGGTATGTAGGAAAGGGCTGTCCATGGTAGACGTAGCCACCTTTGCATATGGTATTCCGTGATCAGGAGCTGGGTGTCCATGGGCCATTGTGGGTCTGCACTGAAATGGGGTCAGATTATGAGGCCATATAGTTGAGCCTTGACGAGGACGTCAAGAGTCTAAGTAGGGGAGATTGTAACATCCCAGGATTTGAGGCCTCATATATAATGATCTTAAAAGGAATGATTGGACTACCCATATCACCAAGGTGCACCTCCTTTTTTGGGACCCCATCATTAATAACTCCATAGTTAAGCGTGCTCAGCTTGGAGTAGTATTGGGATGGATGACCTGTAGGGAAGTTGATCCTGGCATGCGCGTGAGTGAGGACAAAGCACACAGTTAAGGCTAGTGGTGGTCTGTGGGGACAACCGTCATTCCTGAAACTCTACTAGAGCCTTAGGCAGTGGGCCCGGGCATTACACCACTTTTCATCAAATCATTTACAGTCCTTTTTCTTACAATATATTCGCTCCTAGGATTCTAATAGAGGATCTGGAGAAACCTTATCCTGAGCAACCTTAGCCTTATCCGCCTCTGAAGCTGCGTGGAGGGAGTAGAATTAGTAAGGATTCAGGTGAAAAGGAGAGACTGCATTAGGTAAAAGGGAACGACGAATGGAGCTTACCTGTAGCCATTTCTTTTTCTTCTAGCCACAGTGCGACACTTATGTTTGAGCCCTTAGACCTAATATATGATGTGCATATTTATTTTGTTAGATCTCTCCCACCGACTGAGTTTCACTTTTGTGATCTCTCTCTTTTTCTTTCTGTTACACTAGCAGCACCACCTTTCAACAAATCATTTACCGTCCTTTTTCTTATAATCAATTCGCTCCCAGGGTTCTAATAGAGGATCTGGAGTAACCTTATCCTGAGCAACCTTAGCCTTACCCACCTATGAAGCTGTGTGGGGGGAGTAGAATCAGTAAGGATTCGGGTGAAAAGGAGATGTTGCATTAGGTGAAAGGGAACGGCGAACAGAGCTTACCAGAAGCCATTTCTTTCTCTTCCAGCCACGGTGCGGCGCACTGGTGTTTGAGCCCTCAGACCTAATATATGATGTGCAGATTTATTTTTTTAGATCTCTCCCACCCTTTGAGTTTCACTTTTGTGATCTCTCTCTCTCTCTCTCTCTTTCTCTCTTTCTTTCTGTTGTACCAGTAGCACCACCTTTCATCAAATCGTTTGCAGTCCTTTTCTTACAATCCATTCGCTCCCAGGGTTCTAATAGAGGATCTGGATGAACCTTATCCTGAGCAACCTTAGCCTTATCTGCCTCTGAAGCTGCGTGGGGGAGTAGAATCAGTAAGGATTCAGGTGAAAGGGAGAGGCTGCATTAGGTGAAAGGGAACGTCGAATAAAGTTTACCACTCGCCATTTCTTTCTCTTCCATCCACGGTACGACACACTTGTGTTTGAGCCCTCAGACCTAATGTATGATATGTAAAAATTATTTTGTTAAATCTCTCCGATCCTACGAGTTTCACTTTTGTGATCTCTCTCTCTTTCTCTCTTTCTTTTGGTTGCACTAGTAGAACCACCTTTAATCAAATCGTTTACAGTCCTTTTTTTACAATTCATTTGTTCCCAGGGTTTAATAGAGGATCTGGAGGACCTTATCATGAGCAACCTTAGCCTTATCTGCCTCTGAAGCTGCGTCGGGGGAGTAGAATCAGTAAAGATTCGGGTGAAAAGAAAAGGTTGCATTAGGTGAAAGGGAACGGCGAACGGAGCTTACCAGTTGTTATAACCTCAATTTCTTAAGAATGTAAAAAATGATGTAATTCTCTTTTAAAGAATAAATGAAATCTATTTCTTTGATTTGTGATGGATTTTGTGTGAAATGGCCTTGATTGATTGATAATGGGCCTTGTTGGCCATTGAGCCCAATTAAAAAGAAAAGAGAAATAAAAAGGAAAAAGATTTGATTAAATAAAAGGGAGAATATGTGAAATAGAAGTAGATAAGAGAATAAAGGAAAGTAAATATTCTCCAATATGGGAGTTCGTGCCTTTAGGTTGGCTTGAGGTCCAAGGGACCCAAAATAACAAAATAATAGCAAAGGAGAAAGAAATACCAATTAATTTTGGATTAATTAAAGGATAACTTAGGAGGGAAGGAAACCTTCTCATACATTGTAATTTGTTTCCCAAATTTCGTACATAACTAGATAATGTAAAGACAAACATTCCCTTAAAATTTGAGGCAAAAAGGAGTTATGGTTTGGGAGATATCAATTTCTCAATATTTCTCCAAAATAAGGCATTAATTGGCAATCGAAAAAGGTATTTTCCTTTGAGTCTGATCACGTGCAATAAGCACCATTGGATCTTGATCCAACGTTGGATGCTTATCATCTAAGTCCCACTGGGAATGTGATTCTGTGATTTATAGACAGACTTTCCCTCTTGGATTCCTTGCGATCCACTAAATGTGCAAGTTTGCTGATGATCCCTTTGGACTCAGGGAAGGAAACCGAAGGGAAACATCCCTGGTTTGATGAGGGTTGGTTGCCGATTGGGAAAGTTCCCAATCCGACAGGGACTTGCCCAACCCTATATATAGGGAGGGATGAACAAGGGAACCAGTGCCAATGTTTGCTATTCCAATCACTGCGGAAGAGTGCGAGGAACGTTTTGGCGTGTCCAATCGATACGTTCATCTTGTCCTCCATCCTTGTCACCTCTGTGAAGCTCGCCCGAGTCCGGCAAGCAGGAGAGGGTCAAGACGTGATCACAACCTGCAATTGAACCCCTGGACAACTTTGACGGAGGAAGACGAAGCTTCCTGTCTTCTTGGTGCACTCGAAGGATGACAAGATCAAGGAGTCAACCTTATAATTGACCCTCGCAACAACTGCGAGAGTGGGAGGTTGAAGAAGAAGGGATCCCGCAGAATTACGAAGATACCCCTCACCTTCTTCTAGCACGTCGAGGTTAGTTTAGTCATTTGGTTGTTTTTTTTATCGCAAATAGGTGCGCACATTCATGGTCGTTGGATCCTAAGTGGACCAGCGGACCACGGATCAGACGATCCTTATTTTTCCGAAAATTGCCAATAAATCAATTAAAAGGATTTTTCTTGATAAAATCATATCTCTTGATAGAAAACTCATATGGGAAAAGTATGTACATGAAAAGTGATCAGAAAAATACGAGTAATAAAGTAAAAATGGTTGGAAAACCCAGATCTGTCTCTTTTGACAAAAGTGAATTATTTTGATGAAAAAGGTGTTAATTTGTGGTTAGAAACCCTAATTGTTAATCTTGGATAGATTTAATACTGCAATTAAGTTAATTCAAGCATGGTTAACTTGTTTAATGATAAAGTTAGATTTTAACATGTTTTGATGATAGAATTGCAAAGTTTAGGGTTTTAAAATGGTTAATATGTTTAGAAACCCTAAGCAAGAGAAAAAGAAAAGAAAAGTACTTATAATATGAAATTGGGGTTTCATATTGCTAAAAGATGATCTTAGGATCTTTTGTGAATTAAATATGAAGTAATTAGGGTTTGTAAGTTATTTTATAAAATTAGGGTTTAAAGTAATAAAAATGAAGTGGAACCCTAATTATGCTCAAAACCCTAAAAAGGACTAATAACCCTAGGAAACAACTAGGATTAATAGATCATGATGACATGATTAATGATAGAAAAATTGGATGCCTTTTCAGGATCAATTTGTGTGTGCTTACTTGATTTCTGGATTGATTGAGTTATTTTTGCATTCAAGTCTTCTTAGCAGGTATGTGGTTAATTACAATTAATCGCATTATTTTTCCTGAAGGTTTCCCGGATGGTTAATCGCATTGAATGAAACCAAACATTTTGGATGTTCATACTATAATTATAAAGTCACTATGGTTATCACAATTATAAATACATGTGTATTCTCGCACCTAAATGCCACCCTAATGGATGATGCCATAAAGGTCAGGCCCAAGAGGGTAGACCAATGGGCACCATGAAAGGTGACCCCAGACACCAAGATCGGGAATGAGAAGGTGGTCTATGTTGCATGACAATGGGGCACCATGAGAGGTGACCCTAAGACACCAAGCTCGGGATTGAGAAGGTGTCCTTAAGTCAATGGAAAAAGGGAAACCCTAGAGGGGTATTCCAGGGTTAGGGCAAAAGCGGTGGAGAATGACACATTGAAAATGTAAATTGGTTTCCTAAATTACCCGGATTGTGATAATTAAATTGTTAGCCTTAATTGTGAACTTTTGGTTGTCCCCACATACCAACATATTCCCGTATGCTGATCGCGTTTTGTTTGTCGGCGTTTTAGGTACAACCCTGAAATGAACAAACAGTAAAGCGACACATTGTGAAAATAAGAAATAACGAGCAAGGAGGATTAGTTAGAATAATTCAAGTTGTGGATAGATAGATTTCCAAAGTTTTAAAGGTATGCAACAAAGTTTTCTTTTATACAGATTTCAATTTAGTTGGTAGAATTTATTAATTATTATTGATTAATTGTCGAACCTTTGATCCGGGTTATTGGGATAACGAATCTAACCTTTTGGTCTCCCTTAAATGGGGGTTACCTAGAGGCAGGGTTGTTACACCAGTAGCCATTTCTTTCTCTTGCAGCCACGGCGCAATGCGCTTGTGTTTGAGACCTCAGACCTAATATATGATGTGAGGAATTATTTTGTTAGATCTCTCCCACCCTTCAAGTTTCATTTTTGTGATCTGTCTCTCTCATTCTTTCAGTTGCACCAACAGCACCACGTTTAATCAAATTGTTTATAGTACTTTTTCCTACAATCCATTTGCTCCTACGGTTCTAATAGAGGATCTGGAGGAACCTTATCCTAAACAACCTTAGCCTTATCTACCTCTGAAGCTGTGTGGGAGAGTAGAATCAGTAAGGATTCAGGTGAAAATGATAGGCTGCATTAGGTGAAAGGGAATGATGAACAGAGCTTACCAGTAGCCATTTCATTCTCTTCCAGTCATGGCGCGGTGCACTTGTGTTTGAGCCCGCATACCTAATATATGATGAACATAATTATTTTCTTAGATCTCTCCCAACCTCTGAGTTTCACTTTTGTGATCTGTCTCTCTGTCTCTCTCTTTCTTTCTATTGCACCAGCAACACCACCTTTCATCAAATCATTTACAGTCCTTTTTCTTACAATCCATTCACTCCCAGGGTTCTAATAGAGGATCTGGAGGAACCTTATCCTGAGCAACCTTAGCCTTATCTGCCTCTGAGACTACGTGAGAGGAGTAGAATCAGTAAGGATTCTAGTGAAAAGGAGAGGCTGTATTAGGTGAAAAGGAATGTCAAACGGAGCTTACCAGTAGCCATTTCTTTCCTTTCCAGCCACAGTTAGACACACTTGTGTTTGAGCCCTCAGACCTAATATATGATGTGCAGAATTATTTTGTTAGATCTCTCCTATCCTCCGAGTTTCACTTTTGTGATCTCTCTCTCTCTCTCTTTCTTTCTGTTGCACCAGCAGCACCACTTTCCATCAAACCGTTTACAATCCTTTTGCTTACAATCCATTCGCTCCCAGAGTTCTAATAGGGGATCAAGAGGAAACTTATCCTGAGCAACCTTAGCCTTATCTGCCTCTGAAACTACATGGAGGGAGTAGAATCAGTATAGATTCAGATGAAAATGAGGTTGTCATTAGGTGAAAGGGAACGACGAATGGAGCTTACCAATAGCCATTTCTTTCTCTTTCAGCCACGACTTGGCGCGCTTGTTTTTGAGCCCTTAGACCTAATATATGATGTGCGGAATTATTTTGTTAGATCTCTCCCACCCTCCGAATTTCACTTTTGTGATCTCTCTATCTCTCTCTTTCTTTCCTTTGCACCAATAGCACCACTTTTCATCAAATCATTTACAATCCTTTTTCTTACAATCCATTCACTCCCAGGTTCTAATAGAGGATCTGGAGAAACGTTATCCTGAACAACCTTAGTCTTATCCACGTCTGAAGCTACATGGGGGGAGTAGAATCAGTAAGGATTCAGGTGAAAAGGAGAGGTCGCATTAGGTGAAAAGTAACGGTGAACAGAGCTTACCAGTAGCCATTTATTTTATCTTTCATCCACGGCATGACACGCTTGTGTTTGAGCCCTCAAACCTAATGTATGATGTGCGAAAATTATTTTGTTAGATCTCTCCCGTCCTACGAGTTTCTCTTTTGTGATCTCTCTCTTTCTCTTTTTTTTTCTTTTTCTGATGCACCAGTAGCACCACCTTTTAGTAAATCATTTACAGTCATTTTTCTTACAATTCATTCACTCCCAGGGTTCTAATAGAGGATCTGGAGGAACCTTATAATGATCAACCTTAGCCTTATCCACCTCTGAAGCTGCGTGGGGGGAGTAGAATCGTAAAGATTCGGGTGAAAAGAAAAGAAATCATTAGGTGAAAGGGAACGATGAACGGAACTTACCAGTAGTCATTTCTTTCTCTTCCAGCCACAATACAGTGCGCTTGTGTTTGAGTCCTCAGACCTAATATATGATGTGCGGAATTATTTTTTTAGATCTCTCCCACCCTCCAAGTTTCAATTTTGTGATCTCTCTCTCTCTCTTTCTTTCGGTTGCACAACAACACCACCTTTAATCAAATCATTTACAATACTTTTTCTTACAATCCATTTTCTCCTACGGTTCTAATAGAGGATCTGGAGGAACCTTATCCTAAACAACCTTAGCCTTATCCGCCTCTGAAGTTGTGTGGGGGAGTAGAATCAATAAGGATTCGGGTGAAAATGAGAGGTTGCATTAGATGAAAGGGAATGGCGAACGGAGCTTACCAGTAGCCATTTCATTCTCTTCCAGTCACGGTGCGACACACTTGTGTTTGAGCCCTCAGACCTAATATATGATGTGTATAATTATTTTCTTAGATATCTCCCACCCTCTGAGTTTTACTTTTGTGATATGTCTCTCTATCTCTCTCTTGCTTTCTATTGCACTAGTAGCACCACCTTTCTATTGTGTTTGATCCATCAGACCTAATATATGATGTGCGGAATTATTTTGTTAGATCTCTCTCATCCTCCGAGTTTCACTTTTAAGATCTCTCTCTCTCTTTCTTTCCGTTGCACCAGTAGCATCACCTTTCATCAAGCCATTTACAATCTTTTTTCTTACAATCCATTCTCTCCTAGGGTTCTAATAGAGGATCTGTAGGAACCTTATCCTGAGCAACCTTATCCTTATCCGCCTCTGAAGCTGTGTGGGGGGAGTACAATTAATAAGAATTCATGTTAAAAAAGAGGATGAATTAGGTGAAAGTGAACGACAAACAAAGTTTACCAGTAGCCATTTCTTTCTCTTCCAGCTACAACACAATGCGCTTGTGTTTAAGCCCTCAGAACTAATATATGATGTGCGGAATTATTTGGTTAGATCTCTCCCACCCTCCAAGTTTTACTTTTGTGATCTCTCTCTCTCTCTCTTTCTATCCATTGCACCAGCAACACCACCTTTCATCAAATCATTTATAGTCCTTTTTCTTACAATCCATTCGCTCCCATAGTTCTAATAGAGGATCTGGAGGAACCTTATCCTGAGCAACCTTAGCCTTATCCGCTTTTGAAGCTATGTGGGGGGAGTAGATTCAATACAGATTCAGGTGAAAAACAGAGGCTGTATTAGGTGAAAGGGAACGACGAACAAAGCTTACCAGTAGCCATTTCTTTCTCTTCTAGCCACGACGCGACAGACTTGTGTTTGAGCCCTCAGACCTAATATATGATGTGCGGAATTATTTTGTTAGATCTCTCCCACCCTCTGAGTTTCACTTTTGTGACCTCTTTCTCTTTCTTTCCGTTGCACCAGCAACACCACCTGTCATCAAATCGTTTATAGTCCTTTTTCTTACAATCCATTGGCTCCTAGGGTTCTAATAGAGGATATGTAGGAACTTTATCCTAAACAACCTTAGCCTTATCCTCCTCTGAAGCTGTGTGGGGGGAGTAGAATCAGTAAGGATTCTTGTGAAAAGGAGAGGCTGCATTTGGTGAAATGGAACGACAAACAAAGCTTACCAGTAGCCATTTTTTGTCTTCCAGCCATGGCACAACGTGCTTATTTTTGAGCCCTCAGACCTAATATATGATGTGCGGAATTATTTTGTTAGATCTTTCCCACCCTCCGAATTTCACTTTTGTGATCTCTCTCTCTCTTTCTTTCCGTTGCACCAACAACACCACTTTTTATCAAATCATTTACAGTCCTTTTTCTTACAGTCTTTTTTCTTACAATCCATTCACACCCAGGTTATACTAGAGGATCTAGAGGAACCTTATCCTGAGCAACCTTAGTCTTATCCGTGTCTGAATCTGCGTGGTGGGAGTAGAATCAGTAAGGATTCAGGTAAAAAGGAGAGGCTGCATTAGGTGAAAATTAACGGCGAACGGAGTTTACCAATAGCAATTTCTTTCTCTTCCAGCCATGGCGTGACACACTTGTGTTTGATCCCATAGACCTAATATATGATGTGTAAAATTATTTTGTTAGATGTCTCCCAGCCTCCAAGTTTCTTTTTTGTGATCTCTCTCTCTCTCTTTTTCTTTCCGTTGCACCAGCAACACCACCTTTCATCAAATCATTTACCGTCCTTTTTCTTACAATCCATTCACTCTTAGGGTTCTAATAAAGGATCTGAAGGAATCTTATCCTGAGCAACCTTAGCCTTATCCGCCTTTGAAGTAGTGTGGGGGTAGTAGAATCAGCAATGATTCAAGTGAAAAGGAGAGGTTGCATTAGGTGAAAGGGAACGACGAATGGAGTTTACCAGTAGCCATTTCTTTCTTTTCCAGACATGGCGCGACGCGCTTGTGTTTGAGCCATCAGACCTAATATATGATGTGGGAATTATTTTGTTAGATCTCTCCCACCCTCTGAGTTTTACTTTTGTGATCTCTCTCTATCTTTCTTTTCATTGCACCAGCAGTACCACCTATCATCAAATCATTTACAATCCTTTTTCTTACAATCCATTTGCTCCTAGGGTTCTAATAGATGATTTGTAGGAACCTTATCTTGAGCAACCTTAGCCTTATCAGCCTATGAAGCTGCGTGGGGGGAGTAGAATCAGTAAGGATTCAGGTGAAAAGGAGAGGCTGCATTAGGTGAAAGCGAACGACGAACAAAGCTTATCAGTAGTCATTTCTTTCTCTTCTAGCTACAGCGCAACACGCTTGTGTTTGAGCCCTCAGACCTAATATGTGATGTGCGGAATTATTTTGTTAGATCTCTCCCACCCTCCGAGTTTTACTTTTGTGATCTCTCTCTCTTTCTCTTTCTTTCCGTTGCACCAACATCACCACCTTTCATAAAATCATTTACAGTTCTTTTTCTTACAATCCATTCAATCCCAGGGTTCTAATAAAGGATCTAGAGTAACTTTATCCTGAGCAACCTAGCCTTATCCACCTTTGAATCTGTGTGGGGGGAGTAGAATCAGTAAGGATTCGGGTGAAAAGTAGAGGTTGTATTAGGTGAAAAGGAATGGCGAATAGAGCTTACAAGTAGCCATTTCTTTCTCTTCCAGCCACGTCACGACGCACTTGTGTTTGATCCCTCACACCTAATATATGATGTGCGGTATTATTTTGTTAAATCTCCCCCACCCTCTGAGTTTCAATTTTGTGATCTCTCACTCTCTTTCTTTCTGTTGCACCAGCAACACCACCTTTCATCAAATCGTTTGCAGTCCTTTTTTCTTACAATCCATTCGCTCCTAGGGTTCTAATAAAGGATCTGGATGAACCTTATCCTGATCAACCTTAGCCTTATCCACCTCTGAAACTGCATGGGGTAGTAGAATCAGTTAGGATTCGGGTGAAAAAGAGAGGTTGCATTAGGTGAAAAGGAACAACGAACGGAGCTTACCAGTAGCCATTTCTTTCTTTTCCAGCCACGGTGCGGCACAGTTGTGTTTGAGCCCTCAGACCTAATATATGATGTGTGTAATTATTTTGTTAGATTTCTCCCACCCTCCGAGAATCACTTTTGTGATCTCTCTCTCTCTTTCTTTTCGTTGCACCAGCATCACCACCTTTCATCAAATCATTTACAGTCATTTTTCTTACAATCCATTCACTCTCAGGGTTCTAATAGAGGATCTAGAGGAATCTTATCCTGAGCAACCTTAGCCTTATCTGCCTTTGAAGTAGTGTGGGGGTAGTAGAATCAGTAAAGATTCGAGTAAAAAGGAGAGGCTGCATTAGGTGAAAGATAATGACGAATGGAGCTTACCAGTAGCCATTTCTTTCTTTTCCAGCCACGGTGCATCACACTTGTTTTTTAGCCATTAGACCTAATATATGATGTGGGGAATTATTTTGTTATATCTTTCCACCCTCCAAGTTTCACTTTTGTGATCTCTCTCCCTCTCTTTCTTTCCATTGCACCAACATAACCAACTTTCATCAAATCGTTTACAGTCCTTTTTCTTACAATCCATTTGCTCCTAGGGTTATAATAGATGATCTATACGAACCTTATCCTGAGCAACCATAGCCTTATCAGCCTCTGAAGCTGCGTGGGGGGAGTAGAATCAGTAACGATTTGGGTGAAAAGAAGAGGTTGTATTAGGTGAAAGAGAACGAAGAACGGAGCTTACCAGTAGTCATTTCTTTCTCTTCCAACCACGGCGCATCACGCTTGTGTTTGAGCCCTCATACCTAATATGTGATGTGTGGAATTATTTTGTTAGATCTCTCATACCCTTTGATTTTCACTTTTGTGATCTCTCTCTCTTTTTCTCTTTCTTTCCGTTGCACCAACATCACCACCTTTTTCATCAAATCATTTACAATTCTTTTTCTTACAATCCATTCGCTCCCAGGGTTCTAATAAATGATCTGGAGTAACCTTATCCTGAGCAACCTTAGCCTTATCCGCATTTGAATCTGCGTGTGGGGAGTAGAATCAGTAAGGATTCGGGTGAAAAGTAGAGACTGTATTAGGTGAAAAGGAACGACGAATGGAGCTTACCAGTAGCCATTTCTTTCTCTTCCAGCCCTAACACGGTGTTTGTGTTTGATCCCTAAGACGTAATATATGATGTACATAATTATTTTTTTAAATCTCTCCCAACCTACGAGTTTTACTTTTGTGATCTCTCTATCTCTCTTTCTTTCCGTTGCACCAGCAACACCACCTTTCATCAAATCATTTACAGTCCATTTTTTACAATCCATTCGCTCCCAGGGTTCTAATAAAGGATCTGGAGGAACCTAATCCTGATAAACCTCAGCCTTATCCGCCTCTGAAACTGTGTGGGGTAGTAGAATCAGTGAGGATTCGGGTGAAAAGGAGAGGTTGCATTAGGTGAAAAGCAACATCAAACGTAACTTACCAGCTGTTATTTCTTTCTCTTCTAGCCACGACGCGAAGCACTTGTGTTTGAGCCCTCAGACCTAATATATGATGTGTAGAATTATTTTGTTAGAACTCTCCACCCTCTGAAATTCACTTTTGTGATCTCTCTCTCTCTCTTTCTTTCTATTGCACCAGCCACACCACATTTCATCAAATCGTTTACAATACTTTTTCATACAATCCATTCACTCCTAGAGTTCTAATAAAGGATCTGGAGGAACCTTATTCTAAAAAACCTTAGCCTTATCTGCCTCTGAAGCTGAATGGGGGGAGTAGAATCAGTAAGGATTTAGATGAAAAGGAGAGGTTGAATTAGGTAAAAGGGAATGACAAACAAAGGTTACCGGTAGCCATTTCTTTTTCTTCTAGCCACGACGCGACGTGCTTGTGTTTGAGCCCTTAAACCTAATATATGATTTGCGGAATTATTTTATTAGATCTCTCCCACCCTCCGAGTTTCATTTTTGTGATCTCTCTCACTCTCTCTTTCTTTCCGTTTCACCAACAACATCATTTTTCATAAAATCATTTACCGTCCTTTATTCTTATAATCAATTCACTCCCAGGGTTCTAATAGAGGATCTGGGGGAGCCTTATCCTGAGCAACCTTAGCCTTATCTGCCTCTGAAGCGGCGTGGGGGGGAGTAGAATTAGTAAAGATTCAGGTGAAAATGAGAGGTTGTGTTAGGTGAAAGGGAACATCAAATGGAGCTTACCAATAGCCATTTTGTTCTCTTCCAGCCACGGTGCGACACACTTGTGTTTTAGCCTCAGACCTAATATATGATGTGTGGATTTATTTTTTAGATCTCTCCCACCCTCCGAGTTTCACTTTAGTGATCTCTCTCTCTCCATTGCACCAGCAGCAGTACCTTTGATCAAATAGTTTACAGTCTTTTTCTTACAATCCATTCACTCCCAGGGTTCTAATAGAGGATCTGGAGGAACCTTATCCTGAGCATCCTTAGCCTTATCCGCCTCTGAAGCTGCGTGGGGGGAGTAGAATCAGTAAGGATTCAGGTAAAAAGGAGAGGCTGCATTAGGTGAAAGGGAATGGCGAACAGAGCTTACCAATAACCATTTCTTTCTCTTCAATCCATGGCGCGGTGCGCTTGTGTTTGATCCCTCAGACCTAATGTATAATGTGTGGAATTATTTTTTTAGATCTCTCCCACTCTCTGAGTTTCACTTTTGTGATCTCTCTCTCTCTCTCTCTCTCTCTCTTTCCATTGCACCAACAACACCCCCTTTTCATCAAATCGTTTACAGTTCTTTTTCTTCCAGGGTTCTAATAGAGGATCTGGATGAACTTTATCATTAGCAACTTTATCTTATCTGCCTCTGAAGTTGCGTGGAGGGAGTAGAATTAGTAAATATTTGGGTGAAAAGAAGAGGCTGCATTAGGTGAAAGGGAACGATGAATGAAGTTACCAGTAGCCATTTCTTTCTCTTCCACCCATGGCGCGGTGCATTTGTGTTTGAGCCATCAGACCTAATATATGATGTGCGGAATTATTTGGTGAGATCTCTCCCACCCTCCAAATTTCATTTTTGTGATCTTTTTTCTCTCTATCTCTTTCTTTCAGTTGCACCAGCAGCACCTATTTTAATCAAATCGTTTAAAGTCCTTTTTCTTACAATCCATTCGCTAATAGGGTTCTAATAGAGGATCTGGAGGAACCTTGTTCTAAGCAACCTTAGCCTTATCCGCCTCTGAAGCTGTGTGGGGGAGTATAATTAGTAAGGATTCAGGTGAAAAATAGAGGTTGCATTAGGCGAAAGAGAATGGAGAACGGAGCTTACCAGTAGCCATTTCTTTCTCTTCCAGCCAAGGTGCGGCGCATTAGTGTTTGAGACCTCAGACCTAATATATGATGTGCATAATTATTTTGTTAGATCTCTCCCACCCTCTAAGTTTCACTTTTGTGATCTGTCTCTCTCTCTTTCTTTCTGTTGCACCAACAACACCACCTTTCATCAAATCGTTTATAGTCCTTTTTCTTACAATCTATTCGCTCCTAGGGTTCTAATAGAGGATCTGGAGGACCCTTATCCTAAGCAATCTTAGCCTTATCCGCCTATGAAGCTGTGTGAGGGGAGTAGAATCTGTAAAGATTCGGGTGAAAAGGATAGGTTGCATTAGGTGAAAGGGAACGACGAACGAAGCTTAGCAATAGCCATTTCTTTCTCTTCCAACCACGACGGGACGCGCTTTTGTATGAGCCCTCAGAACTAATATATGATGTGCGGAATTATTTTGTTAGATCTATCCCACCCTCCGAGTTTCACTTTTATGATCTCTCTCTCTTTCTTTCCGTTGCACCAGCAGTACCACCTTTCATCAAACCATTTACAGTCCTTTTGCTTACAATACATTTGCTCCCAGGGTTTTAATAGAGCATCTGGAGGAACCTTATCCGGAGTAACCTTAGCCTTATCTGCCTCTGATGCTGCGTGGGGGAGTAGAATCAGTAAGGATTCATGTGAAAATAAGGTTGAATTAGGTGAAAGAAAATGGCAAACGGAGCTTACCAGTAGCCATTTATTTCTCTTCCAGCTACGGCGCAATCTCTCCCACCCTCTAAATTTTACTTTTGTGATCTCTCCCTCTTTCTTTCCATTGCACCAGTAGCACCACCTTTCATCAAATTGTTTACAATCCTTTTTCTTACAATCCATTCAATCCTAGCGTTCTAATAGAGGATCTGGAGGAACCTTATCCTGACCAACCTTAGCCTTATCCGTGTCTGAAACTGTGTGGGGGTAGTAGAATCAGTAAAGATTCAGGTGAAAAGGAGAGGCTGCATTAGGTGAAAGGGAACGATGAATGGAGCTTACCAGTAGCAATTTCTTTCTCTTCCAGCCATGGCACGGCGTGCTTGTGTTTGAGCCATCAAACCTAATATATGATGTGTGGACTTATTTTGTTAGCTATCCCACCCTCTGAGTTTCACTTTTGTAATCTTTATCTCTCTTTCTTTTCGTTGTACCAGCAACACCACCTATCATCAAATCATTTACAGTCCTTGTTCTTACAATCCATTCGCTCATGGGGTTCAAATAGAGGATCTGTACGAACCTTATCCTAAGCAACCTTAGCCTTATCCGCCTCTGAAGCTAAGTGGGGGGAGTAGAATCAGTAATGATTCGGGTGAAAAAGAGAGGCTGCATTAGGTGAAAGGGAACGACGAACGGAGCTTGCCAATAGCCATTTCTTTCTCTTCCAGCCACAATGCAGGGTGCTTGTGTTTGAGCCCTCAGACCTAATATATGACGTGCGAATTATTTTGTTAGATCTCTCCCACCCTCCGAGTTTCACTTTTGTGATCTCTCTCTCTTTTGCTTTTTTTTTCTGTTGCACCAGCAAAACCACCTATCATCAAATCTTTACAGTCCTTTTTCTTACAATCCATTCACTCCCAGGGTTCTAATATAGGATCTGGAGGAACCTTATCCTGAGCAACCTTAGCCTTATCCGCCTTTGAAGCTGCATGGAGGGAGTAGAATCAGTAAGGATTCAGGTGAAAAGAAGAGGCTATATTAGGTGAAAAGGAACGATGAACGGAGTTTACTAGTAGCCATTTCTTTCTCTTCTAGTCATGACGCGGTGCTTGTGTTTGAACCCTCAGGCCTAATATATGATGTGCATAATTATTTTGTTAAATCTCTCCCACCCTTTGAGTTTTACTTTTGTGATCTCAATCTTTCTTTTTTTTCTGTTGCACCAGCAACACCACCTTTCATCAAATCATTTACAGTCATTTTTCTTACAATCCATTCGCTCCTAGGGTTCTAATAGAGGATCTGGAGGAACCATATCCTGTTCAACCTTAGCCTTATCTGCTTCTGAAGCTGCGTGGGGGTAGTAGAATCTGTAAAGATTCGGGTGAAAAGGAGAGGTTATATTAGGTGAAAAAGAACGACGAATGGAGTTTACCAGTAGCCATTTCTTTCTCTTCCAGACATGGTGCGGTACACTTGTGTTTTAGCCCTCAGACCTAATATATGATGTGCGGAATTATTTTGTTAGATGTCTCCCACCCTCTGAGTTTCACTTTTGTGATCTCTTTCTCTATCTCTTTTTTCCGTTGCACTAGCATCACCACTTTTCATCAAATCATTTACAATCCTTTTTCTTACAATCCATTCACACCAGGGATCTAATAGAGGATATGGAGGAACCTTATCCTGAGACACCTTAACCTTATCCACCTCTAAAGCTACGTGGGGGGAGTAGAATCAGTAAGGATTCAGGTGAAAAGGTAAGGCTGCATTAGGTAAAAGGAAACAGCAAACAGAGCTTACCAGTAGCCATTTCTTTTACTTCTAGCCACGGTGCGAGACAAATGAGTTTGAGCCCTTAGACCTAATATATGATGTGCAGAATTATTTTGTTAGATCTCTCCTTCCCTCCAAGTTTCACTTTTGTGATCTCTCTCTCTCTTTCATTCCATTGCAGCAACACCACCACCTTTTATCAATTCATTTACCGTCCTTTTTGTTACAATCAATTCGCTCCTAGGGTTCTAATAGAGGATCTGGAGGAACCTTACCCTGAGCAACCTTATCCTTATCCGCCTCTGAAGTTGCGTGGGGGGGAGTAGAATCAATAAAGATTTGGGTGAAAAGGAGAGGCTGCGTTAGGTGAAAGGGAACGGTGAACGGAGCTGACCAATAGCCATTTCTTTCTCTTCCAGCCACGGTGCGATACACTTGTGTTTGAGCCCTCAGACCTAATATGTGATGTGTGGAATTATTTTGTTAGAACTCTCCCACCCTCCAAGTTTCACTTTTGTGATCTTTCTCTCTCTCTCTTTCTTTCCGTTGCACCAGCAGCACCACCTTTCATCAAATTATTTACGGTCTTTTTCTTACAATCCATTCGCTCCCAGGGTTCTAATAGAGGATCTGGAGAAACCTTATCCTGAATAACCTTAGCCTTATCTTCCTCTGAAGCTATGTGGGGGGAGTAGAATCAGTAAAGATTCAGGTGAAAAGGTGAGGTTGAATTAGGTAAAAGGGAACAACGAACATAGTTTACCAGTAGCCATTTCTTTTTCTTCTAGCCACGACATGACACAAATGAGTTTGAGCCCTTAGACCTAATATATGATGTGCGGAATTATTTTGTTAGATCTCTCCCTCCCTCCGAGTTTCACTTTTGTGATCTCTCTCTCTTTCTTTCTACTACATCAGCAACAACACCTTTCATCAAATCATTTACCGTCCTTTTTCTTACAATCGATTCGCTCCTAGGGTTCTAATAGAGGATTTGGAGGAACCTTATCCTGAGGAACCTTAGCCTTATCCACCTCTGAAGCTGTGTGGGGGGAGTAGAATCAGTAAAGATGCGGGTGAAAAGGAGAGGTTGCTTTAGGTGAAAGGGAACGGTGAACGAAGCATACCAATAGCCATTTCTTTCTCTTACAGCCATTGTGTGGCACACTTGCATTTGAGCCCTCAGACCTAATATATGATGTGTGGAATTATTTTGTTAGAACTCTCCCACCCTCCAAGTTTCACTTTTGTGATCTTTATCTCTCTCTCTCTCTTTTTCCATTGTACCAACAACACCACCTTTCATCAAATTATTTACAGTTTTTTTCTTACAATCCATTCACTCCCAGGGTTCTAATAGAGGATCTGGAGGAACTTTATCCTGAGCAACCTTAGCCTTATCCACCTCTGAAGCGGCATGGGGGTGTGGGTAGAATCAGTAAAGATTTGGGTGAAAAGGAGAGGCTTCATTAGGTGAAAAAGAATGGCGAACAGAGCTTATCAGTAGCCATTTCTTTCTCTTCCATCCACGGTGTGGCGTGCTTGTGTTTGAGCCCTCATACCTAATGTATGATGTGCGGATATATTTTGTTAGATCTCTCCCACCCTACAAGTTTCACTTTTGTGATCTCTCTCTCTCTCTTTCCGTTGCACCAACAGTACCACCTTTCATCAAATTGTTTACATTTGTTTTTCTTACAATTTATTCGCTCCCATGGTTCTAATAGAAGATATGGAGGAACCTTATCATGAGCAACTTTAGCCTTATCCGCCTCTGAAGCTGCGTGGGGGGTGAAGAATCAGTAAAGATTTGGATGAAAAGAAGAGGTTGTATTAGGTGAAAGAGAAAGGCGAATAGAGTTTACCAGTAGCCATTTCTTTTTTTCTTCCAGCCACAGTGTGGTGCGCTTGTGTTTGAGCCCTCAAACCTAATATATGATGTGCATAATTATTTTGTTAGATCTCTACCACCCTCCAAGTTTCATTTTTGTGATCTCTCTCTCTCTCTTTCTTTTGATTGCACCAGCAACACCTCCTTTAATCAAATTGTTTTCAGTCCTTTTTCTTACAATCCATTCGCTCCTAGGGTTCTAATAGAGGATCTGGAGGAACTTTATCCTAAGAAACCTTTGCCTTATCCACCTCTAATGTTGTGTGGGTGAGTAGAATCAGTAAGGATTCAGGTGAAAAAGAGAGGCTGCATTAGGTGAAAGAGAATGGTGAACGAAGCTTACCATTAGCCATTTCATTCTCTTCCAGCCACGACATGACGCACTTGTGTTTGAGCCATCAGACCTAATATATGATGTGCATAATTATTTTGTTAGATCTCTTCCATCCTCCGAGTTTCTCTTTTGTGATCTCTCTCTCTCTTTCTTTCTATTGCACCAGCAACATCAGCTTTCATCAAATCATTTGCAGTCCTTTTTCTTACAATCCATTCGTTCCCAGGGTTCTAATCGAGGATCTGGATAATCTTATCTTGAGAAATCTTATCCTTATCCACCTCTGAAGCTGCGTGAGGGGAGTAGAATCAATAAGGATTCAAGTGAAAAGGAGATGTTTCATTAGGTGAAAGGGAACGACGAACGGAGCTTACCAATAGCCATTTCTGTCTCTTCTAGCCACGGCGCAGCGCGCTTGTGTTTCAGCCATCAGACCTAATATATGATTTGTGGAATTATGTTGTTAGATCTCTCCCACCCTCCGAATTTCTTTTTTGTGATATGTCTCTCTCTCTTTCTTTCCGTTGCACCAGTGACACCACCTTTCATCAAATTGTTTACAATCCTTTTTCTTACAATCCATTCACTCCCATGGTTCTAATAGAGGATCTGAATAAACCTTATCCTGACCAACCTTAGTCTTATCTGCGTCGGAAGCTGCGTGAGGGGAGTAGAATCAGTAAGGATTCATGTGAAAAGGAGAGGTTGCATTAGGTGAAAGGGAATGACGAACAGAGCTTACCAGAAGCCAATTCTTTCTCTTCCAGCCACGACGTGACACACTTGTGTTTGAGTCCACATACCTAATATATGATGTGCAGAATTATTTTGTTAGATCTCTTCCACCTTCCAAATTTCACTTTTGTGATATCTTTCTCACTCTCTTTCTTTCTGTTGCACCAGCAGCACTACCTTTCATCAAATCCTTACAATCCTTTTTCTTACAATCCATTCGCTCCCAGGGTTCGAATATAGGATCTGGAGGAACCTTATCCTGAGCAACCTTAGCCTTATCCGCCTCTGAAGTTGCGTGGGGGGAGTAAATTAGTAAGGATTCAAGTGAAAAAGAGGGGTTGCATTAGGTGAAAAGGAACGACGAATGGAGCTTACCAGTAGCCATTTCTTTCTCTTCCATATACGGCGCGGCGTGCTTGTGTTTGAGCCCTCAGACCTAATATATGATGTGTGGAATTATTTTGTTAAATCTCTCACATCCTCTGAGTTTCACTTTTGTGATCTCTCTCTCTCTCTCTCTCTCTTTCCATTTCATTAACAACACCACCTTTCATCAAATCATTTACAGTTCTTTTTTCTTACAATCCATTCGCTACCAATGTTCTAATAGAGGATTTGGAGGAACCTTATCCTGAGAAACCTTAGCCTTATTCGCTTTTGAAGCTGTGTGGGGGGAGTAAAATCAGTAATGATTTTGTTGAAAAGGAAAGCATGCATTAGGTGAAAGGGAACGGCGAATGGAGCTTACCAATACCCATTTCTTTCTTTTCCATCCACAAAGTAGCGCACTTGGGTTTCAGCCCTCAGACTTAATATATGATGTGTGGAATTATTTTGTTATATCTCTCTCACCCTCTGAGTTTCACTTTTGTGATATATCTTTCTCTTTCTCTTTCTTTCTGTTGCACCAGCAACACCACCTTTAATCAAATCGTTTATAGTCCTTTTTCTTACAATCCATTCGCTTCCAGAGTTCTAATAAAGGATCTGGAGGAACCTTATCCTGAGAAGCCTCAGACTTATCCGCCTTTAAAGTTGCATGGGGGGAGTAGAATCAGTAAGGATTCGGGTGAAAGCATAGGCTAGATTAGGTGAAAGGGAACGGCGAATGGAGCTTACCAGTAGTAATTTATTTTTCTTCCAACCATGGTGCGACACACTTATGTTTGAGCCCTCAGACCTAATATATGATGTGTGAAATTATTTTGTTAGATCTCTCGCACCCTTCGAGTTTCACTTTTGTGATCTCTTTCTTTCCATTGCACCAGCAACACCACCTTTAATCAAATCATTTACAATCATTTTTCTTACAGTCCATTCGCTCCCAGGGTTCTAATAGAGGATCTGGAGGAACCTTATCCTGATCAACCTTAGCCTTATCTTCCTCTGCAGTTGCATGCGGGTAGTAAAATCAGTAAGAATTCAGGTGAAAACGAGAGAGGTTGCATTAAGTGAAAGGGAACATCGAATGGAGCTTACAAGTAGCCATTTCTATCTCTTCCAGCCACGGTGCGACACACTTGTGTTTGAGCCCTCAGACCTAATATACGATGTGCAGAATTATTTTGTTAGATCTCTCCCCCCCTCTGAGTTTAACTTTTGTGATCTCTCTCTCTCTCTCTCTCTCTCTCTCTTTCCATTGCACCAGCAACACCACTTTTCATCAAATCATTTACAGTCATTTTTCTTACAATCCATTTTCTAGCAGGGTTCTTATAAAGGATCTGGAGGAATATTATCTTGAGAAACCTTAGCCTTATCTGCCTCTGAAGCTGCGCGGGGGAGTAAAATTAGTAAGGATTCAGGTGAAAAAGAGAGGCTACATTAGGTAAAAGGGAACGGCGAACGGAGCTTACCAGTAGCCATTTCGTTTTCTTCTAACCACGACACGACACACTTGTGTTTGAGCCCTTAGACCTAATATATGATGTGCGGAATTATTTTGTTAGATCTCTCCCACTCTCTGAGTTTCACTTTTGTGATCTCTCTCTCTTTCTTTCCATAGCACCAGCAACACCACATTTATCAAATCATGTACCGTCCTTTTTCTTACAATCAATTCGCTCTAGGGTTCTAATAGAGGATCTGGAGGAACCTTATCCTGAGTAACCTTAGCCTTATCTGCCTCTGAATCTGCGTGGGGGAGTAGAACCAGTAAGGATTCAGGTGAAAAGGAAAGGTTGTGTTATGTGAAAGGGATCGGCGAACGGAGCTTACCAGTAGCCATTTTTTTCTCTTCCAGGTTTGAGCCCTCAGAACTAATATATGATGTGTGAAATTATTTTTTTAGATCTCTACCACCCTCCGAGTTTCAATTTTGTGATCTCTCTCTCTTTCTTTCCGTTGCACCAACATCACCACTTTTCATCAAATCATTTACAGTCATTTTTCTTACAATCAATTTGCTCTCAGGGTTCTAATAGAGGATCTGGAAGAACCTTATCCTGAACAACTTTAGCCTTATCCACCTCTGAAGCTGTGTGGGGGAGTAGAATAAGTAAGGATTTGGGTGAAAAGGAGAGGTTGCATTAGGTGAAAGGGAACGGCGAACGGAGCTTACAAGTAGTAATTTCTTTCTCTTCCAGCCACGGTGCGACGCACTTGTGTTTGAGCCCTCAGATCTAATGTATGATGTACAAAATTATTTTGTTAGATCTCTCCCACCCTATGAGTTTCACTTTTCTAATCTCTCTCTCTCTTTCCGTTGCACATCAAATCATTTACAGTTCTTTTTCTGACAATTCATTTTCTCCTTGGATTCTAATAGAGGATCTTGAAGAACCTTATCATAAGCAACCTTAGCCTTATCCGTCTTTGAAGCTGCGTGGGGGAGTAGAATCAGTAAAGATTCAGGTGAAAAGAAGAGGCTGAATTATATGAAAGGAAATGACGAATAGAGAGCTTACCAGTAGCCATTTCTTTCTCTTCCAACCACGACGCAGTGCACTTGTATTTGAGCCCTCAAACCTAATATATGATGTGCGAAATTATTTTGTTAGATCTCTCCCACCCTCCAAGTTTCATTTTTGTGATCTCTCTCTCTCTCTTTCTTTCAGTTGCACCAACAACACTATCTTTAATCAAATCATTTACAGTCCTTTTTCTTACAATCCATTCGCTCCTAGGGTTCTAATAGAGGATCTGGAGGAACATTATCTTAAGCAACCTTAGCCTTATCTGCCTCTGAAGCTGTGCAGGGGAGTAGAATCAGTAAAGATTAATGTGAAAAGGAGAGGCTGAATTGGTGAAAGGGAACGACGAACAGAGCTTGCGAGTAACCATTTTCTTTCTCTTTCAGCCACAGAGCGGCATACTTGTGTTTGAGCCCTCAGACCTAATATATGATGTGTAGAATTATTTTGTTAGATCTCTCCACCCTCCGAGTTTCAATTTTGTGACCTCTCTCTCTCTCTCTCTTTATGTTACACCAGCAGTACCACCTTTCATCAAATCATTTACAATCCTTTTTCTTACAATCAATTCTCTCCCAGGGTTCTAATAGAGGATCTAGAGGAACCTTATCTTGAGCAACCTTAGCCTTATCTGCCTCTGAAGCTACGTGGGGGGAGTAGAATCAGTAAGGATTCAGGTGAAAAGGAGAGGATGCATTAGGTGAAAGGGAACGACGAACGAATCTTACCAGTAGCCATTTCTTTCTCTTCTAGCCATGGCACGACGCGTTTGTGTTTGAGCCCTCAGACCTAATATATGACGTGTGAAATTATTTTGTTTGATCTATCCCACCCTCTGAGTTTCATTTTTGTGATCTCTCTCTCTCTCTTTCTTTTCTGTTGCACCAGTAGCACCACCTTTTATCAAATCATTTACAATCTTTTTTCTTACAATCCATTCGCTCTCGGGTTTCTAATAAAGGATCTGGAGGAACCTTATCTTGAGCAACCTTAGCCTTATATGCCTCTAAAGCTGCATGGGGGAGTAGAATCAGTAAGGATTCAGGTGAAAAAGAGAGGTTTAATTAGGTGAAAGGGAACGACGAATGGAGTTTACCAGTAGCCATTTCTTTCTCTTCCAGTTACGATGCGTCACACTTGTGTTTGAGCCTCAGACCTAATATATGATATGTGGAATTATTTTATTAGATCTCTCCCACCCTCTGAGTTTCAATTTTGTGATCTCTCTCTCTCTCTTTCTTTCTTTCCGTTGCACTAGTAGCACAAACTTTCATTAAATCGTTTACAATCCTTTTTTTCTTACAATCCATTCGCTCATAGGGTTTTAATAGAGGTAATGGAGGAACCTTATCCTGAGCAACCTTAGCCTTATCTGCCTCTAAATCTGCGTGGGGGGTAGAATCAATAAGGATTCATGTGAAAAGGAGAGACTGTATTAGGTGAAAGGGAATGGCGAACGGAGCTTACCAGTAGCTATTTCTTTTTTCTTCCAGTCACCGTGTGATGCACTTGTGTTTGATCCCTAAGACATAATATATGATGTGCGTAATTATTTTTTAGATATCTTCCACCCTACGAGTTTTACTTTTTTAATCTCTCTCTCTTTCTTTCTGTTGCACCAGCAATACCACCTTTTATCAAATCATTTATAGTCTTTTTTCTTACAATCCATTCGCTTCCAGGGTTCTAATAGAGGATATGAAGGAACCTTATCCTGAGCACCTTCGCCTTATCCACCTCTGAAGCTGCGTGGGGGGAGTAAAATCAGTAAGGATTCAGGTGAAAAGGAGAGACTGTATTAGGTGAAAGGGAACGAAAAATAGAGCTTACTAGTAGCCATTTCTTTCTCTTCCAGCCACGACATGGCGCACTTGTGTTTGAGCCCTCAGACCTAATATATGATGTGCAGAATTATTTTTTTAGATATCTCCCAACCTCTAAGTTTCACTATTGTGATCTCTCTTTCTATCTCTCTCTCTCTCTCTTTCTGTTGCACTAGAATCACACCTTTCATCAAATCATTTACAGTCTTTTTTCTTACAATCCATTCGCTCCTAGGGTTCTAATAGAGGATCTAGAGGAATCTTATCCTGAGCAACCTTAGCCTTATCCGCGTCTGAAGCTGTGTGGGGGGAGTAGAATCAATAATCATTTGGGTGAAAAGGAGAGACTACATTAGGTGAAAGGGAACGACGAACAGAGCTTACCAGTAGCCATTTATTTCTCTTCCAACCACGGCGTGACACGCTTGTGTTTGAGCCCTCAGACCTAATATGTGATGTGCATAATTATTTTGTCAGATCTCTTCCACCCTCTGAGTTTTACTTTTGTGATCTCTCTCTCTCTCTCTATTTCCGTTGAACTAGCAATGCCACTTTTCATCAAATCATTTACAGTCCTTTTTCTTACAATCCATTCTCTCCCAGAGTTCTAATAGAGGATCTGGAGGAACCTTATCCTGAGCAACCTTAGCCTTATCAGCCTCTGAAGCTGCGTGGGGGGAGTAGAATCAGTTAGGATTCAGGTGAAAAGGAGAGGTTGTATTAGGTGAAAGGGAACGACGAACAGAGCTTACCAGTAGTCATTTCTTTCTCTTCCAGCCACGGCGCGGAACACTTGTGTTTGAACCCTTAGACCTAATATATGATGTGCGGAATTATTTTGTTAGATCTCTTCCAACCTCCGAGTTTCACTTTTGTGATCTCTCTTTCTTTCTTTCCGTTGCACCAGCAACACCACCTTTCATCAAATCGTTTATAGTCTTTTTTTTCTTACAATCCATTCGCTCCTAGGGTTCTAATAGAGGATCTAGATGAACTTTATCCTGAGCAACCTTAGCCTTATTCGTCTCTGAAGTTGTATGGGGGGAGTAGAATCAGTAAGGATTCAAGTTAAAAGGAGAGGTTCTATTAGGTGAAAGAGAACAACGAACAGAGTTTATCAGTAGCCATTTCTTTCTTTTCCAGCCACGGCACGGCGTGCTTGTATTTGAGCCCTTAGACCTAATATATGATGTGTGGAATTATTTTGTTAGATCTGTCCCACCCTATGAGTTTCACTTTTGTGATCTCTCTTTCTCTCTCTTTCTTTCCATTGCACCAGAAGCACCATTTTTCATCAAATCGTTTACAGTCCTTTTTCTTACAATCCATTCTCTCCCAAGGTTCTAATAGAGGATCTGGAGGAACCTTATCCTGAGAAACCTTAGCCTTATCCACCTCTGAAACTGTGTGGGGGGAGTAGAATCCGTAAGGATTCAGGTGAAAAGGAGAGGCTGGATTAGGTGAAAGGGAACGACAAACGGAGCTTATCAGTAGCCATTTCTTTTCTCTTTCAGCCACGGCACAACACGCTTGTGTTGGAGTCCTCAGACCTAATATATGATGTGCAGAATTATTTTGTTGGATCTCTTCCACCCTCTGAGTTTCACTTTTGTGATTTCTCTCTTTCTTTCCATTGCACCAGCATCACCACTATTTCATCAAATCGTTCACAATCCTTTTTTCTTACAATCTATTCGCTCCCAGGGTTCTAATAGAGGATCTGGAGGAACCTTATCCTGAGCAACCTTAGCCTTATCCGTCTCTAAAGCTGCGTTGGGGGAATAGAATCAGTAAGGATTCAGGTGAAAAGGAGAGACTTAGGTGAAATGGAACGATGAACAGAGTAGCCATTTTTTTTCTAGATTTTGGATTGCAAGCCATTTCTTTCTTTTCTAGATCCTGAATTGTAAGAAAAATGGTTGAATGAAAGGTCATACAGGCAGGAGTCTTGACTAATTTGTGGAAAGGGTCACAAGAGTGGGTTGAACTAGGATTGCAAGCAACTAGGTCATTTGTCGTTTACTATAATTTTTTGCCGTTGTGCTCCATTCTGAAATCTAGTTAGTTACTTTTTCCCGTGTTTTTTTTTTGTTCTGAAAACTCTTTTTTAACCGGTAGCTAAGTAAGTTTTTCTGTGTTTTTGGTTCTGAGAATTCCTTTTTAGCAACAATGCATATAGAGTTGGAGTGTGTGTGTGTGTTTGCCCGATACTTCAAAATAAGGATATCAGCATCCAAAACCCATTTTCATCCGTCTTTTTAATCACGGATTGGATTCCCAAACTATATATTGTTCGGGTGAATGTGTTTCTAGTTCGGCTATCCATGGTAAAATGGTTGGATCCTGGGAGGCGGGTGTAGGAAGAAGCACCCGTTGCCTACGGCGTGTTCGGCCGCTGCCATGGTCGGCCACAACCAGCAGCCCTGTCCCAACACCGACCCCGGCGACAGCCTGCTCCACCTCTCTCATTCCGCACCTCCCGTCCTCGTTCGGGTACGAGTACGGTCTGGGCGACTTGTCGCTGACGTTCCCCTACAGAAGACACAACAACAAGTCGACAACGACCGCCACGTTTCTACACCTCCCCCTGGTGACGCGGATACCGCCCTGCTGTAGCGGCCGGAGGCAACAGGTTCCTCATCTTCCTCTGGTCCGATTCTGGCTTTCTAGATGGCAACACCAGCGACGGTGCATGTTGCAACTGGTACGGTGGCGGGTTCAGTGGATGTTAGGTGGAGCTGGGTAAAACGATTCCCCATTCCTGTCCCTGGCCGAAATGGGCGGCAACGCACCGGCCTCTGCCCAAACACCTGCTGTCATTAAGCAAGAGGCTTGTAGCAGAGGCGTGTAGACGAGAAGCAGGCCGAGCTGGTGGATTATTCACAAGGGAAGTTAAAGGTTAGAACTAAACTCAATGAATTGGATATCATTTTCCATTACACGACATATGTTGCTTGCTCTCAATTGCCATCCATAGCCAAACAAATTGCTTAAATGGTGTGGTTTTGTTTCACTGGAACCCTCCAGATAGTCCACATCTCCTCCATCTTTGTAATGTGATAGTTCTATCTCTTTTCTCTCCTTAATATTATGTCTTACTTCTAGCAGTGCATAGGCGCAATACCTGCAAGGACTGGCCATTTCTGTGTTTCAAATTTTCAATCTTATGAATGTTATGCCATATTAATATATTTATGTTGTAGTCTTGGAATATGTGGAAATAATGTAACATGTTAGGCACATACTTATGAAATAAATAAAACTAAAAGAAACTACCAACTACTTCAGAATATACTTATGAAATAGATCTAAAAATTGGCAAAGTTTTGTCAAATTTTGTCGATGTCGAGGCCTGGTGAAGTTGTTGCTCTTATACTTTGGGTTAGTCTCAATGTTGGACCGACATTTGCTGAACTTCCACAAAGTTGGCCCAGCACTGCATTGTTTGTCCCAATGTCGATGAAGTTGTCGATTCTTCCCTGAAGTTGGCGAAGGCAGGTCGAAGATGGCATGGCTGCAGAGCAACTCCTTTGAAATGGCTTGCTACTAATTTTTGCTGCATGGGAGTGTCTTAAGTTGGATCCCCACAACAGTTATGGCCTTCATATATCTCATATAGTTGAGACTTGAAATGATGGAGATGTTTGAGGCTAGAGTCTTGGAGTTGGAGCCTCAGAGAGCCTTTAACTATTGGAGTTTTGTTTCTGGCTGCTTAATTGCTAGAGCTTAATTGCTAGATTACTATCTAGTATCTACTGACTCTCTACTGGCCTCTCTTCATTCCATCATTTAACTCGAAACCCTCTCTCTACTTTTATCTAGATTAATTGTTGTCTGGGTCTAAATATGTAAATATAGGCTGGAATTTTATATATTTTAGCTAAATCCATGTAGATATAGTTAGATCTACCTTATATCTAATAACATCTATCTTAGTTATAGTGTGATTAAAAGTTTTTAGTCAAATTCCCTTCTAATTCATATTATTTTCTTCCAAAAATGACATCGGCGTTTGCATCTAATCCTCAATGTTTCCACAAACTTTCACTTCCACTTCCACACCTGAAAAAGTCTAAACGAAGTTGAAGTCCTATGCCATGGTACCAACCACTTAGTCAAAAGTAAGTTAATTTGTTCATAAACAACTAAATTTAGAAAATATTTATGTAATTTGGCGATAATGTATAGTTCGAAGGTGGGGTAAAGAAACCAGGGATACAATGGGAAAAGTCTAAGAAAATGAATTTCAAGTAAACCTAATTTCATCTCAAATGAAGGAATTCATGGATATCTTATATCATAAAAATTGGCGAATCTGGCCCAGAACAACCTTTTTTTTACATTGATAACTAAGGATTCAAGACCACCTCAATCTTTGAGAGCCTTTATTTATGAAAAGAGCAATGTACGTACAAGAAACAAATAAAAAATAAAAGAGAGAATAAATGACTACATGTAAAAATGATATTTTGGAGGTGAGGGTGTTGCATTGATTCCTCTGCCAACCCTGATGCTTCCCCTTCCATCCGAGGCCATATATTATTTAATATCTTAAAAAACATTTGAGGCCATATCTTATTTATATTGGGTTGTCTAGTAACTATAAAAATTAAAATGTTCATATATTAATGAAATTAAATATCAAATAGAAGTATTGTATTCTAGGTTTCATTTAGTCAAAAAAATTCAGCCCTAGTTTTCTTCTACTGTTCTGGGTTGCTAAGGGAAAAGATAGAGAGGATTCTTGGAAACGCTCTATGGATGTTGGGTTCAGGTGCGATAAGCATTGTTGGTGGGCAAAAATGTTATGGAATAGTTAATGCATCCGGATGTCAAAAAGCGGACGATTCTTTCTTCTATAGTTTGTTGGGATCGGGTTCCTTAACTTGTTGATTCTCCAAGAATGAATTAGTCTTTGCGGGTTGATAATTTTTGTAACAATCATTGGGGCTTCGATGTTGTTTGAGGTCCCACTAGCCATGTGGTGGGGCGTGCTTCCTTAGTGGAAGATGAGAATTGAGGATGCAATGTTGATCCTTCTATTAGGTCCATGAGGACCCCAGAGGTTAATGGTAAGTGAGAGATTGTGCTTCTTTGTTCCTAGGAGAGGTGGGGAAGGATGACAAGTCTAGGCTTGGAGTAGCGTCCTCTACTAGCACAAAACAAACTGATGATGGGTTGTTGGATCTTTGTAATGACATTTTCTGTGTGCTCCTAGCCTTGGGTATTTGTTAGGAAAAGGGTCATAAGGGAGGTCTTTCCTTTCCACAACCAAGGTCAGTACCAAGTATCCCATCTATGGTGTTTGGGAAGGATATTTGTCTCGTAAGGGTTATCATTAGTAGCACTTGGTTGTAAATCTAAAAGATCATTTCAAAGATTTTTTTTTGAACCTATGTCTGGTTGAAGAAGCCTCATGGAGAAGGGAGAGGGCTTTAGCATCCCTAAATGATTTGGTGGCTGCTTGGATGGAACTTGCTCTTATGTTCTCATGATTGGAGCTGCTGCAACACCTCTAGTGGATGTTTTGGACAATGACTTCTGGTAGTTGGGAACAATTTAACAGTGCATGTTGATGATGAGATGGGAAGCATGCCTATGCAAGAAGATGGTTCCTTCTTGGCATTGATTGTCACGTGGTGAAGTTGGGCCGTGTAAGAAAGTACATGCGTATTGTTGAGTTACGGCTCACTATGTTATTTGATGCCAAAGCCCCCCTTCCATTTTTGGGTAGAAGCCTTTTCTTCTGCTACTTACATTGTAAATTGATTGCCATCAAAGGCTAATTATTTTGTCTCACATCCATTCAAGTTACATGCCATGACACTACATTATGACATGCTTAAGAGTCTTTGGTTGTTTATGTTTCCCATTTCTTTGAGATTCTAACAAGCACAAACTGGAGCCACAATCTTTACCATGTGTATTTCTTGGATACATTGATACTCTCAAAGGGTAATGATGTTTACATCTCATCAGATTTTGTTTCTCAAGACATTTTTTTAATTTAAAAGTGTTTCGCTTCAAATAACACATACCTTCTAATGTTTCTCTGGGAGAGCCTGCTACTTTTTCTGATTTTTTAAGGAGATCTATCTAAGTGTCAGACTGTTACTCCGTCCTATATACACAATGTGAATTCTAACATTCTGAATGAAAATCTCGAGTCTGTGTGGGATTCCATTGTAGATGAAGACTGTTTGGTGACCGGGGAACCCCTCCACAAGGCTCGCCGCATTTGTGACCAATCCTGGCAAGGTAAAACCTGGGAGACACTACCCCGCCCGCAAGGACATTGGCCCAGTAAGTGGCATCGTTGGGCGGCTAACACAATGTACTCAATCATTGCAGATGAAGACTTGCATGCTAATCATTCCATTTTTTAGAAATGTACAACTGAATGACATGAAGCTCCTGACAGATTCTGCATGTTGTCATCATGATACTACTGATTGTATTAATACTTCAGGATCTCATATTACTAATAGTGTGATCAAGACATTTCTATCAACAACATGAGCACAATTCTGTGCTTATTGTTTCTATTTCTGATAGCATTGATGATCATGCTGAAGTGCAAACCAGAAATTCACATCCAATGATCACACGATCCAAAGCTATTTCAAACAAACCTGACCAATCTGACCCTGCTACTTCAAATAATGAACGTACTACTGCTCAGGTTGTCTGTCAATAATATACATCCTATGATTACAAGAGCTAAGGCAACTGCAATTAAGCCAAATCCTAAACATGTACTAACAAATCAAATTCTTCCTGAAATTCCTAGGTCTTTAAGAGGTTCTCTACACAGTGGATAGAAGCTATGAAAGATGAGCTACATACTTTATCCAATAATAAAACTGGTCCCTAGTTCCCAGACCATATAATGCTCATGTTATTGGATCAAAATGGGTTTTTAAACTAAATTACGATCTAATGGATCATTAGAGAGGTTGAAAGCATGTCTTGTAGCTCAAGTATATAGTCTAGAGGAGGGTATAGACTACATCGAAGACCTCCAGTCCAGTGGTCAAATGTGCTACTGTGCAAGTAGTTCTAACAATTGCTGCAACTCTAAACTTGAAAATGATACAGGTGGATATTATTGCCTTCTGAATGATGATCCAATCCTAAATCCTTGAACAACCTCTTGGATTAACATCTGAATTATGTTTATCAACTGCACAAAGCTTCATAAGGCCTGAAACAAACCCCCCGAGATATTGGTTCAATAAGCTCAGTGAATTCCTATTTGGTAATGGTTTCACATGCAGCTTAGCTGATCCCTCTCTATTTGTGCTGCTTCATGATGATATTATTCTTTATTGTCTTCTATATGATGATGATATTATCATCATCTGCAATAACCCTGACTTCTTGACTGAGTTTTAAAGTAATCTGAGTGCCATGTTCAATCTATGACTACTTGCTACTAGGGAACTTATCCTATATTCTGGGAATCCAAGTTTCTTCTTCTTCAACTGGATTGGTTCTTAGATAAGAGAAATACATCATTGTCTTCAAGCAAGATGATATATGTGATTATAAACCCTTCTCCACACCCAATGCTCTCAATTTTCATAGACTACTAGAGTCATCCTCTCTCAAAGATTCTTGTGCATATATGACATTAGTAGGATGTCTCCAATATATTATAATAAAATGCCCTGACATTGAATATGTTGTGAACACTGCATGTCAGTTCCTTACTTCACCAATAGAAAATCATTTTCTCTTAGTCAAGAAGATACTCCTTTATCTAAAAGGTTCTCTATGGGTGGGTCTGCACATACACCCAACAACCTCTTTGACACTTACAATCACAACCTTCAGTGATTCTGACTGATCTGGTTCCTTTGACTCGAAGATCAACCACTGGCTTCTGCATTTTTCTCAGCACCACTTGTGTATCTTGGAGTGCTAAGAAACAAACAACGATAGCTACATCCAGTTGTGAAGTTGAGTAAAAATCCCTAGCTTCTGATGTTGCTGAGATCACATGGCTCTCTTTCCTTCTTCAAGACATTTGCATTCAGTTGAAGTAACCTGCTAAACTTTTCTATGATAACTTGGGAGCTCCCAAATTACAGTGAATCTTGTGCTTCACGCTCGCACAAAGAACATTAAAATTGACTACCATTTCACTAGAGAGAAGGTAGCCTTGGGGCACATTGTCACAACTCATGTTGCTTTTACACAACAACCTACTGACCTTGTTACAAAACCTCTCACCAAAGCTACATTTTGGTTTCTTCGAGCCAAATTGGGCCTTCAACTACCCATGCCTAGTTTGCTGGGTATTAGATGATACAAGTATAAGATGCAGTTATCAGTGGTCTGATTAAGCAACTAGGTAATTTCATAGTTGCTAGAGAAACAATGAGATGAGCGTCATTTATAGTTCTGTTTATAAATGTAACTGCTATAATTCAAAGTGTTAGATCCTAGTCTGGCCTGTGGCCGACCCATGTAAGGTAAAACCCTATATATGCGAGTGTGACACCAAATGTAACCCTTGAGCACTGAACATTAATTCAATAGCATTGTTTGAACAGATAAAAGCAATACCCGTGCCTCTCTCTCTCTCTCTCTCGTTCTATCTCCTTCTCACCTTGAATCCAAATCTAGGGTTAGGGTCTCATTCTCTTATCTAATTTTATCCAGTACGATCGACCGATTGCAACTATTTTGTAGGTGTCCTTGCTTACTATATAAACTAACTAGAAGTGAAACTGCAATTTCCTTTCCCTAGGCTTTACATATTGGAAAAGATCTAGATTTACAAATTCTCATGATTAAATTACAGCAATGACAGCGTGTGGAGTTAAATATCAGTTGTATCTTTTTGAAGAGCCATTTGTCAATGGAAATGTGGAATATATATATCGTTCCAACAATTTTCATGGCATCCTCGATCAACTTTGCCAAATTCAATATTTAATATTTGATATGACAATAGATGTTGAAATCCTGCTATGCCTTCTATACAGAATTAATTCGTTCTTTAGCCATGATAAATTTAAACACTAAAGTGATTCAGATATTCAGTTGCACAACAGAATCAGAAAGATAACATCATAGAAATACATCATAGGTCATAGCATATCCATGCATCAAATACCAAAACATATATACATGGCTAAAACAAAAGCTATCACAACAAGCCGACAGTGGGAACCTCTGGCCATCTTCATCTATATGTCGCAATTTCTAGAATTCCAATAATCCTCCCCTCTCCCTATTCTAACCGAAGTCAACTTGAATAACACCCAGAGATATAGGAGAAAACAAACAAAGAGATAAATCAATAGTTGTCGGTTAGTTGCAATAGATATTATATTTGAGCATTGTGAAAATAGGAACAATGGCATGCTCATAAAAATGATTCTAAGTACACATGAAATATAACAAGATAAGTTCAAGAAGGATAATATATGCTTGAATGATTCTATCCTCTATGAGCCTAAAGAATTTAAATAACACCAAAGGACATTATTGTGGCAATTATGTGAATATAGGAAGATTATAAAAACATCTTGCCATGAAATAGGAATACAACAATGCATTATGATAGTGGAATACATGTCCAACAGTTAAACAATGTTGATATCTCATGATATCAATTGTGAATATAAAGCAGGAAAAATAGTCACTAATAACATATAGAAACTATTAAACCACCTTAGTTCTTAAGGTGGGAAACCAACCAAGAGTCTACGCCCCATGGTGGAAGTACCTATTATGTCAGTGCAGCCAACTACACTCAGTAAGATCCTTCACATTAAATGTAGGAGCAACATAGTGCATTCTATAATGATGCAACCAACTACAATCAATGGGGAGTCTATACCCTTTACCGGAAAAAGGACTATTAAACAATTATAAAACCCCTGCATAGATTATATAGAACTAGCTCAAAATTCACAAATTGCTTAAATAGTGCATGGCAATGGAAAAACATAGTCCAATAATCATATAAGTTCACAAGAACATAATTTAAAGAAATTTTCATTCATAAACATCCCAATAAGGGCAAGAGTAGAATATTACATGCAAGGACTGAGGTATCCGATATCGATGTCGTTTCGACATCTGAGAAATAGGTAGTTAGCGGTATACTAAGGGAAATATTGAAAGATACAATCCTGGCCATTTTGATGCCAAAATGAATGAATTCAATCATGAAATTTACATGAGTGATATTTACACCTAAATGCATCATTTTATGCAATAAAATTCTATAAAGGGGTCGTTTGGATGGGAAATTTAGGATTACTTGTGCAATTGTGAAGATAGGCGATCTATATTATAGCAGTTAGTAATTGCATGAGTTATAAGTATTGTGTTTGGACAACCGTTTGACCAGGAGAGATGTCAAGGTGAATCTCATCTGGAATTGCTTCTTCCCATCCCTGACGGCCCGACGGAAGGGACACCATCAATGACGCCAATGTTGTGTCGCCTAGAATAGCAGGATTACCGAGGCCACCATCAGTCTGGCGGCTTTTGAGGCATAGAACGGAACACAGTCATGGGTTGAAGATCCATGCGGCCATAGCCGGTGTTGCTGCAGATGCAACCATGCTTTTGATCTGGGTTTAAGGTTTATCTGGCCTAACAATGCGAAGTTTGAGAGGGGAACAACTTAGAGTGGTTGGAGGAGGAAGAAGTAAAGGTGACGTAAGAGGGAAGTGTCCATGAGGAGAGAGAAGTTGGGGGAGATGACTGGGATCTAGCGATCGGGCTATGTGGAATTTCTAAATGACGCTAATATTGGCGTGATTCTAAAGGCCGCAATTTTGACTTGAGTAAAAATGTTGCACTCTGAATACAATTATCATCAATTACTATGATTAACATTCAAACGGCACCATTGTCAAAGTGGTATTTTGAAGACCGCCACTAAATACAATATTGCGTTTAATTACACCATCCAAACGTGTGGGCTCTGATCTCCAAACCATGACATAAACACGATTAAAACGTAGCGGAAGCGAATCGGTAATTAGCGGAAGACAAAAATCATGGAAAATTAAAACTTTTCGAGACAAGAGCTTGGATCCATAAAAGCTTCTTTCATAAAGAGAGATAAACTGTTTACATCTCAGGATAATTACTTCTCGAGTAATTATATACATCAAGATACAAAATCTCAAGATCACTATACAAAAGACTCCAAGACCTGAGAGTACAGAGGACACATAGGACTGACTCTAACTACACCACATGGCAGGAAAAATCTCCACCTGAGATTACTGCTGCCCCTGGTGCTGCTGCTGCTGAGACTGGTCACCTGTAGGCTGGTTCCTTCGTCTCCGACGTCCACCTAAAAAGTTGAAGCCTACGGGGTGAGACAATTATACATAATTGTCCCATCGAGAGTTATAACTCTTCGCCAGAAGCTTTATTATAACATCAAAGAATATATTAAACAGTAAAGCCTTCAAAGCATTCTGTAACAGTTGCAGGTATAACAAGATCTCAACCATTTAGGAGATATGGAGAATATAAACACTATTGCAATGTAACATCAATCAACTAACTTGGAGTTATCTCTAACAAGTTATACTATATGGTTTATTATGTTTTACAAACAACATTATGCCCTGTGGAGATGAGGCTTACCACTCATACTCCAACTGATCGCTGAGAAGCCGCATCAGTATCATACATAGGTCATTAAGAGAGTCGGATTCTCATGACCTTCACCTTCCTCAGTCAGTAAGAGGATCACTTGTAGGACATCTCGTGTCTCTACTACTATAGCTCACCAGGGTAAACTGGTCCTTCGCTATTCTAGAGTCACAGTGGCATTCTGTACTCTCTTCGTCATCAGGAGGTTTCATATTTACCTACCACTGATACGGATATCTGTGCTTTCTTCGTCATCAGGAGGTTTCATGTTTACCTACAACTGATACGGTATGGAACTATAGTGAAGGATGGATGGATTCCACATCTACATCACTTTCCTACACTAGGATGTAAGGTTCTACACATCCATGTACCCAACATACTCAAAAGTATGTGCTCCAGGAGTTCCCTGAGGAAAACCTGTTTCACCATCACTTAATTTTTGACAATGATGGATCTATGATCAAGGCTCTACATTATACTTGATTAGTTAGGTACATTCAGTATTCTTTAACAGCATACATTGTTCTTCAAACAATAACAATAGCATAGCAGCTATAAAAGAAGAATACTAAATGTAACAGGCCTAACTCATATCAATCATTATTTCTCCTTATCCTCATCACAAGTCATCTCTAAGGCATGACCTTGATGGTATTCATGGCTCTCATAGCCCATTATCAGCATAGGATGCCACTGGCAAGGCATCAGATTACTTTACTTATTCATAAGGCTAACAACATGCCTTTAATGAATATAACATCAATATCCATACCTGGATATGGTTACCTTCATATCAGAACCTGCATGGTTAATACATCTGAGAAAGGTAATACAACAATAAGGAATGTACTTCCTACTCTTGTGATGAGAGTTAAATCTTTAATTCAAATCAAATAGAGTTTATTGCTCAAAAGCATGCCATTACCCTTGAATTAGGGTTTACTATTCACATTACATGTCATCACCCTTGAATTAGGGTCTACTATTCACATCAAGGTGAATTAAACTCATAACATCATCATGTATGAGTAACATCTTCATTGATACTCTTGGATTAGTTAAAGGTTCATCATTTATCATAATTAGGGTTTCTATGATCTCACACAGGTGGATCATACCCTAATTATGCTCACTCATGCGCATTGGAGATGCTTCAATTGAGTTTCCACTTAAAAAGGGTACTTTCTCTCTCTAGAAGTACTTTCTCTCTCTAGAAGTACTTTCTCTCTCATCATAAGGTTAGGTGATGTCAACATCACCCTAGATCAGGTCGGATTAAGTCATCATAGGCTATCATAGCCAAAAACATCACCATTATGTGATTTAGAGTTACTTTCTCTCTCTAGAGTACTTTCTCTCTCTAGAAGTACTTTCTCTTTCATCATACTAATGGTTGATGATAACATTAGACTAGATCAAGTTGGATAGAGTCATTATGACTAAAAACATCATTCTCATGTAATTAGAGTTTGAATTGAGCAAGGTATAACTCAATTGACCCTTCAGGGGTATTTTGGTAATTTACCCCATTGATCATTATCATGGTCAAAACCCTTAGTCAAATAACCCCTTACTATCCTAGATTATCATTAGGGTTTGATTTGGGCAACATTGAACCATTTACATCATCAAATGATTGAATGAGGTCAACCTTGAATCACATTGATTGATTTCAATCATTAATCATCAATTGGATTGAGATTGGTTGAAAGTGTTGACCGTTTGCCCACTTTGACCCTCCAAGACCGCGAGCCTCTTTCTAACTCCAAGACTGTGAGCCCCCTTAGGCTTCAAGACCGCGAGCCTCTTCAAGGGTTCAAGACCGCGAAGCCTCCCATTGGTTCAAGTTAATGTTGAGACCGCGAAGACCAATTTGAGTTGAGACCGCGAGGGTTATGAAGACCGTTTGCCCTTCTTTGACCTCAGGACCGTGAGGCCCTTCGCGGTCTTGAGACCGCGAGCCTCCTCTCGGTCTTGAGACCATGAGCCCCCTCACGGTCTTGAGACCGCGAGCCCTCTCACGGTCTTGAGACCGCGAGGCTCTCATGGTCTCAGCCGCTTGGTCCTTCAACAAGGCTCAAAGGTGCAACCAATAATGTCAAACGATGTTGAAGCCTTCAAAAGGTCCAATCTATGTTGACCACCTATGGATTGGGTTAAACAAGATTATGCTTGACCAATTGGTTAACCAATTGACCCTCAATTGTTGACCAAGTAGGATTAAAATCGATTCAATTAGGGTCTATCAATGTTCACCCATCACCACTCACCAATGTGCATCAACACAAGGTTGAACCCTTCAATTGAGCTCCAATTGGGCCCAAATTTGGCCCAAACGGTCTTGAGGTCATGTGGGTGGACCCCACATGGTCTTGAGACCGTTTGCCCAAGATTTCATCAAAGTCTAAGGTGATTTGATAGGGGTTGAACCATGATTGAACCACAAAACAGAATTTTGATTAAATTAATAACTTATTTGCAATTGGGTCCTCAATTGGTCAAATTACTCAACCCTAGACCTTCAAACGGTCTTGGGTGATTGTCCTCTCGGTCTTGAGACTGTTTGGATGAGTTCCAAACGGTCTTGAGACCGTTTGCCCATCCAATCTTTTGGATTCTAGTGCAGATTCATCAAGGTCTGACCCATTGAGTTGATGATCATGTCAATATTTAATTGCAATGTAATTCGGTGTAATTGTACCTTCAATTGGTCAACTATCCTTGACCCCAGACCTCCAAACGGTCTTGGTTGATTGCCCTCGCGGTCTTGAGACCGTTTGGTGACCCCCAAACGGTCTTGAGACCGTTTAGGTCAATCAACCCTAAAAACCCTAATTAGGTCACCATAATTTCAGTACTGATTTTACCTAGGGTTAACCTTAGTATTCACCCTTCAACTCTTATCCCGTTTGGAATTAGACCATCAAACTTGGTGAATTGTTAATTAACATAATTTTGAACAGTAATCTCATACGGGCAACGCTTAGTCAACGACCTTACACGGTCTTGAGACCGTTTGCCCAAAAAGGCAATTTCAGACCGTTTGAAAATCAGCAATTAATTCATTTAAAGTTGTGACTTAAAAAGGTCATATCTCCCGATTCCTTTGGAGTTAGTCTCCCAAATTTTGAGGGTAATTAACCTATATAATTAGTAACAAATTTCTTATACGGTCCACGCTCGGTCAATGGGGCCAAACGGTCTTGAGACCGTTTGCCCTGTCGCGGTCTCGAGACCGTTTGCTCACCTCGCGGTCTTGAGTCCGAGAGAGCAAACTGTTAGGACCGTTTAAGGAAAAGAAAAGCGGTGGGTTTTTCTTGGAAATCACGCCTTCATCTTCTAGCTCAAGAACAGTATGAATATCCCATGGGTTTGCTTGCAAAATAGCAGGGAAAAGTAGGGAAATACTAAGAGCTATCTTTAAAACGCATATAAAGATGCACATAGTAAAGCATAGGTTTAGAGTTATAAAACCCGCCTAAGGCTTGCTTCTTGAGCTCCAAGCTTTCAAGCTCCAAGCTCTAATGGTGTCCTTGAGTTCCCACAGGTTGGCCAAGGTGAAAACTCCAAGGAAGGATGAAAAGAAACGGCTAGAAAGGTAGGGTTTCAAGAGTTAGCCATGAAGATGACCTTGAATTCGAGTTCTAACCATAGAATTAGGCAAGAAGAGGGGTTTAGACCTACCTTGCACCCCTTGGTCGTCCTCCTTAGCTCCAAGGCAGTCCTTGGTCGTCTTTGGTGAAATGAAACAGTAAGGGAACGAAGGGTGAGTTCCCTTGCAACTAAGGGAAGGAGAGCTTATATACATGGGGTAGGATTTTCAACATTAGTTCATAAGTTATCCATAATTCCAATTAGATCCCTCCTTCTTTACTTGATCGTCCCTTCCTCTTTATTCTAAGGACAAACCTTCTCTTAAGGTCTTAGGAAAAGAAGGTAAAGGAGAACAAGCTAATAATGAGGTACATACATAAAGAGATATTACACATATACCCTGATTATTCAATCACAAGGCATATCTCATTACTTGATAATTCAATTGAGGTGACTTCCTCATCATTTCTTCTCTTAATTATGGCAAGAGTCTAAAAAGATACATTAGATGACATATTTCACAATTTGTATCCCTTAATTTGGGTAAATTGCATTTTACCCCAATTTAAGGTTTCAAGCACATGGATTGCTTCCACTGCTGCACCTTGGTGCCCTAGCTTGGGAAATCCCTCAAACTTTACCAAAAAGATTCTCATGATGTCTCAATATCATAGGAACATCTCAACATGTGCAAGTTGCAAGCTAACCCTTTTTAACTGGGTAAATTGCACATAGGTCCATGTATATCAAAACAATGCTACTACTTTAAATAAAAAGGAGCAAATACTGAGATATATGTTTCTGAGAACTTAATTACATGCTCAGAGTTAATCACAAAGATTTAATTACATATTTAGGCAAAACACCTAGGGTTAACTCATAACCCAGGTCAGGGATGTTACAAAACGGCTCCTAAGGGGTATGTGGAGGGGGATTGTCCATCATGTGGGAGGTAGGGATCTTGTTTTCTGTGGATTTTGATGAAGAATTACAATGACAAATAATTGGAATTAAGATCTACAATTTTACTAGCACAATTTTTGCTAAATACATTATAATCATATAAATACACACACATATGCAATAATATCCAATTTACAATACATGAATAGCATAGTAACTTACTAACTCATATCAGATGTATGTTGAGTTACACACTGATTCTCCATACAATATTGAGTTGATATGGTTGACATATTGCTCCCATGACATGTATATTATGTAAGATTGGTGGTATGAAGTTACATGTTGCTCATACATGTCATGTAAAATACTATATAAGTGTATAATACTCATCTGTATTATGTAATCAAAGATATATTTGAGAATGTTACAATACCATGTCTCTATATGTGTCATATTAGATTTTGAAAGAAACTATACACTAAGGCTTTCTATGGCTCTTCTTCAATATGTGATTTTGTGATAACTTTTCTCCGCCATCGTTTGTTACCACATAGTCGTGATATGAAGTAGTGAATTTCTCCATGGATTATACACATAAGTGGAATAAATATAAAAGCCATAATAACCATGCCCACTATATGCATGTTGTGGGGATGTGATAGTATAAAAGTGTAGTTACCATGTCAACCATGTCCATGTTGTGGGCTATATGTGTAGCAAGTGCCATATATAATAAACAAATAAAAGACTAGAAAGTTACAAATTTATACTTTTTTACAATATTTGTTTGTTGTGTTGTGAAGTAGTACATTTTATTCCTTTGTATGATAAAAGTACTAGTAATAAGACCATATGTATATCAATTAGCTTACTACTAAAAATAATAGTATATTATACTCATATATAGTGGATTATTTAGGTATATTAATATGATTATAATGTATATTATGAGATAGTGTTGTAGATCTAAGAACACATACAATTAGGAAGACGTAAAAAAGCACACGCGGGGATCTTTGCCAATTTAAGGAAATTTATGATGAATTTACATTTTAATTGAGATAGATGACGTGTAAATGAGAGAAATGGTAGAAAATACAAAGGCATACCTTGGATTAGTTTGAGACCTCGTTGTCAAAATCCCCTTGCTCCGTCATTTCCTCCTCTGAAACAACAAAAACAGGCTCAAGAATGCAAAATTTGGTATTCCTGTCGGTATACTTGTAAATTTTGTCGATATTTGGCAGTATTTAGCAATATTTGGTGGTATAACCATTGATATACCGATATTTGCGACCCTATTGATGCACTCACAACTTATCGTAACCGATGGTGTCGAAATGAAATTTCAAGCAAAATTTTGCCCGTTTTGACTATAATTCATTCCTTGATTACATGAACATCTTCATTTCTCATAAGAGGAATATTATCCATAAAAGAATCACCAAGTGGCCAATGACATAAATAAATTTCAGAGAAGACAACAACATCATTACTAAGATTGAATCAAAAAGAGAAAGATCAAATTAGAGGTTTTGAATGCTATAAAGGGCAAAATAGACATATTCATGTTGTGTTATACGGGCATCCTCCTAGGTGGCCTTTGGTTCTTCTATAGCTGGGCACCCATAGCACAAGTTACAACTAGTCGGGATAGGCGTCTGCCCAGGCGGACTGGGTGACCCGCCCAAGCGTCGGCCCACTTGAAAGGACCCATTAAGAATAATAATTGCTAAATAATATTGTAATTATGAATCCTATTAAATCTTATTTTAAATACGATTTCAAACCCAAAACCTTTATATACTAATCCCTAATATAACCCACCCTCAAAAACTCTTCAACGACAAGTCGTTGCGTCAAGCAACATTGTCGTGCGCGACTGTTCGACTTCTATTGGTCGTTTTTCTTGGCGTGAGGGAGCAACTGTGTGCTCCATGGTCTTCTCCCTCTTCCTCCTTCCTCTTCTCATCTCCCTGTTTCCTCTTTCCTTTGCTTTTTCTTCCTTGCAACAGTCTTCGTGTGGCTGTTTTGGCTCAAGGGCGAAACAAGGCAAAATCATTGGCCTTATATTTTGGTGCCAAGGTACTCTTCTCCCTCCCCTTCCTCTTCCTCCCCTCTTCCTCCTCCCTCTTCTCGTCTTCCTGACTTCCTCTTTCCTCTATTTTTTTCATTGCATCGACTGTTATTGTTGTTTGGCCGTTTTGGTAGGGGTGTCAAAAAATCGAGTTCGGGTCGGTTTCAGGTCAAAAAAATTCATCCCAGATTGTTTATCTTATGAAGTAAAAGACCGCTAGTTGTTGTATTGATAAGAGGCAACCATAATCCTATAAATAGGAAATCAGGGAAGCGTACATACTCAAAGTAAGTCCTAATGGGCCAAGACATACTTGGGCCCATATTAAAAAATGCTTAATAACATAAATAAATGGACTCTCTAATACTCCCCCTCAAGTTGAAGTTGGGAGAATCCCAAATCATCTTACAAATAGAGAGTTGGACTAAAAAAAAAGATAAACCATGCCCTTGCAAAAAATTTCTTTCCCTCAATATTACATTTAAGCACTCAAACACTCATCCTCGAGTAGATACTCCATAGCAAACAAGCAAGTCGCTGAAGTTTCTCAATCATCTGGAGTAGAAGTTTTTTTATCATCTGGAGCAAAAGTAAGCAGCAACAGAACATCATGGTCTTTATCACAATCTCTAACGTCGCAACCCAGAGAGTGGTGGGTCACAACAGCAGTATTAGTCAACGTGTGAAACACAGCATAGACGGGCCAGAGAGTGCTGACACACACAGACGTAGAAAGTCAACGTGCAGACAAGGCACACACAAGTAAAAAGGTCAACATGCGTAAAGCATGAACAAGCCAGAGAGTGATGGCGGACAAGTGGTCGAAGTCCCAAAGAGTGTTGGGTCACAACAGTCAACGTGCAAAGAAAGCGCGGACAAAAAGTAGACAATTTATTAGACGTAGCCAGATAGAACACCATCATCTTGAAAAAGTAAGCAATATATATAAATCTCCAGATAATAAGCTCTCCAAGAAGCACATAGCAGTAAATATCAATAGCAAAAGTCGACAAGTACGTCAAGAAGTACATCAAGATCCACAGAAACATATATAGAGCAGCAAGAAGAGCCTCATAGATATAAGCAGAATAAAATTCATTTCTTCATCTCATCTCTCCTCTATTTCTCCTCCTCACACCAATCACTGAAAAAATCAAGAGTGGTTGGGGTGGACAATAAAGATATCCATTCAATATGAAGGACGAGACATGAAGCCCACATGTGAATTGCAAACTTTTAGACAGGTATAAATGGTGGCGGATCAAAATCAGCATAAAAAGAGGTAGCCCACATTATGTGAGCACCAATATATCACGTCAATGCAGAATTAGGGACAATAAGAAAATGAAAGGAGATAGGCATGCATTGCTTGGGTGAAAAAAAATGCCATCTTGCTTTATGGTAGAAGACGAGGACATTAAAATAGGAAATGAAAGGCTTATTGAAATTATGATTATACTCTTTGATGTTGAGAGAAAGTGCTACAACTCTTACCAAAAATGGCCCACTTGGAGCTCTGGATTCCGAGGAGTGGCTCAATCGAGCAGCCACTCCGTCCTCTACCTATTTAAAGTGCTACAACTCTAATCCACATAGAGAGAATATTTGAAAAAGATGAGCGAAGGTATCGCAGCAGCCACTAGGATTACCCCTTTACAATTATTTAATATAAAACAACTATGCAGATCGGCTGGCATTTAAAGGAACATATGGCAAGGCATAAGTCCATGAATATCAAAGGAAGCCTCCAAAGAAGTTGCCCATGGTGAGGCGAAACGACAAAGAAGACAAAAAAAAATCAGCGTATGTGGTATGTGCTGCCTAGCGATCTACATATGGCCACAAGCAATAAGATGGTCATTGATTATATTAACGAAAGAAATGAAATCGGTGCAGCTGTAGACATGGCAAGGATCTTTCTCCTCAAGAGAAGGACGTGGGGAAGGAACGACATTCCAGGAACTAAGATCTGAATCTTGCACTTATGCGGCAATTGCCGCTCCAGTTAAAAAGAGACAGTAGCCAGCATGTCGTTATAGATCAATGACAAATTAGAAATCTAGAATTTGTACGCCCCAATAGAATTAGGATTGACGAGGAGCGCAAGATAAAAAGTGGCAGCGCCACTGTACTTGGAGTCACGAACAGACGGTCAGTTTCCCACACGCAGATCGCAGCTCCTTGCCGAGGACAAGGAAGATGCCAATGATAAAGGCACAGAGACCTAGAAAGGAGAGTCAACTACATCATCTTTGTCGTGACGGGGAGGGATGACAGCTTGGAGGACATTGGACATACTAGTCGTAGCAGGCTTGGCGTCCTTCGCGACTAGGGCAGTCTATGATCTGCTTGACGTAATTTGTCTCGAGCAGCGTAGACGGCACAAGGTCTATAGCATACGACGACGGGGCTGTTTACAAGAGGTCGAGATGCAGCAAATGGTTAGCAAGATTCCAATTGGCAGCGAGTTTACTTGCTTTCGGGTAGAAGAGGTGCACCCGGCGGGCAGCCAAGCCAAAGATCGGTTTTTGCCCGTAGGCGGACGAAAGTTGTTTTCTCTTCTCTTAAGTTCGGGATCTAGGATATCTGCTTTGATAGTAAAAGATAGCTACTTGTTGTATTGATAAGAGGCAACCCTGATCCTATAAATAGGAAATCAGGGAAGAGTAAAGACTCAAATTAAACCTTAACGGGCCAACACATACTTGGGCCCATATTACAAAAACACTTAATAACATAAATAAATGGACTCTCTAATAGTTTAATTGTCAAAAATGAACTTGAACCCGGACCCAAAGTTTATTCACGCCTCTTAACCCGGAACCGACTCAGATTGAGAAATCTAAAACTGGAACCAAATCAAAATCCAAATTCAAATATGGTTTTTAAAAAAATCGAATTTCTAGTAGAGTTAGTGGTACGATTGAAAATTATTTCATATATTATACCAAAATGCCATGTATATCACTTCAAAACTTAGTTGAAACCGAACCCGAATTGTCAAACTCGAATTCAGATTCAAATTTTGTTCAGGGTCTAGGGTTTAGGGTTTAGTCTTAAACCCGGAATTGACTTGGATTGAGAAATCTAAACTCGGAACCAAATCTGAATCCATATTTAAAGATGGTTTTATGTAAAAAATGATAGAGTTACCAGTACGATTGCAAATTATTTCATACATTATACCAAAATATCATGTATATCACTTAAAACTTATCCTGCATTCCATAAATATATGTATATAAGTATTTAGAACCCGGTTTTGTCTGGTTTTAAACCCGGACCCGGATTAGTTTAGATTCAAAAATATATTCTTAAACTCAGAAGCGACCCGGAACATCCTTCATGAAGCTCACCATGTCACCAAGAAACTTCATTACTTGCGGGCTTGAGTCATAATGAGTAGGAAGTGTCACACCAAAGGCATACCCTCTTTCATTCATCACGCTAGAAGCTCGAATTCTTGATCCTTCAGCCAACTGCTCAAACAAATGTCATATCTCCTCATGTGGCCTAGCCATGAAAACTCCTCCACAAGAAGAGTCCACTGTGTCTTGGTCATTTAGAGACAAACCGGAGTAGAATGATTGAACTAGCTACCACAAAGGGATCTCATGGTGCGTGCACTCTTTCAAAAGCTTCTCAAATCTCTCCCATGCATTATGAAATTGCTCATTGCCCATTTGACTAAAACTTATCACGACACACTGCATTTGTGTCAACATTGCTATAGAGTAGAATTATCTCAAAAAGACATTCTTCATTATTTCCCAACTCATGATGTCCCTTTTTGAGTCATACCAATCTTTAGTTCTATCTTTGAGGGAGAAAGAGAACAAGGTCAACCTAATTGTATCATCACTAGGCGTCGACGTCCTGAAAGTCGAGCATACTTCAAGAAAGGAGTCCAAGTAATTGTAAGAGTTCTCACTCTCCGAGTCATAGAAGATGGGCAGGAGCCCAAGAAGGCTTGGAGGAATAGAGAATTGCTCCACTGGCATTTGATCAACCCTGCTAGCAATTGGCAATTTATAGTTGCTAGGCATGAAGTAGTCTTGAAGCGGCTTATGGGGTGCATTTTGGCCTTCCATCTTGTTTCCTCCCGAATGGCTTGTCACATGCATAAAGCACAACCAAACAAAAGAAAGCAAGTTAGCAAACCAATATACACAAAGAATGCAAAGAATAATAAATAAAGAATAGCAATAATGAGGGAAGTAGGAAAAGTCAAAGTGAAACTAACTAGCTAGGTCGAACGCCTTTCTCCCTGACAATGGCGCCAGAAAGCTTGGTGCGTCAAACCAGAGGTGTACACACTAGCCAACAAGGGGTGACTAGATGCACTCCACGAGACTCATTTGTATGTTCTCGAACTAGTATTTTCTTTTTCTTATTGTTGTTTAGCATACAACGACCATGCACAAAATTGGTTGATTCCTGCCAACATAGACACAAATAATACAACACTAGAGCAGTATATATTAGTAGTAAATATAATTTGAATAGTTCAATTACTTAGTAATTTGTACAAGTTTAGTGATTTGGTTTCAAATACTTAATACACATTTCCTAATTTGAGTTTGTTTATCCACTAATTTGAATTTATTTATCTGCTTATTTGAATTTATTCATCTACTGATTCAATTCTCTTTATTTACTGATTTGATTTTAGGGATTTAAATTAGTCATCTAGTGATTTGTATATAGTCAACTGATTTGAACTTCGGGGTTTTAAATTAGTCATCTAATTATATGTATTTAGTCAACTGATTTGAATTTAGGGATTTTAGATTAGTCATCTAGTGATTTGTATTTAGTCCTCTACTTATTTGAATTAAGGGATTTGAATCTATTTGTCTATTGGTTTTAAATTTATTTAACTATTGTTTGAATTTAGGGATTTAAATTTATTCATCACATGATTTGTATATAATCATCTTATTTAATAGGGATTGTAAATTAGCCATCTACTGATTTGTATTTCATCATCACATGATTTGTATTTAGTCATCTACCTATTTAAATTTAGAGGTTTAAAGTCATTAGATAATGGTTTGTATTTATTCATCTACTTATTTGAATTTAGGGATATGAATTTATTCATCTACTAATTTGAATCACATTGATTAATGCTTCCAACTTCGAATAAAAGAATTATACACGTGAATATATAACTAATATGTAAAACATGATATATCTTCTATACAAAAATTCAGAAGAATATCTACAAATATGGGATGTTGGGACCTTGAAGAAAGAAACCGTACATGGTAAAGCATCTAGTATCATCTATGCCCATCTCTTTCCCATTTACATTTGTCAACATTTTCTTGTGACACTAGGCATGATATATTGAGGAAGCTCACCATCACCAATGACAATACAAAGCAAGTAAAGGAGTCCAAGATCAACATGCTCATGTAGCAACTTGAAAACTTATACATGAGCAAGTGGAATTCCTTTTCTAAGATGTACTTAAGGCTATTATCAATTGCCTTGCAAACCTTATTCAACCAATGGAGTTTGAAAAGGTTTGTGTCCATATGCTCAACTCTCTTCCTCATTGTTGGGACATGAAAGTGATAGAATTAGAGGAGTCCACAACTCTCTCAACTATTCCCATTGAAAATCTCATAAGAAATATTCAAGAATATGGGGTAACACAAAATATGGAGATGAAGAGGATAAAAGAAAGGACTTCAAAAAGAAGGATCAAGTGATTGCCTCAATTCTTTCTAAAGTCAATCCTTCCTAGGTGAATAAAAATCAAATGTACCCCAATGCTAGACGCTTAAAGTGTAAATATTCTTCCTCCTTTGTTGTTGTATTGAATGTGGACATAAGGGTCAATAAAAGGATAATTGCCCATAAGGAAAAAGACCCATCTAGGTTTCATGAAGATGGGGTGCATCCGAATAACAAGATTTCTTTCCTAATTAACCCTAGCCTCCAGATCCATCATAGTTATAAACTGTTGGTATATATAAGACAAATAAAGGAATTTTGGATGCATCCTAACTTACACTGGTTATCCAACAACTAGACATGTCAGACTTGATGAAGAAGTCAAACTTTTGGATCAAGATCTGAAGTCTCCTTTGTTCTATTGCTTGGTCATTGCTAGTGAAACACGACCTTCTAATCTTATGGAACTAGTCCCCCAAGCCTCTATACAAGTGAAAGAGGAAATTCAAGTATGAGAACCCATTACACTAAATGAGATTACTCAAAACACAAAACACAAAACACAATTGATCAATAATTAATCACAAACCTAGAAAAGAGGGTAAATTAAAACTAATTTCAACATCACCACATGCTCAGAAACATTTGCATTGAAGCCCAATATCTTTCTTCAATTCATTCTATGCCAATAATCTGATACAAATTACTTTGTGGACTCAGCCACAACATATATATACACAAGAGGACGTTATCCATATATGCCACATAAACAAGTATCAACATGCTAACAAAAGGTTGATTTGATTAAAACATCATACACAAACTAGCTTACTCAGACATGAGAGTACAAGTATGACTCTAGGACACACTAGACATATAAACAACCTTCTATAAGTCTCATCATATCAGATCCTCCTCGCTGCCACAGGTCTGCTACTGTTGCCAATCGCCTAAAAAGATGTGGGGACCCATAGGGTGAAACCTAGTCCCAGTGAGAGATATAACTCTCCACACCGCTAATTGATTACAACAGGTTCAACAATTAAACAATTTAAGCATAGTAAACATGTATAAGAGATAGGATTAGTAGTAGTGATAATAAAAAAATTCATAAAAGAGCAAATAATAGTTATCATCATTATCCTGACTGTCATCCTATACCTTGTTAACAATATAAGATATTCAGTAGCATGTATATAGCTAACATCATATGCAAGTGTAGTAGCATATCATCTCTATAATCATGAATAAGTCTAGAGCATAAGCATGCTAATAACATTAGCATGTCTAACAAGTCCACATCATAAGTAAACCTAACAACATAAGCACAACTATATGTGTAAGCATGATTAGCCGTAAAGGCATCACGAATAACAGAGGTACAACTAGAAATATAAGCATAAATAACAACATATGATGACTAATGTCATAATCATAGCCAAAAATTCCTATAAATTTGCTCAACATAAGCATCAATGACATCATAGGCAAGACAAGTCGAGCAATATAAACATGTCTACTACATGTGCATATCTACATCATAAGCATATCTACTATCTTTTAATGCACTATACATCATCTATATGTAAAGAGAATAAACAAGGGTTATCATCTAATGTGAAGCATTGTGTATAACCCTAAATAGATATGCTACATAGCTATATTACATCTTTTATTATGCCCTGGGGCATTTGAGATGTACCAACCAAAGTCCAACCAACCCCTGCAAAGGGCTATTTGGTTTTGTATAAGATCCAAGAGAGATGTCATCCTAAGATCTCTCTTGTATCCAGTCAGTATAGGACAAAAAGGCAGTGACATATCAGTCAAAGGTACCACTACAATGACATATAGTCAAGCTTCTAACAACTAGTCCGCCCTTGGTACAGGTCACGACACTAGAGAACAGAGTCACACATGGCCATTCTATACGAGGCATCCTACCATTATACTACTTCCTTTCACATTTCACAATATTTGAGGCATGACCACAGTCATCCTCCATAACCTGCAATTGGGGACGCAAGGAGGCACTCAACTTGCACCATCGCAGATTCAACAATATGTGCTCCAAGTTTTCCCCAGGAATTGCCCATTTCAATGCTAGCAAGATCTGATGCTGAATTGGTTCTACGACACAAGGCACTACATGATTAGAGTTTCACTTGATTAGTTATTTCCAATTGGGTGAGTTAAGGCTGCATCAAACAAGTGGACATACAAACCCTAATTCATCTCTAGTAGGTATTGACAAATAACAACTTTAGAAGATATAAAATGTATGAAACTTATTGTTCCTCATCTCATCGTCACATGGTACTCTTCATTTCCATTCAAGAGACTACACTTGACATCATATATCACAAGATATAAATACTTATCACAATGTCGTAGGGTATCAACCCTTGTCAACATAAGAGGATTACACCTCATTCAGGGATCAACCACACCCAAAGGTTATTAAGAGCATCATATCATTCCCTGCAATATCATCATTATCTTTCCATGCCTTATAATAAGGCTCAACAACCATCACCGCATATGATACATATGCTCAACTTAATATTGCATTAAAGAACTAAAAGATGTTAATATGTTAACATTACAGGGTTACCTTAGCAATTAAGAGCATTCCTTCGTTCTATCAACATAGAAGAAGGCTAGATATGATTAATCACCATCATACTTATTATGAACACATTTAGCAAAAGAAAACATCAATCATAAGGCTAAGATAACTACAAATTAACACATTAATCTCACAACAACTTTAGGAAGAATATTACATCATTATATTAACCATTCAAGGAAGGGTAGTGTGATTAACTGCTATAATTTATTTTCATTAGGGTTAGGTGTAGCAAAATAGATTACATTTAAGTTATAGTTCAAAACTCATACACAAACCCTAACTCATGGAATACCCATACAATCGTGGGTGCATAAGATAAAGCATCACCATCACCTTCCATACCTTCGTCAAGTATGGATCCATGTATAACTCAAGGTGTAACCATCAGATTTATAGGATACTGGGGTTTCAACAATAATAAGAGAATAATTCATTATTCTATTAATCATCTGCAAGAGGATAATCATGTTTAATCACCATTACCTGATGGTATTAGGGTTAGGAGTAATAAGATAAGTCACATTGATGCTAAAAATCACCATTCATACCCAAACACTAACTCATGGCATCCCCATCGGATCATGGATATACAAGGTGAAGTATCACCATTAAATTCCATACTATCCTCAAGTATGGATCCAAGCATAACTCAAGGTGAAACCATTAAATTATAAAATAACAGGTCTTCAACAATAACAAGAGAGTATTCTATTATTCTATTAATCTTCCTGAGGACTGATTACAATTTATCACCATCACTTAGTTACATCAAGGGTAGGTGTAACAAGCTATACTTCATTAGGTTTACCCATTAACTCATTATAGTGATTATCAATTATATCTATATGATGGAAAAGATAAGACTACAAATTTAAGGGTATTGATCATCAAATTCTTATCATTAGAACCAAAACATTAAACTATAGACTTCATTATAAACCATTGGATGTTGAAACATCCATTCACAACCATTGGATCAGGTTTAACACTTCAAAACAATCAGTTGATATGTAGGTTTAACCCTTGGATCATATAACCAAAGAAATCATCAATTTAAGGTTTAATTGGAGCAACTCATGATATCTAGTTACACCATCATGTAGTAACTTGAATCACCATTAGTTCTCACACATTATGTCACCATCAATTGATCGGGTCAATACTACCGTCATTGAACACCATCACCTACTGAGATACAAATCACCATCGGTTCATGTCATCTTTAGGGCACTAAACCATTGATCATTGAGCTTCCAAAAAAGAGTCCAGAATTGATCTAAGGTGTGACCATCATTTGACACCATTGGTCATCACCATTAGTTTCTACAAAAGCATCTCCATTGGCTCTAAAAGTCATCCATCGATTCATGTGTAAAGGTGAAAATCAGCCTAAAACATTTAGTATAAGCCATTGTCTGATAGGTACTTAGCACCATAGGTTACCATGTGGACCTGATCTAAATCTTCCTCTACCTCAAGAAGTCCGTGCACATGATTTCAGGTTCATATAGAATTGGAAACTAATCAAGGAACACCAAAAAAATCGAAATCCTAAGCAAGAATAACTTTTATATGCATAGATCTTAATTTTCGAGCAAGAACATGATTAATTAAGCTTGTAGTATGCAATAAAAGTGAAGAGGGTTATAAACTCACCTCTAGTAAGAAGATCAGAGTCCAAGTATCAAGAAATCTTGAGCAAAGAAGGTGAAGAACCCTAGCTTTATGTCTGAATTTGGCCAAGTAAGATTGTTCTCCAAGTAAGGGAGCAAACCCTAGGTGAAGGAAGCAAGAAAGATAAGTTACTTGATCTTTAAAGCAAGCTCCTCCATGAAAAACCATGGTTCTATCCAGGAAGAAGGTAGGAAGATGAAGAACAACAAAAGAAATGGAGGAGAGAAGGAGATATTGTGATAACCTAGGTTTTCACACTTTTCATATGACTCCTACTCTTGACTTTACCCATGACTTCACCATTAATTTCTTATACATATATGAATTGATGCTTAGTTGATAAATTTCAAGCACAATATCCACTTTGGTGACAATAAAGTTTTCAAGCATATCACTCATCATGTCACACCCCGATCTCACACTAACCACAAATCACGAGATTAGGGCGTGACGGAGGGATTATCACATAAACAACCATTGAGAACTTTTTTTTTAAAACCTCGTAATGATATCCGGATTATTGCTGTAAACTAAAACATAATAAACTATTGCGGAAGCATTCCATTTAAACTGGCTAGAGAACATAAACAGAGTTTACAACATGTAACATTGTTTAACAGAAAGTAAACATAACAGTTAATTTACATCTTTTACACATTCACCATACACACTCTCTCTCACCCACACCATGTCCCAAGGATCGAGGGGAAGGACTAAGAAACCTCTAACTAGACTAACTACAAACCTTCTATAGACTAGGCGTTAGGATGAAAAGATCCTTCCGATTCCTGTTGCTGATGGTGTCCTGAAAATATTTGAGTAGAGGGGTGAGCCTACTCGCTCAGTGAATAGCCTTTCATTTAGCTATCACTAAACAACTCCTCAGATATATAAAATTTAAATAAAGTTTAAGTGCAATACTAAGCAGGGCAGTTCTAATGACATAGCATATTTACAGATAATAATCACATTTCTATGCAACAACAGATATTTTAAACAAATAAACAATTATAGAGAATTGGCACAGGAGTTCAAATCTCTTAACATATTAAATTTATTGTGATCCTATATGATTACATTTTATATTATTATGCCCCAATCATATGCAGTGTACTCTGCATACAAAGATCTGTAGCGAACTACGATCCCACCGTACAAGACTTAGCGACACACCCGGGAAATGCTAAGTCTAACTTCTCGTCCTGGTCTGCTACAGGACCCACAGGCTCTCTGGCCTCCTCTGCACTCACCACGAGTGCTCTGGACTCCTCCTCTAACCTGAGCACACAGGCGCAGGGAGTCAACACTGGGTTACCACCAGAATTACTCAACCGGTTGGTTTTGGATAACCCTTTACTTTATTTATTATTTTTTTCCCAGTGCCACCGAAATTACTCAATCGGTTGGTGTTGGACACTGTCTAACAACCCTCGTGCCACCAGAATTACTCAACCGGTTGATGTTGGACACGAGTTTCACCCCTAAGGTGCAGACCTCTCAAAGGGGTTCTACGGTGTTAGGGCACCTAAGTCTATCATCATTATTTAAGCAGTAAATATAAAATTGTCATAACTCAATCTTAATTGCACACTGAGTATATTCAAGAACACTTCTATCCCATTCAACTTTATACATTATTCCACATCATTCTAAACTTGTCATAACAACATACATTCATTTAGAGCTTAACATATTCAGTTACTCTAATTATACCGAAGAAATATATACAATGAATTCGAGTTCTATGGTGATAAATACATGAAATACTACTCACCCACTTCGGTGTGTTCGTATACACTGAAAAACGTCCACAACCACGCCTAATTCTGCCCTTTACAGCAGCGTGCACGCCGTGCACCTGGGCTGCACACCGTGCACCTTCAGTGCACTTTTGTTCTACTTTTCTGCAACTTTGCACGCCGTGCAAACTGATTTGCACGCCGTGCAACTGATCTGCACGCCGTGCAACTGGTCTGCACGTCGTGCAACCTGTGCAGAAACAGAAATCCCCGATATCAGCTTTCTGTAACTTTGCACGCCATGCAACCTGCGCAGAGACGGAAATTGCAGAAGTAAAAGAGGAGCTCGGGGTCGATTCGGTGGACGATTCTTACCCGAATCACTCCTATAGCTTTGGAATGACCTAGCAAGCAGTTGGCAAGAAGAAAGAACAGAGGGGAAGCATTGTTCGCTCCCTAGACCATCTCCATGGTCGGCCTCTTTGCGGCTGCAGGAGGAAGAGGAAGGTGAAGAAGAAGAAGAAGCTGCTAAGTTCGGGCGGCTAGGAGTCGGCGTCGATGGCGAGGAGCTGGCTGCTGGGAGCTGCGATCTTCCTTCTCTCCCGCTCTCAGATCCTCTCTCTCACTCACTGCCAACGAACGGTAGAAACAATGGAAACGAAATGAAATACTTCATTTCCAGAGTCGGCTAACAGAGTTAAAAAGGGAAAACTGAAGGAAAGGATAAGGAAGGGCGCCCAGGGGGCCGGATGCAAATTGCCCAAAAACTTTCCGAAATTACACATAGGTCCCTGCACACTAAAAGGCTTATATCTTTTTACTCGTAGGTCGGTTTTGCGTGATTTCTTTGGCAACGGATTAAACACAAACTTGTCCTCAACCTCAGGACAAGAAAACAAGCTAAGAATACATTAACATTAGCTCAAAGCTCAAAACACTATTAACAAAAGCAAGTACTTATCTTAACATAATTAGTTCAATTATGCACTAACCAAGGTACTTACTGGTAAAACGAAATGTGGGTCATAACAATCTCTCTCCCTTATAAGAATTTTGTCCCGAAATTCCTAAAAGAGAAAAGGAAACTTGTTACGCATTTCTGATTCAAGCTCCCACGTAGCTTCCTCTATATTGTGATTCCTCCACAAAACCTTCACTAAAGATAACTCACGGTTCTTAAGCTTCTTGATTCGGTGATCAACTATCTGTACTGGTCCTTCCACATAGGACACATCTGTCTAAAGCTGTGCCAGATCTGGATCTAATATTTTCTCTGTACCGGGGTGACACTTCTTCAGCATAGACACATGAAACACATCATGAAGATTTGCCAACTCAGATGGCAAATCCAACCTGTAAGCTACAGGTCCAATCCTTTCTTTGATAGGATATGGGCCCATATATCTAGGGGTCAACTTGCCTCTCTTGCCAAACCTTAGAACTCCCTTCTACGGTGAAACTTTCACATAAACCTCGTCACCAACCTCAAACTCAAGAGGTCGACGTCGTCTTTCTGCATAACTTTTATGCCTATCCTGAGCAGCCTTCAACTGCTCCCTGATCACAGATATCTTTTCTGTAGTTATATCAACTATCTCAGGTCTAAGAATTTCTTTCTCGCCAACCTCATACCAACAAACTGGTGATCTACACTTCCTTCCATATAGAGCTTCATATGGGGCCATTCCAAGACTAGAATGGTAGCTGTTGTTATATGCAAACTCCATCAGGCTTAAGTGTTCTTCCCAGTTACCTCTGAACTGTAGCACGCATGCTCTCAGCATGTCTTCAAGAGTCTGAATGGTCCTCTCAGACTGACCATCTGTCTGCGGGTGAAACGCTGTACTAAACCTCAGCTTTGTGCCCAACGCACGATGTAGCTGATTCCAGAACCTAGATGTAAACTTAGGATCTCTGTCAGAAATAATGGAAACTGGAATTCCATGTAATCTAATTACCTCGTCCACATATATCTTGGCCAGCTTCAGAACATCAAAGGTTGACTTGATAGGGAGAAAGTGAGCAGACTTAGTTAGTCTATCCACAATCACCCATATCGAGTCCGAACCTCTAGACGTCCTGGGTAATCCTATCACAAAGTCCATCGTGATGTGTTCCCATTTCCATTCAGGTATAGGAAGCGACTGTAAGGTACCAGAAGGTTTCTGATGCTCAGCCTTAACCTGCTGACACACTCCACATCTAGCCACGTACGCAGCCACATCTCTTTTCATACCAGACCACCAGTACAGCCCCTTGAGGTTCCTGTACATCTTTGTGTTTCCTGGATGCATAGCATACATAGAAGCATGCACTTCTTCAAGAATTTGCTCTTTCAGCTCACTGTTCCCTGGTACACACAACCTGTCTTGAAGATACAACATACCATCGTCAGAAAACCTAAATTCTGACCTTTTACCTTCAGACATATCCTGCATAACCTGCCGCAACTCATCATCATTTTGCTGCAACTCCTTAATCTGATCATAGAAAGTAGGTTTGACCTGCATCTGAGCAATCAACCCACTCTGTCCAGTCACACTCAAGTCTAAGTTCAACTTTCGCATGTCTACAAGCAAGTCTCTCTTGAAACATGCCATGGAAAATGCATTAGCTGTTGAACTCGACTTTCTACTCAAGGCATCTGCCACAACATTAGCTTTACCAGAATGGTAATCGATTGTCACCTCATAATCTTTAATCATCTCAAGCCATCTGCGATGTCTCAGATTCAAATCCTTCTGAGTGAAGATATACTTCAGGCTCTTATTATCTGTAAACACTTGACATGTCTCACCATACAGATAGTGACGCCATGTCTTAAGAGCATGAACTATAGCAGCCAATTCCAGATCATGAGTAGGGTAATTCTCTTCATTCTTCTTAAGCTGTCTAGATGCGTAAGCCACAACTTTGCCTTCTTGCATCAGTACACAGCCCAAGCCTCTCTTGGAAGCATCGTAGAACACTGTATAACCCTTTTCTGCTTCTGGAAAAACCAACACTGGTGCTGAAGTCAACTTCCTCTTCAAGATCTGAAAACTCTTCTCGCAGTTATCAGACCAAACAAACGGTGTATTCTTCCTCGTCAAACGTGTCAAAGGTGATGCTAGAACACTGAAGTTCTGTATAAACCTTCTGTAATAACCTGCTAATCCCAAGAAACTTCTGATCTCAGTAGGAGTCTTAGGCTGTTCCCACTGAAGTACAGAATCAACTTTCTTAGGGTTAATGCTAACTCCATCTCTCGAGATAACATGTCCAAGAAATGCTACCTCGGCCAACCGGAACTCACACTTGCTAAACTTAGCATACATCTGGTGTTGCCTCAACAACTGCAACGTCATTCTCAGGTGTTGCTCATGCTGCTCATCATTTCTAGAATAGATCAGAATATCATCTATAAAGACTACAATAAACTGATCTAGGAACGGTTTGAAAATCTGATTCATCATATCCATAAAGGCTGTTGGGGCATTGGTCAGCCCAAACGACATGACCAGAAACTCATAATGCCCATACCTAGTTTTGAAAGTTGTCTTGGGAATATCAGAAGCCTTTATTCTGAGCTGATGATATCCAGATCTCAAATCTATTTTAGAGAAGATCGTTGCTCCGCGCAACTGATCAAACAGATCGTCTATTCTCGGCAAAGGGTACTTGTTCTTAATAGTGATCTTGTTCAGTTGCCTGTAATCTATACAGAGACGCATGGTACCATCCTTCTTTTTAACAAACAGCACTGGAGCACCCCACGGTGAAGAACTGGGTCTAATAAAACCCTTATCCAGCAACTCCTGCAGCTGCATCTTGAGTTCCTTCAACTCTGCAGGTGCCATTCTATAGGCTGGCAGTGCTACTGTATGACTACCTGGATATACCTGAATCTCAAAATCAATGTCTCTGACAGGAGGTAAGCATGGTAACTCTTCTGGAAAAACATCAGAAAACTCATGAACCACAGGCACATCATAAACACTGGCGGTGCTCTTCTCTGCTCTGGTGTCAACCACATGAGCAAGGAACGCTTCACATCCTTTCTGTAACATCTTATCAACTACAGCAGCTGATACTATGCATGTAGGCAGAACTTTCCTGTCTCCAGTGAAGACACAAGAAAATTCACCTTGTTGAAAGGTAGCTTCCTTCTTCCAACAATCGAGTTGCACTCGATATGTCTCAAGACAATCCATACCCAGGATGACTTGAAAAGTATTGACATCCAGGGGTATGAGATTAGCAGCAAAGGTATAACCTCTAAAAGATAACAAGCATCCGGGACAGAACTCAGTCAAAACTGTTGGTCCACCTAGTGGAACCCTCAACACTAACTCATCTACCAACTCTTGAGTTAACAGATTAAGTTTACCAACTAAAGAACGTCGTATGAAAGAGTGAGTAGCACCCGGATCTATCAAAACTGAGACTGGTATACTATTAAACAAAAGCATCTCTCCTGTAACAACTCGTGAAGAAATTATACCTTCCTGAGGTGTCAAAGAGAAGAAATGTGTTGAAGCTCTCCCTCTGCCACGATGTCCTCTCTGACCACTCCTGCCACTAGGCACTCCACCACCTCTAGAACCAGAAGCCACAGAAGAACTCGAAACATCAGGGTGCTGAGGCTGGAAAGCTTGCGATGCTGCTTGTCGAAGCTGAGGACATTCCCTTCTGAAATGTCCTACTTGTCCGCAGACAAAACAACCTTGGAAATCTGTACCCCAACACTGACCAGTATGTGGTCTTCCACATTTGTCACATGGCGGTATCTCTTGTCTCTGGGGACCTGTCAATGACATTGATGACCCAGAAGACTGTCCACTAGAGGCACTACCCCTTCTCTCTGGGTTGTATCCCCCTATGCTTCTAGAAGAAGTAACATCTTCATATCTCTGACTGTTGAAACAGCTAAAGCCACGCCCAAGTTTAGAAAAGAAACCTCTACCTCCACCTCTATATCTACTACTAGACTGTCCTCTACTGAAATCTGTAGATCTTTTCTTAGACTCAGGCACCTTGTCAGCATTCACAGATTCCTCAACCTGTCTAGCAGCCTCAAAAAACTCACCAAAGTTCTCCCTGTTCCTTTTACTAATAGCAGAAACTGTATACCGAATTTCTGGCCTTAGCCCTTCCTGAAACCTTCTGCATCTTTCTAAGTTGTCAGGAACAAGCTGCGGACAGAAGTTTGCTAATCGTGTGAAAAGTGCTTCATACTCAGTAACTGACATGTTCCCCTGCTTAATGTTCTGTAATTGCCTGATTTTCTCATTGAGGAAGGTAGGTGGATAAAACTTAAGATGGAACTCTTCAGAGAAATCCTGCCAAGAAAGCTCTGTACCTCTCCTCTTTTCCTCCACACCATGCCACCACAACGCTGCATCGCCTGTCAGAAGATAAACGGCGTGATTAATCTTCTTCTCTTCTGGAAGCTCCATCAAGCGAAAGACCTTCTCTATTTGTCTCCACCACTCATCTGCCTCTGCAGGATCTGTAGTACCACTAAATTCTATACCACCAAGCTTCTTTACAAGCTCATAAGATCGCATCAGGTCCTTACTGCTGGTAGAAGAAGAAGCTCGCCTATCAGCCTTGTACCTCTCTTTGGTCTCTAGAAACATCCTGTACATACGGGACGCTTCATCCACATGGTCACCACCACCTGGACCCAAGTACAAAGGATCAGGGCCAACATGACTCTCGGCCTGGTCATCATGATCATGACCTCTTCCTGCCATCTGCAATGATATAACAGAATATTTCCTGTTAGAAAATTGCAGTTAGAAGGAAGACACTTAAGTCCTAATCCTATTGGTCTCTTATCGTCCCCTGACCTTGACTTAGAGTATTCATATACTCAACCTATGCTCTGATACCAAAAGATGTCACACCCCGATCTCACACTAACCAAAAATCACGAGATTAGGGCGTGACGGAGGGATTATCACATAAACAACCATTGAGAACTTTTTTTTTAAAACCTCGTAATGATATCCGGATTATTGCTGTAAACTAAAACATAATAAACTATTGCGGAAGCATTCTATTTAAACTGGCTAGAGAACATAAACAGAGTTTACAACATGTAACATTGTTTAACAGAAAGTAAACATAACAGTTAATTTACATCTTTTACACATTCACCATACACACTCTCTCTCACCCACACCATGTCCCAAGGATCGAGGGGAAAGACTAAGAGACCTCTAACTAGACTAACTACAAACCTTCTATAGACTAGGCGTTAGGATGAAAAGATCCTTCCAATTCCTGTTGCTGATGTTGTCCTGAAAATGTTTGAGTAGAGGGGTGAGCCTACTCGCTCAGTGAATAGCCTTTCATTTAGCTATCACTAAACAACTCCTCAGATATATAAAATTTAAATAAAGTTTAAGTGCAGTACTAAGCAGGGCAGTTCTAATGACATAGCAGATTTACAGATAATAATCACATTTCTATGCAACAACAGATATTTTAAACAAATAAACAATTATAGAGGATTGGCACAGGAGTTCAAATCTCTTAACATATTAAATTTACTGTGATCCTATATGATTACATTTTATATTATTATGCCCCAATCATATGCAGTGTACTCTGCATACAAAGATCTGTAGCGAACTACGATCCCACCGTACAAGACTTAGCGACACACCCGAAATATGCTAAGTCTAACTTCTCGTCCTGGTCTGCTACAGGACCCACAGGCTCTTTGGCCTCCTCTGTACTCACCATGAGTGCTCTGGACTCCTCCTCTAACCTGAGCACACAGGCGCAGGGAGTCAACACTGGGTTACCACCAGAATTACTCAACCGGTTGGTGTTGGATAACCCTTTACTTTATTTATTATTTTTTTCCCAGTGCCACCGAAATTACTCAATAGGTTGGTGTTGGACACTGTCTAACAACCCTCGTGCCACCAGAATTACTCAACCGGTTGATGTTGGACACGAGTTTCACCCCTAAGGTGCAGACCTCTCAAAGGGGTTCTACGGTGTTAGGGCACCTAAGTCTATCATCATTATTTAAGCAGTAAATATAAAATTGTCATAACTCAATCTTAATTGCACACTGAGTATATTCAAGAACACTTCTATCCCATTCAACTTTATACATTATTCCACATCATTCTAAACTTGTCATAACAACAGACATTCATTTAGAGCTTAACATATTCAGTTACTCTAATTATACCGAAGCAATATATACAATGAATTCGAGTTCTATGGTGATAAATAAATGAAATATTACTCACCCACTTCGGTGTGTTCGTATACACCGAAAAACGTCCACAACCACGCCTAATTCTGCCCTTTACAGCAGCGTGCACGCCGTGCACCTGGGCTGCACGTCGTGCACCTTCAGTGCACTTTTGTTCTACTTTTCTGCAACTTTGCATGCCGTGCAAACTGATTTGCACGCCGTGCAACCGATCTGCACGCCGTGCAACCGGTCTGCACGCCGTGCAACTGGTTTGCACGCCGTGCAACCTGTGTAGAAACAGAAATCCCCGATATCAGCTTTCTGTAACTTTACACGCCGTGCAACCTGTGCAGAGACGGAAATTGCAGAAGTAAAAGAGGAGCTCGGGGTCGATTCGGTGGACGATTCTTACCCGAATCACTCCTATAGCTTCGGAATGACCTAGCAAGCAGTTGGTAAGAAGAAAGAACGGAGGGGAAGCACCGTTCGCTCCCTAGACCATCTCCATGGTCGGCCTCTTTGCGGCTGCAGGAGGAAGAGGAAGGTGAAGAAGAAGAAGAAGAAGCTGCTAAGTTTGGGCGGCTAGGAGTCGGCGTCGATGGCGAGGAGCTGGCTGCTGGGAGCTACGATCTTCCTTCTCTCCCGCTCTCAGATCCTCTCTCTCACTCACTGCCAACGAACGGTAGAAACAATGGAAACAAAATGAAATACTTCATTTCCAGAGTTGGCTAACAGAGTTAAAAAGGGAAAACTGAAGGAAAGGATAAGAAAGGGCGCCTAGGGGGCCGGATGCAAATTGCCCAAAAACTTTCCGAAATTACACATAGGTCCCTGCACACTAAAAGGCTTATATCTTTTTACTCGTAGGTCGGTTTCGCGTGATTTCTTTAGCAACGGATTAAACACAAACTTGTCCTCAACCTCAGGACAAGAAAACAAGCTAAGAATACATTAACACTAGCTCAAAGCTCAAAACACTATTAACAAAAGCAAGTACTTATCTTAACATAATTAGTTCAATTATGCACTAACCAAGGTACTTACTGGTAAAACAAAATGTGGGTCATAACACATCATCTCCTTTCCCTTAGTTTTATTATATCTCAATGAACTTTCGTGTTCCATTCTTGTGTTTATATTGCAACCCTTGAATTCATCTTTCCAACACATCTTTTCTTTCTCAAATCGGGTCTATAATGAGCAACATATGCCCTTTTGTAGTTGTGTCCTTCAAAACTCTAATTTCTAACCATCCTCCTTTATTCTCCTTTTCTTCTTTTTCTTTGGACATGGGCCAACCTTTCCCCTAGGCCCAACGCAAGCTAGACCACGCTCAAGGCACACTTCACCCTCCCTTATCCTCCTACTCTTTCCATCCTCATATGCTCCTTCCATATGATATCCCTCCACTATTGGATTGCCTCATGCCGTAGATCAACCCCCGATCCAATGGTAGGGAGCCTTTCTTCCTCATCCTGACTGGAAAGCGAGCCATGATAGCACAAGAAGAACCGAAGCTCATGCCTACTCACCCTTTTTGGTTGTGAGACCCACCAACTTATCCAATCGAACCTCATGAAGGTTTGGATAAGGTTGATCGCCCCTACCAAGACCTCTTTTGGCCACTGTCAACCCTCTTGCCCATTTTATTGTCCCCCTTTTCCCTAGGGCTTCCCAATTTCCCCTATTTAAAGACCCCTTCATCCTCAACCCTTAGCCTCAACCTCTCACAGCCATATGGAAGATATGATCCACCCTCCACTCACTCTCCTCTTGCTCTCACTTGCTCTATGTTTCTTAGGTGGCTCAATCTAGGCACAAGGTTAACGACAAATAAAGGTGCCATCAGATCAGACACCAACGCCCCAGATCTCGCCCCTCAATCTTCATGTGCAACGATAGTTGACTGCCCCAATCTCCCTCGCCACCGCCCAACACTGACGCTAGCCTCTAGGGAATGGTGGTGGCCTTCTGTAGACACACACCCGTGATGCCAATGGCCCCGACTAGAGGCCACGACTCCACCTAGCCCCTTTGGGCCCCAAACCGCCTCTGCTCGGCCCATTGATAACACCCATTTTATGGTTGTTAGAGCCTATATTTTTCTATCAAACCTACCTCCTAAACTTTATTCCTCTCTATTTTATCTTAATTATTGTATCTGAATAACCACCACTATGCTCCTAATAATATTTCCTACATTTTGTAGAGTTTCCCTCATTTTTCCACCCAAAGAATGCTAATGGGCACGTCCCGACCCATCCACAACAAGCTAACTGCCCCGACCCTTCTAATAGTGAAGCGATACGCCCCTTACCCATCACGGTCGCTACCCGATATGGAAGCAACCCGACATGGGTGTGCCGCACGGGGAGACTCAGACAAAAAACACACTATTTACCCGACATGGAGCCTTTCCTGTCACGACTCGTCCACTTGATGGAGTCTATCACACGAAACGACCACCCTTTGGTGCAACAGACCGATAGAGCCTTTACCCGACATAATCAAGTGTGACTTACTCGCAACCTGGCACGCGACGGCCCCCACCAACCGTGCCAGGCGATTGACGTGCTGACCTTCTCCCAAAGACATGTGGATGAAGTAGACAAAGGACACATGGCCCAATGAGGACTGCAACCCCTACCAGCCGCTACCTATATATAGCAGCTACAAGGCTTCGATGGGATGGGTCGGAACCCTAAGAGAGCTAACTTCAAGAGCTAAAGGAGCTAGTGCATCGAGTTCCCAGGCATGTCGGGCAATACTAGGTGAGCACACCCCCAAGCCGAAGGGGCGGGAAGAGTTCACTTAGAACTCGTCCTGGTAGCCGCAACAGCACGAAACAACCGTCAAGGCCACCTCAATGTGTCAGGTTCTTAGTTGGGCCTCAACCCGAGATGGCTCGCCCTTCTACACCCGATATAAGGAACCCGATAACCTAATTGAAAGTTAACCCAACACATATCCTAACACGACACAATACCGAACCCGATATGAATCACCCATCATGGCATGTCTCCCAACAGGGCTGACAGCCCAACATGGCCATATCGGGTAGGGAATCCATTCTCGATACGCCCCTAGCCAACGCAGCTCACGACCTGACACGGGCATATCCCGATAGGGCTACTACCTGGTATCAGGTTAGCAATACCTTAGGGGTCCACTACTGTATATCGACCGCCTACATCAAGGAGGCCGATACCTATCTTCCCTTTTTCAGCATTCTACTTTCATTTGCTTTTTTATTGTAACTAAGAACCTTCTTACTCTCTTTAAGCTTATTGGAAACCATGGGGTTTATCTCATATCGTTCTGTGTATGGTTCTCTTTTGTTGGATGATTTCTTTATAGCATATGAACTCTAGTCTCTTCTGTTGGATCATGCTTTTGGCTAGCTATTGAATCGTGTTTCCCATTTTGACTCCCTTGAGAGAGGGTTATCACAACTCTAGAGTTTGGTCCAATTCGGGCGTATGAGAGTACCCAGAATCGGGGTTTCCCTGACTTATCTTTCCACTCTACCCTACGTCCAATGCCCTTGAGAGAGAGGGGACTGGTGCTTGGTTAGGGGCATCCTCTTTGAGAGAAGAGGGTGCATGATGTTTCTCGTGGTTGCTTGTTATGCCTGAGTTTTCCTCCTTCGTGCTTTACCTTAAAGATAGTTTTATCCTCTCGGCTTCTGATATACAAAACCTCTATAAAAATTTCTTAACCTTAAAACCTTAAATGTTTCTGGTAACTCCCTTTGCAGATATACTTTTGGTTTAATTCTTTGAGATTCTTTCATATTACAACAACTCTATCCTTTTCTCTTTTTGATGTGCTTAGACAAGTGAAACTTGAGTTCTGAATCACCGTTCTTCCTATCCCTGTGTTCGACCTCAAACTACCTTAGAAATTTATAATACCTGAATGTTTAAGACACATGCAACTAGCACAGGGTCGAAGTAGTTCGAGGTTGAACACAGGGATAGGAAGAACGGTGCTTTGAAACTCAAGTTTCAGCTAGTAGGCAGAAATCCCTCGGGAGGACCGTCTAATCAATAGTGTCAGACAGGGTTCCAACAACAGTGAACCTTCTAGAAGAATCAACAGCAATGACCATCCATGATGACAGAGCTATTGTCCTTCACCAAGAAGCAAAATGACATCAATAAGAAGATGTGTAAGAGCTCTATGGATAGCACAGCTTTGCTGAAGTTGATGCAGCAGCAGATGGGGGGCTTTTCAACCCAGATAGGGGAGCTCCAACAACACAATAAATAGATAGATCAACAGCCGGTGAGCCTCGCCCAAACTATCAACCATCAAGTGAGGTGTTTCCCCTACAACACTGAAGCCAATCCACGAGGAATTGAGACAGCAAAAATGGCCATTTTAAGGTCAGGAACGGTGGTACAACCAACCGTTGAAAAGGTAGTAATATCAACGACATCACCTGCCAAGGATACCAGCCCCAAGGAAGTTGAAGAAGAAGCCCCCGTAAGGTCAAGGAAAGTAACCAAGGAAAGAGTTAACAATGTTTCCTCTGAAGAGCGTCTGGATAAGTACACACCCCGCATACCCTTCCCACACAAGTTGGTGAAAGCTCAGCTAAAAAAGAGATATGAAAAGTTTATGGCCGCGATACAGAAATTGCACCTCGACATCCCATTTCTGGATGCCATTGAGGATATGCCTACTTATGCTAAGTTTATGAAAGATCTGATTTCCAAAAAAAAAATAGGTGAAGATGTTCAGACCGTAAATCTCACACAAATGACTAGCTCTTTTGTCAAAGCAAGTATGCTGTCAAAGAAGAAAGATCCCAGGGCATTCGTCATCCCCTTCCAAGTTGGAGATAATGTAACTTGCAAGGGTTTAGCAGATCTGGGGGCAAGCATCAGCCAGATGCCCTTGTCCCTTGCTAAGAGGATTGGGCTCACCAACATGGTGAGCACAAATATGGGGATTCAGCTGGATGATCACACCTTTACAAGGCTAGTCAGAGTAGTCAAGGATGTTCCCATTCGAGTCGGGTGATTCTTTATTCCATGTGATATAGTTTTGATCGATACTTTAGAAGATCCCAGCTACCCTATTATCTTTGGGTGGCCTTTCCTAGCGACCGACCGAGCCCTCATCGACATCGAGGTGGGTATGATTATGATCTGGGTTGGAGGAGATCATGTCAACTTCAACATCAGGGATTGTATGAAAGCACCTTCGTTCTTTGAATCCTCTTATTTTGTTGAAAGCTACCAACAACTATGCAATGAAGTAAAGGAGGAAAAGGCCATGGTAGACCCGTTGATGTGTTCCTTAGCTGGCGAGGTACAAGAGGTCGATGATCCGGAGGTCAAGGAACTACTGGCTTTTCTAGAAGTTGAAGGTTCGTCTGAGGAAGAAGACCCTATGGAAACAGTTATGTATGTTGCTCTCCATCAAGACCCTGCTGAAGAACAAAGAAAAGAAGCCCCGCCGGAATTGAAAGTTTTTCTAAGAGGCCTTGAATACCTATTTTTAGATGAGGAGAAGATGAACCCGGTGATCATCAACTCAAAGTTGACCGATAGACAAAAAGATCAGTTGCTTGAGGAGTTGGGGCTACAGAGAAAGGCCCTGGGTTACTCAATAAGGGATCTAAGGGGGATTAGTCTGTCTGTGTACATGCACATGATCCATCTAGAAGAGGACTCCAAGCCATATGCCCAGCTACAGAGAAAGTTGAATGAGAAGCTTTGAGAAGTGGTTAGTAAAGAAGTAGTGAAGCTTCGAGATGCTGGAACAATCTATGCTATTAGTGATAGCACATCGGTAAGTCCTATTCAAGTGGTTCCAAAGAAAGGAGGAATAAATATGGTCAAAGGAGATGATGGAGTCGAGATCGCTACCAAGATGGTCACTGGATGGCGGATGTGCATCGATTATCGAAAACTCAATGCCGCCACCAACAAGGACCATTTCCCTCTTCCTTTTATTGATCAGATGCTAGAGTGCCTGGCCCATCACTCTGACTTTTGTTGGTTGGATGGGTACTCAGGGTTTTATCAGATCCCTATCCACCCTGACAATCAGGAAAAGACCACCTTTACATGCATCTATAGAACATTTTCCTTCAGGAGAATTCCCTTCGGGCTTTGTAATGCACTGACCACCTTTCATAGGTGTATGAATGCCATCTTTGCAGATCTTCTTGAGGATAAAATGGAAGTGTTTATGGCCAACTTTAGTGTATATGGCTGCTCCTTTGATGACTGTCTGAACAACCTATATCTAGTGATGAGAATATGTGAGGAGCAAAGCCTCACTCTCAATTGGGAAAAGTGCCACTTCATGGTACAAGAAGGAATAGTTCTAGGGAACAAGGTGTCCAACAAAGGTATCGAGGTTGACCCATCTAAGGTCAAGGCAATCGCCAAGATTCCTCCTCCCACGTCTGTTATGAGAATCCAAAGTTTCTTAGGTCATGCTGGTTACTATCGACGATTTATAAAAGACTTTTCAAAGATATCCAAGCCCATGTCCAACCTTTTGATGAAAGATGTGAAATTCAATTTCGTGGATGAGTGTATGAAAGCGTTCTCCACTCTAAATGATGCTTTGGTATCTGTGCCCATTCTCTAGTCCCTCGACTGGAATCTTCCTTTTGAGCTCATGTGCAACGCCAATGACTCTGCCATAGGAGCAGTTCTTGTGCAAAAGAAAGATAAAAAGCACCACGTCATCTTCTACGCAAGTAAGACCCTGGATGAAGCCCAACTAAATTACACAACTACAAAAAAGGAGATGCTAGCTATTGTGTATGCCTTCGACAAGTTTCGGTCCTACCTCGTGGGCTCTAAGGTGATAGTTCACATCGACCATGGGGCTATCAAGTACTTAATGCAGAAAAAGGACGCGAAGCCCAGGCTGCTACGTTGGGCGTTACTGTTATAGGAATTTGATCATGAAATAAAAGATAAGAAAGGCTCAGAGAACGTGGTCACCGACCATCCATCGAGGATCTGGGTGGAAGACGACCACCCACTACCCATCAATGAAAGTTATGCCGATGAATCTATCTATGCTGCCCTGTTAGCCAACCCTGAGGGGCCATGGTATGCAGACTTCTAATTTTACTTGGCCTGTAAGCAACTCCCCCCAGATATGTCCTACAATAATAAGAAGAAAATCTTCTCTGCTTTGAGAACTATTATTGGGATGACCCTTTGTTGTTTAGGCATTGTGTCAATGTGTTGTATAGAAGATGTATACTAGAGGATGAAACCCCTACGATTCTGTTTGAGTGTCATTCCTCTCCTTATGGAGGACACCTGGGAGGTGAAAGGACCGCCACCAAAGTACTCTAGTCAGGTTTTTACTGGATGAATCTCTTTAGAGATGCCCACAATTATGTTAAAGCTTGCAACGAATGCCAGAGAACAGGGAACATTTCCCGCCAAAACAAAATGCCGCTATCGGTTTGGATTGAGGTTGAAATTTTTGATGTGTGGGGTATATATTATATGGGACCCTTCCCCTCCTCTTATGGTTTCAAATATATCCTTTTTGTGGTTGATTACGTCTCTAAATGGGTAGAAGTGGTTCCCACTACAATATGTGTGCCAAAGCGGTGATAAAGCTCTTTACCAAGATAATCTTTCCAAGGTTTGGAGTGTCGAGAACCGTCATCAACAATGGTGGCTCTCACATCACAGAAAGACAATTTGAATCGCTTTTACGTAAGTACAATGTTCATCACAAAGTTGCTATGCCATACCACCCACAGGCGTCTGGACAAGTTGAAGTCTCCAATCTGCATGTCAAGAAGATCCTAGAAAAGACAGTTGGAAAGTCTCACAAAGACTGGTCAGCTAAGTTAGATGACACTCTCTGGGTGTACAGAAGTGCTTATAAGACGCCGTTGGGAACCACACCATACTGCTTGATATATGGGAAAGCTTGCCACTTGCCCTTTGAGTTGGAGCATAAAGCGTTCTGGGCGATCAAATGCCTCAACATGGACCTGACGCTAGTTGGAAAGAAAAGGGTTCTTCAACTTTAAGAGCTGAAGAACTGAGGCTCCATGCCTATGAAAATGCAAGGATCTACAAGTTGAGAACCAAAATCTGGCACAATTCCCACCTGAGGAAGAAGGATATCAATGAAGGTGATAAGGTTTTGTTATTTAAATCTTCTATCCGTCTTTTTCCAGGAAAGTTTCAAATGAGGTGGTCTAGGCCATTCATAGTAGCAAAGATATATCTTTTCGGGATGATGGAGATTTATGATAAAGATGATCCAGCAAAAGTTTTTCCAGTCAATGGGTACATAGTCAAGAGGTTCTATGAAGATGAAGACTTTGTGAGGAGGTTCGAGATAACCCTGCAGGATGCTGAAGCTGCAATTACCGAAGCAGTGTAGAAGGATTTGAAGTTGTCGAGTTGACGACGCAAACCACAACGCTCTTCAGGAGGCAGCCTGAGTCTTTATTTTCCTAGAATAGGACGTTATTTCCTTTTCTTGTAGAAAAACATTACAAACACTATCATTGTAATAAGGCCCGAGTCGGTGCATGCACCACATGCATAAACGCTCTCGTTTTATGGACCACCGGCTGAGTTTTCATCACCTTGGTGAGTAATACTATTTGAGGTTGAAAGTTTACTCTTAGGCCAATGATGTTTTACGCATCAGGTGCTTTTTTATTTCAGTTTTTCTATCATTATTTTTGCTTTAGTTTTTAGCCCTTTTTGTTGGCATATCGGGCATTCATGTTGTTTCCCTCCTTTGCTTTTTGCTTTGTGCGACAAGCTCCTATGATAATCGTATCGCCCAGCTCACTTTGAACTATATCAAATTTGCACCCTTATCTTTTTGGAGTGGCGTGACGGCCAAGTAACGCGCCTGCCTTATCGCGCATCAGGCTAACCTATCGCCCATGCCATATCGGCCAGCGCGCCCGCACATGACAAAGATCAAAACCCCTATCGGGTGAGCGTACTGTGCGGTGCGAAGCATATCTATCCTTATCAGGAAAAAGGTACACTGAGGAATGCATATTCGTCGACACGCTGTTTCCGCGCAACACGCATGTCATATAATATAAAGCGTGCTTAGGAAGATGAATTGCCTCCCCATGACGTGACAGATTAGACTAATTTTACCATGTCTTGGAAGACAATTCACCTCCTGCACGACACATGTCCCTATTTTACCCCTTTTACCCCACTCACGGTCGGTTATATATAGTAATCCAAGTTTAACTGTGTCAGGCTATTAAGTTACCTACTCCCGCTTTCACATTGCGCATCTCATTTGCTATTCTTGCTCCCGTATCGACCTTCTTCTCCTGACCTTTGTGTCACCCACCAAGCATCCTCCTGCCCCGATACAAGTAAACCCAGAGGCGCCTATCACGTACCTTGATTAGTTGTATTGCGCAGACCGTGTCATCCATAGCCGTTTCGCGTGCCACCTTCACATATAGATCTGTGTCGGGCATATTTTTTTGACCTTGCATCACATTTTTCTTATCACGCGATAGGCTTGCTGTTTTCTTTGCTGCTTTGTTTTATCATGCTTTGGCTTATGTTGCGCGATACCCATGTCACACAACACGACTACGAAGACTTTTATATCGGGAAAAATCCACGAGCTCGCGACAATGACTCTATCGCTCAGTTTGTTTCACAACAACTTTGACTCATGACGAGCGACACGAGTATTTCCTGACATGATAGCACACGTTGTTTATGTTATCGTGTATAGATGCATCATGTTTTTAACCTTGTTGTGTGACACCCATATTGCGCGACACCCCCCTTGGGCATCTATACTAGGTAGGATCAGTTTTGAGATAGTCACCCGATATCGGCCTGCCCTATCACCCACACCTAATCATATGAAGAAATGTTTTTACCTTTGCCCGATATCGACTTTCGGGCACCGAGCATTTGCATATTGCGCGAAAGTCTTTTTCCTTAACAGTTCAACCTGATACCAATTTTTCTTGTATCGCCTAACCCATATCAGGCAACACACTTGTTTTATCCTGCTACCTGATATCGGGCAAAATAGTTTGATTGATCAAATTCTTTTTGACTTACTCCCTTTGTTTAAAAATTGCAAAAAATGGCCCACACCAAACAAACTGTCATCCAGGTTGACAAACAAGGCCGGAGGATCAACCCCGAGGCCACAAATGAAGCCATCACTGGGCAGAAGCACCCAAACCCTGAGACAGTTGGGCCATCTGAGGCCAAGAAGCGGCCCAGAATAGAAGCGACCTCAACAACAACTCCGGCCCCAATTATGGTGGCAGAACCAGAGCCGCTGGATCATTCACCGGGGTAGTTCATGCCCAGAGATGAAGAGCACCGGCAGCGGTACATAGAGTTGGTGACAAAATTCTATTGGCCAACCCGGTTCTGCCACCAAGTGTCCTTCCAACAGATTGACATTTTCGACATACTGGAAAATGTCTTAGAAGCCTATGGATTGCAGAAGATCTGCTTCAACTACATCGCCTCCTACACCAAGCTCACCAAATAGTTTATCTCATCCCTTCGCCGAGTCCCAAATACACCAGAAGAGGCCAAAAGGTTCAAGGGGGAGGACAGATTATAAGGGCACCTATACAATGTTGACCATGACATCTCAGAGAGGCTACTCAATGAGATATTCTCCTCCAGCAAAGTTGAGAGGGAGATTCTGAATAACAGTATTTGAATCACTGAAGGCGACAACTTCAACCCAGTCACACTCTGGGGGAGGCTAACCGGCAAATCATCTTTCAAGCTGGGGAGCAAGGTGGTGGCGGTCCACTCTTGTTTCTGAAGGATTATCTACAAGATTGTGGCAAGCCTCCTCCTCAGCAAATACGAGACCAACAATCTATATATTGAAGAGCTCCATCTTACCTGGTATATGATGGAGGGCCGAACGATCAACTTGGGGTGATTCTTGTTAAATAGACTGCATCCGATAAAGGACGCCACCAAGGAATACAACATGGGAGGGATCGTCAACTTGATCGAGGTGGGGCCGGGGTATCCTAAAGAGCCGTGCAACCTGTCATGGATAAGAGGCGATGACAGGATCGATATCAAGTTCCTTACAAGGGCGAACATCATCAAGAAGGAGGGTTGCTGCTTCTTCTACAAATTTGCAAGGACGGATCTACTCCTGCCCCTCCCGCTCTATGTCAACTATGATGTAGAGAAGCTAGTCTTCATGAAAGAAGAGATTGAAGCTGCGATCGTTGAAGCTAGCTATGCCACCACCATGATAATACAAGAAAGGGTTGCAGTCATAGGAAGGCCAATCCCCCTCGACGCTCGGCAGGACAAATCATCGACAATCGTCATCAACCACTTGCATGTCACCGCCACCACCGAGACGTCTACCATCACCACGCAACCAGCAGTCGCCGCTCCAATGGCCGGTGCTGCCACCACCGAACCAGTCGCGGCTACCACAACAACCCCCAGCATGGCTATTGGAACAACATCGACCACCGTGGAGGTCATCAATGCCACTAGGGCCGTAATGATGATGATATCCTCAGAGGCCACTGCTGCAGATGAGATAGTCACATCGCCAGAAGCCTCAGCCCTTCCAGAGATGACAGAGGCATTGGTGCTACCAAATTCCTCTGACAATAGTGACAAGGCATTCACTAAGCTCCTAGAGGCGGAGCTCAGGGATGTACAACCAACACCAACACCAACACCAACTACACCAGTGATCGCTATGGAGGAGGACATCAAAAGTTGGATGGTTAATCAGCATCTGCCTACTCTGCAACCTTCTCCCCAACCCCAGGATGACGAGGCAAAGGCAACTAGAAGGGTGCCAACACCCCATCTGGAGGCCACACCCTCGCAAACTGTCAAGATGGACTCAGCCCCAATTGACGATGCACACTCATCGGGCTGTGCTGTCAACATGACGCGTGCAACAAGAAGCCAAAGCTAATCGAAAACACCCCCTCTTCTTTGGGAATGGCTTTTGGCTTCAAGTTTGATAACTTGCGGGAGGTAACAAGCAATCACACTACTACATTTGCTTCCCTAACCCGCAAGTTTCAGGTCTTCCTGAGGAGGCTGAATGAGAAGGAGCACCAGCTACTAACCCTAGTCGGCCTCCGTGGCCAACTACAGGCGTTGAATAACACGATGCAGGTGGCACTCCAACGCCTTGACGCCATCGAGGAGAGGCTCAATCAGAGGGACGACCACAACCGCTCAAGGTGTCTGAGGAGATCACCATCGCCACCGACCTCTGGCTCTCCATCATCCTCAACATCACCCTCCACTGGATCTTCATCATCGTCCACCTCCAGTGGGCCCTCTACAATTTTTGAGGAAGAGACAACAAATAAAATTGCCAACGGGGCTCCAGCAGGACAAGAGAGCACCTACGACATCGAGACAACTGCTCCCTCGCCCCCACTAGACCATGCTGAAGATGATGAAGAAGTATCTATCGGTTGAGCGAATAGTTCATCTGAAGAGTTAGAGGGAGAAAAGGAGAATCTATATTACTCGATCAATGAGCAACCCCCTAGAGCAAAGACTTTGATGGATGGCGAATTTGATGCGTTGTTAGAGATCCCCGCCTTTGAGATGGTTGATCTTCACAGGCACGCCATTGGCTACCTATCAATCTGGGACCAGAATCTACTAGACAAGGTCCTGAGTCCATAGAAATATGAAGAAGCCATTGTCTGGAGCAACAGATACTTCTCAATATGATACAGAGCGATCCAGGGCATGTTATGCTCAGAAGCCTTCGTAGGGAAAGTACTTTTTAGGGTCTTGGAGGGTACAATGATTGAGAACATCGCCATCAGGATAGGTCGATAGCCATTCTACAATTCCACCCAGCCTTGGCAAGAAGATTAATGGTAGGGGTGTACGATACAAAATAGGTGGAAGACATGCTGCAACACATACAGAAACACAATCTGGGCCTGGTACTAGCCCCCTACAAGCACATAAAGCATTGGTACCTCTATGTGGAGGACCTCTGCAACCATGACATTACGCTGCTCAGCTATTGCACATCAGAGGTCCCATACAGAGGTTCCATCTTCGTACGCCCCAAAGGCAAGAACCTCAGACTTCTTCCTCTACGTCTTCACCAAATCATCAAGCATGGAATCCAACGCCATAGCGGCATCTGGAACTTCTACGACGTCTAAGACTTCCCAATCCAAGCAGAACCGGGGAGTGGAAATAGCACCTTCATCATCCTGTGCACCACGGAGCTGCTGAACATCTTTAGATACATAAGGAAACTCCAGGACTAAGACTTCTATCAACTCAGAAGCATATATGTGCTATTGCTAATAAAGGATAAGTGCTACTTTTGAGACATAGAGGTACCAGAGGAGCTCCTGGAGATAGATGTGGAATCTGAATCTTCTTAACCTGGCATCCCTCCAAGAGAAGAAGTCCAGAAAGCCACTGATGTATATGGGATAGGCAAGCGAATTGAAATTCTGTGAGATGCACTCACCAATGAAGGCTTTGCTTTACCTAATGTCTCTGAATCTTTGATCAACAATTTCAACCATTCTGCATGTGCTTCTCTATCTCAGGAACATGTCAATGAAATCCTTATTAGACTTGTTGATTCTATCCTCGTAGATGTCATTTATGAGACAGATAGTGCAATAGTCCCCCTCAATGACCTACGAGACTTATTCAAGGAAGGAGGATGTCTAGCAATGATGGTGGCATCAGCTTACATCTCCATCGTACAGAGGAAGTTTGAACACGCCTACATCGCCCACACGATGTTGTTCAATGACCTATGTCTGGATGACGAGATAGGAGCACACCACTTATTTCTGTGACAGATGAATAGGAGCATGCCACACATCATCTTCCTACCAATATTGCATGACAACCACTGGACGCTCATGATGGTGTACACTCGCTCGCACGCCGCTTTCTTCTACAACAACTCTGACGCCAACAATGACTATCTGACATAGTGTACATCAACCCCATTGACATCCCTCGATCTCTTAACAAGGAAATATTATATCAAGGTGGCATCTCTAATCCAGCTGTATCTGGAAAACCCCGAGGCAAAGTGGCACAAACTCCAATTCTACCACTGCAGTCCACAACAAGCTCCCCTATCAAATGATGATGGTGTCTACGTGCTGCAATGGATCTATAGCTCAGTGATGCTAAAACAAATTCCAGAAAAGCTCCACCACATAGACTATCACAGCCAACACAGAGAGTATGTGATGGAGCTTCTAGCATATTAAGGCACACGCACCAGCTAAACCCTCACTGATCTATGACTATCCTTCCTTATCTATCTCACAACTCGGGGACAGAGTGTGGGTTAAGTTGGGGGGGGGGGGGGGTAATCCATATTATCAGTGAGGGAGGTACTAAAAAATTTACCCCTTTTTTACCTTCTTCTTTTTCTTATCATACCTTGTGTACATATACATATACGACTTATACAAAGAATTACACATACAACTGCTTGCCTCTAAAAAATTATACAAAAACACTTTACAATAAATATTTGGTACAACTTCCTCCACTTTGTTCTCTCTGTGTCTAAGGAGGTGCACATTTCTATTATGCTCTTTTCAAAAATGCAGTCTCAAACAAAAAAGGCTACAACTTTTCTACGCTAATTTTGAAAAATAATCTCGCAATAGCTAAGAGATGTGCATGTGAAGGAAAAAGTTGCCCAAACAAAAAACTCACTTTTCCCCTACCCATCAAAAATCCAAAAAAGAGAGGAAAGCCTTATGAGAGTGAAGAAAAGCATGAGTTGTGCCCAAAAAAACATTCTTGTCTTTCCAAAAGTACCCATCTTTAGGCATGGTAGATCTGGGGCAGTGGTACGTAGGATGTGAAATCACTACTCTAAAGCCAGCTAGCTTGGAGTGTAGGGACCACCAGCCCGTTAACAGACCCATACTTGGATGGACCAATGGGAAGCAAGAAAAAACCCAAAAAGCCTTAAGCCTACCCAAAAACCCAACTTCTACTCCCAAGCTATTTGGTGTGAAAGCTAACTTCGAAATCATGCACCAAAGTCTCGTCGAAACTGAAGAGATTTTTTTTGCTTAAATAAGGCAGGAAAAATAGAGTCCATTGCTCGTAGTCAGATGTAATTTTCCCTAGGATATCTCAAAAATTTTCTTAAACCCCTTGTCCGAAGACTATGTCTGGTTGTGAAGAAGTATCACAAACAAAGTTTTAAAATAAGTACAAATTGATTGAGGACAATCAAAATGCTAAGTTTGGGGGAGTTGATAACACCCATTTTATGGTTGTTAGAGCCTATATTTTGCTATCAAACATGCCTCCTAAATTGTCTTCCTCTCTGTTTTAACTTAATTATTGTATAGAAATAACCCACACTATGTTCATAAAAATATTTCCTACCTTTTGCATAGTTTCCCTTGTTTTTCTACCCAAAGAATGCTAATGGGCCCATCCCTACCCATCCACAACAAGCTAACTGCCCTGACCCTTCTAATGGCGAAGTGACATGCCCCTTACCTGTCATAGTCGCTGCCCGATATGGCAGCAACCCGACACAGGTGTGTCGCGCGGGGAGACTCAGACGAATGACACACTATTTACCCGAGATGGAGCCTTGTCCACCATGACTCGTCGGCTTGATGGAGTCTATCGCACGACGCGGCCACCCTTTGGAGCAATATCCTGACAGAGCCTTTACCCGACATGATCGAGCACGACTTACTCGCAACCTAACATGCGACGGCCCCCGCCAACCATTTCAGGCGATTGATGTGCCGACCTTCTCCCAAAGCCATGTGGACGAAGTAGACAAAGGACACATGGCCCAACGAGAACTGCAACCCCTACCATCCGCTTCCTATAAATATCAGCAATAGGGCTTCGATGGGATGGGTCAGAACCCTAGGAGAGCTAACTCTGAGAGCTAAAGGAGCTAGTGCATCGAGTTCCCAGAACTCGAGAACCTAAGTGAAAGTTAACCCGACATATGTCCTAACAAGACACAATACCGAACCCGATATGGATCACCCGTCACGGCATGTCACCCAATAGGGTTGACAGCTCGACACGACCATATCAGGTAGAAAGTTTGTTCCTGATATGCCCCTAGCTGTCATAGCTCATGACCCGACACGGTCAAGAGCCTGACACAGGCGTATACCCTGATAGGGCTCCTACCCGGTATTGTGTTAGTAATACGTTAGGGGTCCGCTACTGTAGATCGACCTCCTACATCAAGGAGGCCGATACCTATCTTCCCTTTTTCAGCATTTTACTTTCATTTACTTTTGCATTGTAACTAAGAACCTTCTTACTCTCTTTAAGCTTATTGGAATCCATGGGGTTTATCTCATATCGTTCTGTGTATGGTTCTCTTTTGTTGGATGATTTCTTTATAGCATCTGAACTCTAGTCTCTTATGTTGGATCACGCTTTTGGCTAGCTATCGAATCATGTTTCCCGTTTTGACTCCCTTGAGAGAGGTTTTTCACAACTCTAGAGTTTGGTCCAATTCAGGCATACAAGATTACCCAGAATCGGGGTTTCCCTGTCTTATCTTTCCACTCTAGCCCACATCCAATACCCTTGAGAGAGGGGATTGGTGCTTGGTTAGGGGCATTCTCTTTGAGAGAAGAGGATGCAGGATGTTTCCTGTGGTTGCTTTTTATGCCTGAGTTTTCCTCCTTCATGCTTTAACTTAACGATAGTTTTATCCTCTCGGCTTCTGATATACAAAACCTCTATAAAAATTGCTTAACCTTAAAACCTTAAATGTTTCTGGTAACTCCCTTTGAAGATAGACTTTTAGTTTAAATATTTTAGATTCTTTCATATTACAAAAACTCTATCCTTTTCTCTTTTTGATGTGCTTAGACAAGTGAAACTTGAGTTCTAAAGCACCATTCTTGCTATCCCTGTGTTCGACCCCAAACTACTTTGACCTTGTGCTAGTTGCATGTGTCTTAAACATTCAAGTATTATAAATTTCTAAAGTCCGATAACATAGACATGACTCCATCTTTTGGGCCCACGTTTAAGGCTTGTCACCCATTTAAGGTAAAATGTCCCCAAAAATCCCATTTCAAGCTCAAATCTTCAAATCAATGTATCTCCCTTATTCTACATCCAAATACCTAGGTATAATATACAAAAATGATCGGAAAAACCTAACCTTTCTAATGGTGATGGATATTTCCCCTAGTTTCATTCATATCTATTCTAAATCATTGTTTTATTACACTATTTGATCTTTAACCATCCAAACATAATCATCTTTGCAATTTATAAGATCCTAATGATTAATAGCACTATTGCATAATACCTCAGTGACTTATACTCCCTTGAAACGAGCTTGAACTGATCTAGTGTACCCACTTACTCTCTAATGAAATCTTTCATATATCATGACTCACAAGTGGCCTCTTTGGATACTAAATGATGTTGTTGAGAATTTATGAAGTTTGAATCTTTTAAATCTCTATGAAATGTTATCACCCTAGAAATTAGTAATCACTATTATGTCCCATGCTCTCTAATCAAGATTCATACTTTTGTGCCATATTAACACCATAAGATCTTAAGTACACACTCTAGTAGATGACTATGACCTATAATGACCTAACATGAAACCATTCTCATAAGGATATAGATTTCACTTGTTCATCTTGCTAATCAGATTGGTTTTGCCTTGAATATACTCTGAACATGGAAAATCATTTTAGCCTAAGGTACCCTATGATGTTGTGCACCATGTAGAGTGTTTTTGTGAATATGTTGATATGATTAGAACCATGCTTGTTTAAAAAGGGGACCTAAGTGATTGATAATGTCCATGTGGGTACTCCCACTCCATACTAATATAAGATCTATATATGTAATCTAGGTTGCCATTAAGGGTCTTATCTTGAGCTCTTAGTGCTAAGTTTTAATCTGCACTTGCAACATACACTTTTTACTTCTCTTGAAATATAGCAATTGTTATGACTTGGTTTCTAGTTGTATATGTAGAGTCTAAATGATTGTCTGTGCATATTGTTTGACATAAGTGACCTTAGGATATGCTTTTCATGATTTTGATATATATTATATGTTGAACATCACCCTCAAACATTTATGTAGAAAACCATTGTACAACAACCCGTGTGCCCTACCCAACTCATGGGATGTGAGCATAAGGCATGGTGACTCCTCCTTGAGTTGTCAATAGGGGAGAAAAAATACTTGGTTTAATATAGGGTGACCCTGTAACGTTGATCAGTTGGGCTCCTCATGGTTGAAACATGAAACTATTGGCTATGCCTTATTTTGCCATATATGTTCTTCCTTTAGAAGTTGTGACATGAATATAAGGCCTTACGATGTTGTTAAGTACAATGGTTATATTCAACTAAAAGATTCTCTTGAAAACTTTGTTACATGTTTCTCATGTTTGTTTTTCTTTGGGTCTTTACTTCTTATTATCTCGTTAAGCTTATATTATGTTAATCTCATAATCTTTCTAGTTCATCAATGCACCCACATTGATTTTGTGTCATTTTTTTGTTCCCTATAATGTGATCAACATGTGAATCAAGCTCTATGAAGGAACCTATACAACAAAGAGCAACATCTCAACATGGGGCTTGTAGTAAATAAATGAATTTCTCAATCACTTCATGTAATAGAATAGTTATGTTGATCTTATAATATCTTCATGTTGTTTCCCTGAAATACGTTGTACTTAAGATACTTTGGTTCTAAATATGATGATGGACACTATTTTTCTCTTCTTTACATATGCTTGTGTGTCTTGTGTTATTTTACAGACGGATGCCCCAATCCACTCACCTTTGGCTATGTAGCCATTAGAAGTGTGGACTTGGGGTAACAAATAGCTCTGTGACAAATGGTATCAGAGACAAACACACGAGCCTCTGTGTAAGTAGGGCATCACACATCATTTGAACCTAGGGATAACCTAAGTCCATAATGATGAAACTAAGGTAGCAGGTTGGGTACACCATGTGGGGTTCCTTAGCACATCTATTTGCCTTAAGTGAATCCAAGATTGGATTAGGACTCTTCCTTGAAGCCTATAGAGTCTTCTAGAATCTCCTATCTTATTTAAGGACTACCCCCAAGACACCTAATTAGATGAGGATTAGTTAACTTCCAAGTGTGAGCTTACTCTATGACCCATTTCTCACATGATCACTCTATTTTTGGTAGTCTATGTATGGGGAAAATTAAAATTTAAAATAATTGGTAAGAATCGATTAATGTGATATGGATTCCATGATCTAATTGCAACATTGAAAGTCAATTTAAATTAATACTCTTGAAGGTTAGTACTCATATGTTAATCCCCCAGACCACGTGAAACTTGACTATGCCCGATTATGACTAATATGCTTCCTCTGTTTGAGGATAATGATAGTGATCTTGATTTGGTGAAATAAGGAGGATGTATACCTTATACCTCATGTTTAATGAGGTCCCTATTTAATTAGCGCCTTTCATGTCCAAATTTGATTGAACCTCAAACATAACTAAGTAAATATTGTTGACTCAAGGTCAATTAGGTCAATGTTGACTCACGTCTAAATTGACTAAACCCGTGTTTTGATGATGACTAACCATTCCACATATTGGTGTCTAATGCTTCTACTTGAGTGATTTCAGATTAGGTATAGACACACTCCAATTGCCCTAACTTGCGCATCTCAAATTGGAGAAAAGACAAGTCAAAGTCATACAAGTGCACGTTTTTGTAATATGATGTATATCCATTAGAATCATGTTGTAAATCACTTGTAATGATTGTATGACTTGTAATTAATCTTAGAAAAATATCAGGAACACTTAGATCGAATATTAGAGCACTTTAGATGCAACTTAGAAAATCAATTACAGGCACTTGATCGGTCCAGTTTCCCACCCTGAAACTCGACCGATCAACCTTGGTCGATTTTTTGAAGATTGCATCGGTCGAATTGTGCACCCACAGAACTCGACCGATCAGGTAGCAGGCCATTTCCAGTTGAAATGGTCGGTCGAGTTTTGTCAGGACAAACTCGACCGATCAGTTGAATATCGATTTGCCTCTTACTTGATCGGTCCAGTTACCCCCATTAAAACTCGACCGATTGCACTGTACGGAAAAGTGCAGAAAAGTGTTTCTAGCCATTGTGGAGTTGCAACAAGTGAAAATAGATCCGTTGCAAGCCACAAAACGGCTAGTTTTTGTTCATAAGTGTTCCCAAAGGTTAAGAGACATCCCCAGCTATAAATAGGACCCCTTGGGCTTCATTCCAAGGTTGAGAATCCATTGCAAACTCTTTGTGAGGTTCCTATTCTATAGTTGAGTGCTTCCTACAGCCTCCTCTCTCTCTCTAAGCTTAATCACTTGCTACATCCATTAGAGTGAGTAGGAGATTTGTAAGAGAGCTAGTTTCTACTTGTATATCTTGTGAGGCTCTCACTTCCACCACCTCCCCATCTCTCATTTGCTATCTTGAAGATGAAGGTTCTCTCTTTTATCCAAGAGAGGTGAAGAAGAACAAGGGAAGGAGTCCCTTGGTGAAGATCAAGGCCGAAGACTTGGAGCTAGAGTGGGTAAGCCCTTGGAGAAGGCAAAAGACTCAAGCTCAAGTAGGTAAGACCTTGGTGGAAGCTTCTCTAAGTGAAGGTGAAGTCAAAGGCGGAAGATCCAAGAAGAGTGGGTAATTCCTACAAGGCCGAAGACTTGTGCAAGAGTGGGTAAGTCCTTGGAGAAGGCCGAAGACTCTTGCAAAGTGGGTAAGTCCTTGGTAAGGTTGAAGACTCTTTGTATTGGATAGGTAAGTCCTTTGTTGGTCATGTATTTTAAGTCTTATAAGTGAATATAAGAGTGCAATTGTTGGAAGTCCTAAAGGTTGACCTCTCTAGGCAAGTGGACTGACACACTTCTAGTTTGAAGTGTGGAACCACTCTAAAAAGCTTGTCTATTGGTGCATGTTTAATCTCTCTTATCCTTGCTATGCATGATTTAGTTGCTCTCAAATTGCCTATTTAGCAACCTTATATTTTTTTTGGTAACCGAGAGAACCCACCCCGGGCGAGCCCGACATGGTAAACTCTCGAGGCATGATAGAAACCTTATATTGTCATATATTTTTTAAAGTTTAATGATTTTTGTTTAAGTACTTTCAGCTCTATTCACCCCCCTCTAGAGCATCTAATCACCCATCTAGGATCCAACAAGTGGTATCAGAGCGGGTCTTCTCCAAGCATACTTCAACAAGTAGGAGAAGATGGGTGACTACCTAGGAGGGAGACTCTCGACCAGCCTTCCAATCTTTGATGGGAGAAACTTTCTCTATTGGAGAAGAAGACTTCAATTCTACATCCAAGGATCAAGTCTTGAGATGTGGCAAATGGTGAACAGCCCATACATTCTACCAAAGACAAATATTGAAGAATGGGATGAAGCCACCTTGATGAAAGCAACCTTGAATGCTAGATCCATGCACATCCTTTATGCCTCCATGACCCCCACCGAGTTCAATCGGATTTCCTCTTGTGAGACGGCCTATGAGGTATGGAGAAAGCTTTGCATCATTTATGAAGGGACAGATCAAGTGAAGGAAAGCAAAGTCTACATGCTCAAAGGGTTGCTTGAAAACTTCAAAATGGGAAAGGAGGAGAGCATAGCAAACATGTACTCAAGGCTCAACACCATCTTAAATGGTCTTGTTGTTCTAGGACATCCTATGTCTAGTGGAGAGATCAACTCAAAGATCCTTAGAACTCTCCCCAAGAGGTGGGAATCCAAGGTGACTTCTATTGAAGAAGCAAGGTCTCTTAGGGATATTCCTATTGAAGAGCTCATTGGAAATCTACAAGCACATGAAGCCACACTTGACAAGAGGGAGGAAGTAGAAAGACAAGAGGAGAAAGAACTCAAGAGAATGAAGAAGGCTGAAATCAAAGCTCAAATCAAGGCTATTGTTGGTCAAGCTTCTCCATCCTCTCAAGTTGAAGAAGATGCCATGTACTCCAAGGGTCGACTCTACAAAGGCAAGTCCTCCTCCATCCAGTGCTTCACATGTAGAAAGAAGGGTCACTACAAGGAAGATTTCCCACAAGGCAAAAAGACCCATCTTCACAAGAACAAGAAGAAATGGCAATCAAGCTCAAGTGGCTCCTCCAACTCAAGCTCAAGTGAAGATTCAAGTGAAGGATCAAGCTCAAGCTCTAGTGATGAAGGAGAATGCCATTTTGCTCTTATAGCATCAACAAGTGAAGACTCAAGTGAGGTAAATCTAAACTCTTTAGATAAAAAATCTTTTATTGCTATTATTCATGATGTTTGTGCCTCTCTTAAGTCTTCTAAAAGAAAAAAGAAAAAGCTTGCTAAAATTGTTGATAATTTGCATGTAGAACTAGATGATCTTGAACATGCTAATTTTTGCTTGCTTGATGATAAAAATGATTGTCTTAGTTAAGTAGATTCTCTTAAACTTGAAAATACTAGTTTACTTGATAAGGTTAGATTTCTAGAAGCTCAACCTCTTGTGCCTAGTTCTAATGAAGAGCATACTTTAATTATTGATTCTCTCATGTATGATATTGATGTTCTTAAATCTGAAAACAAGGACAAAGATTTTGTTTTTCATGAATTAGAAATAGAAAATGCCTCCTTGCTTGCTAAAATCAATGTGCATGAATCTTGTTCTAGTTCTACAAATAGAGAGAATGATGTTGCTGCTCTTCATATTAATAGAGACTCTTATTTAACTAAAACTCTTTGCTTAGAAAAAGATCTTTTGCATGCTAGAGATAATATCAAAAATTTGTCTTCTACTATTGCTTCTCTTAAGCATGACAATGATAGTTTGAGATCTTCTTTGCAAAGATTCTTAGTGGGTAAAAAGAATCTTAATGATATCCTACACCATACTACTAAACAAATCGGTAGACATGGTTTAGGGTATGATAGTAGTCAAGGGAACAACAAAGATAAAGGACCTCCAATATTCCATGGAGAATCCTCTAGTTCCAAGACTATGGGCACATGCAACTATTGCAATGAATTTGGTCATTATTATAATTGTTGTCCTTTTAGGAAAGCACCCAAGAGCAATAGAACTTGGGTTGCTAAACTAACCCCTCTGGGCCCAAAAATATGATTGGGGACCATTTCATCTTTCTTCTTGTAGGTACTTGCAAATGGATTGACTTGAGCTATTGAATTGCAAATTGACTTCTCAATCCACATGAAAGAAGAAAGGTGAGATGTGTAGAGGGTGACAACAAGTGGAAAAGGAAATGGTAAGCACAAAGGTAAATGTTTTATTGATTATAACCTATCCTAACTTGTTTTTGTCAAGTTAGTGTGTACTATACATATGGTTTTTGAGTCAAAAGTGGTATTTTGTGTTTCCCTTCTCACTCTTGCTCAAAAATTGTTTCTAATGCTTCTATAGTGCATTACTAACTTGCTTAGACATGTTTGGATATGGTTTGTATTTTTAGCATGCCTTTAAATATGTTTTTATGAAATATATGTGCTTTTTGACAGCTTCTCTGTCGGTCGAGTTTTCCCTAGTGAAACTCGACCGATGGGCACCAATAGGTGTTGCCAACAGCTGTCATCGGTCGAGTTGTCAATGCACAGAACTCGGCCGATAACACTGTGCACAGAATACACAGTTGGCTTATTGAATGAGAATTTCCCTCTCAACTAGATTTTCTCAACCAATAGCCTTATTCTTTGGCACTCTCTTTTGGTATCTTTATATATGCATATTGCCATGTTCTAAATTTCCTATCTTGCTTACAACTCTATCTCTCTAATTGCTCTAAATTGGTATATCTATATCTTGCAATTACTTGCTTTGAGTTGTTTTGCAGGTTTTGATGATGATCTCTTTGGATCTCTTAGTTGTGTCTAAAAATTGCTTCCGTTGTGCTCTAACTTGCTACATCTATATAGGTGTATATCTTGTGTTGATACAACCTTGAGGTTCATAGGGGTAATAATCTTATGGTAAGGATGCATATCCATAGAGTTATATCCTTTCATGCTTCTAAAATTGCATATCTCTTTGTTTGGATATATCTCTATATCTAGTCATAGCTTGCTTTATCTCATGTATCTTTGGGTATCTCTTGCTGTGATCTAGATCCTACTAGTAGTCCTAACTTGTGATATCATCTACTAGTAGTTCATATACATGTAGTTCTAACCCTGCTTATAATTTGGCATCTTTGCTCATCTATATGCTATGCTTGTATCTTGTCTCACACATGCTCAAGATTGTTCCTTGAATTGCATATATCTACTATCTTGAGTTGCTTGCATAACATTGTGATGCAGGGTACATAGATCTACATGATATGTGGAGATTGGAGTATTTTTGGATTTTTATGCATATTTTGCTCCAGTTTCAGTTTTTGGTGCAAGGCTAGTGTTTTTCATGTAGAAACGACCTTCTAAGCAAGACTCATCGCTTTTCCATGAGCTCCGATGGTTTTTGGTCAAATTCCATCATCTTGAGGGTCAAAATTGCGATTTGTTATTTTTCTGCAGCACTTTATCTTGCATTTTGGGTTGTTCAAGTATATGCTTTAACTTGCTTTTCTTTCTATGCTTGGACAAGACCCTATCTGTGCTCTTCTACTCTCCTTATATATATTTTTGTTATCTCCTTTTTCTTTAACAAGTGATGTTTCTTATTTCTTCATAACCCCACCTTTTTGAAAAGACAAAGGGGGAGAAAGGTATGTCTTCTTTTAAAAAGAGGAAGAAGGCATGTCTTACATGAAGAGGAGAAGCATGTTCATGTAAAGGGAGAAGGTAAAGGGGATAAGACATATATGTGTAGAACATATATGAATAGAAGACATAGTATTCTATAAATGTTATGAAGGCTAACCAATGCAGGAGAAATAACATCAATTGAGGGGGGGTATGAAAACTTCATGTGCATCAATTGAGGGGGAGCATGTGAACTCCATTCTATTGAAACCCCTAGGTTTCTCCAAAGGTGTGAATTTACTTAAATGCTTTTAATACATTTATGGAATGGTTTGTCATCTTCAAAAAGGGGGAGAATGTTGACTCAAGGTCAATTAGGTCAATGTTGACTCACGTCTAAATTGACTAAACCCGTGTTTTGATGATGACTAACCATTCCACATATTGGTGTCTAATGCTTCTACTTGAGTGATTTCAGATTAGGTATAGACACAGTCCAATTGCCCTAACTTGCGCATCTCAAATTGGAGAAAAGACAAGTCAAAGTCATACAAGTGCACGTTTTTGTAATATGATGTATATCCCTTAGAATCATGTTGTAAATCACTTGTAATGATTGTATGACTTGTAATTAAGATTAGAAAAATATTAGGAACACTTAGATCGAATATTAGAGCACTTTAGATGCAACTTAAAAAATCAATTACAGGCACTTGATCGGTCCAGTTTCCCACCCTGAAACTCGACCGATCAACCTTGGTCGATTTTCTGAAGATTGCATCGGTCGAGTTGTGCACCCACAGAACTCGACCGATCAGGTAGCAGGCCATTTCCAGTTGAAATGGTCGATCGAGTTTTGTCAGGACAAACTCGATCGATCAGTTGAATATCGGTTTGCCTCTTACTTGATCGGTCCAGTTACCCCCATTAAAACTCGACCGATTGCACTGTACGGAAAAGTGCAGAAAAGTGTTTCTAGCCGTTTTGAGGTTGCAACAAGTGAAAATAGATCCGTTGCAAGCCACAAAACAGCTAGTTTTCGTTCATAAGTGTTCCCAAAGGTTAAGAGGCATCCCCATCTATAAATAGGACCCCTTGGGCTTCATTACAAGGTTGAGCATTCATTGCAAACTCTTTGTGAGGTTCCTATTCTATAGTTGAGTGCTTCCTACAGCCTCCTCTCTCTCTCTAAGCTTAATCACTTGCTACATTCATTAGAGTGAGTAGGAGATTTGTAAGAGAGCTAGTTTCTACTTGTATATCTTGTGAGGCTCTCACTTCCACCACCTCCCCATCTCTCATTTGCTATCTTGAAGATGAAGGTTCTCTCTCTTATCCAAGAGAGATGAAGAAGAACAAGGGAAGGAGTCCCTTGGTGAAGATCAAGGCCGAAGACTTGGAGCTAGAGTGGGTAAACCCTTGGAGAAGGCAAAAGACTCAAGCTCAAGTAGGTAAGACCTTGGTGGAAGCTTCTCCGAGTGAAGGTGAAGTCAAAGGCGGAAGATCCAAGAAGAGTGGGTAATTCCTACAAGGCCGAAGACTTGTGCAAGAGTGGGTAAGTCCTTGGAGAAGGCCGAAGACTCTTGCAAAGTGGGTAAGTCCTTGGTAAGGTTGAAGACTCTTTGTATTGGATAGGTAAGTCCTTTGTTGGTCATGTATTGTAAGTATTATAAGTGAATATAAGAGTGCAATTGTTGGAAGTCCTAGAGGTTGACCTCTCTAGGCAAGTGGATTGACACACTTCTAGTTTGAAGTGTGGAACCACTCTAAATAGCTTGTCTATTGGTGCATGTTCAATCTCTCTTATCCTTGTTATGCATGATTTAGTTGCTCTCAAATTGCCTATTTAGAAACCTTATATTGTCATATATTTTGAAGGTTTAATGAGTTTTGTTTAAGTGCTTTCAGCTCTATTCACCTCCCCCCCCTCTAGAGCATCTAATCACCCATGTAGGATCCAACAAATATTACCCTATTTTGACTTGTACCATGATTATGCCTGGCAAAATGATGCTCTTAGACTCATGATCTTGATTTTAGGACTCTGACACCAGAGGAACCTTCCCTATTGATTACTATGCCTCCATGTAATCTAGATTTTGACATAATATGATAATTTTGGACCCTCATAGGATATGACTTGATGGTTGGTATTCTCGTTATTTTATGCATGCTTGATGATCATGAATAATATGGGATAAATATGCTAGATTAGGGTTGAAGTTTGGCTCTTGACTCCCCTAACCTAGGACACATCCCTATTCTAACCCCTATAAATCTTCATCTTGGTGGTTATTTAGAGCATGGAAAGGTGACCCCTTCTCACAATTTTGATCTTTTGACCTAAGCCCATAATAGGTCACACTCATGGTAACGATGATACTCAATATTAATGTCTCGATAAAAAAAGGATCAACCTATGGTTTAGTAGAAACCCTAAAACACTCATTTTGAAATGTTTGGGTCTATGACGGTGATATATAAAAATTGACCCTCCATATTGATCTATGATATATGGACTCATGATTTTGATCTTGATATGGCTTGGCTCACATCATCTCCTAATACCGGATTGGAGATCACCTCGATTTATGAGTAATGACTTGCATGTTCTTAAATTTGATATTGTTGGTATTAGATCATGTTGATCTCTTGACTTACGACTTAGGGATAACCCACATATGACTAAGGAGAGGGGATCTTCCTTTGATTTTCCTGATGAAACCATAATGTTTAAAAAATGATGCATGTCTCAAAATGTCATTTTGAAATCTTGATCCTGGAAGCGTACCCCCACTTAGGACAAAATAGACGCTACAAACCCTAAATGATTATTAAATTGAAAGTCATCATTACTTTCATGCTGGGAACTCTATTTCTTTTAATCTGAAATGTGGCTTCTTCAATATTGTGATCTATGGGATGATCCCTCTATATTTACAATCTATGTGATGATTCTTACCTGGATAATGATCAATGTGGTGCTACCTCGACCATGATACTCAATCACTCAATTTTGAAATATCTTGATGATGAGTGGATACCAAGCTAGGTATGATATGGAATATGAGTCCCACTCTCAATTAATGATGATTTAATTTGGGGGGGGGGGATTTCTTTTAAGGTGGGGAGGATTTGACAACCTCATTTTTCACACTTTGCATATGACTCCTACTCTAGACTTTTCCCTTGACCTCACCATCAATTTCTTGTACATATATGAATCAATGCTTAGTTGATAAATTCCAAGCACAATTTCCACCTTGGTGACACTAAATAAAGTTTCAATCATATCACTCCTCATCTCATTTCTCTTGGTTTTGATCATATATCTATGCATTTTCTAGCTCTATTATTGTGATCCCTTTAATTCATCTTTCTAACACATCTTTTCTTGCTCAAATGAAGTCTACAATGAGCAAGATATGCCCTTTTGAAGTTGTGTTGTTCAAAACCCTAATTTCTAACCGTCCTCCTTTATCCTACTTTTCTTCTTTTTCCTTCTTTTTCTTTGGACATGGGCCAACCTTTCCCCTTGACCCACTACAAGCTAGCCCATGTGGGAGGCACACCTCACCCTCCCTTCTCTCTCCGTGCATTCCCTCCTCATCTGCTCCTTCTACATGATCTCCCTCCATCGTTGGATTGCCTCATGCCACAGATCGACCCCCGATCCAATGGCAGGGAGCCTTTCTCCCTTGTCTCAACTGGAAAGCAAGCCATGGCAGTGCAAAAAGCACTGAAGCTGATACCTACTTACCCTTTTTGGTTGTGAGACCCACCAAATCAGCCAATCAACCCTGACGAAGGTAGGGATAAGGTTGATCGCCCCCACCGATACCTCTTTTAGCCACCGTCAGCCCTCTTGCCCATTTGTTTGCCCCCCCTTTGCCCTAGGGCTTCCTAATTTCTCCTATTTAAGGATCCCTCCATCCCCAAACCTCAACCTCGACCTCTCACAGCTCTGCGGAAGCTCTGTCCTCCACTCATTCTCAGCTTACTCTCTCTCACTCTATGTTTCTCTGGTGTCTCAAGTTGGGCGTGAGGTTGATGATGATCTAGGCACCGTTAGATTAGACGCCAACACCCCAGATCTTACTCCTCATCCTTCGCATGCAACGATAGACGACCGCCCCGCTCCTCCTCGCCAATGCCCACCACCGATGCTAGCCACTCAAATCTTCAAAGCAATGTATCTTCCTCATTCTACATCCAAATACCTAAGTATAATATACCAAAATGATAAAAAAAACCTCACCTTTCTAATGGTGAAAGCTATTTCCCCTAGTTTTGTTCACATTTGTCCTGAATTACTATTTTATTGCATTGGTTGATCTTAAGCATCCAAACATAATCATCTTTGCAATTTATATGATCCTAATGATTAATAGAATTTTTCATAGTACCTCAGTGACTTATACTCCCTTGAAATGAGTTTGAACTGATCTACTATACCTAGTTACTCTCTAATTACATGTTTCATAGATCATGACTCACAAGTGGTCTCTTGGGATACTAAATGATGTAGTTGAGCATTTATGAAGTTTGAATCTTTTAAATCTCTATGAAATGTTATAACCCTCAAAATCAGTAATCACTATTATGTGTCATCCTCTCTAATGAAGATCTCATATCTTAAGTACCCACTCTAGTAGATGATTATGACCTATAATGACCTAACATGAAACCATGCTCTTAAGGATATGTATTTCACTTGTTCATCTTACTAATCAGATTGGTTTTGACTTGAATATACTCTGAACATGTACAATATTTTAGCCTAAGGCACCCTATGATGTTGTGCACCATGTAGAGTGTTTTTGTGAATATGTTGATATGACTAGAACCATGATTGTTTAAAAAGGGGACCTAAGTGCTTGAGAATGGCCATGTGGGTACTCCAACTCCATACTAATATAAGATCTATCTATGTAATCTAGGTTGACATTGAGATCCTTATATTGAGATCTTGGTGCTATGTTTTACTCTACACATGCAAGGTACACTTTTTACTCCTCTTAAATTATTCCATTGTTATGACTTGGTTTCTAGTTGTATATGTAGATTCTAAATTCTTGGTAATGAATATTGTTTGACATAAGTGACCTTATGATATCCTTTTTATGCTTTTGAAATATATTATATGTTGAACATCACCCTCAAACATTAATGTAGAAAACCATTGTACAATAACCCTTGTTCGCTACCCAACTCATGGGATGTGAGCATATGGCACAATGATTCCTCCTTGAGTTGTCAAGAGGGGAGAAAAATACTTGGTTGGATATAGGGTGACCTATGACTTTGATCATTTGGGCCCCTCATGGTTGAAATGTAAAACTATTGGTTATGCTTTAGTTTGTCATATAGACTCTTGCTTTGGAAGTCGTCACATGAATATAAGGCCTTACGATGTTGTTTAGTACAATGATTAAATTCACCTAAAATATGCTCTTGAAAACTTTGTTATATGTTTCTTATGTATGTTATTCTTTGGGTTTTTACTTGTTATTTTTCCAAGATTATATTATGTTAATATCATAATCTTGCTAGTTTCATTTTGCAAAGTGTACCAATGCTCCCACATTGATTTTGTGTCATATTTTTGTTCCCTATTAGGTGATCAACATGTGAATCAAGCTTTATGAAGTAACCTCTACAACAAAGAACAACATATCAACATGGGGCTTGTAGTAAATAAATGAGTTTCTCAATCACTTCATTTAATAGAATAGTTATGTTGATTTTGTAATGTCTTCATGTTGTTTCCATGAAATACATTGTACCTAAGATACTTTGGTTCTAAATATGACGATGGACACTATTTTTCTCTTATTTACATATGCTTGTCTGTCTTGTGCCATTCTATGAATGGACGCCCCAATCCACTCGCCTTTGGCTATATAGCCATTAGGAGTGTGGAATTGGGGTAACAAATAGTTCCATGATAGATACTTACTAGTTTAGGTCAGATATAGCAAGGGTAACTCCACAAACCCTAGAAGAGAGAAAAATGAAACCCTAGATGCTTAACCAAGAAGGTCAGCCATATTTTCTCCCTTGGGCACTATTATTCACCACCCAACATAGAAATATGAAGCTCTGGAAAGGAGGGAATAGATAAGAGTCTAAAGGTTTTGTTTTTTAGAGAAAGGATAGGTATATAAGGCTTATGGATAAGGAAGGAGAAAAGCTTGAGGTGTCCTAGTAGCTCTTCATGTGTCCATGGCCTCAAACTTTTATGGATATACAAGAAACAATAAAAGCAACTTCTCCACTAGTCATGGAGACCCACTTAGACATAGTTTTTTTTACTTTCCAAGCCAATAAAACAAACCACTGGTTGATAGCTCCATAAGGTATCTCATCTATAAAGGGGTAAACCCTAACATACCCTTGAAGAGAAACACCTCCAAATCATGACTCAAATAGGTGCCTCATGGTCCAACAAGCTCAAGCATGATAAGGAAACATACAAGGATTATAATGCATGTGACAATTTTGAGTAAAACCTCATGTTTGGGTAAGTTCCATAAAAGTCCAAAATGTGCATAAAATTGCATAACTTGCACAACAGTGTCCAAATTGGACCAAATTTGAAACTTAATCTTTTCACATGATACCAAAAAATATCACAAGGTTAGATTAATATTAAAAGAAATCAATTATGGTAATTAATCATGTTTAACATTTTAATCATGGTCAAGGGCCTTACAACTATAAACCCCTAATAGTGATTTCATCCCAAAATCCACGACAAACAAAGATGGGTACTTCTTGTGCACCCTATCTACTTGTATTTACATGGTCACTTCAATCTCATGGTGATGTGACATCATTCATATAGAAGTTGTATTATTCTCCATCAAATCATGCACATCTCATCTTGGGTTAACACAAAAACCCCCACATAAGAAAACATCCTCATCCAACTCAAATTTCATTGCTTGTATCTCTTGTCCTGTACTAGGATGACACTCCCTCAACCTTGGAACACAGAAAGATATTGTGCCACCTGTACAACTCTAGTAGTAACTTTCCAACTTGAAATTCTAGATGTCATCCTGAACCGTTCTGTCTATTGTATTAGCACATTACTTAGAAGCCATACTTGCTTTCTTCTTACCAATCATGGCATGTATCCCATATCGTTCCTTGAAGCATTAAAAAAGGTGATGTATCCATCCCTTTGTTCTGAATATGCTAACAGTAGAACACTTGTCAACTTCTTTTCAACATCTAGAGAAAATGTTGATGCTGGCACCTTTCATATTATAAAAGGAGAAACATCATGCGTAGTCAACCTTGTTACGGGTGAAACAACGACACTGTCTTTACCTTATTAGGGTTTGCACAACATACTTAGTAGACATATCTTAATCCCAAGAAGACATTTTAGTCAATCCCAACTCACTCTTACTCAACTTGTCACATAGATATTGCTACTTCAACAATTCTAAGGTTTTTTTGAAGGTGTTGGTCATGTTGTTGACCATCTATGAACTACATTTCTAAGTTAGTATTCAAAACTTGCCACAACTCATAAGGACACAATCTGAGCACTTTGTTCCTGTAGTTCATAAACACTATTGATGCATTGGTTAGTCTAAACGACATAACCCTAACCTCATCATGATCATGCAACATATGTTATCCACTCTGAGTCTTATCCACTGATATCCTGATCTCAAGTTTATCTAAAAGGATACTATAATTCATGTTGACTAATCAACAACCCATCTATCCATGGCAATGGTTTTTCCTAGATATCGATAGTCCATATAAATCATCATGGAATTACCCTTCTTATTTCCAACAACACTTGGAGGATCAACATCAACTCTCTCTCTAAGGTAGAGAAACACTATATAGCTCATGTGATATACACCTTCAAGATCATATACTACAAGCACATCTAGGATACTAGGACTCATCACCTTGGTATCCACTATATGTGATATAAGAAACTCACGTCCTTGTCTCATCATATCCACCAATAACATATCTAACTAAGAACATATAAGAGGAGTCTTCCCAATCTCTTGGAAGGCTAAAAAAGCATACTTGTCATAACCATCGAGATCTTGGAACCATAGTCCAAGCAACCACATGCTATAATAGGATATCCACCCCCAGGATTTCAATGATTCCACACATGCCAAGTGGCATAAAATCCACTTGAAAGCTATGCCCCAAAAAGGAAGAACACAAAGGGAAACATACTTCCCATCCCACAACAAAACTATCTAGGGGTTTCTTAGCAAGGGGGTTACTGATTCTATCTTCATCAAGCAGTTACAACTTTTTATGTATCATTTTACCCTTTTCAACTTGGATTCCTTGCCATTGGATTATGAATTATTAAGATTAATGTATCTCATTTCTCCTTCCTTATTATATGCTTATCATACTTGTGTTTGTTCTCTTGTTTTATCATTTTTCAACCACTTATCAAGAGGTATATCATCACATTTCACATTTTGTTTCATTGAACAAGGATCAACTCCCTTTATTTCTTTCACATGTCATGAAGATTTTACTTTAATACTTTCTTACATGCATAGGTTGGTCTGAGAGTAACTCATGTTCCACTTTATTCATCTATCATGTTTTTATTCATCTTCTCATATCATACTTATCACAAGAGTTCTATCCATATTATAAGAATTTGATACCTTGAATCACTTCATTAGCACATATGTATCCTTCTTTTACTTCATTCTTCTTGAATTACTACCTCAAGAACTCCTCTTTTGCTTATTTGTATTCAGATTCAGGTTTGATGGTGTTGTAGCTTTCTCTTATAGTTTCCAAACATCTAAGCTTTTATAGGTTACAATGTGATTCTCATATTCCTTAGGGTAAGATTGATATATTGGCACCATGATCTCTTATTCATTACACTCTTTAGATTGTTGCAAAATGACAACTTGATCAGAGTAATAAGAAAGATAACAATCTAAGAGTTCCATACTTATCTTTTCTTCAATAATTGAATACCTGGACAGGGCATCCAAGTATTGAGATTAGGTAGTATGCCTCATGTTTTTATGTCATGTTCCCAACTTAGGACATCATCCTAGATCCTAAGTCCTAGTATCCTTGTAGACTTAGTGAACCTCGACCTCTGATACCAACTTGTGAGAAACTGTTACACTAAATGAGATTACTCAAAACACAAAACACAACCGATCACTAATTATTCACAAACCCAGTAAAGAGGGTAAATTAAAACCTATTTCAACATTTCCACATGCTAAAAAAATCTGCATTGAAGCGCAATATCTTTCTTCTATTCATACTATGCCAAGAATCTGATAAAAATTACTCTATGGCCTCAACCACAACATATATATACATAAGAGGACGTTATCCATACATGCCACATAGACAAGCATCAACATGATAACAAAAGCCTAATTCAATTAAAACATTGTATAGAAACTTTCCCACTCGGATCTGAGAGTACACAGACAACTCTAGGACACACTAGACATCTAACCAACCTTCTCTAAGGTTCATTATCTCAGCTCCTCCTCACTGCCATGGGTCTACTGTCGCTGCTACTGATCACCTAAAAAGATGTGGTGACCCATGGGGCGAGAACTAATCCCAACAAGAGATATAACTCTCCACATCTCTTATTGATTACATCAAGTTAAGCAATTAAACAGTTTAAGCATATTAATTATGTATAATATACAGGCTTAGCAGTAGTGATGATTAACAAGATTCATAAAAGAGAAGATAATAATTATCATCATTATCCTGACTATCATCACATACCTTATTAACATCATATGCAGTTCAATAGCATGCATATAGCTAACATCATAAGAAAGTCTAGTAGCATAGCATCTCTATCATCATGAATAAGCCTTGCAGCATAAGCATTTCTAACAACATTAGCATGTCTAACAGGTTGAACTTTCCTGCATCATAAGTAGATCTAACAACATAAGCACTACTATCTACATAAGCATGATTATCCGTATAGGCATATCTAATAATAGAAGCATAGCTAGAAATATAATCATAGCTAATAATATGCAGTAACTAACATCATAATTATAGCCAACAGTGGTAGTATGTCAGCTAAACATAAGCATGAATGACATCATAGGCAAGGCAAGTCTAGCAGTATAAACATGTCTACAACATGTGCATATCTACATCATATGCATATCTACTATCTTTTAATGCACTAAACACCATCTCTTTGTAAAGATAACAAAAAATGGTTATCATCCAATGTGAATTATTGTGTATAACCCTAAACAGATATGATACAAAATTGTGTTACATATTTTATTACGCTCTGGGGAGTTTGAGTCATACCACCCAAAGTCTAACCAACCCTTGCAAAGGGCTATTTGGTTATGTATAAGATCTAGGAGAGTTGTCATACTAAGATATCTCCTCTACCCAATTAGTATGTGCCAAAAAGGAAGCGACATATTAGTCAAAGCTACCACTACAATGACATAAAGTCAAGCTACTAACAACTAGTCTGACCTTGGTATAGGTCACGACACTAGAGAACAAGCTCACTCAAAGCCGTTCTATATGAGGCATCTTGTAGTTATACTACTGCCTTTCTCATTTCACAATATTCAAGGCACAACCATAGTCATCCTCCATAACATGCAATTGTGGACTCAAGGAGGTAATCGACTTATGCCCCCACATATTCAACAGTATGCACTCTAAATTTCCCCCAAGAATTGCTTGTTTCACCACCAGCAAGTTCTTATAATGAAATGGTTCTACGACATAGGGCTCTACATGATTAGAGTTTCACTTGATTCATTATTATCAACTGGGTAAATTAAGGCTATATCAAACAAGTGGACATACAACCCCTAATTCATATCTAGCATGCATTAACATATAACAACTTCATAAGATACAAAATGTATGAGACTTACTGTTCCTAATCTCATCATCACATGGTACTATTCATAGTCATTTAAGAGACTACCCTTGTCATCATAATTATACATGATATAAATCCTTATCACAATATCGCAAGGTATCAACCCTTATCAACATAAGAGAATTACACCTCATTTAGGGCTTAGCCATGCCCAAAGGTCATTAAAACCATCATATCATTCCCTGCAAGATCATCATTATCTTTCCATGTCTTATAACAAGGCTCAACAACTATCACCACACATGTGATATACGTGCTCAAAATAATATTGCATTAAAGAACTAAAATATATTCACAGGATAACAATGCAGGGTTACCTTAGAAATTAAGAATATTCCTTCATTACATCAACATACAAGAAAGCTAGATATGATTAATCACCATCATACTTATAATGCACACGTTTAGAATTTGAAAGAATCAATCATAAGGATATGATAACCACTAATTAACACATAAGGGTTACAATAACACTCGAAAGAATATTCCATCACAATATTAACCATTCAAGGAAGAATAGCATGATTAACCACCATCATCTATTTTCATTAGAATTAGGTTTAACAAAATAGATTACATTGAAGTTCTAGTTAAACACTCATACACAAACCCTAACTCATGGAATCCCCATACAATTGTGGATGCATAAGATAAGTCATCACCATCACCTTCCATACCTTCCTCAACTATGGATCCATGTATAACTCAAGGTGTATTCATCAAATTTATAGCATATCGGGGTTTTAACAATAATAAGAGAAAACTCAATTATTCTATTATTCATTAGTGGGATGATAATCATGTTTAATCACCATCACCTAGTAGTATTAGGGTTAGGAGTAATATGATAAGTCACACTGATGTTGCAAATCAACATTAATACCCAAACCTTAACTCATGGCATCCCCATCGGGTCATGGATACACAGGGTGAAGCATCATCATCAAATTCCATACTATCCTCAAGTATGGATCCAAACATAACTCAAGGTGAAACCATAAAATTATAGAATACTAGGGTTTCAACAACAATAATGGAGTACTCTACTATTCTATTAATCATTCTTGATGGTTGATTACAATCTATCACCATCACTTAGTTACATTAAGGGTAGGTGTAACAAGCTATACTTCATTAGGTTTACCCATTAACTCATCATAGTGATTATAAATTATATACATCCAAGGGAAAATGTAAGAATACAAATTCAAGGGTATTGTCCATCAAATTCTTATCATTAAAACCAACAAGTTAAACTATAGACTTCATTCCAAACCATTGGATGTTGAAACATCCATTCACAACCATTGGATTAGGTTTAATACTTTAAAACTATCAGTTGATATTTAGGTTAAACCCTTGGATCATTTAAGTAAAGAAACCATCAATTTAGGGATTAATTGAAGCAACTCATGATACCTAGTTACACATCATGTGGTAACCTGAACCACCACCATCGGCTGATGGAGTCAATACTACCATCACAGAACACCTTCGAACGTTGAGTTAAAAGTCACCATTGGTTCATATCATCTTTAGGGCACTAAAACATTGATCATTTAGATTCCGAAAGAGTCTAGAACTAATAAAAGGTGTGACCATAGTTTGACACCATTGGTCATCACCATTTTAATATAAAGTCATCCATCAGTTCATGTGTAAAGTTGAAAATTAGCCTTAAAACACTTAGTATAATCCATAGTTTGACATGTACTTAGCACCATAGGTTGCCATGTGGACCTGATATAAATCTTCCTTTAACTCAGGGAGTTCATGCACATGATTTCAGGTTTATACATAACTATAAACTAATCATGGAACACCATAATAATCGAAATCCTAAGCAAGAATAGCTTTTATATGCATAGATATTCATTGTAAAGCAAGAAGATGAGTAATCAAGCTTGTAGTAAGCAACAAAAGTGAAAAGGATCATAAAAATCGCCTCTAAGAAGAAGATATGAGTCCAAAAAGCTAGCTTTATTGAGCAGAGAAGGTTAAGTACCCTAGCTTTAGGTCCAAATTCGGCCAAGTAAGCTTCTTCTCCAAGAAAGAGAGTAAACCCTAGGTGAAGGAAGCAAGAAAGGTAAGTTCCTTGATCTTTAAAGAAATCTTCTCCTTTAAAAAACCATGGTTCTATCCAGGAAGAAGGTAGGAAGAAGAAGAACAATAAAAGAAATGGAGGAGAGAAGGAGATACTTTCTAGTTTAGGTCAGATAGAATAAGGGTAGCTCCACAAACCCTAGAAGAGAGAAAAATGAAACCCTAGATGCTTAACCAAGAAGGTCGGCCATCGTTTCTCCCTTGGGGACTCTTTTTCACCACCCATCAGGGAAAGACAAAGATCTGGAAAGGAGGGAAGAGAAGAGAGTATAAAGGTTTCGTTTTTGAGCTAAAAAATAGGTATATAAGGCTTACGGATAAGGAAGGAGAAAAGCTTGAGGTGTCCTAGTAGCTCTCCATGTGTCCATGGCCTTAAACCTTTATGGATATACAAGGTAGCCACACAAGAAGCTTCTCCATAGTTCATGGAGACATTATTATCCATCTTTTTTTTCTTTCTAAGACAATCAATTAAACCATTGGTTGATATCTCCTAAAGGTAGCTCATCCGTAAAGAGGTAAATTGTAAAATACCCTTGAAGAGAAACACCTCCAAACCAAGGTTCAACTAGGCGCCCCATGGACCAAAAATATCAAGAGTTATAAGGAAACATTTAAGGATTATACTAAGGGTGTGCTAAGGCTTGGTAAGAAGGGTAAGTTGACCCTGAGTATATGGTACCATACCCTAACTTGGTGCGTGTTGGGAAGGTAATGTACAAGTTGGATTTACCTCTAGAGTTACACAGTTTGCACAATGTCATCCATGTTTCCATGTTGAGGAAGTGTCACTTAGATTCTAAGTAGATGTTGTAGCTGATAGAGGTTGATTTGTAAGAGGATGTGTTGTATGTTGAGGGTCCTGTGTTGATCCTAAGTAGGAGAGTGAAGAAGATGAAGAAGAAGGATATAGTCTTAGCTAAGGTTTTGTGGCATCACCGTGGTGTGGAGGAAGCCACGTGAGAGTTATAGGATGAGATGAATAAGAAGAACTCATCTTTGTTCACGTAGGATTTTGAGGGAAAAATCCTTATTAGGGGTTTATGGTTGTAAGACCCTTAACATTGCTTTTTTGTTTGAACATGCTTGCTTATCATAATAAGATTCTAAAAACCTTAATAAAACCTTGCAATGTTCTTTGATATCATATGACAATCATATGTTTCATGTTTGGTCCAGTGTGGACATTGTTTGAGCTAGCTATGCATATATGTGCTTGTTTTGGACCTAATGCAATTCATCCATATTTAGGGTTTTTCTTGAAATTTGTCACATGCTTGTTTTGCCTCACATGTTTTCACATAATGTTTTATATGGTTTTGCTTTAGGACGCCTTCTTACATCTTGGTTTGAGTGGTTGATGCAGTCCTATTTTAGGACTCTGTATTGTGTCTACTTGCATCTTATACAAACATTGCTAGATTGCAAGTTATTCCCTCAATATGTATCTTTCTATCAAATGTAGTTATGGACTTTCTCTACATGTTTTTCAGGTACTTGGGCCATGTTTGGATGGACAATAGAGATAGAGGGGTTCAAAGAAGACCCCAAAGCTCCCCCAACCTACCCCTAGAGGCCAAGGGTCAAGCTCAAGTAAAGAAGTCCATGGATCATGAATATTGAAGCTCAAAGTGCCTATAAAGATCTCAACATGGTTGTGGTGCCAAGGAATGGTCGTGCTAAAAAATTCTAAGATCAAACTAAAATTGAAGATTCAACAAGCTACAACAACATCCCCAGAGGGGTCTTGCTAGCAAACATGGTCGTGCCAAGAAAACCCCTAGAATGATTGTGCTATTCGGCATGGACGTGTTGCTAAATATCTAAACAGCCATTTCATGTAGAATGACCTCTAGCCCAACTCGCCCAGCAAGGCCATTCTTATCAGCAAGTACCTAGCCCCCACCACGGTCATGGTGCCCAACACGACCGCACTACTAGCCTCCATTTCCAGCACACACTATAACTTTTACTCCACCCATCACATCAGCTCCCTACCATCACAGTCGTTCTACACTCCACCCACCATGGCAGTGCTGCCCAACATCATTTTTCTGCACTATTTTGCCCATTTTACCCCCACTTACTCTAGTGCTTCCCCACCACCCATATATACTATAGTGGCAATCATAGAACTAGGTTAACCTCCCTAGAGCTTTTATTGCAACCCCCTTTAAATTCAAGAGCTCCTACCTACCCCCTTCTATATGCACCTCATTTCCACCCAAAACCCCTAGTTTTCTAGGGTTTCCACCACCAAACCTTACCTTTCCATGCCATTTTCTATCTTGGAGGAAGGTGCACGAACTTCTATAGAAAGGAGGTGAAGAAGGAGGATCTTTCACAAGCTACCATGGCCTTCTTCCTTTTTCTTCTTTCCTTTTTTCTCTTTTGTTTGATTATGAGTAGCTAAGCCCTCTTGGTGGGTTGTTTGGGGGGATAATATGTTACTTTTATGGTGAGTAACATGGGGTGAAACACCCTCATATACACTCTGCCATCCTACCCTTGGCTCTCAATTTCCCTAATAATCCTTATCCTAGAAACCTAGATCGGTTGAAATCAATAGATATGCCACCTAAAACTTGGTCCAGTTGAGCATCATAAGGCTAGATAGGGGGTGAAAGGGTGCATTTTGCCTCACGCACTCTATTATATCTATGGCCAACCAGAATTATAGGGTTATTTCATTGCATTTGACTATATTGTAGTCTAGAATGAAAATATAGGGCTTGCATGTTATATCAACCCTCAACTTGGATTCTTGATACATTCCCCCAAATGGCCCACACTCCCCATAACTTGTTAAAACCCATCTTGCTTTCTTAGCTTGCTTATGCTGGTGTAGTTTCTTTCCTTAATTTCTCCTTAGTTAATTGCTTAGTTCTTCTTAGTTAATCTTTACTAGGGTGGCTAGTTCATCTTTTGTGCTTGTTGACTTTAGAGTTATACATTGCCCAAATTTTGATAATGACTTAACCACTCCATTCCTATGTATCTAATATGTTTGTTCAAGATTGATTTCAGGCTTTAGGTACATGAAAAGGATCAAATTACAAAGGCCCTAGCTTGTTTAAGTTCAAGTCAAAAGCAATGCAAGTGTGCATTTTGGGAAATCACTCCAAATGAACTTAGCTGGTTTTTTTAATCACTAGTATTGATGATATGACTTGTAAATAAGATGAGAGAAAATCAAGGACACTTAATTCCAATGTTTGATCACTCAAAATTCAACTTAAAAATTTTGTCACAGAAACTTTGTCGATCGAGTTGGAAACTTGACCGATCTAGTGATGGATTTTCTGAACATGACCAATCAGTCAAGTTGCACACTCACAGAACTCAGCTGATTGGCTCACTGAGTAAAACTAATTTTAGCTCTTCAGTTGAGTTTCCTATAACAAACTCCATCGATAGTTTGAAAATTAGCTTTGTCATTTAGTGGATCGGTCAATTTACCTTTATTAAAACTTGACTAAATGCACTGAATGGAAAACATAGAAAAAGTGATTATAACTGTTGGTGAGTTGTTCTGAGTGAGAATAGATTCGTTGCAACTTGGAAAATGGCTATATTTCACCCTTAAGTGATCCCACGCTCAAGGGAACACCCCCATCTATAAATAGGACCCATTGGAGTTCATTCCAAGTTTGTTCATTCATGCTATTCAAGTCCTTGCTATAGTTGAGTGTATTGCAACTCCTTGAGCCCCTTTCACTCTCTAGATTACACAGCATTTTGTGATTATGAGTGAGTTAGGTCATTTGTAAGAGAGCTACTTCTTTGTGCTTGTAAAGCTCTCATTCCATTCCATCTTCCCTACCCCTTTCCTCAATGAAGCAAAGGTGAAGCAAGCTACTCTGAGTGAAAGTGGAGATGTTGTTCTTCTTCAAGGTTTAAGAAGAGAGGAAGATCTTTTCCAGGTGAAGGAGAAGGCAAAGGTTGAATATCCAAGAAGAGTGGGTAATCCCTTATAGGCTGTGGAATTGTGTAAGAGTAGGTAAGTCCTTGGAAGAAGGCAGAAGACTCTTGCAAAGTGGGTAAGTCCTTGGTAAGGTTGAAGACTATTTGTATTGGATAGGTAAGTCCTTTGGTGGTCTTGTATTATAACTCTTATTGGTGAATATATAAAGGAAAGCACTTGCAAATTCCTAGAGATTGAACTCTCTAGGTAGTGGACTGACTCTCACCTAGTTTGGAGAGTGGAAACACTCTAAACGGACTTGTCAAGTGCTAGTTTCATTTTCTCTCATCCTTGCTATGCTTGTTAGTTAAGACTTCAAATTGCACTTAAGCTATTGGTTTTGATTGATATAATTTGAAGGTATAATCTATCTTATAAGACTTTTTGAATCTCTATTCACCCCCTCTAGAGCCCTAGAGGGAGGCTTCTCCATGTGTCTTATGGTCTTTAATGACACCAACTTCCTCTATTGGAAGAGGCACATGTAACTCAAGGCATGAACTTTGACATGTGGAAGGTGATGGTCACACAAAACAAGGAGCCAACCTGAGCAGTTGCAACATGGAGTGAAGCTACACTTAAAGAAGCCCAGCTCAATTTTAAAGCCATATGCATCCTCTTTGTAGCTACCCCAATGGAGTTCAATGACATCTCATCTTGGAACATTGCCTATGAGATTTGGGACAAATTTTTCATCACTTATGAGGGCACAAAGCAATTCAAGGAGTCTAAGATCTACATGTTGAACATCCCTCTAGAGATCTTCAAGATGGGCAAGAAAGAAGGGATTGCATAGATGTACTTAAGACTCAATGTCATCATCAATGGACTGGGAGCTTTGGGCAACACTTTGGATAGAGGTGTAATCAACTCCAAGATCTTGAGGACTCTACTAAAGAGATGGGAGTCAAAGGTGACCTCCATTTAAGGAGCCTTGGTGACATCCCAACCGAAGAGCTCCTTGGAAACCTCCAAGCTCATGAGCAGAGGCTTGACAAGTAAGAAGAAGAAGCCAAGCAAGAAGAAAAGGAAGCCAAGAAGATTAAAGATAGTTATTTCAAAGAACAAATGGAGTGGTCATCCTTCAACAACAACTTGCATGTCAGACTTCTCCTTCCTCCTCTAGTGAAGATGATGGCCCAAGTGAGTGTGAAGCCAACTACAACAAGGGAAAGCACTTCAAGGAAAAGCAAGCCTCCTCCTCTACTCCTAGATGATACAAGTGTAGACAAAAGGGGTACTACAGGAGTGAATGTCCCAAGTCAAGAAATTCACACCACAAGGGAGGCTCAAAGAATGAATAATCATACAAGAAGGAGAGCAAGTATAAGAAGAAGGACAAGAAGGAGAAGAGATATAAGAATGCAGCTCATGCAGCTTGGGAAGCTTCATCCTCAAGTAGCTCAAGCTCTAAAGAAGCTGGAGAGTGCCACCTTGCACTCATGACCTCTAATAGTGAAGCAATTAGTGAGGTAAGTGAGGTAATCTTGCATGAGTTATATAAGGAAGCTATTCTTGACATGCTTATTTCTACCCATTCTTCTTTTGCTAAGTGTAAATCTAAAAGAAAAAGACTAGGAAAAATTATTGATGATTTGTATGCTAAACTTGAAATTCTTGAGCTTAATGAGAAAACTCATCTTGAGAGCATTGATAACTTGCAAGGACAATATCTTTATCTTGAGCTCCAATACAATGGAGTTGAAGTAGAGAATGGTTTCTACCTTAAGAACATTGAAACTCATAAGGAAGATACCAAAAGTGCCTAAATAAGCTTGAAGCTCTTAAAATTGAAAATGATGAATTTAAGCTTCTTGTTGAAGATCTTAAGGATGAAAGAGATGTTTATATTAATTAAATTCAAATGCTTAAATCTGAAAATTCTAGGTTGCTTGGTCAAGTTAATGATTTATATTCTAGATCTATCTTGCCTAGTAATTATGCTGCTTCTATTTCTCTTGAGAAAGACTCTTATTTGAGTAAAGCCCTCTATCTTGAGGCTGACCTTGTTCATGCTAGAGATGATATTGCTAGTTTGTCTTCTACTATCATATCTCTTAATGATGATAATCATAGACTAAGGGCCTCTCTATAGAAATTCCTCAAAGGGAAAAATTCCCTAAATGAAATCATTGACCATTATACCAAAAAAAGTGGTACTAGTGGTTTGGGATTTTAGGGGGAGCTCCAAAGGGCAAGAGCAAGGCCAAGGGTAAGAAAAAGATCAAGGAGACTTCTTTCTTTGTTGGAGATTCTTCCAACACTAAGAATCCTATGGTTTGTTCTTATTGCAAGTGTGATGATCATTACTCTACCTATTGTCCTTACAAGACTAAGGGGACCAACCCAAAGATGAAATGGATTCCCAAGCTAACTCTGGATCCCAAAGTTTTAGTTGGGAATCAACACTCTCCTTTCTTGTAGGAAAAAGTAAGATGGATTGTTGATAGTGGATGCGCTAAGCATATGATGTGATATAATCCATTACAACAACAAGACTAAAAAGAAAGGAGGTTCGGTCACCTTTGGGGACAAAAAGGAAGGTAAATTCAAAGGTGAGGATGATGTAGGTGAATCATTGTGTATCAAAAATGTTCTTTTTGTGGATGGCCTACATCACAATTTAATTAGTGTTAATCAATTATGTGGCAATGATTACCTTGTGTTATTTACTTCCTTTGAATGCTTGATTCTAGATTCTCTCACATACCAAGTTATATATAAGGGAACTAGAAGTGGTAATCTTTATGTTATTGTTATTGACTCTATTAAGCATGTTGTGTAGATGCCTAGTAATCAATTCGAATGATATTTATCTTTAGCATCGTCAACTTGGTCATGTAAATATGCATCAGTTGAAGAAGTTGAGCAAAAAGGACTTAATCAAGGGACTTCCATATTGGATTTTGAAAAGGATGAGGAATGCCAACCTTGTACTCAAGGAAAGCAAACCAAGTCCTCCTCAAATCCAGAGGAGTTCTTAGTACCAAGAGAGCTCTTGAACTTCTTCACATTGATCTATTTGGACCAATGAGAACTCAAACGTTGTGTGCTTCCAAGTAATGCCTTGTTATTGTCAATGATTTCTCTAGATATACTTGGATCTTCTTTCTCATTTCCAAGATTGATACGCTTGATGTTTTCTCGAGCTTTTGCAAATGAGTTGAGAATGAATCCTCTTTCCAGATTGTTTCCATCCATAGTTATCATGGGGGAGAATTTGAAAATGATCTTTTTGAATGTTTTTGTCAAGAATCTGGTTATGCACATAACTTTTCTTCACCTCGAACACCTCAAAAAAATAGGGTTGTAGAGAGGAAGAATATTTCTTTATAGGAGATGGATAGGACCATGATTTTAGAATATGACACTCCAAAGAAGTTTTGGGCCGAAGTCGTCAGTTGCTCATGTTTTGTGCAAAATTGGGTTTTTATGTATCCTTCTTTGAAGAAAACCCCCTATGAGATATGGTGTGGTAGGAAGCCTTCAATCGAGTATTTGCATGTTTTCAGATGTCCTAGTTTTGTTTTTAATACGAAAGATTCTTTCAACAAGTTTGATATGAAATCTTACAAGGCTTTCTTTCTTGGCTATAGCACTACTAGAAAGGCTTATAAAGTATTTAATGTTGATCTTACTAAAGTAGAAGAAGCTATAAATGTTAAGTTTATTGAGACTAACCCCTCTATTCCCAAAGATATTGTTCCAAATGATGATGTTGTAGGTGAAGTAGTTCCTTTCCTAAATGAGATCAACATCACCCGAAAGGGAAAAGAGATGGTTACTCAAGAAGAAGAGAAAAATGAAGAAAAGAAAGATCCAAATCCTCAGTTTGCAAAGAATCATCCAAAAGATCTAATTTTAGGTGATCCATTTGAAAGAGTGAAGACACAGGATGCATTCAACAAAGAACAAGCCAACAACACCTTCATCTCACAACTCGAACCAAAGAATGTCAAGGAAGCTCTTGGAGATGATGAGTGGATCCTAGCTATACAAGAAGAGTTGCAGCAATTTGAAAAGAATGAAGTATGGACCCTAGTGACAAGACCAACTGACAGAAAGTTCATTAGAACCAAGTGGGTATACCGCAACAAGCTTGATGAAAGCGGCAAAGTGATAAAGAACAAAGCAAGGCTAGTTGCTCAAGGCTACAATCAATGGGAAGGTATATATTTTGATGAAACATATGCACTTGTAGCTAGACTTGAGTCCATTCGTATGTTACTTGCCTTTGTTAGTTATAAAAACTTTCTTCTTCATCAAATGGATGTTTCAAAGTGTGTTTTTGAATGGTATAATTGAGGTGGAAGTGTATGTTTCACAACCCTTAGGATTTGAACGTGATAGTTTACCTAACCATGTTTATTTATTACAAAAAACTCTCTATGGACTCAAACAATCACCTAGAGCTTGGTATGAGAAATTAAAGAACTTTTTGTTAGATCATGGGTATATCATGGGCAAACTGGATTCTACCTTATTTCTAAATCACACTTCTAACAATTTCTTATCATTTAAATATATGTTGATGATATAATTTTTGGCAGAACTAACCTTGATCTTTGCAAAGAATTCAGTGATCTTATGCAGAGTGAATTTGAGATGAGTAGGATGGATGAGCTCACGTTCTTCCACGACTTTCAGATCAAGCAAACAAAAGATGGGAACTTCATCAACCAAGGCAAGTACATCAATGAGCTACTTAAGTGCTTTGGGATGGAGAATACCAAGACGATGGACACACCCATGTCAAACATTGCCAAACTTGACAAAGATAAAGAAGGTGAGAAGGTAAATGAGAAGCTCTATAGAGGTATGATCGGAAGTCTACTTTACTTAACTGCCTTTAGACCTTATATTATGTTTAGTGTTGGCTTGTGTGCTCACTTTCAATCAAATCCTAAGAAATCACATCTTATAGCCATTAATAGGATTTTAAGGTACTTAGACAAAACCCAAAATTTTGGACTATGGTATCCCAAGTCAAGGGACTTTACTCTTACTGCTTATAGTGATGTGGAATATGCAGGGTGCTTGATTGATAGAAAGTGCACAAGTGGCACTTTCTTTCTCCTAGGACCATGCTTGGTGTCTTAGTTCTCCAAGAAATAGAGAATAGTGGCATTATCAACCACTGAGGCTGAATACATTGCAGTTGATATTTGTTGTGCCCAGGTCCTATGGATGAAGCAAATGCTCCAAGACTTTAACATTCGTTTTGATGCTTCTCCTATCTGTTGTGATAATACTAGTGAAATTAACTTGTCATATAATCCAATCTTGCATAGTAGAGCTAAGCATATAGAGGTTTGCCATCATTTTCTTCATGATCACATTGCCAAAAAGGATATCTATATCACGCATGTGGACATAAAAAATTAGTTGGTGGACATTTTCACTAAACCTCTATCTAGAGAGAAATTTAACTTTATCATATATAAATTGCTCATAACTGCTTTAAATGAATATGATATGCCTTCTAGCTAGTTGTCATCTATCATATATTCTTTTCCTATGTTTTGATCACCATTTCTTGCTAATATGCTAAAAATCAGTTTTTCATGTTCTTTTTTCCTTCTTTTTCTCTTATTTTTGGGTATTTTTTGCAAACACTTATTTTATCACAAAATAGTATCCAATGATGAGTGATATGTGCCTAAGTATGTTCAAAATGCATAATGGACTTGAAAAATAATTTTAATTAGGACTCTAATGGCTAGAAATTAGGATTTCTAATTTTAGGTCAGGTTGACCATCGGTCGAATTGCCAACTCGACCGATCAGAGGTCGGGAGTTTTTTTAAAGATCATATCATCGAGTTTTTGAGTCACAGAACTCGAACAATGGCCTGTCTGGAGAAAACTTAAGATAGGTTGGGATGACTATTCTTCCTCTCAACTAGAGAAAAGTCGACCAATCCAACCTCTAGATCCCTCAAGCTCTCAACCCTAGCCCCGACCTTCCTCTCCCTAGCTCTAGTTAGACCTAGATTGACCTCCCTTGACCTTCCCACTATCTAATCCAGGTCTGTGGATGAGTTTTAGTGGAGGTTCTTTATATTTTTCTCTCTCCTTCCTCTCCTCTTTGTCTCCATGGCATCCAATAGGAGGAAGAGGGCTGCCCCAGCTAATGCACCTTCATCTTTGTCCAACTCATGATTGATTCCCTTTCATGACACTTTCTTCATCTCAAATGAGGCTCTAAATAGGTATAAGGAGCTCCTTCCTAGGAACCATTTTCCTTTTTGTGCCCTTTTTGAGCCATGTCCATGGAGATAAGAGGTCATAGATCAAGTATCAGAGTTGTTATACGATCACCATATCTCAACCGTGGGTGTTGAATGCATGTACTACAACAATTCCATCACAAGAACCAAAGTTGTTGACGAATTCTATGCAAATTTGCATTGAAATTTCGACACCCTCATACCCCCACCTAGTACTCAAGTAGTCCTCACATCTATGATAGCTGGGAAGAAATTATAGGTCTCTGGGGATACCCTAAACATCTTCTTTTTAGGTAGTGAAGTGACTGACACATGGCATAAGGATTATCCAGAGTATTTTGACCTAGTTGAGCCTGAGGCCTTCTACAAGAAATATGATCTTACTCTCCATGATATTTATGAGTTCTTGAAGAAGCCTCAATTCACATATAGGAAGAAGTGCACCCTTCCTTCCTCTACCTTGGACCTCAAGAGATTCATCCTTGCCCTAGTCATTAACTGCAATATTCGTCCAAAGAAAAATTAGACTAAGATTGCATAATACATTGCAGTAATCATGTATTGTCTCTTAAAGAACATCGAAGTCAAGTGGGAGAGATATGTTCTCCATCTTATGACCTACTTTCACTCAGAACACTCATGGCACCCACCCACCCTACCCAGCCCTGATTTGTGGTCTATTCCAGCTTGCCACTGGAAAATCTCTTTTCTATGACCTGCACTACAAACCTGCCAGAAAGGAGTTTACACTAGTGATATCACTCTTTAGAAGCCAGTGCATATCCAATCCTCTACCACACATGGTGCCTCTACCTCTACCTGAGCACCTCTACCACCTCATCCTTCCCGGTCTGCCCATGCCTCATTCCATGTATCCAATGAAGCCCTTATGGTATACATGATGCATCAACAAGCATACAACCTTTAGGTTCATAGCACCTACATCAGGACCTCTGTTCCATCATGTCCAACATGATCTTGTCCTATGCACACCCCTACCTACCTACCATCCCTACCCGGGAGGTGACTATGCATCCTATGCATATAATCACTTTTACCCTACCCCTCCACCTGCATCTTCTAGTGCTACACCCTCTATTATTGGTGGATCTACCTCTGGTGTGTTGCCTCTAAAAGTAGCCCCCTTTTCCACTCTACTTGCTAGCCTTGGTAGTTTTGTTTCTTCCTTTCGGTAGGCCAATGAGCTCCATGCTCTTGGTTTGTCTTGGGATGAGCAGAATGCCCATGGGTCCGATCAAAGTTTTGGTTTTTTGCTGATGAGGAGATGCCAGACCAGGCTAATGAGGAGGTTGCTAATGAGGAGGTTGATGAGGATGATGTTGATGCTTCTGATGATGGCTATTATGGCTTTGTTGGTGCCTCTAATGATGAAGGCAATGTTGTTCTCTCTGTTGCACCTTCAGATGGAGATGATGACTATGAATCTGATGTTTCTAATGTTGATGATGATGATGTTGTAGACATAGATATCTTAGATGTTTAGTTGTTCTAGTTTTTATTCTATATGTTGATCATATATATCTTTCTAGGCTATTTTGTATTACAAACGTCTGGGCACATGTTCTGAGTTGTACTATTTTATCATCTAGCTTTCATCATTTTGGCTTGTAGTTATTTTCTGAGAACATGATTTTTGGGTTGTAATCTTAATCTTTTGTACACTTACTCTTTGATGTAATATATCTCATGAGTTGGTACTATGTTTTACCATATTTTGATTATGACTTAGATCATTTGTTTTTCTCATCTCTATTTGATGTATGCTTTGAATTGCATATTGTGGATGTATGTTTGGTTGTGCTTGGATAAGACCTAATTATGTGCTCTTCTACCCCCCTTACTTTTTGATAATCTCAAAAGGGGGAGACAAGTTCAATGTTTTGAAGATCAATCATATTTCTTTTATTACCTATGTGATCTTTTTCTTGTTCATTATATGCTTTATCATGTGACTTGTTAAAGGACCATATAGTATATATGTCATGTTTCCATTTGTAGATAGAATAACTATGTAAGTAAGAGTGAGCATAGATTGAGGGGGATCAACTCACATTGTTCAAATATTGAATCCCCTTGCAATTCACAAGTCAAAGGTATAACTTCAAATATCCTTTTCAATATGATTGAGGAATGGTTTGTCATTGTCAAAAAGGGGGAGAATGTTGACTTGAGATTTATACATTGAACATATTTGATAACGACTTAACCATTCCATTCCTATGTATCTAATATGTTTTTTCAAGATTGATTTTAGGCTTTAGGTAAAAGAAAAGGATCAAAATACACAAGCCCTAGCTTGATCAAGTTCAAATCAAAATCAATGCAAGTGTGCATTTTGGGAAATCACTCCAAATGACATTAGATGGTTTTTGTAATCACTTGTATTGATGAGATGACTTGTAGCTAAGATGAGAAAAAAAATCAGGGACACTTAATTCCAACATTTGATCACTCAAAAGTCAACTTAGAAAATTTTTCACAACAACTCTATTAGTTGAGTTGGAAACTCGACCGATCCAGTGATGGATTTTCTAAAGATGGCCAATCGGTCAAGTTGCACACTCATAGAACTCGGCCAACTGACTCACTGAGAAAAACTAACTTTAGCTCATCGATTGATTTTCCCAAAACAAACTCGATCAATAGTTTGAAAATTGGCTTTGTCATTTAGTGGATCGACCTTATTGAAACTCGACTGAATGTACTGTACAAAAAATGCAGAAAAAGTGATTATAACTGTTGGTGAGTTGTTTTGAGTGAGAATAGATTTGTTGCAACTTGGAAAATGGCTATATTTTGGCCTTGAGTGATCCCACACTCAAGGGAACACCCCCAGCTATAAATAGGACCCGTTGGAGTTCATTCCAAGTTTTCTCATTCATGCTATTCTAAGTCCTTGCTATAGTTGAGTGTGTTGCAACTCCTTGAGCCCCTTTCTCTCTCTAGTTTACACAACATTTCGTGATTTTGAGTGAGTTAGGTCATTTGTAAGAGAGCTATTTCCTTGTGCTTATAAAGCTCTCATTCCATTCCATCTTCCCTACCCCTTTCCTCAATGAAGCAAAGGTGAAGCAAACTACTCAGAGTGAAGGTGGAGTTGTTGTTGTTCTTCTACAAGGTTGAAGAAGAGGTGAAGATCTTATCCAAGTGAAGGAGAAGGCATAGGATGAATATCCAAGAAAAGTGGGTTATCCCTTGAAGGTTGAAGACTTGTGCAAGAGTACGTAAGTCCTTAGAAGAAGGCAGAAGACTCTTGCAAAGTGGGTAAGTCCTTGGCAAGGTTGAAGACTCTTTGTGTTGGATAGGTAATTCACTACTACAGAAGTGCCTTTTAGTGTCGGTTGTTTAACCCCCTTTGGCGTCAGTTTCTGAACGACGCCTATGTGGGCGCCGCTAAAAGGTTGGACACTTCAGCGTCGGTTAAAAAACCGACGCCTATTTAATATAAAGGCGTCGGTTTATTATAAAACACCGACGCCAAAAGGGTTCGCGCCACAGAAAACGGCGTCATCTAGGACGCTTTCTGCGTCGGTTATATACTAAAAAACCGACGCAGAAAAGTGTCCTAGATGACTCCCATTTCCTATAGCGCGAACACTTTTGGCGTCGGTGTTCAACAAAAAACCGACGCTGTAAGTCTGTGCTGACGGTTATCGGTAAATAACCGACGCCTATATCTATTTTTTTATATATAAATCTGTTTGCAGGCCTGCTGTGGCTGGTCAGCAGGATGAGAACCTGCAGTTCAGTTTTCTGAACTGCAGGTTTACGACATCCATTGATATCAGCCTACAAACAGGCCACAAACCTGCAAAATTAACATAAAAAGATTCACACAAGTAGATACATTCAGACATCAATTCAATTGTCACGTTCACACATATAGAATCATTCAAATACATGTTTTAACATTCAGAAACATTCATTTACAAAGTATCATTCATCATCACTATCAACATCCCAATTATATCTAACAGTTTATGACCCCACATGCCTTCCTCCCCAGTTCATGCCGCTAGACAACCACACAATGGATCCAAGAGGATATGCAGGCGTTTGCCAAAGACTATAGGCTGAGTTAACTATTGAGTTAACTCAGCCTATAGTCTTTGGCGAACGCCTGCAATCCTCTTGGATCCATTGTGTGGTCGTCTAGCGGCAGGAACTGAGGAGGAAGGCATGTGGGGTGATAAACTGTCAGGACTAGCACAGCAAGTTGCGATGGAGGTGGAGACGACGACGACGGTAGTGCTTCAGGCGACGCCTGCTTGGCCGGGTAGGGCTCGGCGAAAGGGTTCAACTGCGGCATGGCTTCGATGTAGTAGAGGGAAGGGAGGGGTTCAGAATCCTACGAGAAACGTTCAGAGATGAGGATATTACTGCGGAGGAGGAGGAAACGGTAGACGATATCTCGAGTTGGAATGTCCTCTCCGCGCATCAAGTTGCTCCAGTGCTTCAGTGGGTACATGTGCATCATCAACCTAAAATTTGACAAAAATAAACACACTGAATTAGGCCAATATAGAAATATAGGATATATGACATAACTAGAAGATAATGAATTTTATAGAAATACAGGATATGTTTTTAGAACTTACATTGGTATCCTCGCCATGCTCGTCATGGACAACATGCTCATCATGAACATCATTCTCATCATGGTCAGCCATCTGAAAATGTCATAAAAAAGGCAAACATTTAGCATTTGTATCAACTAGAAAAAGGAAAACATTTAGCATTTGTATAAATTAGAAAAAGGAAAACATTTACCATTTGTATAAACATACATGTCTCTAAAATTGTGATCTTTTATCAATTAACAATCCTTCATTGTGATCTCCACGCACATATAAGTCATCATTAGCTTCAATATTTTGTGGAGTTGGCAACCCAACTGAGAATGGACTGGAGTCATCATACTTATCATAGTACTCTTCTTCATCTATAGGATCTTCAATGAACTGTCTTTTACCATGAAGAACAACCGACCATTTATCATTTGCAGGATCATCGATATAGAATATTTGTTTTGCCTGTGATGCCAATATGAATGGTTCAGCCTTCTCGCCAAACATTTCAAAGTTCACCAAAGTGAAACCCAATTCATCCACTATAACTCCTTTGGTGTTATCAACCCAATTACATTTAAAGAGCGGAATATTGAAATCTATGTAGTCAAACTCCCAAATGTCTTGAATGACACCGTAATATGACATTTTAGCTTCACGTGGACTCTTATCCTTTGCACTTGCAAAGTACATAGTTGACGCTTGAAGAGTGACCCCACTATTTTGGACGACACTCTTATCATCTTGGCGCTTTGTGTAATATGTGAATCCATTAATGTCAAACCCTTCATAAGACATAACATTCGGTTTTGGTTTAAAGGCGAGACATTTGATAGTTTCTGTAATATCATTTGGTGTTTGAGATAGTTGATGTAAGACTTTATCTTCAAACCACTTAGTAAAAGTCTTATTATGCTCTCTAGCAAGCCACATTGAACTTGCTCGAGGATGTTGTCTCTTTATGAAATTGGTATGTTCCTCGATATAAACACTCACTTCGTCCATATTATGTAAAATATACAAGTGAGCTTGTTCCAACTGCTCACGGCTGATTACTTTCACCCGTGATCCCAAAATTCCTTTGCCCTCCTCAATATTCTTGTCATTATCAGGAGTGTCATTACCACTGAGAAAGTCATTGCAGAAATCCATAACCTCTCTCGCCACATAACCTTCAATAATACTCCCTTCAGGACGATAACGGTTTCGAACATCACCTTTAAAAACGCTCATGTATCGTTCAAAGGGATACATCCAATGCAAGAAAACCGGTCCCAAGTTTTTCACTTCCCTAGTCAAGTGGACAACAAGATGTACCATGATATCAAAGAACGAAGGAGGGAAATACATCTCAAGCTGACATAGGGTAACAACCACTTCTCTTTGCAAATTATCGAGAGTATCAGGGTCAATAACTTTGCTGCATAGACTGTTGAAAAAGAAACAAAGTCTGGTAATTGCAAACCTTACATGCTTCGGCAATATAGATCGAATTGCCACGGGCAATATTTGTTGCATTAGAGTGTGACAATCATGAGATTTAAGACCTATCAACTTCAAATCTTTCATTGATACCAATCTACGGATGTTGGATGAGGAACCATGTGGCACCTTAACATTTACCAAGCATTCACAAAAAGTTTTCTTCTCCTTTCTAGACAACGTGTAACAAGCGGGAGGTAAGTATGTTCTTTTATTACCCATTTCACGTAATTTTGTTAATTCTGACCTTATTCCCATTTCACGTAGGTCCAGTCTGGATTTTATCCCATCTTTAGTCTTACCTGGTATATTTAATAGAGTACCAATGATGCTATCACAGACATTTTTCTCAACGTGCATTACATCGATACAATGCCTGACTGACAAAGAACTCCAATAAGGAAGATCCCAAAATATTGACTTCTTTTTTAATGAAGAATTGTCACTCCGTGTGGCCATACTACATTGTGATTTCTTACCAAATTCATTGACAATGTCTTTTACTCTTTCATAAACAACATCCCCTGGTATAGGTTTAGGTGCACTCCGTTCATCATTCCATCCATTGAATGCTTTGCGCTTCCTACGATACGGATGGAATTTTGAAAGAAACCTTCGATGACCAAGATATACAGTCTTGCCGCCATATTTTAGTCTTATTGAATCAGTGTTTTCTTCACATATAGGACACGCTTTAGCTCCTTTGACACTATATCCAGACAAATTCCCATATGCCAGAAAGTCATTAATAATGTCTCACTTAGGATGTAAGTGTATAATGTGTATTTGGTTTTCAAGAAAATTTCGGCAGCATTTCCCCGTTGTTCTCTAAGTACATATGTACTTAGAGAACAAACGGGGAAATGCTGCCGAAATTTTCTTGAAAACCCAATACACATTATACACTTACATCCTAAGTGAGATTAGGTGTTCAAGAACAGTCCCAAACTGGGGACTATCCAAGATTTACTCCTACTGAGTAAATCTTGGACGGGTTTCTAGGCCAACAAATACATGTGTTGTCATTCTTATATAAACCCTATAATTCATGAAATCATTCTAATTCAATTTAATATGTTGGGATCACATAATTATATAATGACATCAGAATATATAGAAGAATCATAATTAACATGATTAACAACATGCTCATCAAACTAGGGTTTTCTTGAATATCATCTAATAAATCAAGAATTTCATAGTTTCAAACATGCAATAATTCACAATGCAATGTTATAAACTATAGGCAACATGGATAGATGAAGTAAATAAACATCCAGCATCTATCACTTATTCAATCTTCAAGAAACCTTGACAAACATCCAACATCTATCACTTATATAATTTGCATGTATATACACCCTAAAGTGCCACAAATCATATAATAAAACTATCATGTTATGATATTAGGACCACTTAAAGCAGATTAGGCACATTAAGCAAGCAGAGTAGGGAGCCAATTTCGTGCAAGCAGATTAGGCAAGCAGATTAGGTCAGCACATAAAGAACCAATTTCGCGCCCGGGTAGGTCTGCAGGTACCTGGGCAAGAAGAGTAGGGTGAGGTCGAGCTGGTTGAGTACGTGGGTGGCGGCCGATGAGCTCCAGAACCAGCGGCAGTGACTCCGACGAGCAGGAGCGTCAGCCGCAGCAGGCAGGCAGGTGGCCAGGCGGCGGCAGGCAGGCAGCGGCCAGGCGGAGGAGAAGGAGAAGGGGGTACGGCGGCGGCGGTTCTCAGGCGTGGCAGGCAGGTGGGCACCAGGCGTTGCGGCGGCGCCGGTTGTCAGGCGAGGCGGCGGCGCAGGCGGTTGGAGCAGCAGGGCGGGCAGCAGGGGTGCCAGAGAAGAAACGCGTCGGAGAGGGGCGCCGGAGAGGGGACGCCGGAGATGGGGCACCGGAGAGAAGCGCCGGAGAAAAACTAGTACCAGCAGCAGAGAAATCGCCGGAGAAATCGCCACAATAGGGAAATAGGGTAGCAATGAAACATAAGAAAGGGGATGAGTCGGGCGATCGAAGGTTATGAAGTTCCCCAATAGCGTCGGTTGTTTACAACAACCGACGCCTAAACATCTTTACCGTCGGTCGTTCGCAACATCCGACGTCCATTTGGACGATATTTTCGTGAAAATGTTTGGCGAGAACCACATTCAACGTCGGTGATTAAAGGACGACTGACGCGGAAAAGGACACTTGTCGCGCAAATTTCCATCGCACATAAGCGTCGGTGTTTTAACTACAGACTCGACGCCAAAAGTGACATTATTTTTTTCGCTCGAAAATTGGATGACATGATGCGTCGGTTTTGTATAAACAACCGACGCTGTATACAAAGCGGTACCCGTGTTTGGCTGGTCTTTGAATATAGACGTCGGTTCTTCTAAATAACCGACGCCTTTAATATAAGGCGTCCGTGTTCCTTAATAACCGACGCCCAGAAAAGCGACACTGAATGCTATTTCTGTAGTATATAAGTTCTTTGGTGGTCTTGTGTTATGACTCTTAATGGTGAATATATAGAGGAAAGCACTTGCAAAGTCCTAGAGGTTGACCTCTCTAGGTAGTGGACTGACTCTCTCCTAGTTTGGAGATTGGAGCCACTCTAAACGGTCTTGTCAAGTGTTTGTTTCATTTTCTCTCATCTTTTCTATGTTTGTTAGTTAGGCATTAAAATTGCGCTTAATCTATTGGTTTTAATTGATATAATTTGAAGGTCTAATCTATATTGTGAGACTTTTTAGATATCTATTCACCCTCCCTCTATAGCCCTAGATCCAACACTTGCCTAGTCTAGTTAGTTTTAATATAGGTCTCTAATTGCTCTAGTTCTTTAATTTCTAGTGTAGTGTAGTCTCTCGGTTTAGATTAAGTAGTTTATCTCTTTTCCAATTAGCATTGCTTGTTTAGGGTTAACTTAGGGTTTCTGCTAGTCTAGTTTCCTTTCTTGCTTTCAATTGCTTGCATCATTGATGTAATCAACTCAAACCAAAATTCAACCCTAAAAACCTTACTCTCTGCTTTAGGAATAGATCTCACCCTAACCTAGATGTATTTCCCCCTCTCTCCCTACGGATTGACCCCTCACTTGACATTCACCTACACTACAATATGTCTCATGCGCTTATGGGTGATATATTGTGGTATAAGTGATTGTGTTAGTATAGGGCCACACTTAAAATTCAAAAGAGATCAAAGTTCAATTGATTTGTGTGTGTTTTGAGAAAATGCACCAAGATTTGTGGCTCTATTTTCAGGGAATAGAGGTGCTCGGACTAGCTAGTTAGAGTAGCTTAGTTTTTCCTATTACCCTCATCATTGTTATTCTTGATTCTTTGTTACTTTTACATACTTGTCTTGTGATTTAGGTCTTGTTGCTTGTTTGTGACTTGTGCAGGTGATTGTTAGGCATGATTTGTAGATGTTTGACTTCTACTGCCTTGGTTCCCTTCGACCATGAGATAGGTAAAAGAAGATGTCAACAATGTTGCAAACAACATTGAGAATATGTAATGGAAGTCCCAGATCCCCAAAACCCTCATGGAGGTGTTTCACCAGCACCAAACCGCCCTCTCCATGAATATTTCATCCCAGGTAACTAGTCCTCCCCATTCGCTACCCTTATTGACCAAATTTTGGGTCAATAATTATCCATCCCAGTAGTCCTACTAGGACTCCGTACCACTTTCTATGGATTTGAGAATGAGAACTCTTACCGCCATATATATGCCTTTATGGAAACATGTTCAACCTTTTGCAAGCCTACAACCACTGATGATTCCATAAGGAGAACCCTCTTCCCTTTCTCCCTCAAATACAAAGCCAAAGAGTTCTATATGTCTAAGCCTGAGTTGTTGACTTGGGTGGTTGTGAAGAATAAGTTCTTAAAGAAGTTCTACACAATATCCAAGCTATCTCAGATGAGAAGGTGCATCACCTCCTTCACCCAAAAGGAAAACAAGCCTTTCCATGAAGCCTGGGAGAGATTCCAAAAACTGTTGCAAGACTGACCCCACCATAAAGTTCCTCTATGGTAGCTAGTGCAATCTGTATACATTGGACTTGTTAAACTTAGCCAGACTACGGTCGACTCCTTTTGTGATGGAACATTCATGGATAGACCTCTAGAGGAGTCTTTATCTAGGAAGGATCTTTCGAAGATAATCGACACCTTCTTTGTGTCCTTTTCCATACCAAGCATGATAAAATCAGAAGGACATAATGCAAAGGTGTCATCATCAAGCTTCACCAACAGACCATTAGCTCATCCTCGAGGCATCTTCACAGAACAATCGGCCAATCTAGGTGTGATTAGCCAACTGCAATTGTCCCAAGTTCAATTCGGCATACACATCATAGGGCATAAAATTAACACTAGAACCCAAGTCAATAAGTGCTTGTTCTATAGGGTGAGTTCCAATATAACAAGAAATGATGGGTGTTCCGTGATATTTTCTCTATTTTTTGCGTGGTGTTGCAAGATAGAGCTCACTTTCTCAGTGAGCTTGACTTGCCTCAGTGTTCTTCCTATTGTCTTTAGTTAGAAGGTACACAAATGTTTCAAGAATTATGTGTAGGACAAAATTTGCTTGATGGAATATAGCAATGGAATATTGATTCTCACTTGTTTAAAAGTTTCCATGATATCCTTAGTATGCTTCTTCTTTCTTTTATCAGTGGATGGTTCTTCATGTGCATCAAGATAAGGTGTGAGTTGTGCTCCCGATTGGTTCATATCAACAAAATTTTTAAGCACTGTCACAAGAATCATGATATCATTACTCTATATCAAAGAATAAACCTAGATTCCTGTCACAATATCATCACCCTAAATCTCTATATCACTGACTCGAATAACTGTATCAACTCTAACTTCACCAATTGTGTTGTCAACTGCTATATGTCTTGGCTTCTCCAAAGTCCTCCCACTTCTCAACACTGTCACAACTTCACTTCCTTATGGGTGGTAGAGGAGGAATCGTGTGGTGGTTGTTGTGGTTGTTGAGGTGGTGGTGGCCTTTGGTGCAGAGAATTTGGGTTTTCGAGAAGTACTGCGGTTGAGATGGATGTGGTTGTTGTGGATGGGGCTGATATTGTGGAGGGGGTTGTTGGGAGTGTAATGGTAGTTAAAGGTGGGTTGTGGAGGTGGAGGAGCATAGGGATCAGGAGGTCCTTGGTACTATTGTGGAGTGGGTACTTGACCTTGTGGTGGGACATAAGCACCTTGAGGAGTGCTCACAGAACCACCTTCATTGTTTGGGTTAGCCATGGGTTGGGAAAGGAGTCTTCCCTCCTAACAAAGGACAAGAAAAAGAGAGATATTATCAATCCTTTGCTATAATCAACTGATGTTTTTCCCTTGATTAGACACATATTTCTTTACATCATCAAGGCTCCTTAGCCTTCCAAGAACTTCCTCTTCAAACTTAGAGTTGTTATGATTCATGTCAGAATTGGTACCATGTATGTGTAATTCATGCACATTAAGATCCAATTGAGCATTTTAAAGGCTTCTATTAAAGTCATGGTAATAGGTGTAACTGAATAAGATTTCTATCTAATTGACTTCCTTGGGGCAATAGTAGAAGAATACTTTCCTACATGGAGTTAGACTACCACGCAAGGTAAGGGTCTAGAGCCCATTATGGATTTCCCAGATCATGGTGATGATGATGATGAGGAAGATGAACTAGTGTTAGTGGCTGCAAGTAAGGATCTCACATGCATTTCTAAGAAACCTCCAAAGAACTCCATTGAAGAACCTTTAGTCCTTGACCTCAAGTATCTTCATGGAGTCTTTAAGTATGCATTCCTAGGCTTGGTGATCATTTCTTGTGTCCTTTCTCCTGAACAAGAATATTATCTTATTGCTATGTTGAAGAGAAACATTCAGGCTATAGGATGGTCTATTGCTGATTTGAGGGGGGTTGAACCTCCATATATATTCATAAACTCTATCTTGAAAATGATGCGAGGCTAACTCAAAAAATTCAAAGAAGATTGAACCCAAAACTAAAATAGGTTGTAACATAAGAAGTGATAGAGTTGTTGCATGATGGGATCATCTATACTATATTTGGCAACCCTTAGGTGAGTCCCATCCAGTTTGTGCCCAAGAAGACTGGGATCACAATAGTTGAAAATGAAGATAGAGAGTTAGTACATGTGATAGAACAATCCAAATGGAGAATGTGAGTAGATTATAGGAAATTAAATGAAAAGAAAAAGAAGGACCATTTCCCTCTCCCATTAATTTATCAAATCTTGTACATACTTGTAGGAGAAAGCTTCTATTGCTTTCTTGGTGGTTACTCAGGTTAGTTTCAAGTGGCAGTGTCATTGGGTTTTGTGGGATAGAGAAGGTGGTGGAAACAAACAAAAAAATCTCACCCCAAACCCATAACTAGTAGAGTCTCATCAACGACTATGAAATAGGAAGAATGGTTTTAGCAAGGTGTACCTGGTCCTGAGGCTTGCTCAGCGACAATACCTCACAGCGAGTGTGGTTTTCAACCACCTAGCCTTGGAAGACGTCTGTGTAGCTCTTGGTCCTGACCCAGACTGTGGTTGACTGTTGTCCTCCTGAGTGGAAGAAACCTCCCGCCTCTATAGATAGTCCACACGGACCATCGGGAACTCTAGTCGTCTTGTCCTGAAGGATACTAGAAGGATTCATCCCCCTCTGTCAGTGTACTAGTCACTGACACACTCTCCCACAACTAGTTGTTGTCCTACAGTTGTCTTTCCCTCGTTGTACCTCCTCCCTCATGGGTAGAAATTGCTCGGGCTCTCCTGGTTACCACAACCAAAGATGACAACAACTCTACAGAGCAACTGATGTTCTAAGTTGTGTTGTTTGATAAGCCCAATGTACCCCTCTATTTATAGTAGAGGACAGGGTCAAGGTTCCCAATCTGTGCAGCACTAGAAGGGTCCAAAATTTCTATGAACAATTTGTACTGTGGTAGGAAAACCGGTTGTTTCACAAATGAACTGGTCGGTTGGGAGTGTGATTCAATCAGTTTACCCAGTGAACCGGTCATTTCAAAAACCTGACTCACCTCCAACTGACTTTCCTCTTTCATTTCCTACTAATCCAAAGATTAATTCTTGTCCCAATCGAATTAGACAAGTGAAATGAAAAACTTTTCTCACAAATTGGGACAACCCAGCCTTGCTCATCTGGTCCAGTCGAACCGATCGGTCTACCAGAGTGAACTGGTCATCTCATTGACCATGATCCGATCGGTTCACCCAGTGCACCAGTCGGTTGGTGGTCCAAATCATGCAGAACACAGTAAATGCAGTTCTCAATCAATATTACACTCAAATCAGTTGGTTCAACACTTGAACTTGATGATTCTGAGTCAAGTCTATTGATTGAATGTTTGATTGATTACTGAAACACCTTTAGTAATCAATCCAAACATCATTCATGGATAAACTGCTCTTCTAGGTTAATCCTTTTTATGTGACCCTATAGGTCCCATTTCACATTGGTAGTGAATGTGCATAACTAGCTTATGACATCACAAGCAAAGAGTGGTGCCTAATCGCACATCAGTTCTACCCAAGTGAAAAGGAAAGTTGGAGAACAACTTTCAAACTTATAGTTTGTGATTGGTATTCCAGTGAATGTATAATTTCTTTGTCTCTGATATCCTGAATGAACTCAAGGCATGAGGCTATCATCCTTCAATGTCCATTCATGTTCCTTGATCTAAAGAAGATTGTCTGAGACATGTGTGCCATCAATATCACATATTGACTCACACATGCACATGCATGCCTTTCTCAGTTTTTCTTATCAGGTGGCCATGGACATCATACTCCCTCAAGAGGGACAAATCCCATATCTATCACTCACAGTCAAAATCCCATGTGTCAAAGTCACCCAACTATCACCTTTATAACAATCCATATTTTAGAATTGTGTTTGATGATGTCAAAGTGTACCCAATGACATGTGATGAATGTATTGATTTCAGGTCTAGGAATCACAATCACCACCATCAATGTGAGAGCTGACTCTTATTACCATGGCATGGTTCCATGTTTCACTCTCACGGTGGGTCTGTTCAATACAATGTTCTCTAACATGTATCTATGTGCTTGGTTTGATATCACATATCATGACTAATGAGACTTTGTTATCAACCAACACACACTCTAGTCTTGTTGTTTCATTATTGTCTATCAACCTTCCACAATGACATCTGACTAGTGACAAAACAAGAATGTACAAACTATTAGCATCTGTATGATCTCATTGTTCATGTCCTTAACCTGAAGATATATGTCATTAAGTATTGTCATTCTCTAGACATTCAATCTGCTCTATCATTATCTCATAACCGATTGATCTAGAATGAATTGGAAGCTTGCCTTTTATATTTATCCAATAAATGTTAATGTATCCCAACCCAATCATCATATGATTGGCTCTTAGGGCATACATACCAACAGACTCCCACTTGCACTTAGAGACAATCACCTTTGAATCATATTCTTAGTGATCTCAAACATGTCCACATGTTTCATCTGCTCCAGTGCTAATGCAGTGAGTTAGCAACACATTGCTTTAGTCACTATATTGCATGTTTCACATCTCCTCGCTATACAACATTTTGTATGAGATGGAGTGGTCATAATATGTGATCTGATATTCCTAGCCTAACATTTATCTCCATTGTTTGACTTAGTACTCCTACTTTGTCATCAATGGTTGGAACATATATAAGTTCATCTCATGAACTTCTAGATCCATATAATATCCTCTGTTGTTCATAACATAAGGATATTTGGCATTCCCTTTTAGAATTAAATAGCTTTTAAATCAGAATGTTTCCATTTAACAACTCATTTTCACTTTTATATTTTGTGATCAATTTCTATCATTCCAGAAGCTTGCATCAGTGTAACTCTTTACACTCAACTCTTCCTTATATTACGATAGAACTAGTACTTCACAAGTACCAAACAATTTTTTAGTGGTATTCCAATGACTCTCACTAGAAGTAGATAGACATCCACTCATCATGTCCAATACATATGAGTTAACAGGATGAGCACATCATATTTTCATGTCCAATACATACAAGATGATGAATGCATATTTTCTTGTCATGTCCAATACATACAATATAATGGGATGATTTCATACATGATAGATCCATAAGGCATCTATCTGTGTGTTCCTATTATTCATAAGAATTTGGGACACTTGGCATTTGAGATACTAACTCCATGTAACATGGACAAGTTTTCTCCCACTGAATTTGTGCATATTGAACCCTTCACTACAGATTGTCAATGTATGTTATCATGTTAAGAGACTTTTGAGAACTATCTCTATATATTTCTATTCCAATCACATAGGGCATTCCTCTTTCTTATTTCCACACCAATTTCTTTTCTAGAACATTTCATTCCTCATCATCATGTGGAATGTGAATACGCTCCCACTAAATCTTTATAAACACATATCCCTTCTTTATTTTGACATATTAGTCAAACCTTTTGACTATATATTCAAAGTAAAGACTCTAGTTCTAAGGTGCTTGTACTTAATCAATCACATTAATTAATCTCTTGTAACTTATAGATTGTATTGCATTAATGGATTCATAAAACCCTTTAGGTTGTGTCATGTACACAGCCTTATCTTATTCCTACCAGGAATACAATTTTAATATTCATATGCCAAATCTCATAGTCTTCAAGTTTCAATATCAAGAATGATCCTTTCAACAAATGTCATCCATGTCAGTCTTAACTCTTAAGACCTAATCTCACTCATGGGTTTTATCCCTGTAAGTGTTACCCTTAAGGTCATACCTAATTTGGTTCACATGGAATTCATTTTGGATCTCATGGCTTCAATCCATGACTCAAAATCTGGTTCCTCAACATTATCTAGATTATTGGCTCATCACATGACCAATTCATCACCTAGATATATGAGGTGTATCTGTTACATAAGGAATTCGAGAATCCACAACACTTGTGATTCTTAATCTCCTTTATTTAGTATAAAGCATTTCCTTTTAGAAGAATTCTAGAAGATTAGTTATGTGTTTGATGATCATGCTCTAACTCTTTAGAGTATGACACCTTCTTTGATTTAGACATCATCATGCATGAATCATGAGTTCTCTATGATACACTATCATAATTACTCACAAGGTCCTCAAACATTTGGTTTAAGTATCCCATTCATTGATCATATCAATGAGTTAATACTTTTACCAAGTTTGTACTTCATTTATGATATTCTTGAACACTTTAAGATATTCATATTGGTATTTCACTAAACACCATCTGAAGCATTAGCATTTATTCCAATAGGTATGTTTATACATCAATATGTATTATACCTCATAGAATAGTCATTCTCCCACTACATCTAGTGACGATTGACTTGTCATCATGCCCAATGAACAAGACATCCATATCTCTTAACGGTTCATTAACCAAAAGAGTCTAGCCTATCCATCAACATGGAAACTAGAAATGAATTTCTTATTCATACATGATAATGCTAATTATTTGTTTGAGTCATCAATAACTTTTAAGTATCATTTATTTTATCTCATGCATACCAAGTACCACAAGACAAATAGGGCATTGCCATAAAAGATCATATCTTTGAAATTGAAACATCAACTTTATTGATAGACATCCTTTTCATTACAAGATGTATAAATAAAGTGTTTATATTTATGGGCAAAATGAAATAGTAGTTCATAAATCTATTGCATGCCCTTTAGGCTGAAATAAACTAAAAAGTACTCCTATCTATGGCAGCAACACTTTCTCTAATGATGAGTGATCCTTCGTGGTCCTTTCATAAAGGTCATCACTTATTTTTAGATCCTTCATATCATATATGTCAGATCTATATCTTGGTATCATATACCTCAGATAAAGAAGTGTTTCAATTTTACTTCATGATACCTGAGATGAAGACTTCCATCCCCTCCTTCTACTTCTTTTGTTCATCTAAGTAGAGAGCGCAAGTTATCCTCCAATGTCTTGGCTCTTGTCAATGGGGACATTTTCCTCCCTTATTCACCCCTCCCTTAGCCTTGACAGTTGTAGATTACTTGGGCTACTGGCTAGAATCAGAACCCTTCTTTACTTTGCCCTTGCCCTTTCCTTTGTACTTACCCTTCTTTCTGCTGATCAACATCACATATTTGGGTTTGTCTTTCTTCATCTGTGCCTCTTTTGTTCTCAACATGCTCAACAACTTTGTCAGTGGCATGTCAAAGTTGTTTATGTTGTAGTTCATCACGAATTGATTGTAGGATTCTGGCAACGATTGTAGTGTCACATCAACAGCCAACTCTTGGCTCAGAGGGAATCCTAGTCTTGTCAGGTTCTATACATACCCAATCATCTTGAGTGTGTGAAGACCAACTAGATATCATTATGTCATGATGCACTTGAACAGTGCTCTGGAGACATCATATCTCTCTTGCCGTGCTTGGTCTTGAAACATGTTCTTGAGGTGTTGAACCATCTCAATGACGTCCATGTTCTCATGTTGTATCTACAACTCATAGTTCATTGATCACGACATCAAGCACTTCACATCAATGCATCTTTAGTATGTTTCATGTAAGCATCCCTTTCTGCCTCTTGTGTGATGGGAGCGGGTTCCTCTAGTGTTGGTGTATCTAGGACAAAGAAATTTCACTCTTGAGTGAGAACAATTCTCAATGTCCTAAACTAGTCATGGAAATTGTTCCCATTCAGCTGGTCCTTCTCAAGGACCGATTGCAACAAAAAGTGATTATTGTTTACAGCCATTTGTTCTACAAAAGGAAAATTGCAATTTTAGTCCAAAACTCTTTATGACTTATTTGATTTGATTTGAAAATTTTGATGATATAATTAGGCCTTTAATTAAGTATTGCTCCCACTATTTTGTTCAAATTGATAGCCCTCACCATCAATTCGGAAGATTGCAGCGTACTACCTTCTAGTGAGATGATCATCTCCATGCCTCTAAGTGCTTAATCTCATTAAGACCACTTAGTTAAGTCTGAACTAAAATCCAACATGATAGAAGTGCACCCCGCTTGGCAGGCCCACACAACTACCATCACACTTCGACGAGATAGATAGTGCACCACCCTTGGGATGCATACGCTTGTCGATCATGCTTTTCATGTATGTCACTAATGGAAGGCATCTAAGACTTAATATTACCATGAGGGGTTTGGTATTTATGTACATATACATATCCAATCACCACATATATAGTATGTATCATATGCATGCTATATATCCCACAAGAAAACATGTGAAGTGATAAAGTGTTGATTATGGCCATTCTATTGTAATTCATTGAGCCATAAGGAATTATGGTCATCTAGGTCTACATCATATGTAGTAACCTGTAGAAGATGAAATGTTGTGCTTTAGTCAATTCATCATCTCATCTCATGATAGATCGACTCGCCTTTCAGTCAGTCAGTTGGGTGTCATCAGCCGATTGTCTGGCTCCTCCAAACGATCAGTTTGGTAGGTCATCGTGCACCTTGTCAGGCCACCATCTGCTCATCTCACTCCATGAGACGGTCATCTCGGTCCTCCAAACATTTTTCTGGGTTCCCACCATTCTTTGACATAATAGGAAATAAACTATCCTACTTTTACATATTGCATTGGGAAACCCTAAGTTACATTCGGGGGGAGCAAAGGTCTCGAGTTATCTCAAGTTACATCAAGAATAGGAGAAAGGACTCAGTGCAAAAACCGAGATAAAAACAACTACAACCAGCCAAGCACACACATAGGAGTTTATAGGACATAACCATGCTACACATCCACCAAAAAATTGTTTTAAGGTGACGTGTATCGATTCCATATATATACCATATCATATATGTGTATTGGGATTTGTGGATTTAAATTGGACATGCATATTAGCCAATTAATTATTCGCATCACATGTAATAAATAAATGGTGGTAAAAACAAAAACCGATCATATCGATTAATCCTAAAATATAGTATGTTGGTGTGGCTCTAACACCACTTTTGGGTTTTTTGGGATAGAGAAGGCAGCAAAAATAAATTAAAAAACAATTCTCACCACAAACCCATAACCAGCAGATTGAATCAATGACTATGAAATAGGAAGGATGGTTTTAGCGAGGTGTACCTAGTCCTAAGGCTTGCTTAGTGACAATACCTCGTAGCTAGTGTGGTCTTCAACTACCTAGTCTTCGATGGCATCTGTGCAGCTCTTGGTCCTAACCCAAACTACAATTGACCATCCTCCTCCTGAGTGGAAGAAACCTCCCACCTCTATAGATAGTCCACGTGGACCACTGGGAAATCTAGTCATCTTGTCCTGAAGGATACTAGGAGGCATCCCCCTCTGTCAGTGTATGAGTCACTAACACACTCTCCCACAACCAGTTGTTGTCCTACAGTTGTCTTTCCCTTGTTGTACCTCCTCCCTCACGGGCCATAATTTCTCGGGCTCTCTTAGTTACCACAACGAGAGAGGACAACAAATTTGCAGAGCAACTCATGTTCTGAGTTGTGTTGTCTGAAAATCCCCCTGTACCGCTCTATTTATAGTAGATTAGGGTCATGGTTCCCAATCTGTGCGGGAGTATAAAGGTCCAAAATTTCCACGAACAATTTGCACTAAGGTATGTGAACCAGTCATTTCACAAATGAACCGGTCAATTGGGATTGTGAGTTGGTCAGTTCACCCAGTGAATCATTCATTTTACATTCTTGAATTGCCTCCAATTGCCAAACCTTTTTCATTTCCTACTAATCCAAAGATTAATTCTTGTCACAGTCAAATTAGACAAGTGAAACAAAAAAAATTTCTCACAAATCGGGACAACCCAACCTTACTTGTCTAGTCCAATCGAACCGGTCGGTTCACCAGAGAGAACCAGTCATCCCATTGACCATGATCCAATTGGTTCACCCAGTGAGCCAGTCGGTTGGTGGTCTAGATTGTGCAGAATGCAGTCATTGTAGTTCTCAATCAATCTGACACTCAAATCAGTTGGTTCAACACTTGAACTTGATGGTTTTGAGTCAAGTCTATTGATTGAGCACATAATCACCTTTAGTAATCAATCCAAACACCATTCATGGATAAACTCCTCTTCCAAGTTAGTCCTTTGTGTGTGACCCTATAAGTCCCATTTCACGTTGGCAGTGAATGTCCATAACTAGCTTATGATATTACAAGCAAAGAGTGGTGCCTAGTTGCACATCAGTGCTACCCAAGTGAAAAGGAAAGTTGGAGAACAACTTTAAATCCTATAGTCTATGATTTGTGTTCCAGTGAATGTATAATTCCTTTGTCTCTGATATCCTAAATGAAGTCAAGGCATGGAGTTGTCATCCTTTCAATGTTCATTCATGTTCCTTGATCCAAAGTAGACTGTCTGAGATATGTGTGCCATAAATATCACATATTGACTCACATGTGTGCATGCCTTTCTCAGTCTCACTTATCAAGTGGCCATGGACATCATACTCCCTCAGGGGGGACAAATCCCATATCTATCACTCACAGTCAAAACCCCATGTGTCAAAGTCACCCAACCATCACCTTTATAACAATTCATATTTTAGGACTACATTTGATGATGTCAAAGTGTACCCAATGACATGTGATGAGTGGAGTGGTTTCAGATCTAAGAATCACAATCACCACCATAACTATGAGAACTGACTCTGACTACCATGTTATGCTTCCATGTGTCACTCTCACGGTGGGTTTGTCTGATACACTATTCTCTAACATGTATCTATGTGCTTGGTTTGATATCACATATCATGACTAATGAGACTTTGTCATCAACCAACACACACTCTAGTCTAGTTGTGCCATTGTTGTCTATCAACCTTCCACAATGACATCTGACTAGGGACAAAATAAGAATTTATAAAGTCTTAGCATTTGTATGATCTCATTGTTTAGGTCCTTAACCTGAAGACATACGTCATTGAGTATTGTCATTCTTTAGACATTCAATCTTCTCTATCGTTGTCTCATATCTGATTGATTCAGAATGAATTGGATGCTTTCCTTTGATATTTTTCAAATCAATTAATGTATCCCAACCCAATCATCATATGATTGGCTCTTAAGGCATACATACCAAGAACTACACCCAACTAATCAAGAGAAGACCACATTCACTTGTCCAAGTGATACCTTTTCCTGTAGGAGGATTCCATTTGGATAGTTTAATGCCCCCTCTACATTTCAAAGATGTGTTACTTCAATAATTGTGGATATGCTTGATTCATCTCTTGAGGTATTTATGGATGATTTCTAAGTTTTTAGAAAGACTTTTGATGATTAGTTAGCTCCATCTCACTATCATTCTTGAAATATGTGTCAAAGTCTATTTGATATTATCTTGGGAGAAAAGTCATTTTAGGGGTTCTAGAAGGCATAGTATTGGGACATTTGGTTTCAAAAGCCAAGATTGAAGTTGACAAGTCCAAAGTGGGCCTCATTTCCACTCTTAATATTCCTTCTACCATAAGACATGTTTGTTCTTTCTTGGGGCATACAGGTTTCTATTACCGGTTCATTAAGAACTTCGGCAAGATTTCTAGACCATTGTGTCATTTGCTTGAGAAATATTTGGAATTCAATTTTGATGACAGTGTTGAATCCTTCAACCATTTAAAGAACAATTTGGTTTCTGCTTCTATCATGTAAACCCTGGGGGCAATGTTGGGCCAAAGGATTGGCCAGATTCCATATGATATCTACTATGCAAGTAAAACCCTTGATGAATCTCAGAGAAACTACACGGCCAGAGACAAGGAGTTGCTTGTCATGATCTTTGCACTTGATAAATTTCATTCTTAGCTTATGCAAAACAAAGTCACCATCTATACAAATCATGCAGCCTTGAAGTATCTTATGGTGAAGAAGGATTCTAAACCAAGACTGATTCTTTGGATCATATTACTCCAAGAATTTGATTTGAGATTGTTGACAAGAGGGGAATAAAAAAATCTATAGCTGATCACCTTTCCCATGAGAGGCACCATATAATGATGTGAAATGGATTAAAGAGACAATGCCACATGAGCAACTCTTCTTACTTTTCCTCCACCCAAAGACCATGGTACAAGCATGTAGCCAACTTCTTGGGTAGTGGAAGGGTACCAAGCACTTGGATAGGAAAGAGAGCAAGAGATTGTTTTCCATGGTGAAGAACTATGTGTGGGATGAACCACATCTTTTCAAGTAGTGATCTGAATATCTCATTAGAAGGTGTGTCCCAAAAAGTCAATAGCAAGATGTTCTCTTCATGTTCCACTCCAACATTTATGGAGGACATTTTGGTGGAAAGTGTGATGCCGCTAAAATTCTTCAAAGTGGATTCTATTGGTCGACTTTGTTCAAAGACTACAATGAATATTACAAATGTTGCTTGAAGTGCCAAAAGGTGGGCACTATATCAATCCCTGTCCTAGTGGTTGAGGTGTTTGATGCTTGGGGAATTGAATTTATAGGCCCATTTCCCCCTATTTTGGATATGTGTACATCTTGGTGGTCGTTTACTATGTCTCCAAGTAGATTGAAACAATTTCTACAAGGACCAATGATCACAAGGTGGTATGCAATTTTTTCAAGTCTAACATCTTCAATCAGTTTGACATGCCAAGGGAAATGATTAGTGATGGCAGAAACCACTTTATTCATAGAACTTTTAAAGAATTGCTGAAAAGACATGGTGTGAATCATCTTGTGGCTACTCCTTACCACCCTCAAACAAGCGGACAAGTTGAGTTGGCCAATCAGGAAATAAAGCTCATTCTTGAGAAAATAGTGAGACCAAACTGTAAGGATTGGTCTCTATGCCTTAATGAAGCTTTATGGTTATATAGAACACCATTCAAAGCCCTTATTGACACCACATCGTTCAAGCTTGTGTATGGTAAGAGCTACCATATATCTATTGAGATGCAACACATGGCATTATGGGCTTTCAAATCTATGGAGATGGATGTAGACATCGTTGAATTAAGGAGGAAATTACATATCCATGAGTCAGAGGAGATGAGGCATGAATCCTATAAGTTGTTAAAAATCTGCAAGGAGAGAACAAAGTTCTTGCATGACAAGTTGATCAAGAAGAAGAGTTTTGAGCCCAAGACAATGGGTTAATTCAAGGATGCAGTTCTTTCCCAGAAATTATAGATCTAGATGGAAGGTCCTTATTGATTCAAGCATGTGTATCCCTCCAGTGATATTTTGATATGTGAAAAGTAAGGTGCAAATGAAGTTGTTGTCAATGGACAAAGAATAAAGGTTGTTGTTGAAGTTGGCTCGAACAAGGCAAGCCAAAGTTTTGGCATTGTGATGTTAGTTGAGAAACCTCCACTGATGAATAGATGTGCTTGAATGCACATGACAGGGATTTTACTACAAAGATGCTCTCAATATTCCAAGAGGATGAATGAATCAAGAACCAACAAGCCCGACTGAAGGTGTAACATTTAGTACTAGCGGGAGGCAACCCACCTAGGTTTGGGAACTTTTGCACCCAACCTTCAACATTTTATACTTTTATTTTGATTTACACAATTCCAAGAAATACACACACACTTGTGTTTGATAGTTATTGTCTAGTTTTTTATTGTGATAAGAGAAACAGGTTAAAGCTTGAGAAGAGAGGTGAAATTCAATGAAAAGTATTAATAAAATATCAAGTGGATTGAATTTGTTGATTTGATCATGAATGATTGAGAGAAATGAGGATTTTGGAAATTTTATGAATCCTGATGAGCTAGCATGGTTGTGCTGGATGGGAACGGGCGTGCTTGGATGCCATCTTTTAAGTAAAAATTCAAGTGTTACGTCAGTCAGCATGGATGCATTGGCATCATGCCAACATGATTGTACTGGCTAGAACACTCATGCTGGCCCTAGGGTGGGCATGGTCTGGTCAAGTCTGGTCGACCCTAAAACCACAAAGTGGACTGTGTATAGTGGTCTAAAAATTTTCTATACCTAACTTGACCGCTAATAGGGTTAAGATCAAACTTAACTTGATTGCTAAAATGTGATCAATTTCAGTCAAGTCTGGTCTAAAACCATAAGTGTTATATTTACTAGTAGAACTTTTAAATGAAGGCCAATAATATAATACAAAGAGTTCAAAAAGATATTTATTCAATTTTGTTGTCAACTTATTAGTTCTCCAAAATAAAAGTCTACTCTGATAAATGTTATTGACTAATGACATGATGGAAAGGTTTGTATATAACATGAAATAGTAGATGGTGAGATAAATATATCTAAATATAAATAAAATCATTTATATAAAAGAAATTTCAGCATACTTATAAATAAAATGTTGAAAAATGTAAAAATTCTCCTATATATTTCAACTATATCATGACTAAAATCATTTACTTTTATAAATACAGATATAGATATAGATATATATAATACACACACACACACTTACACGTGTACAAAGATGGTTAAGATCGATATGAGCAGTTAACTGGTTCATCAAACTATGACCAGACCGCTCAAGGATGGTCTGAAGATTTTTTTAACCAAGCTTGACTACAAAACCCATATAGACAATACTTAATTGGGAGGTCTAGTAAAGTTTGGTTTGGTGTGACGGTCAAGTTTGGTTTCCTGCCCAGGCCTAGCTGGATCGGTTCCAGCACTTAAATTCCCTGATTTTTCCTCTCCTAGCACGACCACCCACTTCATTCCTCTCAGACAGCAAGTTCGTTCTTCAAGCTCTGATAACTAGGGAACCTCTGAATCTCCCCCAAATGACTCCCCTTCCTCCCAAACTCTGAATTTGATACCCTCTTATCCTCCAACCATCTTCGCATACCTCCAACTCCATTTTCCACCTTCCATTAACCCTTATTTCTTCACCTACACAAAATTTCCGCCCAAACTTTTCCAATGTGCAAAAATCTCTATTTGTGCATGTGAGGAGTGGGATCCCATAGGGATCTACTCCCTACTAAAAATAAAGAGGATAACACCCACCAACAAAAACTATTTTCTCAAAAGGGGATGAAACCAAATTTATTTAACATGATTGTATCATAACACAAAGTAGCAGCATAATTGAAAGATATATCTAACCATTACAAAGCTTCTTATCATACTAAAATTTCACCACGCAGGGTGACATAAAGGAAAACTAACTACTTATGTAGAACTAGCTGAGGATCAGCTAACAACTTCAAGCAAGGTCTCCCACGAAGTCAGCTACCCTTGTTGTGGTCCAGGTCCTCCTAGATCTCCTTATCCTTATGCAACACCTGGGGTTGGAAGCATACCCCACAAAAGGAAAAGAAAAAGAGGATATCAGCAAAAAGCCGATATGAGCATGCTAAAAAGTAAATTGAGAATTTTATTTTAATAAAAAGGTACATGAAGTATATAAGTCTTCCCATACAAAATGATAAGGACTACCCAATCGGTCATAAAAGGAAAGAATCACAAACATATGATAAAAGGGATACTTTCCATTAAAACAATAATAAAAGTGGTGCCACAAATGCACACATAATATTTTTAGGGCAAAAAACCCATAACAATATGCATGTAGGTGAGATAAACATAGCAGTAGAACAACATAAGAAATAAAGGCGGCCAAGTCTCATAAACTCGAAACCTGATAGAGATTGGCACATAACCAAACTCCCAATCATAAAAGTTGGGCCAGACATCATAAATTTGAAACCCGGGTATGGGGCACATAACCACCATCCCAAAATAAACAATAGGGGCACATAACCCAAAACCCAATGCAAATTATATTACTTCAGGGCTACTGAGTCACACAACATGCTTAATAGGGCGGCAAGTAAAAAGTATGATCAGATTATACAAATTAATCACCACATAAGTGATCATCATTATCAACCACCTCAAAGTGGGCATATAGCAACAAATTGAGTTTCATAATGAACAAGTCATAATAAAGATACCAAAACAAAGTCATGAAGATATTATGATCATAAGATCAGTAACAAGTAGGGTACTTCACATGAAGCATTATTTCAAAGGAAAAGATATGGTTTTCAGGATATTGTCCAAAGGACCAAGAGAAAGACAATTTAGGTTTTTGCTCAATAAAGAAAAATAGGAGATGCTAACATACCTCTCATAGAGTCTTAAAACAACACCTTCCAAAATCCTAAGCAAGATTAGAGTATACTTGTCCTATTATAATAACCATATACATGTATTAGCATTATATGCATTCATTAAGAACTCAAAACCCTAAAGTTGTCAACTTTTTCTACAAACCACCAATTTAGGTCTTGAAAACATCACCATCATCTTATTTAGGATTTTCTGATCAAAATAACATATAATGTTAAGTATTTTAAAGATATGGATTTTTAGGGTTAATTTTTAGTGCTTTTTAGTTAATTAAATCATCCTCAAAATACTTTTTTTGAAAAACTCAAAACCAAGCATCCAATTAATTTTTATTAGATATTTCATAATCTTCTGAGTTTAAACATATTTAACTTTTAATTTTGGCCCAAGGGTTTATTAGTTATGAATTATACAAATTATTAATTTGTTAATTAGATCCAATAAAATCACCTCTTCAAAACATATGATTCATGCATCAAAACAAATACTATTAGAAAGTTTGCATTTTTTTGAATCCAATGAGTATTTATTTGTAATTTTTTTACAACCACAACAAAAGTTATGAATTTTATACAATCGACCAATCAAAAATCATCAAAAAGGCAGATAAATAGGTCAAGAGAGAGAGAGAGTCGGGCCCACATGACTTGGCCCAATCATATGCGGCCAAGCCATCGATCAATGCATGCATGGCATCGTCCAACCAAAAAATGAAATAGGGATAAATTACCAAAATGCCCTTACTCGAAAAACCAAAGAAAGAAGGAACTCACGAGGGTATTAGCAGAAATCCAACTAAGGGATTCTTCCCTTCCCAGACTGCACCATGGCCGGCAAGTAGCAAGTTTCTGCCTCATAGGGGAGTTGGGGAAAACATGTTTATGCGATGAAATTGGAAACCAACGAATCAGCAAGGAAGAGGAAGTGAATTCGAACTCACCGAGCCAAGTAATTGGATTGTTGGTGCTCACAGGCACATGAGACCGCTGCCACAAGCTGTGACCAAAAACAAGGTAGCCCATAGCCAAACAAAGCTCATGTAAGGAAATTGGAAGAAGGGGAGGTTAGGGTAAGGTGTGGCGAAGCTGGGGTGAAGTCTCCTATTTATAGGGTAGAGTTCTAGGGCTAACCCTCCATAGCCGTGAGAGATCTTAGAGGCCAGAATTGGGAATTTCTTGGATCCAAAGAAATAGGATGTGTTTGATGGTTTGATGTGTGTAGAATCTCACAAGGAATCTAACAGAAAAAGAATCAAGAAATTTTGTGGACCACACATGAATAAATCATCCCCGAAAAATGACAGCAGCCAACAGCTGTTTCCAAAACCAACGGGAGTTGGGAGATGTCTTGTGGATGGTTGGATCAAAGATCCGATGGTCGAGATCACACAAAAATAATATAAGTCGTGTGACGGGAAACCTTATCCAATTAGAATTCTGAATAAAGTGCAAAACTCAAATATTTAATATTTTCTCTCTCTTCATTTGAGGGCTCAAATAAATTCCAAATTTAACAAGAATTTACACCCTGACTGATTTTGAGGTTTAGAATCTGAATATGGAATTAGTTTTGCCTTTTGAGAACTTTTAATAGGTTAAATAATTCAATTACTATTTTATCATTCCTCCTTCATTAATGGTGATGGGATCACCCAAATTTTATGAAACTTGACCCAAAACTCTTATTTAATATTTTGAATACGAATTTTTCCAATAATTTTACATGTTGGAGTTATTTGTGTAATTATTTATTATTTTGTACATTCTACATGCTTTCTCTCTCTCTCCTGGTTTCACTTTTTAATCAAACTTTCTCCAAATTGAGTGGAAATTCACTCAAAGGAATATTTATTATGTAGATTATGACTCTAAAATTATTTTTTACTTTTGGAGTCATTAAATATTTTATTTTATATTTTTAGGAAAAACACCCTTTTCTTTTCTAAATAAAATAGATATGGTTATTATTATTATAAATTGGTGAGACTTGGCCTCCAAGCGAAAGCATATCCAAAGAAAATGAATATGAGGCTATTATTACCAAGAAGTTTTCATTTTAACACATTATCCATTATTTCTATTATTTCTCTCATTAATAATCCAATATCTCATTATTCATGTTTTAAGCATTATCATTGGTTCCCTTTTTCTCTTCCTTTCACCCTAAGGCATAGGAATAATCTAGAACGAATCTACACCACCATTATCCCACATAATATTATTTATTTCATATTTTGTGGAATTATTATCAATTATGGACACTTTACCTTTTATGCACATATCCTATATACCTTTTATTGATTTTATGATTAATTTGAAGGTATTGGGTAATATTAATTTATGTTCTACATTTTAATGCAATTTATTCATGCATTAATATATTTAAGGTCACAAAAGAGCATAACTAAACCTTATTTGGCTAAACCTTCAAGAACTAAGGGTTCTAAGTTCTTAACCCTAGAATAAGATTAAGTCCTAGGTTTCAGTATGTTACAGCATACCACCCCTTAAAGAGATTTCATCCTCAAAATATAAACAACTAGTTACCACCCCTTAAAAGATTCATCCAAACAAAATTGTAGGTATAATGGTAACTTCTTTCATATATATCATGCAAAAGGAAACATAACTTGAAAGTCTACTATAGGACTAAGGGTTACCTTCAACTTGATCATCATCATGGACTTCTTCACCATCCAAAGAAAAAACTCATCCAGCTCACCTTTTCATAGGTCTCTTACCATTGGTGTTACCATTGTTCTGATGAGGCACTTGAGGTTGTTGTTGTTGAGCCGGTACATGACCATTACGAAGTTGAGGGCACCTAGGGTGAATATGTCTAGGTTCATTACAATGATGGCACACAACCCGATAGTCAGGTTTATACTTTGTTTGGTTCTTTTCTTGAGAGCACTTCCCAAGAGGATGGTAACCATTGCACTTAACACACTTGTCTCTTCTCTGCTCATCTCCTGAAGGTTTCCTCTTCTTATCAAACTCCCTAGGTTGAAACCCTGGGTATGACTCCACGGCCAAAGCTTTATCGACCATCTGCTGAAAGGTCAAGGGCAGTTGTGGGATAAGAGAACGCCCCACATTGTAGTTGAGTACTTGAAGGAATAGGTCAGCCCTACGTTCCTCACTCAAACCTACTGCATATTGTTCCAACATTAGAAACTTTTGTACAAAAGTAGAAACGGATAAGGAACCTTGCTTCAAGCTATAGAACTCTGCTTCTTTCTTCTTTAGGGCAGCAGTGCAGATATACTTTCCACAAAAGAGACCCAAAAACTCCACCCACTGCATGGTTGAGATGTCTCTAGTCTTGCAATTCCATTCCACTAAACTCTTGTAGGTCCATCTAAAACATATGAAGCAAACCTAACCTTCTGATGTAGAGGACATGCCATACCATCAAAAGTTCTCTCAATGGCTAACACTTAATCATCAGCTTTGTTGACCATCTCTATCTCACCTTCAACCTTGTAGTAAGGTGGTTGCATCTCCATGAACTCCATGATTGAGAACTCCTTAGGCTTCTCAGGTACATTTGGGTCTTTCATCTCCCCCACCATGGAAGAAGCAAAGAGTTATCAAAACATGGCCAACTCTTGCTCTGGAGTCATAACTACTCCTGAACTAGCAGAAGTTGAGGTCCCCTGACCAAACCTAAGGGTTTGTGGTGTCTCTTAACCATACTGGTTGTCAACAATCGAGTTATCTCCCACCATAGGTTTTTCCTTCATAAGGCAAGGTACTAGGTATAAGTAACCTAAGATAAAGGTAAACATCCTAAGGGAGACATGTTTGAAATAGTTATATAACCGACATCTACATGCTCTAATACCATGTTGTAAGGAGTGGGATCCCATAGGGATCCACTCCCTACTAAAAATAAAGAGGATAACATCCACAAACAAAAATATTTTATCAAAAGGGGATGAAACCAAATTTATTTAACATGATTGTATCATAACACAAAGTAGCAGTAGAATTGAAAGATATATCTAACGATTACAAAGCTTCTTATCATACTAAACTTTCACCACACAGGTTGACATAAAGGAAAACTAACTGCATATGTAGAACTAGCTGGGGGATCACCTAACAACTTCAAGCAAGGTATCCCACAAAGTTAGCTACCCTTGTTGTGGTCTGGGTTCTCTTAGATCTCCTTCTCCTTGTCTAACACATGGGGTCGGAAGCGTACCCCACAAAAGGAAAAGAAAAATATGATATCAACAAAAAGCTTATATGAGCATGCTAAAAGGAAATTGAGCATTTTATTTTATGAAAAAGTTACATCAAGTATAGACGGATTCCCGTGTAAAAAGATAAGGACTGCCCAATCGGGCATAAAAGGAAAGAATCACAAACATATGATAAAAGGGATACTTTCCATTAAAACAATAATAAAAATGGCGCCACAAATGCACACATTAAATTTTTAGGGCACATAACCCATAACAACCTGCATGTAGGTGAGATAAACATAGCACTAGAACAACATAAGAAACAAAGGCTGCCAAGTCTCATAAACTTGAGACCTGATAGAGATTGGCACAAAACCAAACTCCTAATCATAAAAGTTGGGCCAAACCTCATAAATTTGAAACCCGGGTATGGGGCACATAACCACCATCCCAAAATAAACAATAAGGGCACATAACCCAAAAACCAATGCAAATTATATTACTCTAGGGATATTGAGTCACACAACATGCTTAATAGGGAGGCAAGTAAAAAGTATGATCAGATTATACAAATTAACCACATAAGTGATCATCATTATCAACCACCTCAAAGTGGGAATATAGAAACAAATTGAGTTCCATAATGAACAAGGCATAATAAAGATACCAAAACAAATTCATGAAGATATTCTGATCACAAGATCAGTAACAAGTAGGGTACTTCACATGAAGCATTTTTTCAAAGGAAAAAGATATGAGTTTTAGTCTATTGTCCATAGGACCAAGAGAAATACAATTTAGGTTTTTGTTCAATAAATAAAAATAAGAGTTGCTAACATACCTCTCACAGAGTCTTAAAACAACACTTTCCAAAATCCTAAGCAAGATTAGAGTCCACTTGTCCTATTATAATAACCATATACATGTATTAGCATTATATGCATTCATTAAGAACTCAAAACCCTAAAGTTGTCGAATTTTTATACAAACCACCGATTTAGGTCTTGAAAACATCACCATCATCTTAGTTAGTATATTCTGATCAAAATAAAATATAATATTAAGTATTTTGAAGATATGGATTTTTAGGGTTAATTTTTAGTGATTTTTAGTTAATTAAATCATCCCCAAAATACTTTTTCGAAAAACTCAAAACTAGGCATCCAATTTATTTTTATTAGATATTTCATATTCTTCTAAGTTTAGAATATATTTTACTTTTAATTTTGGCCCAAGGGTTTATTAGTTATGAATTATACAAATTTTAATTTATTAATTAGATCCAATAAAATCACCTCTTCAAAACATCTGATTCATGTGTTAAAACCAATACCATTAGAAATCTTGCATTTTTCTAAATCCAACGAGTATTTTTTTGTAATTTTTTGACAACCACAACAAAAGTTATGAATTTTATACAATTGGCCAATAAAAAATCATCAAAAAGCCAAATAAATAGGCCGAGAGAGAGAGAGAGAGTCGGGCCCACGTGACTTGGCCCAATCATATGCGGCCAAGCCATCGATCAATGCATGCATGGCATCGTCCAACCGAAAAATGAAATAGGGATAAATTACCAAAATGTCCTTACTCAAAAAACCAAAGAAAGAAGGAACTCACGAGGGTATTAGAGGAAATCCAACCAAGAGATTCTTCCCTTCTCAGGCCGCACCGTGGTCGGCAAGCAACAAGTTTCTACCTCGTAGGGGATTTGGGGAAAATGTGTTTATGCGATGAAATTGGAAACCAGCGAATCAGTAAGGAAGAGGAAGTGAATTCGAACTCACCGAGCCAAGTAATTGGATTGTTGGTGCTCACAAGCACATGAGACCGCCACCGCAAGCTTTGACCAAAAACAAGGTAGCCCATGGCCAAACAAAGCTTGTGCAAAGAAATTGGAAGAAGGGAAAGTTAGGGTAAGGTGCAGCGAAGCTGGGGGTAAAGTCCCATGTTTATAGGGTAGTGTTCTAGGGTGAACCCTCTATAGTCGTGAGAGAGCTTAGAGGCCAGAACTAGGCATTTATTGGGTCCAAAGAAATACAATGTGTGTGAGGGTTTGATGTGTGTGGAATCTCATGAGGAATCTAATGGAAAAATAATCAAGAAATTTTGTGGACCACACACGAAGAAATCATCCCCGAAAAATCACAACAGCCAACGGCTGTTTCCAAAACCAGCGCGAGATGGGAGACGACTCATGGATGGTTGGATCAAAGATCTGACGATCGAGATTGCACAAAAATAATATAAGACATGTGACAGGAAACCTTATCCAATTAGAATTTCGAATAAAGTGCAAAACTCAAATATTTAATATTTTCTCTCTCTTCATTTGAGGTCTTAAACAAATTAAAAATTTAACAAAGTTACATCCTGATTGATTTTTAGGTGTAGAATCTGAATATAGAATTAGTTTTTCCTTTTGAGAACTTTAAATATGTTAAATAATTCAATTACTATTTTCTCTTTCCTCCTTCATTAATAATGATAGGACCACCCACCCAGCCAGCGTAGCTCATGTTGTAGGCACGGTGTCCCCCTCCGGGGGGAACCCGAGTTCGAGCCCCATGCTAAGCGATGTATTTACCACCCGCCAGCTATCCGGGCTATGGCTGGGCAAAGGACGCGGGGGCAGCCTGTAAAGGTTGTCATAATCCTTTAATGATAGGACCACCCAAATTTTATGAAACTTGACCCAAAAGTCTTATTTATATGTTGAATACAAATTTGACAATATTTTACATGTTGGAGTTATTTATGTAAATATTTAATATTTTGAAGGTTCTACACACTTTCTCTCTCCTGATTTCACTTTTTAATCAAACTTTCTCCAAATTGAGTGGAATTTCACCCAAAGGCATATTTTATTATGTAGATTACGAATATAAAATTATTTTCTACTTTTAGAGTCATTAAATATTTTATTTAATATTTTTAAAGGAAAACACCCTTTTCTTTTCTAAATAAAATAGATATGGTTATTATTATTCTAAATTGGTGAGACTTGGCCTCCAAGCCAAAGAATATCCCAAGTATCCAAGGAGTTTTCCTTTTAACACATTATCCATTATTTCTATTATTTCTCTCATTATTAATCCAATATCTCATTATTCATGTTTTAAGCATCATCATTGGTTCCCTTTTTCTCTTCCTTGCACCATAAGGCATAGGAATAATCTAGAACAAATCTACACCACCATTATACCACATAATTGGTTTCATATTTTGTGGAATTATTCTCAATTATGGACCTTTGCCTTTTATGCACATATCCTATATACCTTTTAATGATTTTATGACTAATTTGAAGGTATTGGATAATATTAATTTATATTCTACATTTTAATGTGATTTATTCATGCATTAATATATTTAAGGTCACTAAAGAGCATATACTAAACCTTGTTTGGCTAAACCTTCAAGAACTAAGGGTTCTAAGTTCTTAACCCTGGAATAAGATTAAGTCCTAGGTTTCAGTATGTTACAGTGCCCCTTTCTCCACCAAATCTGAGCAAAGATGAAGAAGAGTGGCAAAGCAATCAATAAGGGGGTTGAAAACACCATAAAAATCCTCTTCGGAGGTAAGAATCGTGCAAAAAAGAGATCCAACTTCAACCCACCTTTGCACAACCCTACTTTGTCATTGTTGAACTCCATTTCTGGCTCCTATCAACGGTCAGCATCTATGAGTGGATCTCACCTCCAATCCTCCTCAAGCTACAACACATAGGACACGAGCTACAACAACCCCAATGAGGAGGTGGAAGAAGAAGAAGAATTGGGAAATATAGTTGATTTAGTTGAGGTTGGTGCACCATCTCTAAATAGAAGAGTCAAGAACGTTGTTGTTGCATTGTCTACATGCTTTCCTCCATGACCTACTCCAATGAGGCATTCCACCTCCTCTACATAGCCACATGCTACACAACAACTGACTAGATGTCAGTCATTAAATGAATAAGAAGAAGAGGATGATATGCCAATTCAGATGGTGCCCCTAAACTTGGACACAATGTTCTGGGTCACACACCTACCAAGAGGAAGAATTAAATGACACTGAGAGTGAAGAGATGGAGGATGAGCCATTGGATTTCTTGAAAATATTAAAGGATGATATAATGAAATGGGTAGGAAAACAACCTAAAGAATTCATATATGGTAGAGGGATAGCAAGAAGGGTATTTGTGAAACCTCTCCATCTTGAGAGCACTATGCGGTGGATGCCTACAAGGTATGTATGTGTGCACACCATGCAAGCTTTAAGAATTTTCAACTATTGCAAAGATGGCAAGACTCGTGGTGGGTTTTACATGTTACTGATTGAGGTTCAAGGGACCTACATTGAAGCAACCCAGGGGTTCTTCAGATCCTTGGAGAAAGTGCAATATCAGGCTAAAGATGCCATCAAATTCAGACTGAATCATTCTACACATGTGCTTAAGGCTTCCTAGCTCAATGTATTTTTCCCCATTCCAGAGATGGAAAAGAAATTTGATGAATGAAGATTTGATGGGAGTGGAAAATGCAATTATTCAAAAATGTGTAATCTTCTCATTGGGTAAGACCCCTTTTCAGCAGGGAAATCAAAAATAAGTAAATTGTTCAACCCATGTCTAAGATACTTCCAGAAGGTTCTAGCTAACACTATTTTTGGCCAGTATGACAACCAAGGCTCTTGTTCCCAAAAATACTTGTTTTTGATATATTCCATTGTGATTTTGGGTCATGTGAAGTTAGGAGCAATTGATTGATCACTTTAAAAAAATCCCTTCAAAGAGCAAAATCCTTTCATAACGGAGGGGGGATTGTGACCAACATAGCTAGAGCTCTTGATTGTGATCTTGAAGGCCTCACCAAAGTAGAAGGAACCAAAATGGTTGACTTGAGTTACCTTGAAAGGTTCCAAATGATTTCAATGAGAGAAAAAAGTATATCTACAATATCAAACTCAGATACCAGGGCTTAACTTTGGACTTACCATATCATTTTTCCATGCTACTTTGTGACATAGACTTAATGAAAGATTTCCAAGAAAAACTAGTAGATTGGGAAAGACGTCATCCTAGAGAAGACTACACCTCTTTAAACACCATAATAAAATACATAGGTGATTCTATATCTATAGAAGTTCTTCTAAGGAGCTAGAAGAAATTCTAAATAAGGAACATTGTAATGGTAATAGTACTACCAAGTTTCATTTTAACACAGATGTTGATTCTACAAATGTCATGGACTTTTCTTGCACCAGGGAGTCGAGATGAATAAAAACTCCCTAATTTCTCAAAAAAAAAGGAGAAGACTACATAGCCCTTCTAGTAGAATTTCCTGAGGGAGTGGGAAATATAGAAATTCTAGAGTAGGAGTGTGTTCTAGAGAAGCCTCTCTACACCCATTAGAGAGAGGATGATTTTCATCCACAACCACCTCCAACAAATGCAGACATGTCAGCCATTCATGTATGGTTAGATTATAAGTAGATGCATTATTAGATCAACCACATGTACTAGTATAAGCATGTGTGAGAATAGAAGAACCCCCAATGGGAGAGGACTGTTGGAGTGCACTGTCTACATATCCAGAGACTTATCCTCCCCCATAGGCAGAGTACTGGGTCCATTACTACTAGCACCCTTCTCCACAAATCGGACCACCAACAACAAGAGACCCACCTCAAGATCCACCACTACCATATCAGTGACATCTACCCTTCATTCCTAAATGTTGGTTCTATGTTGAGGACATCATGATTCAAAAGTTTGGGGTGGTAGGGTGGAATGCCCTCTTTTCTCATCTTATTTTGATTACAAGTGTTTCACCTTTTTGTTTGATCAATGGAATCACCTTATCTAGTGTAGATTTTCTTTTGCTTGCATTCATGCATATCATGCAGTTCAATTCCATGAATTCTCTATAACTTTTTAAAAAAAATTATGTTTTTTTGTCATTCCATCTCATGCATCGCATGTTCATGTAGGTTTTGGTAATTTTTTGTTTTAGTTAGTATTTGTTGATTTATGCTTTAAATTCCCTAAAGTAGGTTTGGATGTGATTAAAGTACAAATTGGCACCATTTTAGCCAATTATGCCCAAATTTTTAACTTCTCGTCTAAAAAGTATGTTTTGACTTAATCTCCACCTATTGACATGAAATTCTTGATCCATGGAAAATGTATGCTAAATTTCTCTATTTTATTGCTAAATGGTCTTGATTGTTGACTTTCTACATGTGAATCACCTCTCTTATGTTTGTGACTAATTTGGTTGAATTGTGATTTGAGAAAGCTATAACCACTTAGGGCCTATGAAATCATTTGATAAAAGTATAAATTTCATTTTGTTCACTCATGTGGTATGGCATTATTTAATGAAGTGTTAGAATAGGTTCTATGTAGAGGTTTAATGTGGAGAACCACACTAGTGACCCCTCTTTGACACAAATATTTTTTTGTCTTCTTCTTACCCCTCTACCTCATGAAAGGAAAGTGCACACATTTAGCGTTGGACACCTCCAAAGCTTGGGGTGGCCATATCTATATCTCCCCTCTTCACTCTCACCACCATATGCCCTACCTATTCCAAGGGAAAAGAAAAGAAAATGCAAAAAGAAAATAAAAGATGATCATGTGTAAGAGCATCTAACTAAAGAAAAGATGAGTGTTATAGCACTCCAACTCTTACCACAATCCTTTCTTCTATTTGATACCCATTGAGCTAGGAAATATAAAACCTAGCTCATTTCACCCCTTTTCCACATCCATGTGGGTCACTTTGTGTGGTTTGAATCATAATATTGAATTCATGAAAGTGAAACAACATTCCTAGTCATCGTTGATTAACACCATCATGAAACAGACTACCCAAAGCTACATGAAAGCCATATTGATTGATTGTGTGTTTATGACCTATATTTGAAGTTTATATGATCTGTGTTCTTTCATGATTGCTTTGTGAAAGTGGAGAGGATAGAGGTGGAAGACATGTACCTAGTCACTTTTAAGCCCATTTAGTCAATAAACATCTTTTTCAATGTATTTGTCATTTTGTTTGTTGAAAGAAACTAAAGAGAGAGATAAGTTGGAGCATATTTGAGGACAAGGATGTTTTAAGTTTGGGGTGGTGATACAGCCCTATTTTAGGGGTCCATCTGCATATTTTTTCATCTTTTTTTTGTTGAACCATGCGTGCCTCCTTCTTTATTAAACCAAACAGAGAGAAATCTCTTTACAACGCTATAGAGATAACAACTGTACAAAAGAGAACAAAACAAAACAAAAAGCTATATGTACATGCTATTAACATCACAGGAGCACATAGCCCAAACCCCTTTGGGATCACAGGACTTATGCAAAAAGACTCGCATATTCCTTTCATTCCAAATGTTGTAGATAAGAAAAAAAGCAGCAGTTTTAGCTTCCTTCCTCAATGAGATGATATCAGTAAGACATGAGGGAACACGGCCAAACTTCAATCTGAACTGAGACCAAATATCAGTGCAAAACCAACAAGAGAAAAAGAGATGTTGGTTGTTCTCAACATTATTCCAGCAAAATAAATAGATAGAAGGAATCTGAAAATTGAACTTCATCAAGATGTCCTGAGTAGGCAGACGATTAAGATAGCATTTCCATAAGAAAATAGAGATATTCCTCGGAATCATATTACTCCAAATCACAGCAGACCAAGGAAGCACAGAGCTTTTGTTACTACACATATTCCAGCAATCCTTCAAAGACTAAGATTTCTTCCCGTTCACAAGAATATAATTCTCATCATTAGGAATAGGACTAGCTAAATTCCTTAGGATACGAAGAGCATCATTACCCCCACGAACATTTTCAGGGATAAACCACACAACATCCTTCAAACAAGTATCCACACGACAGTTATCCCCTCTTCCAAGTCTATACTTAAGCTGAATATTAATGTGATCAGCTAAGTAAGTCCCCCCCCACACCAGGGGTCCTTCCACAACCAGAACCTGGCACCATTACCCAAACAGAAAGTCAAATGCTCAAGGAAGAAATCCCTATGGTTGAGCAATTTTTTCCAAAGCCATGAGTCAAAGGACTTAGGCTTATATTGCAAGTTAGATTGCAATTTTTTCCATCTTAATCACATATAAACATTGTTAGATTGCAAGTTATTCCTTAAATATGTAACTTTCTATAAAAATGCATCTATGGAATTTCTTTGCATGTTTTTCAGGTACTTGGACCATGTTAGGAGTACAAGAGAGATAGAGGGGTCCAAAGAAGACCCCAAAGCTCCCCCAACCTACCTCTAGTGTCTAAGGGGCAAGATCGAGTAAAGAAGTCCATGGATCATGGAGATTGAAGCTCAAATTTCCTCAGAGGACCTCAGCACAGTAGTGGTGCCAAGGAACGTCCATGCTGACAAATGCCAAGATAACAGTAAAATTGAAGATTTGACAAGCTACACCAACATCCCCAGAACGGTCATACTATCCACCATGGTCGTGTTGCCAAATATCAAAATAGTCATTCTGTGCAGAATGACCTCCATCCCAACTCGCCTACCACGGTCATGCTACCTAGCCTCCACCACGTTCGTGGTGCCTAGCATGGTCATGCTACTAGCCTCCATTTCCCACATTCACATTGTAACTTTTACTCCGTCCAGCACGATCATTCCCTACCACCACATTTGTTCTATACTCCACCCACCATGGTCGTGTTGTCAGCACTATTTTTCCCATTTTACCCCCACTTACCCAAATGCTTCCCCACCGCCTATATATACTATAGTGGAAGCCATAGCACCAAGTTAGCCTCCCTATAGCTTTTATTTCAACCCCCATTGCATTTCAAGAGATCCTACCTACCTCGTTCCATATCCACCTCATTTCAACCCAAAAACCCTAGTTTTCTAGGGTTTCCAATACTATACCTTACCTTTCCATGACATTTTCCATCTTGGAGGGAGGTGCATGAGCTTCTACAACAAGGTGGTGAAGAAGGAGGATCTTTCACAAGCTACCACGGTGTTATTCCTCTTTCTTCTTTCCTTTTTGCTCTTTTGTTTGATTATGAGTAGCTAAGCCCTCTAGGTGGGCTATTTGGGGGATAAAATGCTACTTTGATACCATGTTGGGGGATAACTTGTAATGAACATATTTACATTCTATTATGATTGTCTCTTGCTTATATCTCATTTTCCATTATTCTACTTGTGATTTATCATTTTAGACATTGATTGCTTGTTGTTTGATGCTTGAAAACACCAAGATTCTAGGGGTAAACGAATTTTATGTGTCTATCTTATAAATTTCGTCTAGGTGCAACTAGTGTATCCCTAGCTAACACCCTATATTCCTACATATAAATCTCTTCTCCTACAACTAAGTGTGAGATCTAAGTATCTAGTGTAAGGGTGATTAGTACAATTGCCTAGAGTTTTATAAAGTCTAGATGGTGAGTAAAATGAGGTGAAACACTCTCATATCTACTCTCCCTATCTACCATTGGCTCTCAATTTCCCTAATACCTATAAATCGAGATTAGTAGAATCCAATAGAAATTTCACATAAACCTTGGTCCAATTGAGCCTCGTTAGGCTAGATAGCGGGTGAAAGGATGCAGTTCCCCTCCCACACTCTATTCTATCCATGGACAAACCAATACTCTAGGGTTGTTTCATTGCATTTGACTATATTATTTGGTATGGCAATCTGAAACAAAAATAAAGGAATTGCATGTGATATCAACCCTCAACTTGGATTCTTGTGACATTCCGCCAAATGGCCCACTCTCCCCATAACTTGCTAAAACCCATCTTGCTTGCTTAGCTTGCTTATGCTAGTGTAGTTGCTTGCCTTAATTTCTCCTTAGTTAATTGCTTAGTTCTTGTTAGTTATCTTTTCTAGGGTAGCTAGCTCATCTTTTGTGTTTTCCTAGTCTAGTTAGTTGTAATCTAGGTCTCTACTTGATCTAGTTCCTTGATTTCTAGTATAGTGTAGTCTCTTACTTTTCCTTCAGTAGTTTTTCTCTTTTCCCGGTTAGCATTGCTTGTTTAGCGTTAACTTAGGGTTTATATTAGCCTAGTTTTTCTTTCTTTCAACTGCTTGCATCATTAGTGTAATCAACTCAAACCAACACCAAACCCTATAAAACCTACTCTCTACTTTAGGAACATAGCTCACCCTAACCTAGATCTAGTACCGCTTTCTCCCTACAAATTTACCCCTGACTTGCCATTCATGGATATTACAATACGATCATGTGTGCTTGTGGGTGACATATTGCAGTCTAAGTGGTTGTATTTGTATAGGGCCCCACTTATAAATTTGAAAGACCAGTGTGTTTTCTTTGTGTGCATCCAATCAAAGTTCAATTGATTTGGGTGTTTGTTGAGAAAATGCACCAGTGGTAACACCTTGTGTGGAGATTAGGGTTTGCACGGATGCCTTAACTCGTGTTGACGTTGAGTGTTGAGCTGCCTAGCCTGGTGATCGTTAAGTTTTCTTGAGGACCTTGGTTTTTGTATTCAATGAATATTTCTTGTTCCCTCTAGTGTTGGTAGTCTACAAGATCTCTAGAACCACCTAGGGTTGGAGATATATGAGATTTGAACTCATCTTGTTCGCCAAATCACCTAGGGTTGGAAATCATTTGGCTTTCTGACCATCATTGGTCGCCAACAACCTTAGTGGTTGATGAGTTTCCTTGTCGGGGTCGTCTGGTTTGTGTTTGACCTAGTTGCATGTGTAATATGTTTGCATGGATGATATCTCTTGGACACATGGCATTCTTAGCTTGAGACCTAACCTTTTTTCTCTCTCTTTCACCCCTAAGCTATATGTACGTCCCTTATTTTTTGCAAGTAAACTTTTTACACACCTAGCTTCCTTTCTCTTCTTCCATTGTTTCTATTGGAGCTCATCCCCTTTGTGCTTGGTGGAGAAGGAGGTGCCAGATAAGGAGAAGGTGGCAGATCTACCTCGCATGTTGATTTAGGGTTTGGATATGCCCTTCTTATGATCGTTTGGTTCTATCTTGCTCTTCTTTTTGGCCTTGGTAAGTGAGATCTTCCCCTTTCTCTTCATTTTCCTTGTTTCCCTCCCTCTCTCTTTCTCTTATTATATTTAATTGTTGATCTTGTTCTAGAAATTGAAGACACTCTCTTTCTAGCCTTTTCTACCTAGGGCTTGCCTTCTTTTGGTGGAGGAGCTATCTTGGTCGGAGTTGAGTTCTCAAGATAGGGTTTCTACCCTCTTTCCTTCGAGATACCTTGTTGTTTGGAGTTGCTTCATCATCTCTAAGGCAATTTATATAACCTTCTTCATGAATATGTCTTCCTTCTACCTTACATATAGATGATCTTTCCCTAAAATGTCATATCGGGTAGGAAGATAATATTCTAACCTTGGGTTGGTGTTTACATGATATTTATTGAGTAGAGTGTCCTCTTACATGAACTCTAAATCTTGTGCATGATTTTCTTGATGGAAGTGGTCATCCTAGATCTTGTTTGCATGTGGAAAATAATGACTTTTTCTCTCTCAAAAGATGGTTTCTTTCTAGGGTTTCAAGATGACTTTCCTCCTTGATTACAAACTCAATGGTTTGGTTTTGGTTCGATTTTGTTTGAATTCCTTGTGCCAATCGATGGCATTGACCTTGTTGATGTTTTGCATCTTGATGGTCTCTAAGTTTTCACCCCTTATGTGGTCGATGAGGTTTTGAACTATAGTGGTCACTAGGTTTTATACCCACTATGGTCACCAAGAATTTTGATGTCATCATTCACCAATGTTTTCATTCTCTTGATTGGTTGCTAATATGTTAACATAAGAGTGGTCGCCAAGTTCTTGCTCTTATGTAGTCGCCAATCTTTGGACCTTTTAGTGGTTGATGAAGGGTTGGATTCAAAGTGGTCACCAAGATTTGTGACTTCAATCAGTTGCCAAAGCTTTATGTTATCATTTGTCGCCAATGTTTGGTAACCCTAACAGTCGCCAAACCCCATGACCCTTAGTGGTTGATGACATCTCTAACCCTTAGTGGTGAATGAGAATTTATGGCTTCATGGTCTCTATGTTTCCTGACTTATGATTGGTTATGTTGAGCTTATGCTTTCACGATATGATAGTGGTGTTGAGAATTAGGGTTTAACTCTAAAGGATGCTTTGTAACCCTAATTAATCTTATCTTATTAAACCTAACCCTAATACAAGTATGTGATGATGATGCATAGCTTCTTGTGCGACCAACATAATGAAGAATGCACTTTTTCTTTCTATGTGCTTGTAACCCTAATTTTCTATCATATGAACATCATAGCTCTTAAATTATGTTGTATCAAACTTATATGTCTAATGTCTGGTTATGGTATGATGAGCTTTGACGAAGCATTGAAAGATAATGATGTTCTTACATGGAATGAGTTCATGGTCTTAGTGACCTACATGGTTTTGTGACCAAGTTGAATTGTTATCTTCTTGACGATATGACAAGGATTTGTAACATGTGATAGTACGATGATGTGTATTGACTCATGTATGATAGTGAAATAACACCATGTGATTCAGAGATCAAACGTATATCTCATGTGTTTTATATCTTCTAAAGTTGCAACATACCGTGTTTTTATAGAACTATTTTAGGGTTTGTATGTAACTTGATTAATGTAGCCTTAACTTACCAAATTGATATTAACTAATCAAGTGAAACCCTAATCATGTAGCGTCTTGTGTTGTAGAACCATTCAACATCTGAACTTGTTTAAAGGGGAAATGAGTATTCCTAAGGGATGCTTGGAGCACATATTGTTGAATATGTGGGGTGCAAGTTATTGTGTGTCCTTGTCATCCTTATCTTAAGGTTTCAGAGGATGGTTGTGGTCATGCCTCAGTTTAAGAATAGTTGATACTCGCCCATATGTGATGTGATTGAGGAAATTTTTGGTTGTAACTTGGATGATAGGATTTTTTACACCCTGGTTACTAGTGTCGTGACCTATATACCAAGGGAAAACTAGGATGATTTGTAGTCTGACTTATATGAAATTGTGGGTAGTTTGACTGGTATGTCACTACAGTTGACTCATACTGACCCAAGGGGTGAAGATCTAAGGATTTTGGGTCTCTTAGTTATTGTACAAAACTAATTGCGAACAAGAGGTGGTTAGTTTGACTTTGAGTGGTATACCTCAAACTCCCCATGGTTTAATAAAATATGTAATACAACCTATAGAAGATATGCATAGGGTTAAACATGATTCACATTGGATGTTAACCCTTTCTTTGTTTCTTATATTTCTAGTTGGTATATATTGTGGTAAGAGAAAGTAATTGTTTAATAGTTGATAGTCCTACTTGTTCCTTCATATACCTACTAGTCATGCATGTTTATATCATTATTTGTTTAACTAGCTTAGTGTGCTCAATACGCTCAATATGCTTAACATGTTTAATTAGTTTTACATGTTAAATCTGTCTAGTGATGGTGTTATCTATTGTAATCAATAATTGGTTTTTGACAGTTATATCTCTTTATAGGACGTTGGTCTCACCTCGTGGGTCACTACATCTTTTTAGGTGGTCGTCACTAGCATCATCACGATCGTGGTGCTGAAGAAGATCAGCTTAGAGAGCAGTAGAAGCAAAAGGTTGGATAGTTGTTAGTAGTGCTCTAGAGTTGTCCATGTACTCTCAATTCTGGGTAGGGAATGTTTTGTAGATGATTTGTACATAGACTTGTGTGTTTTTTTACAGTATGCCATTGTGTGTATATGGCATGTATACATGAAACTCATCTTTTGTATAAAGGTTGTGGTTGATGCCAATGGACACATATGTAAACATCTGATATGGTATTTGATAAGATGGAAGTTGTTGGATCTTTTTGAAATGATTTTGAGCATGTGAATAATGTATGAATTGGTTTTAAGTTACCTGCTTTTCTGGTTATGTGGTTTATTAGTAGTCAGGCGTGTGTTCTATTTTGAATAATATGATGGGGCATCACAAAATCAGATAAATGTTATTTTATTATATATCCCAAAGAAATAAGGAGATACTACTTTCACACTCCATCTAACAACAAAGTATTTGTTCCCATCAATGTTCTATTATAGGAAAAGAATCTAATCCAAAGTTATCAGTGGGAGAGAAGTGTAACTCAAAGAGGTCTGAGATCAAAAAGAAAACATTGAATAACCAGAGGTACATAAGGAACAAGAAGACTCACAAGTTGTTGTGCTATCTCAAGTTCCTATCATGACACATGAACCTTGTTGTGATATCTCAAGTTCCTCTTGTGACAAATGTACCTTGTACATCTAGTAGGACAAGCCTTGAACCAGAAAGATTTGGTGGTCTTGTAACTTAAGAAGGCAATGTGTTGGTTGTTTGTGATGAGCCAACAGCCTACATAGAAGATATTGAGGGACTAGAGTCTGAGAAATGGCTTGAGGCCATGATATAAAAGATGGAATCCATGTACACCAACAAGGTATGGACCTTGTTGGATCCACCCAAAGGGGTAAAACCCATAGGGTGCAAATGAGTCTTCTTGAAAAAGACAACATGGATGGTAATGTACAAACCTATAAGGGAAAATTGGTTTGCAAAGGGTTTCATACAATTTGAAGGTGTTGAATGTGATGAAACCTTTTCTCCAATTGTCATGGCTAAATCCACTAGAATCATGCTTTTCATTGCATCTTATTATGACTATGAGATTTGGCATATGGATGTTAAAATTGTATTCCTTAACGGGAATCTTCTTGAGGATGTGAACATGACACAACCTGAGGGTTTTATAAATCCAAAGGATGTATCTATCAATTGAAGCAAGCATCTCGGATATGGAATCTTTGAGTTGACAAAATAGTCAAATAATTTGGATTCAGTCTAAATGAAGATGAACCTTGTGTTTACAAGAAGTTTAGTGGGAGGATAGTTGTATTCTTCGTATTGTATGTAGAGACATATTAATTGATGGGGAATGACATCCCTACTTTAGACATGGTACAGATCATATTGGGAAGTACCTTCTCTGTGAAGGATTAAGTTGAAGCATCCTATATTTAAGGAATCAAGGTCTATATAGATAGATCTAGAAGTCTTCTAGACCTAAGATAGAGCACATACATTGACAAGGTGTTAGAGACTCGGCATGGAGAACTCAAAGAGAGTATCTTACCCATGTCTTATCATGCTTAAGTATCTCTAGAGTTCAATGTCCCAATTCTTGTGAAGAATGGGAGTGTGTGGTTAATATTACATATGCATTTGTAATTGGATCTGTCATGTACACAATGTTATGCACCCATCCCAATGTCTCATATGCCTTGAGGATGACTAGTAGGAATAAGTCAGATCTCATTGAAAGTTATTGGACTTCTATAAAGAATACCCTTAAGTAATGAGAAGAACTAAGGAGTAGTTCCTTATCTAGTGTTAAAGGGTTACACTAATGCAATCTTCCAAACTGACAAAGATGTCTATAGATCGCAAATCCAAATTTGTGATTTTCCTTAACAACAAATATGTAAGTTGGAAGATATCCAAGCAAGAGATTGTTCTCGATTCTACAATAGAGGTCTAGTACATTGTTGCGTCTAATGCAGCAAAGCAAGTTGTCTGGATGAAGAAGTTCATATCTGAACTTGAGGTGGTTCTAAGCATTAGCGATGCAGTAGACTTGTATTGTGACAACAAAGGAGTTATTGCACAAGCTAAGGAACCTAGATTGTATCAGAATTCCAAGCACATACTATAATGATTCCATGTCATATGAGAGATTGTACATCAAGGAGATGTGAAGATTTTTATAGTATCCACTAAAAGCATTGTTGTTGACCCACTGACAAAAGAACTTTCACAGCATAAGCATGATGGGTATGTTATGTCTTTTAGGATTAAGTTCATGGGTGAATGGCTCTAAGTGCAAGTGGGAATCTATTGGTAAGTATGCCTAGAGAGCCAGTCATACGATGATTGTAAATGATTCGATTAATACTAAAGGCAATTCTATCTATATGTTTGTTCAACTATGAGATGATAATATAGCATGATGGATGTCTGAATGATATTGCTCAATGACATATGTCCTCAGATTGAGGACCTGAACAATGAGATCATATGCATGATAAGAGTATTTACATTCTTGATTATTTCCCTAGTCAGATATTATTGTGGAAGCTAATAGACACAACTATACATAAGACTAGAGTGTGTGTTGGCTAATGACGGAGTAGTATTAGTCATGATATGTGATATCAAAACAAACACATAGGTACTTGTTAGAGAATGTTGTATCGGATATACCCACCTTGAGAGTGATACATGGAAACCAATGAGTGGTAGTCAGAATAAACTCTCATAGTGATAGTGGTGATTGTGGTTCTTATACCTAATGTCACCACACTCACCACATGTTATTTAATGTATTTTTGACACCATATAATGTGACCTTGAATAAGGGTTATTTTATAGGTGTGTTCAAATATGTTGTGACACAAGGGGATTGATTGTGAGTGGTGTAGATGGGATTTGTCCTACTAACAGAGTTGATGCCATGGCCACTTGATAAGGAAGAGTGAGAGAAAGGACATAGATTAATTGGGCCAACTCTCTCACCTTGCAAAAATATTGTTGATGAATATATTACCATAGATTTCATCAATCAAGAAGCTGAGTGTGATATTTAACAATTAGATAACAAGATAATTAAAAGGCATATATAATTAACATGTCTATGATCTAATAGTTGGTAAAATAAATCATCCTTATTATTTTTCTTCCACAACCATAATCCTTTAACTAATACAAAAGAACCAACTTAATTAGGAACGAAATTTTATCCTATTCAAATAGTGAGCTAATTGATTAACTTCTTACTTCTCTTGCATATTCCAAAAATTCCAATGGATGTATCATCCAACTAAAAGTCACCAATTTACCCAAATGACTTATAGGAGAAAGTCTTGAAGTAATTAAGGGACCTTAAAACTAAATAACTACCTATATAAATCATATATGTATGCACTTTGCTATTGTAGATCAACATTGATCTACTAGAGGCCACAAGTCTTGAGTGCAAATAAATAAAATGAACCTAGTTCTTTTATCTATGTAGTTCTCCCAACACAACTACACCATCAGACCCATCCGAGAGGGACTGAGTGGGACTCTCCAGTGGTTCTAAGTAATTAAGTTGTCATTGAGATCTTCCATATATGTTGGATAACAACTCAATTTAATAATTTCATTTGCATAGAAAGATTGAATCTCCTACAAATAAATATACATGATTGGTATTCTCTAGGTTACTTTATCCTAATATATTGTTAATCATATTCCATCTTCACTATAGGATACTAATGAATATTCTAGTGTTTTAGACATATATATTTTTCCATAATATATTTCGTTAATCATTGTTTTTACTCTAAACATAAGGACATTAAATTTATGTATATATTTGATTTGATACTATTTGTATTCTAGTTGATTTAGCTAACTGGGTATATTCTATTATACTTCCTAAATTGCCTAACTTTCTACTAAATGAGAAAATAAAATTATTCCCTTCATCTAGGCTTTCAAAGTTATTTGAATATCATATAATGACATTACAATATTATGACTACATACACTAATAAAGAAGGCTAACAATCTTTTGGGATTCCAAGGAAACTATAATTATGTATTAACTAACACCATGTCTATAAACAAAATAATTACTTCAAGAATTATGAATTATTAATATGCATATATACATACACATATATGCATATACATATACATATACATATAAATATATATATATATGTATACATAGCTTTATATAAAATATAAATCTTACCATGATAACTTCTTCTGTCGGCACATTTCAAAATATTATCTAACAAAACAACTCATTTCTCCTAAAGCATATTAGTTTATTCATAATTTGCAAAACCTAACTCAATTAATATTTGATGATATATTTAAGTACTATGTAACACATACCATTCCTAACTACCTCATATCAATACCTCAAACCATTCTAAAATTTAAAATAAGTAACATGTGTAATTCTTGTGAACTTAGAGAACTCACTTAGTATGAGATGGAAATCCTTGATTTCATTTTACTATTCAAATTAAAGGGAGTTCATACACTCAACCCCTACTAATATTATAAGAAAATTTTATGACATACATTACTCTAGGTAATTTTTAGTAAAAGTTCTTTAGTACAGCATATACTGTCAATTTTGATAACGGTAAGTGATACAACAATTATATGAAGAGTAGAGTGAGAGAGAGTAAACCAATTCAATCTTTAGAATTGAAATGAAAACTCTTTTTATAGGGTACTTCTTATCTTTTGTCTATAGCCACTTCTACTCATTCTTTCAAGTATTGACTTAGACTAGTAAGGTTCTACTATGTTCTTATCAAATTATAGAGACAAAGTAAATTCAATGACATTTATCAACTCACTTTCCCTTAAGGTCAATGAACAGTAGAAAGCAACTCACCTACTATATAGATTTAACCCAATGGTTGAAATGAATGATGCAAGACCTCAATGTTACTCAACCTCATCCACTTGGTTGGTCAAATAAATGGATGAACCACATTGGTGAACCCCATTCAAGTTGCAATTCAACATCAATTTTAAGACTTTCATTCATTATTCAACAATATAGTTTTGGTTAAATGTTTATAAAATTTCATGAACTTATACATTGTATTTCGTGAAGTATCATTCCAACTTGTTTGAGGTAATGTTATATCTTTTTTATTTATTTGCATTTCCATAAGACATAATGATGGTAATGTTCTTATAAATTAATTCAAATTAAGTGTTATTTCCATATTTCTATATGAAAAACTCTAGGTTCACAAGTCTTGATGATGAAAATAGTTTGAAATAACCCCTAAGATATAGAGATTATCTTCATTTGAGCATAGAGTAAATATCTTACCATTTAAATTATATCATTTATTTGTTCCATTATACAATGTTGATCGGTTAGTATAGACAATTTTCCCATGTAGGGTGTCATATTCTCATTTCAAGACATAATGATGTGGAACATGTCTTAAAGAAGAAGAAATAAGATAAACACCAATTCTCAAAATTCAATTCATATTCTACTGCCTAGACAAAGGCTACGAGGCTAGCTTTTTATAAGATTGCATGACTTGACCTACAAGTAATGGAAATAAACTCCTATGTAACAAAAAAATAGAATAAAGCATAATATGTCCTATATCAACTCCCCAGGGATTCAAAAGATGAGCCACTGATGAGTCAGGTACCTATCCTATGCAGGTTCCAACAAAAAATGTTGATGGTAGGATAAATGGATTAGATGGCATCGGACAATCAGAGTTGGGGTATTGTCAACCTCAAGAACGGCATAATGTTCATGCAATAGTAAATACTTTATGTTCGGAGCATCTGCAAGTATCAGTCACACCAAGATGGTATGTAGCTATTATCAATTGGAAGAGCATAGATGTCATTTAAGGGCTTCTGTAATGCATGTGGTTCAAGGTTGACATCATCGTACACTAAAGGAAGTATCGACGAACGAACGGGTACGATATCAATATTGCCTGGAGTGTTAATGCCAACCTTCATTGGAGGTGGTGAAAGCATGGTTTATGACTCGTTCTTGTCAGTTATTTGATCACTAGAAGGAGGTGTATATTCAGTCTCAGAGTCATCTAAATGAAGTCAAATGCCCTCTTGAACAGGAAGGGTTGGGTCCACCCTATTTTTTGCTTGTAATTTTGAGGTAAGAATTGTTGCATGAACGTAGGATGCAGTTTAGTCCATGTGTAGATGAGCTCGAATAGTTGTTGGGTGTTCCACCATGCCAAGATAGTTTCCCTATACATATCAGTAGTGATCAGGATTCGGGTTGTATCACCCATGGTTTTGAATATATGGAATTACTTATCAATATAGTGCAACCAATCAAGCACAATCTTGGTCACACTCACCAAAGAACTCTGAAATCTTCATGTGTGGTGTTTGACGTGGCTATTGCAAAATAGATGTTGCAAATATGTGTCTTGCTTCTGTGTAAAGTCATCCAATCAACATTGAATATCCTCCAGAATTGAACGAATTATGTCCACCTTGTTGTTGACTTGTTGAAGAGTCTCCATGATTTTTTGGTGAAGAGAAGCCTCCTTGATGTTGATGTAGAAGTAGGTTCCTCTGAAGGAAGCTATGATACCACTTGATGTGGAACACATATTGAAGAAGAAAAAAAGAAGATTAATGACAATTCTCAAAATGCAATTCATATTCAACTATCTGGACAAAGGCCATGAGGCTGGCTTTTATAAGATTACATGACTTGAACTAAAAGTAATGGAAATAAACTCCTATTTAACAAAATTCAAAATGAAATAAAACCTACAATAAAGAAAAGCATAAACATTTACAACCAAGTACATTGACTAGATATTGCACTTAGGTCCCTAAATATCAAAATAAATCAAAATAGAATTAAGCCTAAGATGTCCTACTTCACATAAATAAATAAATTTCAAATGAATCCATAACATCCTTAAACGTTGGCATGTTGCTTGATGTTCTTTATGTGAAATGGAAAAATCAAAGTTGGAATCACAATAAACTATTCCTTTTTTGTGACTATAGGTTGTTGTTGTGTTCACTAGATGGAATGATACCATCTAACTATCCATCCTATAAAGGGTATTCTTGGCACCCACAATTTATTCTTGGAATATAAACATGTAGGGCTACAACATGATTTCATATGGCATAGGTATTTACACAAACCCATGCCCACAAATTTGAAGTGGTCATTGACATGTCCATGCTTGTACACATTGAAAACAGAATTATTGACAATCCCAACAAAAGTACAACAAGAAAAATGCGAATTTATGCGATTTTTTTAGTAAAAAATGATTCATGATCAAGTTTACATCATTTACAAACAATTAAACCATATAAAATGCAATTGATATTTTCAGACCTCATATTATTCATAGTTCCTCGATATTTTGATCTAAATGTAACTTTATGTGAAGAGGATATCAATTTGGAAACAAGGAAAAGATGCTAGTCTATATTCAATCAAATGTAGAGGCATGATACGGAGTGCCATCAATAATCATTCAATAAAGTATCATATCGACAAAGAGAACTGTAAGGCCTGTGGCCTAGATTAATGCTAACTTGTTCTTACCTTGCTTAATTTGATTCTTAGAACCTTGATCTAATCCTTTGGGATGTTTTGTTATCATGTGATTAGCTTATGTTTCAAGTTTGGTCCTATTCAAATATTGTTTGAGCTATGTTTGCTAGTTTCAGACCAAAATGCAGTTTACCCAAATATGAGGGTTTTCTTGCTATTTGTCATCTCTGGAATGTTCCTTCTCCTTTTTGACGTCATCTAGAGGAGATTGAAAGAGGTAGGCACCTTGCTTGAACCTTGGTTGAGTGATGTCACCCTTAGTGGTGATTAGGGTTTCTAGGGTTTGGTGTGTGACAACCCATGTGTACCTTGTGAGTTGTCTCAACCTAGGTCGCAACCTAGGGCATGTTTTATGGGTGTCGTAGTTGAGACACCTTCCCTAGGTGTTTTTGTCGTGACCAAGATGGTCTTGGGTCAAGACATATGCTTTTATATAGACTGTCTCGGCCTAGAGTATGTGTGGTGATCCCTTATCATGACCAAGTAATGTTTTGGTGTTGTTGTCGCGACAATGGATGGTGTTCCTTGGTGGGTCACGACCGTTGTGACCCAAGTGGTCCATACACAACCTAGAGTGTATCACCACCTCGTGCATGCATGCATAAATTGGTTGCATGGCTATCTTATTGATGGGCAAGTGTTCCTTTGGTGTTCTAATATGTTGACACCTCATGAATGTCTTACTTCCCTCCTCCTATGGGCATATAACACTCCTCTTCATTATCAAGCACTCTTTTTTGGACCTATCCTCTCCCCCTCTCCATTTTAACTGACATTGGATCTTTGGGAGCAAAGGAGATCAGATCCTGAGACATGGTGGCCGATCAACCTTGCTTGAGGAAGAATTTGTGCTAGATCAACTCATTTGGTGGTGGTTTTTAGTGAATCTTCTCTTAGTAAGAGGTTCTAACCTTTTGATCACATTTTTTCCATGAAACCCCATATTATTCTTCCTCTTCCTTGTCCATATACTAGGGTTATACCCTAGTGATCTTCTTGAGAGAAACTCCTCTTCACAAAGGCCCTTAGATCATGGTCCTACCATGGTGGTAACTAGTGTGAGGATGTGTTCTTCTCTTTTCTCTCTTCTACCTTTTGTTCAGCCTAGGGTTTCCTACCCATTTTTTCTTGGGATAGTTTTTAATCATGGTGTTACTCTTTTATGAGGTGATTTGGTGGTCGAAGTGTTAATCCAAGTTGGAGCTTCATTCCTTTTCTCTGAGGTTGTGATATGTAGCTTGATTCTCTACACAAAAATTAGGTTATATAATTTTCCCCTTTCTATTTTAGCACCATAACCTTGCTCGTTTGTTACTATTTTTATTCCTAAAGTATGATCTTAACATATAAAAAGGTTTTATCAATATCTAGGGTTTGATCAGTGATGACAGATCTATGAAATTTCCTAGTTTTGCGATAAATATAAAATGGATAATTCCCTAGATTTGAATTAAGATTTCTATCCTTATGAATGAAAATATGGATACTTTGGTGTAACAAGTGGTTTTGATGCTTATTTGCACGCATTAAAAATGAGAAATCCTCACTCTTAATAAGGTTCTTTTATGGGGATTCTAACTTACATGTTAAAGAGATTTTAATGATCACTATTGTATGAAGTTTCCCTCTTTAGTCTTGATGACTTTCTTGGTCATAACCTACTATTTAGGTTATGGATCAGCCTTGTTTGGTGGATGGTTATATGTGCTTATGGTCGTTTGACCTTGGTGTTCATTACAATTTTATTTTAACCTTGTATGTTTGGTTAGTGGTCGACAATCATGTATACTCAGAGAGAGGCGATGAAGATCCTACAAGCATCACAATTTTTTGTTTTATTTGTCATGAAGATTGGAATGGTAAATAAGGTCATTATTATTTTATGTTTATGACTTTGTAGCATTTTCACATAGGTTTCTCTCTTTCTAAACCCTAAAATCCATGTGCTCAGTTCCTAAAGTACTCTTGAGACTTGAGAGGATGATCTGATATGCATTATAGACATTGGTTTAATTACCATGTCCTAAGTTTTGGTCATTAGGTTTCCCATAGAGTTATGAATTATTTCTCAAATATATTGCAGTTCAACTTTCTCTCTCCTAAGTAGTTGGCTTAATGACCTTCATTGTGACTTGTTCAATGATTGAATAATCATGATTTCTAAGTTTTGAATAAAGTGACTCTTGGTATTCTTGTTGGCCAGCCTTGGGTTTCGACTAAGACATATGCGCCTCTTGATGAGTTGCAGTTGGAACACCCATGTATGGTTTTGGGTTAAGACATCATACTTATCTTTGGGTTGATACATATGTACCTCTTGTTGTTTGGGGTCGTTACATGTGTCGTACTTTGATTGAGATTCCTTTGAGTTGGTTTTGGTTGAGACATATTTAGATGATGGTTGCAACACTTTGTTGTGACATTGTGTTGTCCTAGGTTGCGACGATGTGTTGTCCTGTGTTACAACATTGTGTTGCCTTGGGTCACAACATTGTGATACAATGGATCGCAATGTTTCTTTGCTTCAGGTCAAGGAAAATAGGTGTCACAGTCACGACATTAGATTGTTGGTAGGTTGAGATGCCTAGCCACGTCACAGTCGAGACACCATGGGAGATGGTGGTTGATACCCTTGGGTTGTCTCAACCGAGACACCATGATGAAGGTAGTCAAGACACCCACCATGTTGCATGGTCGTAACACATGCATGACATGATGAGATGGTATAAATACCCATATATATGAACGTGGTACTTAGTGCTAATGATATAATGATGTTTCAACCCTAGATCGGTTCCAAGAAATTGGGAAGTGACTCAATTAGGGTTTAGTGCTATAATCATGATATAAATCCTAAATGACTAAGAGTGAGAACCCCAACCCTAATCTTGGGGTATGTTATACTTGTTGAATGTAAAAGGATGAATAGAATGTGAGTATACTTCTCTTTCCCCTACTTGTATGGTTCTAACATGTAGGATTAATTGAGTGTCATAGATTGTGTATGCAACGAAGATTATTAAATGATACTAGACAATGGCCATGAGCCTTTGTGAGGTGCACTACAATTGTAATTATGTGAATGTTCATACTTTGTTATAATATGTAATGATTAACCTTAATACACTCTAACTTGTGATGAAGCTAAAGATTGGTAAGTAAATAATGCCTTAAAACATTATGTGGTAAGTAACTTGTGATATGTTGTTTATTAAAAAATAACCATGTGTGAGCTTGTTCCCTAGCGTTGTTCCATGTACCAAGGATGTTAGTTGTTTTACAAAACCATAGTTTTGACTATGAGTTGTTGTCTTTACAAGACTATAGCTTCAGCTATAAGTTGTTGTCTTTTGTCATTTGACTATATGTCATTGCACTGCAAACTCGTGCTGATTGAGTAGTGTTAGTGATGATCATGGAGTCAGGCTCTTCCATTGATCTTGTATGGTACTGATTTCAACTTCGTAGTGGTCAGTTGTATTTGAGTGGTATGCCTCATATCCTTAGAGCATAATAATTAAAGATGTAACACAGTTGTGTAGTATTATTGCTTAGGGTCGCATATGAATAACAGTGGATGACCCCCTTGTTGTGTTTCTTATATCGTTTGGTTTATAAAAGTTATACATCTTCTTCATATTCCTTCTTAAAACATAAGATGATCTATTGTTTGGTGTAGATGCCCTAATTTCTTAAATTGTGATAATTGGCATGCTTATATCATTAATTTGAATCTGCTCATCACTTAATAGTATAGTTTCCTATTTTAGTTATTTGTGCTTATAATATATGGTGGCAGAGAGTTATATCTCTTGTTGGGATGTTTGGTCTCACCCCGTGGGTTCCACATCTTTTTAGGTGGACGTGCATGATAGGACATATGTGTGGCAGAGATTGTTAACAAGTGGAGGTGTAATTGTTGAATCATGGATATGTTGCTAGTGTCTAGTAATAGAGTCCTATGTGTCGTCCATGTATACTCAGGTCCTTGGGAGTGTTTTTGTGAATGTTGTACATTGAATTGAGATTTTGGCTTCATGCCATGGTAGTATAGACATGATTTTTATACTTGAGCAGATGCTTATATGTAACAAGTTGTGATTAGTTATCCATTGAGAAATGGTGTGTAATACCTTTTCATATGAATGAAATACAAGTGGCATCAGTTTATGGCTTCAATTGTGAGTTGTTCATATCGGGATCATATTGTGAGATCGGTTTTAATTTACCCTATTTTGTGCTAATGTTGTTATTAGTGATAATTCAGCGCTTTGTTTTGAGTAATCTCGCTTTATGTGACAAAGGGTGTCACAAGAACTCTCTTAAAGAGATGGAAATCCAAGCAAATTAGGAGAGAGTCTCAAAGAGGGAGAGAAAAAACTCTAACACAAAGAGAGAGGAAAATCCAAATAGGTTAAAAAAGGCTCTTTCTAGGATAGGGGAATTATTGAAGGAATGTGTAACGACCCCACCTTCCGGTAACCCCCAATTAAGGGAGACCGAGAGGTCAGTGCCGTTATCAATTTCCGGATCAAGGTTCAGCAATTAATTAATAACAATTATTAAATTCTACTAGACTAAACTGAAAAGTTGTAATAAATAAAATTTTGCATACCTTTGCAAAGTTGGGATTTCTAAACCTCTATCCACAGTTGAACTAGTCTAACTAAAACCTCTTTTTTCTTTAATTCATGTATTTCACAATATGACAGTTTACTGTTTGTCCTTTTTGTTTGTACCTAAAACGCTGACAAACAAAACGTCGATCAGCCAAAGCTGGTATGTGGGGGATTCACTAATCATGCAATTATCTATAACAATGTATTACATTCAATTATCATTTAACAAACAATTTTACGTTTTAAGTATAACTACGCGATCCATGTGTACCATATCCCCTGCGTTGTCCCTGCAATGGACCTGGATACTACCTCCCTTATGGTAGATTACCATTATACCCCTCATGCCTTCACCTAATAGGTGAATCAATTTCTAGGGCTGAGTCACATGGCACTACCCGTAGGTAGCCAGCCCACTCCTTAACTCATGGTATGCTAAGAGTCTCATGGCACTACACATGTGTAGCCCAGTTTCTAACTCATGATACCCTAGACCTTGCTCTAGGTTATCCTTAGCCTTTGCATAGCCACAGGGGTGGACTCGGATCTAGCTAGTTATACATGTATACTCATAGTGATAGTCATAGTCACTTTATAGTTGCATGAATTGAAACATCCAACAGTTATTTCAAGCATTGGGGGAAACGTCGATAAAATCCTCGGAAAGCTAATCGGTATAGTCATAAGCGTAACCACATACCTCTTAGTGCAGTTTCGGATACAAAATAAAATATGAAGAGAGAGAATATCCAATTAAGCAAGCAACTTGCACAAAAACCCTGAAATAAAAGTACAAGTTTACTTTTATTAATATTTATCCAATTTCATCATGTCCCTTAGGGTTTCTATTCCAATTTTAGGGTTTCTTTGGAAATTAGAGTTTTACCTTCATTCTTAAGTATTATGAACCCTGATTCATCAAAATCACTAAAAATCTTTAAATTCTCTCCTTTTAATATTCCTAACAGTCTTAGGATCATTATTTAGTAACTAATCAAAATAACAAGATTTTCTTCTTCTTTTACCCTAAATTACGGTTTTCATGTATATTTTATTTTTCATTTATAGACATAAACCCTAATTTAGCCATATTTATATTCAAAATGAATGAAAACTTTATATTATTAATTAACAGGTTAATAATCCTCATTTTAACCCATTAAGTTACAAAGAATCACCCTTTATATGCAATTAAGGTTTCCAATTACTTTTCAATACATTTTTATACAAAACAGGGCACTTTTGCAAAACAAAATAGAATCGGGTTCTTAAATCATTTTTATCATATTCCTTGAATTTTCCTACCCAACTTTCATATATAAAGTTTCTTCATTGGATAATCCTAGCGTTTTCTATTAATTTTTCAAGGAAAAGCTATTTTTTTGTAATTTCGATCAGAGAGGAGATTTACCGAAATTTTGCGGCCGTTTGATCGGTGAGCCGATGAGCCTCACTCCGCGTTAGTTGTCCCCACTAGCAGCATGTGCTTCCTCTATCGATCGTCGATGGTGCTCGGGTCCACGGTAGACCATGATCCCAAGGCTCGCGTCAACGCGCTCCACTTACTCTAGTCAGTCAAGCGTGTTTCTCAGGCAGCGTTGGATCTTACGCGGGCAAACATTGGTGTGATATCTGACGATCCCCGCTCTTCGTCCTCCCTGGTCTTCTAATTAGAACTAGCGGCGGTGCCACGGTGGTCTCTCGCCGAAGTTAGGCCAGTCGGGGGAGAGAGAGAGCTCTAAGGGTTAGGAAGTAGCCGCCTGGGATCGTGAGGGTGAGAGCGATCAAAAGGGGGTCCTATATATAGGATATGGGAGGCGCTCTTAGGGTTTCTGACCCCGCCACAAATCCTCCTTTTAGCCCAATTGGGCATTTCTCAAAGAAGCGACAAAATCTCATTAAAGTAGGGTCTGGGAGATTCGTCTCCTTATCCCGAATTCAATGGGACTCTCCCCATGAGTGCACACACACTTAGACAATCAGAATAAGAAGGGGAAAGTTCCCTTGTAACTCACCCAAGTCCGCATCCCACTGGGATACTGGCAATGAGCGGCGCGCATTGGATTAAAATCCAACGGCCGTCAGCGCGCCCGTTCTTACAAAAAGGAAAATGGATTTCCTAATATCCGAATTATCTTCCCAATTTAATGATAATCTTAGAAAAACCATAACTCCCAATTCTTAACTCCATTTTTATTCAAATTTTGAGGAAATCTCGTTCATGTTTTTATCTTTCATCCTGCAAAAATTGAATTCATTATCCAAAGGAAACGAGCCCTTTTCTTTAGTTTCAAGTTATCCCTTATTTAATCATATTATCCACACATTTCCTTTTTCTTTTATTATTATATTATTGTCCTGGGTTCCTTGAGCCCCAAGGAACATTAATAACACGAAATCCTATTTTGGGAAATTATCTTTTAGCCTTTTAATCATCCTTTATCCATTTTCTTATATTTCCATTATCCCATTGAATTTCTTTTTCCTTTCTTTTTCTTTTTCTTTCAATTGGGCTTAATGGCCAATAAGGCCCATCAAAGAGCATGCAAGGCTATTATTCATGAAAATCATTCAAAACAAACCATGAAATCAAACATTGATCTTATTTATATTTTTAAAGGAGATTCACAAATCTCATTACATGTTTTGGAAAATGAGGTTATAACATCCTCCCCTCCTTATAGGAATTTTTCCCTCAAAATTCAACAATCAAGAAAACAAATCAGGATATGCTTTTTCCATGTCCACCTTCATCTCCCATGTGGCATCATTCTCTCCATGGTGCTTCCAAAGAACCTTTACCATCTCTATATTCTTATTTCTGAGCTCTTTTACCTTGGTATCTATAGTCTGCAAAGGCAACTCAGGATAAGACAGCTTTCCTTGAAGCTCAATAGGTTCAATGCTCAGCACATGTCTTGGATCTTGCACATATTGCTTCAGATTAGACACGTGAAACACATCATGCATCATACTGTATTGAGGGGGTAACGCCAAACGATAGGCGGCCTCACCAATCCATTCTAACACTTCAAATGGACCCACATATCGGGGACTCAACTTTCCTCTATTCTTAGCTATAGCTCGGAGCGGTCAGATTTTCAGAAAAACATGTTCTCCCACAACGAAATGCACATCAGTCCGCTTCGCATCAGCATACTACTTCTGTCGGTCTTGGGCTCTGACACAATTTTACCGTGCGTCGAACACAAGTGCACGCGTCAATGTAGTATAGGCCCTTGTGAGGCCCGAGTCGAACTCAGGGAAATGTGAATTTTAGTAGACTACTACTAACTGGTTGCGATCAGCTAAACCGGTTAAAAGAGTTTGAGAGTTAATTGAAAAAGAAAATAAAATAAAATAAAATAAAAGAAAGCAATCGATTAAATGTTTATTTTAATCAATTTAAATGGGAGTCTTTAGGATTGCGGTTTCACCGCAGGTTCTCGCTGTACTAATTTCTACACAATTATCCTAATTCATCTCCTATTCCGGATAGTGGCCTGTAGTCATAATTGCTCGCTTTCACGATACAATTCACTACCTAAATCTAGGTCGGTTCCACGGTAGTAGTAACCTATACCCTAAATTAGGTGCATGAGAAACAAACTCTGGGTTTCCACCATTAACCGTACATCGCCTTGTTCAAGGAATTTATTAGTTAATGTGATATTTGTCTCTTTTCAACCGTTAATTCTTCTTTCCAAGTAATTAAAGGAATTATATTATCATTAAGGTGATCAATCATAATGATAGAATGTAGAAAACGAAATCATACCACGAAATTGAGAGACAAAATATGATAAACTATGTAAAAAGTATCATACAGCGATTACCCGGGCTACTCCCGGTCCTAAAGACAAAGGGGATTAGCCCCGCATGGTTGACAATGGAGAACACATAGGAGTAGAGAATAAAAATATGGAAAACATGAAGAAAACTCGTGTAACTCCTGATACAAAGGTGTTCCTGGAGATCCTCCTCAAGAAACGTGTATTTTGCAGTCTTCCGGCAGTAAAATTGTCCGTCGGAGGTGCCTGGATCGTTCGGTTGACGGCATTCGTCTCTTGTCTCCTCTCTCTCTCTCTCTCCTTCTTGGATGTTGTGCAACACAATATGAGATCCCCTTAGGGCCGGCCGTGATCTTCTTAGGTCATAGGAACACTTTACGGCTCCGAAAAAGCTCAACCGTCGGATTAAAATGCTTCGTTTTAGTGCAGAAAATCACCAGATCCCGACGCTGTCGATAGTATCGACCCCCAGGTCTATGGTATCGACCATGATACATGTATTTCCTTCCAAAATCACATTTTGGGGTTGTTTTCTGATGAAATGTCGATACTATCGACACAGGGTCGATAGTATCGACTCTAGACAATGCAAAAGTGCCTGAAAAAGTGCCGAAACATGTGTATAAGTCCGGGGATTATATAAAATCATATAAATATGATAAAAGAAGTATAATTTGATGCAAAAAGATTTTAAATTCCAACTATAGTGAATTATTCAAATATAATCAAGAAAATGACAAATACATGCATAGAATAGATATAAAATAAGCCTATAAAAATGACTCAAAACCCATGCATCAGGCTCTCTTTAGCCTTTGCCTGATCAAAGAAACTTTATCAGCATACACTTAGAGTTCATCTGACCTCAATAAGGTCCTTTCACCAACATCATCCCAATGAAGTGGTGACTGACACGGTCTCCCATATAGAGCTTCATATGGAGGCATCTCGATACTTGCTTGGTAACTATTGTTGTAGGCAAACTCAGCTAAAGGTAGGTATTGCTCCCATGATCCACCCCAATCGAGCACATAAACTCGCAGCAGATCCTCTAAGGTCTGAATCGTCCTTTCTGACTGACCATCTGTTTGGGGGTGATAAGCAGTACTGAACTTCAACCTTGTACCTAGTTCCTCTTGAACCTACTTCCACAACTTGGAAGTAAACTTTGGGTCTCTACCGGAAATGATGGAACTGTGTACGCCATGCAAGCGTACCATCTCTCTGATATACAGCTCAGCTAAATCTGACACCTTGGTAGTGGTTTTCAGGGCAAAGAAGTGTGCTGACTTGGTAAGGCGATCTACCACAACCCATATCGCATCATGACCTTTCTTGGTTCGGGGTAGACCCACCACAAAATCCATGGTGATCTGCTCCCATTTCCACTCTGGAATTTCTATAGAGTGTAAAAGTTTGTCGGGTCGCTGGTGTTCATCCTTCACCATTTGGCACGTAAGACAACTGGCTACATAAGCTGCAATGTCTCTCTTCATTCCTGGCCACCAGAAAAACCTCTGCATGTCTTTAAACATCTTAGTAGTTCATGGGTGTACCGTGTACTTAGAACCATGAGCCTCTTGTAGGATACGTTCCTTTAACGGTGAATCTTCAGGAACCCATATGCGATTCTCAAAACGGATCCCTCCGTCTACTCCCAAAGAAAGACGGGTCTGAGGCTTCTTCATCAAGCCTTTCATCTTGTCAAGTTCTCTACTAGCCAACTGTGTTGCGACAATCTCACTCAACAATTTAAACTGTATCTGGATGTTGTCCAATCGAACTCGATCATCTAACGGTTGAGGTGACCATTCCACCAGATCTTCTAATCTCTTTCACTGTCTGGACAACAAAGCCGCACACCTTAGCTATTTCTGACTCAAAGCATCGGCTACGACATTCGCCTTCCCTAGATGATAGGCAATGGTGAAGTCGTAATCCTTCATGTACTCCATCCATCACTGTTGTCGTAGGTTCAAGTCTTTCTGCATCAGAATATACTTCAGGCTCTTATGGTCGGTGAATATTTCAAAAGTGGCACCATATAGGTAATGCTGCCAAATCTTCAAGGCATGGATGATAGCAGCTAACTCCAGGTCATGGGTCGGGTAATTCGCCTCGTTGGGCTTGAGTTGTCGGGAGGCATATGCAACCACATGTCGATTTTGTTCCAACACACAGCCAAGTCCCATCTTTGATGCATCGGTGAAAATCATGAAACCCTCATTGCCTGATGGTAGAGTTAAAACTGGTGCGGTGGTCAGCTTCTCTTTCAGCTCCTGGAAACGAGCTTCACAAACATCGGACCACACGAACTTCACATCTTTTCGAGTCAACATGGTCAGAGGCAAGGTGGTCTTTGAGAAATCCACGATGAAGCGCCGATAGTATCCTGCTAACCCCAAGAAGCTTCGTATCTCAGAGGGGTTCTTCGGTGCTGGCCAGTCTCGAACCACCGACACTTTAGTTGGATCTACGGCGATCATTCCTCCTGAGATGATGTGTCCAAGGAACATGACTCGTTCTATCCAAAACTCACTAGAGAACTTCCTGTAGAACTTCTGTTTTCTTATGATATCAAGGACTTTACTTAGGTGGTCTCGGTGTTGATCTACGTCATCCAAATAAACCAGTATATCATCTATGAACACTATGACAAACGAGTCAAGGAAGGGTTGAAACACATTGTTCATAAGGTTCATGAACACACTAGGTGCATTGGACAACCCAAAAGGCATAACCACGAACTCATAGTGGCCATACCGGGTTATAAAAGTTGTTTTTGGGATGTCCTCACTCTTAACCCTCAACTGGTGGTAACCCGACTTCAAGTCAATCTTGGAAAAGACTCGAGCCGACTTCAACTGGTCAAACAAGTCATCTATCTGGGGTAAAGGGTATTTGTTCTTAATGGTAGCCTGGTTGATCATCCGGTAGTCTATGCACATTCGGAGCGAACCATCCTTTTTCTTTACAAAAAGAACTGGCGCTCCCGATGGTGATGTACTAAGGCAGATAAAACCCTTATCCAACAATTCCAGCAATTGCTTCTTTAGCTCAAGTAACTCAGCAGGGGCCATCCTATAAGGTGCTCGAGAAATAGGGTTTGTACCAGGGGCTAGCTCTATGGAGAAATCTACCTCTCTTTCGGGAGGAATCCCAAGTAGATCATCTGGGAAAACATCTGCATAGGCCCTAACTACCTCTATTTCTTCTAAGGGTTGCACCTTGGGTTCTGGCTCAGTGACTACTGCTAGGAAAGCTCGACACCCTTTACTCATCATCCGCTCTGCTTTAACGCCTGACACATATGGATTGGTAGTGGCATCCTTCCTACCCCTAATGACAAAAGGTGGTTGACTTGGTCTCTTGATGATCACTTTCTTCTCCCTACAGTCGATATTGGCCCTATACGTATAAAGCCAATCCATGCCAATGATTACGTCAAAATCATTCATGTCAAGAAGGATAAAGTTTGTAGGAAAATCATGATCTCGATATTTCACAGATACCACCGGGGTTTTCAAAAGGGAAGTAAAGATTCGACCACTCGGTGTTGTAACATCTAAGACATACCCTAAATCCTTGATATCCAAACATAGCACAGTTGCAAGATTTCTCGAAATGAAAGTATTAGTAGATCCAGAGTCAAACAAACCTTTCACATTATGTCCCATAACTTCAAGCATGCCTACATTATTGTTCACCATGCATTAGACCATTACATGCTTAACTTTAAAACATAAAAGAAAACTCTAAGGGTTATTACCCTCGATCAACCTATTAGCATTAACTTGAGCCTCCTCATTGTCAATGGCAAACACTCGAGCTTGTCTTCTCTCTCCAGCAGGTGGGGCTACAGCTATAGGTGGGGTTGCAACTGGTGGAGCTGCTACTTGTGAGGCTGCCACTTGTCCTGGTCCCCTGGGATCTGGCATAGGACAGACAGATTGCAGCTGTCCTTCTTGGTGGCATTGAAAGCACGTCTTCTTCTTGTAGCGGCATTCACCTGCGTGCCCCTTTCCACAGGTGCGGCAAGGAGGTCGATTGTTCTCGTGACGGGGTTGCCCTTTTCCTCCATGTTTTCCTTTAGCTTGATGACGTCATGGACCCTTCTTGTGGTTGTTTCTCGGGCCTTGGGCTCCTTCAGTGAAACTCAAGTACCCCTTGGGTGGAAACTGGGCAGGCATCACAGTCCTCTCCATGTCTATAGCAGTGTTCTAGGCTTCGGAGAAAGTCTTAGGCTTGCTTGCCATCACATGGGGTCTGATGGTAGGGTGAAGACGCTCTATGAAGTGATCCACCCTTCTTTCTTCATTCATCTTGTACCCAAAGTGTTCCAAGATTTGGAACTTGCTCCCGAAGTCCGCCACCGAAGAGTTCCCTTGGGTCATGTTGGTGAACTCCCTTTCCTTTTCCTTCTTAGTTGAGACTGGGACAAATCTGACTGTGAAGATCGTCTTGAAATCAGCCCATGCCATGGGTTCCTCTGTTAAATCCTGGCTGGTGATGTGGGTCTCCCACCATATCTTGGTTGCTCCTTCCAGTAGGTGAGCAGCAAAGAGGACCTTCTTGCTCGGTTGTACCTCAAGCATGCGAAATCCATTCTCGACTGCAAGCATCCAAGCTTCCACTTTGTTGACCACCTCTATCTTATCTTCTCCCCAGAACTTCTCGATGTTCAGCTTGACGAAGTCCAGGATGGTGGCTCCCAGTCGAGGTCGAACAGGAAGTGGCTCACCATTCTTATTCCTAGTCATGTCCCTAAGAGCCAGTGCATGGATAGCCTCAGTCAGTTGCTTTTGCTATTCCATCCAAACTGCATCTGTGGTTTGAATCACCATAGTTGGTTCTGGGCCACCAAGCTGGTCCTCCTCCATTCGGGCTTCCTCTTCATACACCTGGTGCTCTTCATATTCTGGTCCTTCCCCTTGCTCTAGGGTAAAGCCGGGGATTGGTTTAGGGTTGGGGGCCTCGTGCACAACTTCTTCAGGCCTCTTTCTCTTCTTAGAAGTCTCCCCACCATGATTCTGCTTCCTCTTCTCAGAAGACCCATTCTCTTCATGGGGTGTCCCACCTCCGCTGGTGGAAAAAGGGATTGCCACAACTTTTATACGAGCCATCTACATAAGCATAACAAACAAACCTTTAGTTTATCATTAAACTAATTATACTTATGTCAGTGACATCTCATTACGTATCTTTCATTAATTTGATGGAGGATTCCTTAATCCTTAACTTACTTGCCCATACCACATGAGGGTGAGGAGGAGAGAGATAACCCTAACTCTTAAAGTCCTTAATAGAATATGTGATGAGAAGGGATGAATAAGATGAGGAAGTCCTAAAGGTATCTTATTTCGATTCAAATCCTAGGACATCGGCCAAGCAGTCACACATTTCGAGACTCCTCGTATTCCGACTAGCGGTGCGGAGGAAAATTTTGCTAGCCCCCGGAAGTGATCCTTTTCTAGACACCTCAGTCTTTCGGAAAATCCTCTAATAACTCCCTTATGTTCTACAGAGTTTGTAAATTTAATAATTATTAACAATTAAGTGGAGAACCTTGGCTCCGATACCAACTGTAATGACCCCACCTTCCGGTAACCCCCAATTAAGGGAGACCGAGAGGTCGGTGCCATTATCAATTTCCGGATCAAGGTTCAGCAATTAATTGATAACAATTATTAAATTCTACTAAACTAAACTGAAAAGCTGTAATAAATAAAATTTTGCATACCTTTGCAAAGTTGGGATTTCTGACCCCACCGCAAATCCTCCTTTTAGCCCAATTGGGCGTTTCTCAAAGACGCGATAAAAGCTCGTTAAAGTAGGGTCTGGGAGATTCGTCTCCTTATCCCGAATTCAATGGGACTCTCCCCATGAGTGCACACACTTAGACGATCAGAATCAGAAAGGGAAAGTTCCCTTGTAACTCACCCAAGTCCGCGTCCCACTGGGATACTGGCGATGAGCGGCACGCGTTGGATTAAAACCCAACGGCCGTCAGCGCGCCCGTTCTTGCAAAAAGGAAAATTGATTTCCTAATATATGAATTATCTTCCCAATTTAATGATAATCTTGGAAAACCCATAACTCCAAATTCTTAACTCCGTTTTTATTCAAATTTTGAGGAAAGCTCGTTCATGTTTTTATCTTTCATCCTGTAAAAATTGAATTCATTATCCAAAGGAAACGAGCCCTTTTCTTCAGTTTCAATTTATCCCTTATTTAATCATATTTTCCACACATTTCCTTTTTCTTTTGTTATTATGTTATTGCCCTGGGTTCCTTGAGCCCCAAGGAACATTAATAACACAAAATCCTATTTTGGGAAATTATCTTTTAGCCTTTTAATCATCCTTTATCAATTTTCTTATATTTCCATTATCCCATTGAATTCCTTTTTCCTTTCTTTTTCTTTTTCTCTCAACTGGGCTTAATGGCCAATAAGGCCCATCAAAGAGCATGCAAGGCTATTATTCACAAAAATCGTTCAAAACAAACCATGAAATCAAACATTGATCTTATTTATCTTTTTAAAGGAGATTCACAAATCTCATTACATGTTTTGGAAAATGAGGTTATAACAGAATGAGTAGTGAAATATGAATAAAACCAACCAAGAACATGTCTGTTGACATACTTGTATATTGAAGGATAAGCAAATAGATAGGCTTTGACAACCAGAGAGAGACTGGTAGTGAGAATCCCTTAGCATAGGAGGGAAGTGAGGGACTCTCTACAACTTTGTTTGACCAATGCACCTATTCACAAAATCAGTTACCATTTATGGGCTTTCTTTGACGACAATGATGCATATTTTCTTTAAATTTGATTAAACTCATGACGTTTACTTATATTTCTTGGTCATCTTTCAAAGATTTCCCAAAGGTATCAAAGGTTTAAATTTGGTGAATCAAGCTACTTGTTTGTGTCAAACTTGGTCAATATTTACACTTAGAACGTCAAATCAACACATGTGAGGTTTCTAATCATATGCGTGTTTTTTTCTAGCTAATAAATCATACAATAAAAATAAACTTATTTTCTTTTAAAAAAATCCCTTCTATATAGTATCTATAGTTGCTAAAAAAATCTCCTTCTTTATACTTACTCTCTTACTATTCTTGTATCATTTATGAACTCTTGACATGCTTTACTGCATTATCTTCAAGACCATTAAGAGATACTCCCTATGGGAAGAGTAAGATCCCCTTGCTTTTTAGGACTGAAACAATGGATATTGCCAAGTATTCCTTTAGAGAAAGATCCACATTTAGATTTTATGTTGACAAATAAGGGTTTTATGTTCTAGTAGGCACCCAATTTGACCTCTACGAAACTTTGTGATTACTAACACAAAATAGTTCATCTTTACCATTCATCTTTGGATGCTAGTCATGCTTGTGTCTTGATGTGGCATCAAGGTTGTATATGCTAACAGAATCATGTTTTGCAAATGAAAAATAAAGTGTAGATGGATGTGTTGTTCATTTTGTTTATTGTTTATCTTTATGCTAAAAAAGAGAGAGCCATGTACACATTGACACAACTAGTGAAGAAGTCCCTCTTCATTATTTTCTTTCACAAAAATAGAGTGCAATAAAAATTGGAAAATACTTCCACCTCCAACATGGGATCCATACCACTGATATACAGTAAGATATAAAAGGTATATCATTTCAAAAAGCTCAAATATTAACTAAGAAGATGAAGAAATATGCATGATCCTTCAATTGAGTTTGATCTCCATGTATCCACTTAGGTTTTCTCCACTATGGTATTTGCACAAACACATGTGGATTCTGATATACATGTCTTTATGTCATGGTGGAAGGAGATGACTACTCCTTGCATGGTTATGGTTTTACCTCCTCTCTTATCTTTCTCTCTTTTATGTATTGTCAATTTTCTAAAACCCTTACAATAACACACAATATACATGTGACTATTCACTTTTATAGATGAAAATGAGAGATACGGTTCTCAACCCTAATTTGATGGATTTTGGCTCACTGAAGTTGTCTATCGTTTCTTTTCATCAAACTCTTAAACTGAGATCACATTAATAATTAAGAAGTATGTCACAATAATCATTGGATGTAACGTTGAGGTTGCATGTCATGATCAACCATCATTGTTAGGACATCATTGCAATTGAGATACACTTTTCAATAGTTCATGAGGTCAAGACAATATCATGTCTCACCATGTTGTGTCCTAGAACAATTTTTAGTATGAGGTCCTCTTAGGTTGGTATGCATCTTAGAATGAACCAATTCTTCTATGGTACAGATATGGGTACCTCACAAGAAATTTTTGACAACATTATAGGTTCAATTGCGTAGAACACATGTCATCACATCCATCCATTCCTTAATTCTTCTTGTAACATATCATACATGATTAAATTTCTTAACTTTTTCTCCAAAGAAAGAGAAATCTAAGTCTCTTTCCATAATTCATAAGTGTAGAGTTATAGAAACATATTATGTTGGGAAAGAGACTTTTAATATATATTATGTTCTTACAAGCAAGAGAAGCATCTAGAAATGTGTCATTTCCAGCAAAAAGTTTGTACTTGTTAGAAGCTCGAGAATAGGAAAAATAATTTCACTATATTTTTTACCACGAACGGGACCCTCAGAAACTTAAGGGTTCCTCCGCAAGGTTCGTTACCTTCGAAGCATTATACATTTGGCTTAGTCATCTAGAGTAACTGCAAGCATGAACAAGTCATTCTTCATTATGTTCAAATATATATTTCTTAATATCTTAGCAAGATCATTGGAGACATATAAGTTTAACATTAATTACATTAACAAACATGACAATGGTCATGCATTATAGATTCCCAATCATCATCAAGCCTTGAGTATTGATTTCCATCAATGACAATCTTCCCCGGAAGTCACAGCTATACCAATGAGTATCTTTATTGTATTCCCTTATATGGCCATGTAGAATTGTGTCCGAGTACTATACGACATAATGATTTTAATGACTTTAGGTCTAACAAAAAACTCACCACTGTTTCTATAAGAATCGATGAGGACATCCACATAACAGTATTTTTCGTACCACTCTCACGGTGGTCTATCTAGTAAACCTCTAGCCCTAACATGTACATGTGTCACTCGATATTCAACATTTAACTTATGTTTCACTAGTCATACTAGTCTGCACGCGTTAAATCCATAGTCATACTTGGGATATTTTTGGAGAAGTTAGGAGCCTATATTATTCATCCCGCCATCTTCTTGCAAGGTAAAAACTAAAGTTACAAGCGTTAAATTCTAAAAATTTAAACTTGGTAGAACTTCTACCATAGTGAAAAGGGGAGGGGGTGGCCCACCGGTTCAACTGGAGGATCTTTGTAGATAAGGTCCTCCTTGGATGTTTTTAGATGGTGCTTTGCTAGACTGTCTGCAAGCTGAATCATATCCCAGTTAACCTTGACTATCTTTAGCTCTGCCAATGCCTCACGGTCTCTTAAGATAGCGTTTGTCCAGGGCCACAGTTTAGCAAATTTCTCTGGTCTATCTTCAATAGCACTGCTACTGTCAGATTCAATAATGCCCCTAGGTAGGCTTCATTTTTTCATCACCTTAATAGCTAGTCCAATAGCCCTTTCCAAGGTTATTTCAGTGTACTAATACAGATTATTCGATTTTTATGTTCAAGTTAGATAATTGAACCCTTCCAAACAAAACAAACAACTGTAGACTTTTATACATCGCACAAACATCTTGAAGTGGAATAACTTTTTTTTAGTCAAATTGTTATACATTACCGTGCAACCATCCAATGATCGGCCTCCGGAGAAAACACATCAACACTAGTTCACTGGTACCATCAGGATCTTGCTACCAGCTATTCTCTTCCCACAACCTGCGCCTCAACACCCTGAAGACACGTTGATACAAAATGTCGAACAGTTCAGTACCACATATGTCATGTTTACCTTATACTTGTTGTCTATTTCTACGTACTTTGATATTTCATCTTATACCGGTGGACGGCCCCAATAAGTAGGTGTCAAAAACCGATTAAATGACATGCTCACGAGGTTTTGTCCTTGAAGAACCCTACCTGCTATGCAGTCCAAACGGGTGACAGTGAACAATGACCATAGGAGAGGACCACGTCAAACACACCGCCTGTCAGAACCGCATCAGTTCTCCCCAACCAATATGCCACAACGATGGTCGCACTGACCGAACTACGACCAATGATAACCAACTGTAAAATTAGATAAACCAGTAGAAGCCCCTCAAAAGAAGGGGAAAAAAAAAGATAAATCAGTAGACGTAAGTGGATTTAGGGGCCGTTTGGGCACTGCGATTGAGAGTGGTATTGTATTTAGACCCTGTACTCTAACTGCCGAATTTGTCATGACCGTGTTTGGGATGCGGCGTAAATTTTACCATTGCCGCACTTAGAACACGGCAGTCTAGGTCTTTTGTATTCTACGGCCTTCTCAAAGTTCGCCGATATCGATGAGATTTGCAACTGCAGCTGAACAGATTCGCTGAGATTTGCAACTGCAGCTGAACGGATTCGCTCCCCGACACGCCCCTGAACCTCCCTCCTTGCCCATCTCCATCATCCGTGGTGGTTCGCTACTAGCGGCCCTGTGTTACCTCTCACGGTTAGAGAAGCTCGCCGCCGTATTTTGGCCACCGGACCATAGCTTGGCTCCTCCCACCATCCTCAGTCGCCGTTCTCGGCCAACTCATCATCCCGCAATGGCAGGTCCGTGCTTTTCCCTCGTCTGTATACTTATCCGTCGACCCCTCCACAAACGGGACCGGGCCCAAATCCATGACCCCCGGCGGCCGGCCAAAGCAGGGGACGCCGGAGTACCTGTCGCATTCAAGGTGGTAGAGGATCTGATGGCGGACGAGATCCAGGGATAGCATCTCCTTTACGTCAGATCCATGCCGCTCACAAAATGGAATCAGATGGCAAATGAGATGATACTTGTACATCGGCAGTTATCCAAACATAACAATTAAGAATTGCAGGATTTATAAATTGGGTAATCAAAATCCCATTACTCATAACCACTACAGCAGTGACGATGGCGCCACCCAAACGGCCCCTTACTTTCTAAGTAGCTTCTACTATTTTTTTCATTTTCTAAATCCATTAATTAAGCTAGCATAAAACATAATTAACCCCGAATGACCTGTACATACTTGGCTAGTATCCAAATTGAACAGAACTGCTACTTTCAATACAAGAATGTACATTTGGGTACCAAATTGGCTTTGGTACCTCGGAAGTAGTCAAAACCAAACCAAAAACGTCGTATACGAAGAGAGCAACTAATCAAGAGCTTATAGGGAAGCGTCTTGCCCGGAAGGGGCAGAAGTGACATTTTTTTCTTTTGTTATTTGTTATCAAAGAATCCTAGCTAAACTTAAAAATTATATGTGGATACAGGAGAACCTGAAGTTCTCAAGCTAAGGTGCATGCGTAGGACAATTTATGTATCTAGCTTAATAATGCAATCAAGACATAAATGTGACCTCGTCTTGGAAACTAATCCCGTAAAGTTATTGCAAGCATCAGAAATTAGCATTACTACGCAAATGGCATAGCCATCGTCTCGTGAAAGTTTCAAATGAACAAAACCCCTACACTAGTGACAAGATTTACACGTTTGAGGAAGTCCTATAATTTAGCTGAACCATTTACACAAAGGAGAGAAATTTCAACATAGCTCACACCATCAGCGAGGCCACAGGCCACGACCTACAGGTTCGACTTGAAAGACTGATCAAACTAACATTCTCTGGTGCCCACACGTTTCACTTCTTTGCTTTGGAAAATCGTAGGCACCTGTACTTCTCACCGCTGACAGTGATCTCAAGAGCTCCGTCAAGATTATCCTGGTTGGAGGCGGTGCCCATTAGAACACTCTTCTCCTTCTCAAGGTTCTCCTTTTCCATCTTCAACTTAGCTTCTTGACGAGCAATTTCCGCCTACAATGCCAAGGATAAATTGGTCAATCGAGCTACACTGATTGTCTATTTTATTAATAAATGAAACTAGCCATAAAATGTAGAACTGCGATATTTTTAGCTAACAGCAGTTGCAGGATACATGGATATACCAAACAATGAGCAGAAAATAAGGAATGTTAAAACCAATACTAAGGTTTCTCCAACACGCCTTAACTTCCACCACCCGAACGTGGAGCATGAGCCCACTGCGTATCATCTACACAAGGAGTGCCAAGTCAAGTGTGAGCGTTTGCAGGTGACAAACATGGAGTGTTTGCCATAAATCTGGAAAAGATAAGAACATCATTTTGAAGCAATCTCTGTTTGACCAAAGTTGACATGACAAGTTAATTTAAGATTGTGTAGCATCTCTTGTATTCTTTAACAAGCTTGTTTGTTTAACCCAACTCCAGCGAGGATGACTCTCAACTGACGGTCCATTTTTGTCAGTGGAGACAATTCCATTTTTGTCAGTGGAGACTATATACACAACAAAATTACATCTTGAAAGATCCACTACCTCTGCAAGCCTTTCCTGTTGCTGATGGCTAGACCCTTGGCCTAATAATAAAACGCATATTTTTGGCTATCCACATCATTGTCTCCAGAGTAACGGAAACCCCGAAAACCCCCTGCATTTTCGTCCTATTTTTACAAGACTCTCATCCAAGTTTGCAAGTCGTCAGAAGACACGCAACAGCAGATGGCATCTGAAAGCAGCAATCTACATGGCAGACAAAAACGGAGCCCTCTCCATGAGGCCTGCAAAATGGACATGCTTCAGCACGCAATCGATATATTCCTGAAGAATCCCACTAGGAACATGTATTCAAACTCCCATCAGTGACTGCTTAGTTTCATGGTATGCAATTCCTGCCGAGAAAGCTCCAAGAAGGGAATTTTCTTGATGGGCCAAACTGGATGCCATTAATCCGTGTGCCATAACTCCCCCTCCAAGCAATAAATGATCAATTGGATCACGAAAAAAAAGTTGTATGACCAGATTTGTTCTTTCATCTTCACTCTGCTGACTGGGAAACCATCTCCAAGCAAAACCATTACATTCACTAAGAGTGACTTGCCATAGATTCAAGCAGGCCGTTCAACCCTCTTCTCAGCATCACAGACAGCAAAATTGATCGTGGGCCTGACATTGACCATTCCCTGACCAAGAAGCAGGTAGACGTTCCTAAGGTCTAGCCACCAAAATGGTTTTGCATTGCTCTACTGCCATTCAAGCCACATCTTCATGCTGTGGATATTCTAGCTTCTGCTGCATCAAACATCCTTCTAGCAAGCGGCAATCTCATTGGCAAAATCCACAAGAGCAAACAACCGAGTCTTACCAGCAATTTTGCATATCCACGGTCAGGTGCCATGGCAACACAAGATGTCCCGTCCCCAGAAAATCGGAGGAGCACCATTGTGCCACATTGCTGAGTTCAGCCTTCGTGAAATGAGTTACGTCTTCAGTAGTGGCCAAGCACTACTATAGATTACCTTTCCTGTCTCCATCCCCATCACATTGGAGACACCATACAACCAAACCACCCGTCGTTAACCTATATGAATTGTTTTACTATTTTCCCTTTGCTGATAGTCAAGAGTGTTGTCGAGCCACTTCCTCTCTTCCCAACAATAGCTTCCCTCATCCTCCACCCTGGGGTAAGTTTCACCTTAGATTCCCAGTCCTTGTTATGTTGAACTAAATAGAACAATTATAGGGCACGCTTATAATTATTAAAATAAGTGGCTTCTAAGAAATGATGTTATACAACTATAACCCAGAATTGTTTCCCTAATCACTTCGACCAATGATACAGCTAAAACTTTTAGGGCATTCCTCACCTAGTGCGTTGTTAAGCTAGGGTCTTACGCATTTTTCCTCCTCAGTTTGTACTCTTCTCCTGCTTAATAATTAATATTTTGGGTTTATACCATTGAAAAGGTATAAACCCAACATAGTTGGGATTGAGGCTTAGATGATGATGATGATGTTTATACCATTGAAAAGATAAATAAACTGCTTGAATATATATATATATATATATATATATATATGTTTTAGAAAGCGGGAAGCGGGAGGCGTGAGGAGAGCACCTTGTGGCCACTTGAGCGCCAGGCGGGCGCTTTTTGAAAAAGCGGGTACCTAAATTCTTCTATAATTTAATAAAAAATATATACATATTTGTATATAAGAAATATATTTATAAGGAACTTTTATACTTATTTAGACAGCCTACACAAAAAATAAAGCACCCAGATAGTTTTTGACACAGTTGTAATCTGGTATTTGGGTACTACTAATACCCAAATAGTTTACTTTCACTGCAGTGAATATATTCTGATTATATGTACTAAAATGCAGTAAGCAGTAGAAGATATATAATGTATTAATGTAGATTATGCAGTAAACAATTAGAATATATAGAATGTTTTATTATCAATATCCAGTAAACAGTAGAATATATATTACACGATAAAATGTATTAGTACATTATATTATATAAGGTAGAAGGGTACATAAATACAATATGCAGTAGATATTTATGTATGTATTGGTGCATTATAAAATGTATCATACGGTAACGTTTCATATTAAACAATGTACAGCAGCAATGTATTATGTTATTACAGACTTATAGTATTGTATATTATATTACATGCTAATACAGTCACTCATGCACATACATAGATACTAGGCAAGTCAATATATAGTAGCAGCAACAACATTTGATTACAAAAAAATGAAAAATGAAAGCAACGATACAAAAATCCAGCGCCCAAAAATTAGGCGGCCAAAAGCGGGCGCCCAAAACAAGGAATCAGGCGGGCACATAGGCGGGTTTAGGCGGCCGCTTAATGGGTTGCCGCCTCAGTGGCCGCTCAAAGCCTTAACCAGGCGGTTGGGCCTCTTCGCCGCTCAGGGGGGCGCCTGGGACGCTTTTCAAAACACTGATATATATATATATATATATATATATATATATATATATATATATATATATATATATAGTCCGGCTAGAATACACTCGAGTGTACAGATCACGTCGTACACCCCATTGGTGTTTGCCTATCTAGGCCATGTTTTTCCAAAATCTAATCCATTGATCTTCATGGTTAAAATAATAATAGGCCACATACAAAATTTGAACTCATTTGGATGAGTATAAGTCACTCATCCAAGGACAACAAAATCGACGCACAAAACTAATTTGAAATACATTATTTTTGCCTCCTTTAGATGCATGACCTATAAGTGTCTAAATGAGCTAAAATTTATTATATAGTACGTTCTTATGATAATTAAGAAGATCAACGGTTTAGATTTTTCAAAAATTTATTGCATCTTCAAAAATGACTGAGGTGTACGGTGCCTCCGGTACACTCGAGTGTACACTAGCCTGACTCATATATATATATATATATATATATATATATATATATATATTCAGTACATGTCTATAAGAAATCCCAGAAAAAAAATCAGGGACGTGCATAGGTGCCCAGCCAAAACTACTGGGTGCCTGGACATACCTTCAGAACCCATGGAATAACCATATCAAACACTAACCGTTGTAACATAAAATCAAGACCATTTATTTGACTAGGTAGCAGTCTCTTCGAAATTTATCAGCTTCATGCTGAGATGGATGTGGGGTAAGACAAGAAAAGATCGCTTGAGAAATGACTATATCGGGAATAAAGTGGGGGTGGCGAGCATTGAGGACAAGTTGTGTGAGGGCCGACTCAGATGGTATGGACATGTGCAACGCAGACCAACTAGTGCACATATACGAAGCAATGCTATTGAGTCAAACACTATAAATCGAAGAAGAGGAAGGCCTAAATTAACATGGGATGAGCTTATAAATAGAGATTTTGAATCTCTACATCTCAACCAGAATATGGCCCATGATAGAGTTGAATGGAAACGCATGATCCATGTAGCCGACCCCAACATAGTTGAGACTGAGGGTTAGATGATATTGATGACATGACTAAAGCAAGTCATCTACTGCTAGGCTTCCAAGTCAGCTATGGCAACTTTACAATGTAATTAAGTGATAAGTTTACTCCAATAACATTTCTAATAAAATCTCTATACAGCTATGTAACTGACAAAAAGATAAGCCATCAACCAACGCGGCAACGCACAATGATTCAGCAAATTGTTGCACAGCTAATAGTACAACTAGCCTTACAAAAACCTGCCAAAGATATAACTTCAACTAATACGCATGTATTATATAGCATAAAGCAGGAAGCGTGCAGTCAGGATCATGTTATTGCTCACTTTTGAAAAAAGTGGGCTGTTGAAATCTTTTGTAAATATTTCTTAGTTTTGAATAAGAAATGCATTTCTAAATGCTTCTCAAACCTCTAGATATCTGATAGACTGATACAAAAGAGAATACTTGGTTACTGTAGAGTGTAGACATACAACTAGATATTAATACAGTTACTACTGTTAATGAACCCAAAATAGCAAATGCTAGATGATGTAGTTGATTCTTTTATTTTGATCTTCATGCATAGGATATGTCATATGCATTCAATAATACATATAGATACAAGGATTTAAAGAAATTTGGAGACGTCTAGTAAGTACAAGAATTAGCTTTGATGACTTGCTAAGAATCATAGTCACAAATTCGGTATTCGGAATACGTTCGGTTGAGTTGAAAAGTTCGGAATTCGGCAATTATGCGGGAAAATCTGGTAAAAAGCGGTCAACGTACGGTAAAAATACGGTCAAATATTCGAAAAAAAGTCGGGAAAAATCGGAGGATATATGCTTATATTGCATACAGATGTATGTATACATATGTTTTATACACATATATATATATATTACATACATATATCTATAAATATTACTTACATACACACATATATATATTAATACATACACACATATATGCATGTACATACACACATACCCATATATGCACTCAAACTAAGTTAGAGTCTTAATTAGTATAATACGGGAAAAGAACGTATAAAACGGGGAAAAAATTAAACGTGATTCATTCGTGAAAAATACGGAAATAATACGTAATATTCGGGAATTGGGATTTATTTCGGAGTTTCATACGTCTAGGGAAAAATTCTTATTTTAAACGCGACTTTTTCAAAAAGTCGAAGTATATTGTGACTATGCTAAGAATTAGCACTAACTACAAGCTTTTATAACTTGTTATTGTTAATCTTTTTAAATGGCAATAGACTTCTAAGTACAAGGAGAAATCCCGGCAGAGGATCCGAGTGCACCTTGATTTACTTCAAGAAGCAGAGATGGCAAGGAAAGGAAAAGAGACCGAGGTTATCTGAAGAATAGCAAAACGCCAGAAATGAAGGAGAACAATAGCAGCATGCCATGACAAAGCAGAAAAACAACACCAAGCTCAGACCAACAGCACGTCAATGTCCCAACAATGTTCGTCCAGTGTACTAGGCCTGGCAATGGGTCGAGTTTGAGTAGGCCTGGCAATGGGTCGGGTTTCTCAAACCCGACCCGAGTTCCGACCCGACCGGATTGGCTTAGGGTCCGGACCCGACCGGATTGGCTTAGGGTCCGGACCCGACCCGACCCGAAATTTTTTAGTGCGTCCGGACCCGAAATTTGCTCGACCCATTTTTGACCCGATCCAAAATTTGAGACCCGGCCCGACCCATAATACCGAACTTTATTTTTTCGGCCCTACGCAACGGGCAAACACCACCACCAGTGATACTTGGCGGTTCCCTCCGGAAGTTTTGAGGAACCCCAACTTCGGTACCTCGGCGGAGCTCTTGCCGACTCGCTCTCTACTTCAAACCCTTTTCTTGCATTTGTCCTTTAGTGCATTGGTGGAACAATAATATCAAATTCTAGAGGAGGAATGGGATTTCGTCTCCTTGAAGGCATGCTTGTGTGCCAGCTCAAACCTAGACTTCTAAAGGAAAGGAAACAGAGCATCAATAGTACCACAAAAAACAGAGGAAAGGAAACAGAGCATCAATAGTACCACAAATAGCAGATCGGAAACATCACTAGGATAAAGCAGCACTCACTTTGCCGGACTTCGACGTAGCCCCATTCCTCATACCCATCCGCCATCCCTGTAGCGGCAATGGCGAGGGGGCTGATGCCGATGGCGAGCAGAAGATGCAGAATGTGTAGAGTCGCTGCTGTGGGAATGTTGTTGGTTTCTTTGTGATGACGGTTGCTTCACTGCGTTTAAGTTGGCAACAAGGAACATGGTAAACGGGGAGGAGACGCAAGTGAAGCAAAACTGACCAACAGGACTAATAGGGGGAGGCGAAGACGTCCATCTCCAGCAGGCAGCAGCAGATTTCCGGCCACGATGGCGAGCAGATCGATCGCGCACAGCTTCGTGTGGCTGGCAGCCCTAGTCAGGGCATCATAAGCGGCGCCCAGCGGGCTAGCGGCTGTGTCTTCCGTAGTTTCGCTATTCTGCCCCCGGGTCCCTCGGGTCCTTGAGTTTTACGGGCTGTAGTTGTGCCCGACCCTAGGTTAAAAGACTCGATCCAGGTCTGCCCGAGTTGGACCCAGACCTTATTTCAAATTTGAAAAACCCAAAATTTGGGTCAGTCGCGGTATTTTTGCCAACCCTACTGAGTGTACCGATGAAGACAGCAAACTCTGAAGGGGACAGCTTGGGACAAAGGACGAGTGAAGAAGCTACCAATTATACCTAGTTGTGGTGCAAGAGAGGTTGATTGTGGCCCATGAAGGCTTGGATGACAGCCAAAGGAGGGCACATCCACACTGGGGAAGGAATCACCACTATTCATATATATGCATATATACATCTAATATATATATATATAAATATAACGTCGTGTATTTATAAGTATACATTATGATGTAAAACAAATTATGTCACATATTTATACATTTATATGCATATCTTTTGATATATTCATGTCTACTTACATAAATAATATACCTACATACATGCATAAATTCCACACATACGTGTACAGTTACGTATACATTTTGATCCACTCACATATATATACAGAGTCTACATACTCTACACATATATTAGTGTATTTATCTGTACTCTACACATATATTCGTGTATTTATCTGTATGCATGTTGATATTTGAACATCTATTACACAACACATTCTAAATATTTATAAATATATACACATATGTAAACATACCATACACATATAAATATGTTTACATTTATATATACAGTTATATACTGTTGCAAATTATAAGTTCGATATATGATTTTATTATTCTATATTATTAATTTACTAAAAAAATCCAAAACTGTATATACTCACCGACATGTTGAGTAAAACATGGGTACATACAAGTTACATATACTCATGTATACATTGTACATAGTTAAGTACAACATGTTAAGTACAACATGGGTACATACAAGTTAGATACACCCATGCACACATTGTACACACCATATGTATGTGTGCACATGCGCACGCATGAAATGATCTATGTTATTGGCTGCATATGCAATTATGTAACCCACACGCGCAATGGATGTATATTAGATCATGTATGCACACCTGAACAGACTGCATATTTGCTAGGTCAATTGTTACAACAAAATGCATTGCTGAACTGATTCACTTCTATCAACATTTGCCACATTCTAAAAACCATTGCTAACAAAGTTCCTGCATTTGTATTGGAAATGGTTATGTGAGGATGTTAGATAAGTTTTATTCTTAATAGGTAGTGATCGGCCAAGCAGGTCAAAAAGTTGAAACTTCAATTTAAAGTCAGAATAGATTTTAGTATCTATAGAGGTTGCTTCTCCCATTAAGTAAATAACTGCAATCATCATGGTTACACTACACCTGGACAACCGACATACTATATCGGCTTAGGAGCTTAAAGAGTATTATTGATGCTTTAAAAAACATGCATATGAATCTTTTATTACATTGGGCCTGGTGTTCAATGCGTCACACAGAGAAGTATAGAGTGGAACAACAGTGGAAGCAGTTGGTCTTTGGCTCAATTGTATGATTGCTGCCCTAGATTCTTAATTCCTACTTGGTCATTGGGTCAACAGGAGCCTAGCACTGAATGTAGTTTTGTACTAGGATAAAACAAATTCTGGACATCAGACAAGAGTGAATATATTTAATACCATCACAAGGTAGATGGGTGGTCGCCTAGGGTGCACAGACAATTTTTTTTCCTTCTGAATTTATGTTTTGTATAATGTCATTTTTAACATTTATGACAGGTGGAATTGCTTTCAATGTGGTTTTAGGCTACTACTTCATTCTTGAATGACTACTTAGGGTTTAGAACATTAGATATACACATAAGATATCTTATACATCCGATATATGTTATACACTGTATATATATAAATGTTGAAAGAAATAAAAACTAGGCTGGTGCCTAAGTACCCGTCGCCCAGCCAGAACAAGCCACTGCCTGGGAGCCTTGAAAACTATGCCCAATAACGATTTTTATTAACATCCATAGATATAAAAAAATGGAAGAAAAAAAATTGAAGGTACATACGCTCCCCCATGCCTATAGGAAAAACCCAAACATCCAACCAAAATACAAAAGAAAAGGCACGGCACAAGACTCCATTACATATTCTTGTGTTCCTAAATCATAGCCACATCTTGTTTGGTGAATGTAGACAACAATTCAATACTATTGATCTTCAATTGATTATTTAAAAACAAGGGCTCAGTGCAAGAGTACCTTTTTTTTTAGGAATCCGGTTGGGTATTTCGAAGAAGTGTAACATATATATAGATACATGAAAGTTTTCAAAAAAACGATTTCAAAGGCTAAAAGTGACCCCCAACCTCAGTAAGAAAAATCTAAACACCAAACATAAATACTAAACAAAAGCTAGCTTACGAGACTCCTTGATAGGGAACAGAGTAGAGATTCCTTGATGGTGGAACAAGCACCCCCTTACTTTGTTCTTTATTGTGTGTTACTGCATGCATGTGATGTCAGAGGATAAATGCCATCTATACTGTGGCGAAGAGGCACTTAAGGTCCTTTTCTTTGAACTCCAGATGTTATTTAGCATGCACGAATAAACCATACTTGTGAAACATCTTTTCTTTCTGATAGATCTACTTATCAAAAGTCCTACAATAACAGAATAATATGTTTTGAGATATATATTGATGATTTCATCAAGGATTTGGAGCGGATAGATATTAAAATATCCAACTATTCCTTTACTTACTGTGATGGCCAGTACCGAACCACAGGTTAAAATAGATAGATTCCCATCTTTAAAAAAAGTGGGAAGAGGTGCACTCCTACCATAGGTGTAAAACACTTTATGATAAATATGTTTTCTATCCATGGTTTCATAAGGGATTTTATAATGAGTATGATATCTTTCATTGTTTTAATTGGAAATTTATGATATATAATCTTTTTATTTTTTTAAGGAACCCAATCCGGTATCTCAAGAAGAAAATGTGAAAATATATATATGAATATTAAAACAAATATTTCAAAGGCTAAAAATGACCCCCCTCCCCCTCAATAAGAAAACCAAGACACCCAACGCAAATACAAAAGACAAGCTAGGTCACAAGGCTCCTTGATAGGAATGAAGCATAAATTCACCAATGGTGGAACAACCACCCCCTTATATCGTTCGTCGTTCCATTTTGTATTCTTGCATGCAGTGATAGCGGAAGATTAATGCCATCTATATAGTGGTAAATAGGCACTTTTTTTTTTTTGAACTCAAGATGTTATGTAGCATGCAGGAATGATATATATTTGTGAAACCTCTTTTCTTTTTCTAGATCTACTTATCAAAAACTCCGACGATTTCCTCCCTAGGGCTTCACTTCTCTCCCTTCTCTCTACCCTCGCGGCGGCTATCGCTGGGGGGAGGGAGCGTCTCTGACGCTTTCCTCCCCCTGGCCTATCATCTGTCAAAGCGAGGTCGTAGTGAACTGTTGGAGTGAACCTTTGAGAGGAAGGAGCAGGTCGTCGATGTTGGAGTCGTCTCCGTTGTACGGGGTGGAAGGGCGATGCGATGCGCGTGAGGTTAGATCTGAGCTGGGTCTCGGCTACCTCGGCTCTGTCGACTCCAATCTGCTCAAGCGTAGCAGATGGAGAGAAGCTGCTCCGCTCCAGATCCGTAGCTCATTTGCTGCTCCATCATGCCACTGACGAAAGGGGTTTTTCTCTTTTCCTCACTGGCTCCCTCTCATCTTTTCTCTGAGTGACTCTGGTGTTTCATCGACGACGGCGGGTCTCGTCCGACGGGTTGGCTTCCTCGATGGGCGACTAGACTCCTTCTGGTATGCTCAGAGATGCAGTCTCCCTTCTGCTGTGATGGCAGCTTCCTTTTCTGGTCCATCGGCAACCTTGGCAGCAGGGCGGCTGATGCTGGAACAGGACCTACCTGAGGTCAAGCTGCGTGGTGGAGTCTTGCCCCTGCCGCACGTTGACAGGAGGATCTCTGGCGTCGGCCTGTGCCACTGATGCTCACAGAGGGATGGTTCAAGGGGGCAGATTCTCCTCCTCCTTGGCCACTTTGCTGCTACATGGAGATCGTGCTTTGTTGATTCTAGGGGGTAGAGGCGTTTCTTCTCCTCCCTTGACTCATGTACTACAGCGGGTGGGAATGCCTTTCAGGCGTTTGATGTTGGGCTGCTATGCCAACAGCAGTTAACGGCATCTATGTTTGCTGGGACACCCACAGGGTGTTCGCTGACTTGCCCTTGTGTACACGGGAGCAAGTGGACGGTTCTGGAGCCGACTTACTGAAGTAAGTCATGTACTGAAGGAGCCAGGCCATAGACAGCAGTTCCTCAAGGTCACTCGGATCGGAGGCATCACAGGTGTTGTTGTGATGAGGAAGATCAAGGAGGTGTGCCCTCTGATCTGCAGATGATGACTTCTCCTGTCTCTTTGTGGGTGCTCTTATAGTATGGCAGAAGAGATTGTTATCTAAAGCTTGGTTGAGCGTATGTCTTGTTCTTTTCTACTCAAAACAACATGGTGTCTTTCTACGTTTTGTCCTGCTCCGTGCTGATACACCTTACAGGTGTTCGGTGCAGTTGGCGAAGGATTGTACCAGGTGCAACTGGTTCATTTCTTCAGGAAGGAGGCAAAGAGTGGTAGACTTATCTCCTTGTTTCGTTTTTCTTTTGTGATCCTTCTGAGATTATCGTCTAGGAGCTGGGGTAGGGGACGACTTCTCAAGTTGATTTGGCAGCTGAGTTGATGTTCATATAGGCGTTTTTGTGGGTGTTTGATTGGTTATGTATGTACTTCTTTCTCTCCTACCAGGTCTTTCTATTTCGTTTGTAACCTGGCTCTTCTTCTGCATTTTCTTAGTTTGGAGTTTCTTTCTTAGTTTCGGGTTCCTTATATCCTCCTGCGTGGGGTTTGGGACCTAGTAGTTTCCATAGGGGCACAAAAATGTACCCAAAGTTTTTGGTTTTATTAGTAACAGGATTTTTGCACGACCAAAAAAAATAATAGGAAAATGCATTTTTATATATATGATGATTTCGTTAGGGATTTTGAGCTAATAGACATTATAATATCCAATTGACCCTTCAGTAGATGTGAGTGAAGGCCATGACTGAACCACAATTTAAAATAGATAGATTCCCTTCTATAAAAAGTGGGAAGAGGAGCATGTTCTTACCATAGGAGTAAAACATTTGGATAGTTGTATTCAAGGTTGCCAACTCAACCAGATAGGTATTTCTTTCATAGGAACAGTTGAGGAGGCGATTAGATGGTGGGGGGAAGCTAGACGTAGGTTGAGCAACAACCTTGGAGGACTCCTTTGGGAAGCTACAGTCTGACAAGTATTAAAAGGAGAGGAACAATATAAGATTCCCATGGTCATTCAATCATCTGTAATAAGAGCAAAAAGATCTTCATAGTTAGTATGATCCTTAATTTCCTTGTGTGGTTACTTCGCTTGTATATTATTTCTCCTGGTGAAATTGAAACCTCAAACTTCTAAACAGCTAGCTCAAACTATGAAAACCATTCTACACTCACTTATAATACAAAGTCATGTATCACATATTAATATTATTAGAAAGAAATGTACCAAGATCCTAGCATTTGAGACTCTGGATAAAATCATCTTACAAGGAATTATTGGACTGTCCATATTAGCAAGGCCCACCTTCCTTATAGGTAACCCATCAATAGGTACGCCAGAGTGAAGTGTTCTTGTCCTGGGATAGTACTACAATGGGTAACTTGTCAGGACGTTTTTGGCTAATAAATTGGTTCCACTTGGTTTTTACCATCAATAATGCATTATGAAGGTTCATATTTTTGCATTAATTGAATCATTGTCCAAAAAGAGTATGTCGTGTATGGGCAGAGAGGGTACCGCATGGCGTATATGGGTCGCTAGTATCATATGAAGAGTACATGGGTTCTTTTTTTTTAATAAACTAATTAGATTTAATCATTAATGATATACCGAGCTTACCTAAAACTATATGTAGAATATGCGATTGTATATATTCACATGTAAATATATTCTTTTACTTAAGATAGGTTTATTTGTGTTTATATATGTATGTGTCTATATATTAAGAATGCATATGTAATATATTTACAAATATTGAAAGGTTGGCATATGAATATAGTGATGTCTAGTGTGTGTGTGTGAATAAATAAAAACATTTACATATCCGAATGCGGAATGTGTGTATATGTAGGTATACATATTGTATTAATATATGTGATTAAATCAATAAGTAGACATAAATGTACAAATATGTATGTGGAAATGTGTTAAACATATTAAATGTGCATGTAAACATACGACTATATTTTAAACATATAATGAAACGTATATGTCCATAGGCATGTATGCACAAGGGTAAGTAGTGGGATTTTCAAAAAATGAAGTTTGATTATGAGTTTGTTCAGCCAAGCGGACGCATATGTGGCCTAGGACCGCTTAGTAGATCAATCAACAATGTGCAGTCTGGTGGGGTAGCATAGCAGGCATAAACAGGAACATATGCAGCTATACGGACCGATTTCCTGATCCGTGAATCAGGTGAATTCAAACATTCTCTAGACATTTCTCCAGATATGAATTTTGGTATGGGTTCCTCCAGCTAGTTGACGTCCCTAGCATGGGTTGATATGCAACTCACTTTACTTGAGGAAATTTATTATCACATTAAACTCAATGTTGTTGTTAGGCTATGTTTGAATCAAAAGAGAACAAGATAAAGTACTATGAGAGAAAGAATGAAAAGAACGTGAATGGAAAGCGTCAGAAAAATCATCGATGCATCATCCTCAAAGCCTCAATCATAATCGTTGTTGGGGTCTGCTAAATAGATCCTTGTCCGTTTAACTCTGATTGGGAGTATATTCTCGTTGTGATACAAGAAATCTCTCTTGATGACCTCTCCACGAGTTAATTCAGGTCCATAACCATCTGTTTCCATTTTCAATTCACCTACCCAATGATTAAAAAGCACGAAAGCAGAAAGGGAGCGGACACGACCTTGCAGTTGCTTAAGCCAGGTGGGCCCTAGAGCGAGTTGTTTTAAAAAAGTGGATGCTTTAGTTTTTGCATAGTTATATATAGTTACACTTACACACATATATCATATATTTATATAGTTATACACAAGGAACTGATTATACTTAATGTAAATTTTTAGAACCAGTAGTATAATATAGTATGTGACTATGTTAGCATCAATATTCCAATATGTAAGTATCCATCAACTAGAGTATTCATATACTTAGCAATTCCGTGCATTAATAATAATAAGACAATCTTCATGTCATCCGTAAAGCAGTAATTACTAGCCAATTCCTATGCAATTAATAAAATAAAGTACATCTACTAAATCTAGTACAAAAATTATTATAAAGTTACTAAACAGTAGACTAAAACTGAATAACTATTAACTTACTGATTAGACATGGAACAGTAATATCATCTGCAGCAAATCAGGAATAGTTGTAATTGCATGTAAAAAAGCAGAAGAATCCATTATCTGTACTTCATTCATATGTGTAAGTGTAAGTGAATATATTATCAATATTTATCGATGTTTTAAAAAGCTCCAAGCGGGAGGCGAGCTGACAGCACTTTGTAGCCGATTAATCGCCAGGCAGGCGATTACGCGGGCGTTTTTTGAAAACGCGGGTTCCTACATTCTTATATATTTTCATACAAAATTACACAAATTTGTATATAAAAATATATTTTATGGAACTTTTATACATATCTAATCAGCAAATCAGTAATTAAAACTAAGTATTAATCAATACTTTACTACTAATCAATATTTCTAATCACCAAGGACAAAACAATAATTGTAAATAACCAACTATGAATTTATTATTAAACTCTAAACGACTGATCCGTAATACTAATAGGTTAAATAAGCAAGCATATCAGTAAATCGGTATTTAATTAAGCATTTATCAATACTTACCACCAAACAATATTTCTAATCATCAGGAAGCAAATCAGTAATTGTAAAATCACCACCTATGAATTAATTATTAAGAACTTTATTGCTAATCTGTAATATTAAGCAAATAATCACTATTGTGCCAAAAAAGTAATACTAATCAGTAATACCAATCAGTATTCAGTGAGGAAATCAATAAAACTAATCATTCACTAGAAGTATAATAGAGTAATATCCATTCAAGTATAAAATTAGCAAAGAGACTCCAGTATCATGACTCTAGGAGCCGATTTTTACTTAAGCGGGTCAAAGCGGCTGCCTAAAACAGTTGTTGAAGCGGCCACTTAGGTGGGCTGAGCGGCCCAAAAGCGGGCGCTTAATGGCCCAAGCGTCAGGCGGACGCCTAAGGTTGGACTAGAACGGCCAGGACCTGTCAACGCTTAAGCGGCCACCTGGGCCATTTTTTTAATAGTGATATTTATATATGAATATATAACTTTGCCTATACTCCATACATCTTGTGCAAATGTAGACAGTCGTCCAAGTCCGGGTAAAGGAGGCTCGGTGGTAGGTTGATAGCCAGCCATAAAAACTCTCATTGTTTTATGACATAGATCATTAAAACAATTTTGTCAGAGCATCCCTACCTAGCGAGTAGCGACAGGTTGCATCTACAGCCGAGTGCAACGATATATATGCAGAGGGTTTCGATATAGTGGCGCATGTTGCATCTATATACCTAAGATAAACAGCAGTCATCAGCCTGTTATCGAGTTGTTTGCTGTCGTTTATTCTTTTAGCTACTTGCTTATCAGTTTTTCTTTTGAAATTTTAGCTGTTGCACCGCTCCCTTTATGTTTGCTGTTCAAAAATAAGGAGGATGTGGCTGCTATAAAATCATCATAATTTAAGTATGTGTATTTATCAGTCTTACATGTGGGTATGTTCCAACAATTGGTTGTGTGTGTTCAGTACAAGGAAGAAGATACCGACGATATCGTCGGTATACCGCTCGGTATGTTCCAACAATTGGTTGTGTGTGTTCAGTACAAGGAAGAAGATACCGACGATATCGTCGGTATACCGCTCGGTATACCGATATCGACCCAACCTGGCATCGGTTTAAGCATTTCTATCGCTGCTCCCGCAAATTTCGGTAAACCGGTGGGTTTACCGGTAAAACCGACCGGTTTTCGGCGGTAAGGAGGGGGTTCAGTGTAAAATGTCCCACTTATTGGCGATATCGGCGGTATACCGCCCTGGTATGCCGGCATTTGCGAGCGCGTTGCTGCTGCTGCTGTTGGAGTGAAAGAAAAACACATTTGGGGTGATTTTCTTCGTTGGAGCTCAAATCAGCTGTAATCAAGGTATGTTTTCTTGATTTCTTGCATTCTTCATCATTTCCAACCCATCTCCTATCTATTTCCATCTATTTTCACCATAAAATCTCTCCAAAAATCTCTAAATACACCCAAATCTTAGATCTACTTCAAAAAACTTAGGATTAATGCTATTTAACATTAGATCTATGAATATTATATGTAGATCTACTAATGTATAACTAGATCTACTACTTTTAATTAGTATTATCATATAATTTCACTAATTAATATTAAATTCGTAATAATACAATAAGTACTAGAAATAGTAGGTATCTAACTTAGGTTTAGTAGAAGAAGTTGTACCAAATAGCAATGTGAACAAATACAAACAAAAATATAGTGAAAATATTTATATTTTTCGTTTTTTTATTTATTTAAAATGCTGAAAATAAAAAAAATCATTTTTTTTTGTTTTTTCTACAGAAATGTATGCGTTAGTGTTATGTAAGATGGAATGAGTAAAGTTGTAATACATCACTTGACTTAATACTAGATAATTATTAGATTTTATAATTTTAAAATTAATTTCAGACTTAAATTTTTTATTTAAGCCTTTTTTCTTGTTAATAAAAATCTTAAAAAATATTGTGTTTGATTCTATAAATACATTTAACATTTATACACCTAAAAGTGTTGTGTTTGATTCTATAATACATAAAATAGATTAATTTCTTGCAACTTAATGGGTTATAGATTTCATACACCTAATTTTTATTTGTCTTTGTCTTTTTGCAGTGTGACAGTGTCCACTTTTGACTTTTGAGAAGATGTCTTCAAGCGATGGTGAGGGTTCTGGGGCCGGTAATGTTGGTGGAGCTAAGAATGTGATGGATTTTGCATGGAATCACTGCACGCCTCTTGAAGGCAATAGGGCAAAGATAGTTTGCAATTACTGCAACAAGACAATTGGTGGAGGGGGGATTACTAGATTCAAACGTCACATTACTGGCGGTGACAAAAATGTGGCAATGTGCACAAGGTGTCCCCAAAGTGTTAGGGATGATTTTAGAAATATTATGGGTGCAAAGAAACACAAACAACAAAAGATGAAGGAGGCTGACAGGGGTTACACAGATACATTATTCAATGTTAGGGGCACAGGTTCTTCTGCAGAATCAGATGATGACATTGCATATCCTCCTGATTGTGACACAACTTATTCACGTCGTGCGTATAGGCGTGCCCTTAGAGATTCCCGCAGAGATGAGTGGGAAAGAGAGGAGGCAGATCGAATTACAAGGAGGTATGGGCCATCTGGTGCAGGTGGAGGCAGTGGTACTGCACGTATTCCTGTTGTTGATGTAGATGATGATGAAGACAGAGCTGGTCATGGAAAAAGGAAGAAAGGTGGCATTGATACACTTTTCCGTTCTGCTAGTACGAGATTGAGGCATGTTGATGAGCCAGGGGTTAGGAGGCCTGAAGCTAGGCAAAAAGGCATTAAAGCAATGTTCACTGGTGCAAAAGATAAGGTCGGCAAGGCAGTGGGTAAGTTCTTCTTTGCTCATGGTATACCTGCACATGTTGCAACTGAACCGTATCTGCAACATATGGTAGAAAGAAATTGGAGCACATTCAATCTGATACACTCAAAGAAAAGGAACAAGCTTGGGGCAAACAGGTTGAGGGACCTTGTCTACATTCACTACAACATGCGGTTGAGGGCTAGAGCAATACGAGATGCCAACTATAGGGAAGTGGATTTTGCTGTTGTCCGCGATCCCATTGACACCGCATACACTTTCAGCACTGACAGACGTAGAGGGCTGGAGGAAGATTCAGAAAATCCTTTAGAGGAATGGATGAATGAGATAGGTCGTCCTGTTCTTGATAATTTAGATGGGCGTCCAGATCCATACATAGAAGATCAATTTGAGCCAAACAACGGTGATGATATTATTCTTGATAATCCGCCTGAAAGACTTGAGCCTGAAGCTGCACATGTAAATGTTGATATGGAAATAGATAGAAGAGTACAAGAGCAGTTAGGTAGCTCAAATTCTTCTTCTTCAGCTGGTTCTAAATCTAAGTCTGATGATAGTGACAATGATAATGATGGTGGTAATCAAAGTCAACGCTCTCCAGAATATCCTCCAGCTGTGGATCCTCAACATGATGATCGGCCTTATGTTACTAGGGGTGCACCTCCACAACAACAAGAATATCCCATGCCTGAAAAAAAAATTCAAAGAAGAAAAACTCGAACTGGGAAAGATTACAGCGGTGCACCTCCACCAAATGCCGCAATGCCCACAACTCCAAGCCCCTACCCCTACTCCTACCCATCTAATCCACAACCACAACCACAATACCGGAGTCCAAGTGATTATCATTCTGATGTTGCTGAATCAATGGATGCATTGAGTATATCTGACTCTCAATCTCAATCTCAAGAACATTCATTTGGAGATATGTTATTTGGGCAAACACTTCCATACCCATCTCAGACTTCTCAACATGGGTATTCTGGATATCAAGTTGAACCACAAGGCCCACAACCAAGGTTACAATTAGAACTTGGACCTGGTATGGGATATCATGAAGCTTACTCTGTCCGTAGCCCTTATGGATGCTTTCGGGTGAACACCGAAGCATACTCTGGTGATTTCGGGCAAACATGGAGTGGTGGGCATACTACAATTTATCCTATTGCCGGAGTTCCATTACAACCTCCTTTTCCTCAACCTCCAGCTCCTCAAGCAAGGGCACCCGCACCTCCCGCTTCTTCTCAGCCTCCCAGGAATTCAACAAACAAGGCTCAATATCTCAAAGATTTACAATAACATTTTCCAAAGATTGGGATGATGCGGTATGTGAATCCTGAAGTATATGAGGAGCATGTTGTCACATACAACAAATCGTATAGAGCTTTGATGACATGGGAGCAATATGTAGAACAACAATATCCTTATCAGCAGCCGGCGCGCCACTCAACATACAACTGATGTGAGTTAGTACTTAGTAATTTACTATGTTGTTATATGTTTGTTGTAAGTTGAATATTATTGCATAAGTGTGTAAACATGCGTTTATGGATTGTGCTACTAAAATTTCAGATCTTAATTCTTATATTTTGTCATCGAAATCCTTCATCGAAATCTCAAAAAAAACAGGATTGATTCCTTACCTCCCACATGATTGACCCCCCCCCCCAACATACCCAATATAGAATTTTATTGCATAAAACGTTGCATCTAGGTGTTGAGACCACGCCTGTAAAATTTCATGATTTAATTTGTTCATTTAGGCGTCGATAAGTCCAGGATTGCATCTGTCGATATTTCCGTCGGTATACCTGTAAATATCTATTTCCACGCCGTCGATAAGTTGTCGGTATCGGCATTTAATTCCTTGGTTCAGTACTTCAGTCTGCATGTGTGTTTGGCAGTATATCACTAACCATTAGCTCGATGATTGTTTGGTTATAAAATGATAAAAAAGGAAAACTTTCAATTATGAATCCATGACAAATTTGATATATTTTTGTCCCTACCCGGTGAGTCACCATGTACCACACATAGCCCTATTAGTAAACTATGGAGCCAGAAAAGGGGAAGGGGAGAACATGGCTTGAAATTTGACCAAAACTTCTATCTAATGGGGTCATCTAGAGAAGATTTTCTGAGAGGTATTTTAATCCCTCCTAATATTTGATGCTTTATTATAGATTACTTCTTTTCCGCAAGATAACCAGAGCAACTATTAGAACAAATTTCACTCAATCTTAAAACAATTCCAATTTGATTCATGTGCTTAGCATGTGTAACATGCTAGTTGAAGGACAGGCAAGGGTTTCCGACCTTTGACGAGTGTGGGTTAAGAAACTAGTCATGTTGCATCATTGCCCAGATATAGTAAAAAATGTGCAAGGACAACATTTCAACTTTTTCAACGAAGTCAGGTAAAGAAGCAAGTTCAACAAAAAAAAAGGATTAGAGTAATATCTTAGAATATTGGCTCTTTGACAAGAAAGTCTTTGGAGATAGTGGATATTATGATTAAAAGAAAAGTCAATATTGCTTGCTTGTAGGAAGCCATATGGATATGGGAACCATGCAGGGAGATTGGAGACAGAGAGTACAAAATCTGGCATATAGGTATTGACAAGTATAGAATTGCATAGGCCATAGTTTTAAAAATCGGTATGTGTTATGCGTGTCGAGAGGTCACCTTATAGAGTACAAGCGGTATGCGGGAGAATATGCGGGAGTGTATGCGTTTTTGGATTTTTTAAATAAATTAATTATATATAGCATACAAATATATATATTAAGCATAGAAATTATATATTTTATTGTAATACAAAAACTTATGTATATTTGTAAGTGTTTTCATAAAAATATAGATGTATAATTATATTTAACTATTCATATATGTGTACACATAAATAGCATATGTGAAATATGTATGTGTATTATATGTAACATGTAAATCTATATACAATATATGTATATATGCGGAAATACATATGTAGATGCTAATATATACCAAATATTCCTGTCCATATATACTTAAATGCATATACATAAAATAGAATATTACACATTTGATAATGTTTGTGTACTATATGTAAGTATCCTATTGATATATTACTCTACAATATAGATAGATATTGAAGATATTAATACATACGTACACGTGGATGTGTGGGTAAATAAGTAGTTTAAATCAAACTGAAACAAATTAAGTTAGAAAAAAAAGTCTGCAGAACTTTTAATAAAAAAAGGCCGCATATACCCCACTTATGCCCCGCACAGGACCGCATATGCGTCCATGACCGCATACGGGGCCGCATATGCATATGCGGTCTGGCAAGAGAGGCGCACCGCATAAGTGGCCGCATATGCCCTGCATAAATCCGCTTTTTGAAACACTGGCGTAGGCATGGTAATAAAAAACCCGCCTTGAGGCTCTCGAGGCTTACGCCTCTTGGTGAGGCTATCCCAAATGCGCCTCGAGGCTTACGCCTCGGTGTGCTAGACTGAGGCTTACGCCTCACATTGTCTGAGGCCCGCCTCAAAGCACTGAGGCTCTGAGGCTTAGTTGAGGCGTACGCCTCAATTCTAGATGATAAAGTCTTATGTTAACCATCAAATTGTGTATTTTTAAGATTATTACAAACACTTTCTTTAAAAATTCTTTTAGATCTTATAGTTAATTGTTATTTCTTATTAATGAACATTTAATCATCAATCTCTAAGTTGCAGTTTTCAATCTTCTTTGTCAAATTTATCATTGTTTGCTTCCTTCTTATTCAGTATCTTGTTGAATTTCGTATCATTGTTAATTAACTTTGGTTTCTTGTTCCTACTAATTCGAAATTCTATCTCCTTTAGTTTTTCTGCCATTGACATCTTTTATTCTAATAGTATAAAAAATTGACATCTCGTTATTTTTACATATTTATTTTGGTATTGTGGTGGGTCCTTAATCTATATTATCACTATTAAGTTTCACAATTAATTTCTATTTCATTTGGTTATGTTTGTATATACCTATTTTTGTTATACACATGCATATACATAACACACACACATATGTATGTAATTACATGTATAAATTTATTTTTGTTACCGCCTCATACATATTTTGAGGCTTACGCCTCGAGGCTTACGCCTCGCCTCACTGAGACAAAAACGCCTCATTACGCCTCACGCATTTTTCAACCTTGGGCGTAGGCATTATTGTTGATAAGATCTTGAAGGATTATGTTGTCAAGATCACAAGGATGGGAGACAGTTGTCAAGGTTTTTCTTTGGGAAAAGATTTAACATTATTAGCGCTTATGTCCCCAAGTTAACCTTAGTGAGGAAGCTAAGAAGAATTTGGGATAACATAGATGAACTGATGCAAGGAATACAGATAGAGGAGAAGAACACTATTGAGAGTGATTTAACTGGCCATGTATGGAGTAGCAATCATAGATATGAGAGAGTTCATGGTGGTTTTGGATATGGCAGCAAACATGGAGGAGAAAGAATATTAGATTTTATAGTTGTATATGATATGATTTTGACAAACATCCATTTCAAGAAAAGAGATTCTCATAAGATTACTTTTAAGAGTGGGCGTATTATAGCCAAATCAATTACTTCCTTACAAGGTAGGTGGCATAAAGCATGAAAAGATTGTAAAGTGATCCCTCACAAAAAACTCACCACCCAACATAGGTTGTGGTTTTGAACATTAACATTAAAAGCAGCAATGGAAAGCATAACAGAAACCAAGATAGCAGGAGTGGTGGAATCTTAGAGGAGACAATATATTGACTTCTTATGATGAACTTATAAGAGTCCACTTGGAACTTGGAGTCTGATGTTAACACTATGTGGCATATGAGTTCTTGCATAACAAAAATTATTAAAGAGGTTTGGGGAAGTCTAAAGGGTGTGGGCCTCTATAGAAAGAGACTTGGTGGTGGAATGAAGAATTACATACAACTATTAAACTCAAAAGGGAGATCCATAAGAGCTTATCTAAATACAACTTTTTAGAAATACAAGCAAGCAAAGAAATAGGCTAAAAAGGTTGTGAAAGAGACAAGGTCTAGATACTTTGAAGAGATTTATAAGAAGCTAGGCACAAGAGAGGGGGGGGATGTACATAAATTGGCTTGTATAAGAGAAAGAAGAGGAAGAGACTCGAGTCAAGTAAAATGCATCAAGAATGAAGATGGTCGGGTGCTAGTAAAGGATGAAGATATCAAGAACCAATGAAGAGACTACTTTTGTAAGCTTTTCTGGGGATACTAAGAATAATATAAGAAACTCATGTGACATGAATGCAAGAGATATTATTTACACACAACGAGTTCACTAATTAAGATCAAGCATGCTTTGAGAAATACGAAAATGAGAAAGGCATGCGGACCAAACGTTATTCCAATTAATGTATGAAAGAATATGGAAGATGGAGGAGTTATATGATTAGACCTATCACATTGGGCCAAAATCCACGGCCACCCATGGGTCGCCCATTTAGGGTTGGATTTGGGTGATGAAATTTTGTTACCTGTTGAAAATTATCCGAACCCATACCCACCCGTTCAGTTAGTGGGTTTCATAGGTGGCGCACTGGTAACCAGCTTAACTAAGTAAATTATGTTAAAAGAAATATAATGATCTACTACTACTCAAAATAAATATAAATCTCTACTACTACTCGCTAATTGTTAAGGAGTTCCTAGTTCAAACTCAAACTTGCCTAACAAGATCTAATAAATGAGCAAGAGAAATGGGAGAAAACCTATCAACATCTACTACATTTTCTAATTATTCTATCAAATTGAATATGGAGTTCTACATGTTACCATAGTAACAAAAGTCTCCGAATTTTACGAAAAATCGGCGATTTTTCATGACGTTATAGGCTCCCGGATATTCATCACGATTAATACACCAATCGCTGATTTTTCACGACTTTTCACGATTAATCCCGCTTTTTCGCGATTTATACGATTTTTTACGATTCTTCATGACTTTTCACGATTTTTCTCCTTTAAGTCACTTGCTCTTTTTTTACCAAACCATGTACACAAAATTCCTAATACACACTAAACCTCAAACCCCCCACTCCTCTGGACAGTTCAGGTTATTACTCAACTATTTTTTACTTCTTTTCCTACTTTTTCACTCACTAAGATTGTATGTCTTGTGGTCGTAACAGTTACATACATCATATATGTATGTACATAGATACATTTATCTATAAACATACATATATATACATACATATATATGTATATACTTATATAGCCGACTTATTCTCGATTATATCTGAATAGTTGACCGAACTTTGACCGAAATTTATCGATCTTTTCACGACTTTTCTCGATTTTTTCCGAATTCCGATTTTTTCCAGCCAGCCGAAAAGTTGCCGAATCCCGAACTTGTTACTATGAATGTTACTGAATAGTCCATCGAGCATATTCATACATTACAGGTTTTACCAGAAAAGGTATTTGGTAGCATAATTGTAGATAATCAAACAATAAACTCTTTTAATTGATAGCAATGTGTTAGTAGTTGGTTTGTTGTGCTATATTTTATGTAAAAGCACTAGAGAACCATTCCTTTTTACTTTTAGAATAGCATATCACAGAGCATTTTTAATGAAACATTTTATATAGGCACCCGCAGGTCGACCTGCAACCCGTTGGGTCAGGTTTTGGTTGTCTTTGCCACCCGTTTAGAATTGGGTCTTTTTGACATGCACCCGCAAGACTCAAACCCGCAATGACCCAACCCACCCACCCGTTTGACAGGTCTATATATGGTTAACTAATTTCTTAAATAAGATAATGAAGAACAAAAAGATATTGGATAAGTGGAGATATAGTACTATAATCCTTATCTACAAAAACAAAGGAGATGTTCAGAGTTGCACAAAACTATTGGGGTGTGTTTGGTTTGTGGGAAAGGATTTTGATAGGATAAGTGAATGGTTAGGATAGGATGGAACTAGTGCAGGATAAAATGCTTTTGATCCTATCTTGTGTTTGGATGTATACACAGGAAAACATTGATTCCGACCTTGTCTTTTTTTGTCATCTTCAAGACGATAGCTTTGACCTTGTTCTTTTTGTCATCATTTTTAGTAGACATAACACCAAAACATAAATGAGGCAGCCACCTAGAGGCTATCACCCGCATGTTCAAGTCCCTTGCAGCAATAAAAATGAGGCAGCCATCCCACTATAAATTTAGGGAAACAAATCATACAGATGACAAAACTTTTGTTGGCGATCTGCCTTCTAAACGAAATCAAAATAAGATTCTAACGAATCAAATTAATATGCGTGGATTTCTTATTGTCACAAACCGAATGAACACAGCAGGGCCGTAGGTTGTGCGAGTTCAATACAGCTTAATCATGCATCATACACTCTATGAACAGTGTAGACGGAAATGAGTTTAATGAGGGAGGGAGTTGAGATCATTGCACCAAAGGGGGTTCTGACAGATCTATGCTTGATGAGGTTATTTCGCTGCATGACGTAAAATTGCAGACAGATCTTGACCATGAGTGAGGCAGAGGGGTCAGATCATGGTGCAGGACTTCGACTTCGTGTCGACTTCGCCAGGTGTGGAAGTGGAAGTTTGTGGAAACTTCGAGGAAGTTTCGAGGAAGTTTAGACGCAAACTTCGACAAACTTTGATGCCATTTTTTGAAGAAATGATGTGAATTTTTAGAAAACTTTGATGGAAAACTTCTAATTATGTTATACCTCTATCTTATATATGTGAATTTAAAAAAGAACATGATTTATGACTCTCTAGCCCTATGTAGGTTAATAATACAATGTGTTGCTTGAAATGGTCAATTGTGCAATACACATATATAGATACAGTTCACCATATGTATTATATACAATATACAATCAAATAGTAGTTACAACACCCTCTCTAGGAATGAGTGGCAACAAAAAACATAGGAGTTGATATTAGAAGTTATGAAGAGGGTTGGAGTGATATTTATGCCTTATATGGCCATTAGGGCACTAGTTGGGATTATGGTTCTGGGTGGTCTTAACTTCGCCCCAACTTCGCCAACTTCGAGGAAACTTTGACAACTTCGGAGAAGTTGAGACGAAAAGACACAAAAAGTCAACTTCGCCGACATCCATGAAACTTCACCCCGAAGTTTGGACGAGGTCGAAGTATATGGTATTCGACTTCGCCTATGCTCGAATTTCGAAACTTCGCCAAACTTCGACGATGTTGTGTTCCATGGGTCAAATAATCTAGAGTTGTTAGGCAAACGGTGTGCTTTAGGGAGCAGAGGCATAGCACGAAAATGAGTTACGGATAGAAGGTGATCGCCAGTCGGAAGGGCATCGGGAGACTTAGCACAAAAAGGAGTCAAGGGAACGATACATGGAGTTTGGAGTGGCCGACACCGATTATCGGGAATTTTGGCTGAAGCATCGACAACATTTTATGGAGATCGAATGCATCCTGAGCAAGTATCGGGGGGAGGGGAGAGAGAACTCAAGAGTCTTGCTCGTTCAGGATTTGAGTACCATTGGTAATCTATCTTGACATGCCTTTGACACAACCAAGCATAAGATCATGTTTTGATGGGATTCTGAGTCCTATCCTTCTCTGTATTCCGTGAAACAAACACGTCGTAGAGGTATCAAGTTGATGAGTCATACTATGAAGTTTAGATAGAGGATTATCGAGCAAAGTCTAATATCAATAACGTTGATATCAGACAACCAATTTGGTTGTGTCTGGAAGATCAACATGTGCTATTCTTCTGATAAGGAGGCTTCTGGAAAAAGCATAGAGAAAGCAAACATATGGTTTATTGATTTCAATAGGCTTATGATTGAATACCTAGGGAAGTGTTGTCGGTGGTTTTGGAGAAAAAGAGTGTACCAATTCAATACATTGACTTGATTAAAGACATGTATGATAGCTCAACTGTAAGTGTGAAGACTCCTGGAGGAGAGATGTCAAGATTTCATATCAGAGTTGGGGTACATCAAGGAACGACACTCAGCCCATATATGTTCTTTCTTGTTACGGATGAGTTGACAAAATATGTTAAGGATGGTATTCCTTGGTGTATGGTATTTGTTGATGATATTGTATTGATCGGGGAAACTAAAGATGGATTAAATTATAAGTTAAACTTTAAAGAAAAGCGTTGGAATCAAATGGATTGATGAATAGTAGGAGCAACATTGAGTATATGCATTGCAATTTTAGCCAATCTAGAATTTTGAATGGTAGGGCCATGTTGGACGGAGTAGATGTACCAATATGTGATAAATTTTGTTACTTAGTTTCTATTATTTAAATAGATGAGGATGTTTTCCATTATTCAAATAGATGGGAATGTTGAAAATGATATTAGTCACATGATCACTATAGGACAGTTGAAATGGAGGGATGAATGTTGTGCAGTGAAGAAACAAGTTCTCAACAAGATGAATGTGGTGGAAATGTATGCTGAGATGGATGTGTGGGAAGACAAGAAAATATGCTTGAAAAATGATTGTATCATGAGCAAAGTGGAGGCGGCAAGCATTGAGGACAAGTTGCGAGGGCCGACTGAGAGGTATGGACATGTGCAGAGAAGACCAACTAACTAGCCTATACAAAGCAATTCTATTGAGTCAAACACTATTTAGAGAAGAAGAGGCAGACCTAAATTAACTTGAGAAGAGCTTATGAGAGAGATTTTGAATATTTGCATCTTGATCAGAATGTGGCATAACAGAGTTGATTGGAAAAGAATAGCCAATGATCAATGTTCTGAAATGTGTTATGCGGTATGCGTTCAGTCAGCGTACCGCATAGAGTATAAGCGGAATGTGGAAGCATAAGCGGGGCATATGCGTTTTTGGATTTTTTTTTTAATAAATTGTATATTTTTATACATATACTTAATAAAAAAATAAAATCATAATCATAAATTTCATACTATCTAGTTTTGTAGCCTAATAGCCCAAAATGTAACAACAGATCATTACATCATAGAAGAAGAAACACATATTTTCCAATCAACAAGAAGAAAAATCAATCAACAAAACCCTAAGCTTATATAATGTACTAGAATATACAAGATATACAACACACTAACATATGCAGTTCATAGCAGAACATTTATTGAATGAACACAATAAGAATAATCACAGTAATACAACACATGGTAGTTCAAAGTAGAAATAGAAAAAGAACATCAAAAACAAAATCAAAATATCAAAATGATATGAAGAAATCAAGTCAGTAATAAATAGAGAAGAAAAAGTCGTAGGGAATATAAGCCTCCGTTTGGTTCGGGATATCAGCTGGATTTCGGCTTGTCTTATTATGCCACGTCTGTGCCACATCAGTACGATCCAGTCCGATTTGCCAGATGCGCGTTTGGTTCAAAAACCTAAAATGGTCCCGTTCCGGGTTCCGTTATCCTGATATCTGGGTTGACTCAGTCCTGCTAGCAGCAGGATTTCATAACCCAGTCCTGATTTGGCTCTGTCTTTTTGTGTATTTTGTTTTATCAGCCAGACTGAAAAACACAAGTTACGATGCCAGTCCAATTTAATGATGGGATTGGTTTGCCAAACAGAAACAGGATTAACTCCAATCCGGATAATCTCGATGACTGGACATATCCGGTCTAACTCAATCCGGGTTTTGTAATCCACATCTCGAACCAAACGGAGGCTAAATTACTCCCTAGGCAGCACACAAATTCGATACTTTGTAAAAGTAAATATCATATCCAATTAATATCTGCAATAGATTCCCCTTTTATACAAGACAAAATAAGAATTGTGGTAAGTGCAACATGTTCTAATCTTAGAGCAAAATAGAAGAGAAAAAAAGAGTAAAGGAAAGAGTATAATGAAACATTAACAATTGTAAAATGTAATAATATATTTTGCACCGCTCTGAGGTAGTAAAATTTCAAAATCTGATTTAAAACCAACTATATAGAAGAAGTTGTCATTTCATTTGGTTGATTTTATTTGAGGTTTTATTTATTTTTTTACTTAAGTAACCAAATGAAATGCGGGGCCTAAGCAGCCGCATATTCGGTCCATGCCCAAAAATAACACTGCATAGTTATATGCGGAGCGGCTGAGGGCCGCATACGCATATGCGGTCGCATAAGCGGCGTCATGCGGGGCATAGTTATATGAGAACACTGCCAATGATGATGATGAGTATTATTTACATATGAATATATGGTCTTTATCTTTTATCTATATAGATTTTGGTATGTACTACATGTATATGGAATAGAAATTACTAACTCAACATTTGTAGATGTTTATTACCAAACAAGGATGAAATCAGAAAACATCCCAAAAAGTGGCCTAAGCGGCAAAAAGCAGGCCCAGTAAGCGGCTCATTATGCAGCATAAGCAGGAAAAAGCGGGTGCATGTGGAAACAGCTTAATAATAGGGCGCTTATTAGGCTCGTAGGTGTGTTGGCCGCTTAAGAGTCCGCATGGGGTGCTTTTTAAAACACTGATCCTACTCAATAACAATATTCCAAAATGGTGCAGTATAAGGTCAATGTTACATCTGTTCAGATCATCTAAAGCCTCCTCATAGGTCGCCCTCAACACTGCCACTCCAGTTTAATTTTGTATACAGTTCCTAATATCTCAAAGAAACCAGAGGTGAAATAATCTACTAGAATAGTCTCTAGGTAAAAAAAGGAAACAGTAATCAGCCTTCATTAGTTTTATTAGCATAATAAAAAAGGTGATCATTTAAGGATATATGGTTTTTTCTCTGCAAAGTGTGCCACTTATGTCAAGAAAAAAAGTCATCCAATTTTTCATCTTCTCCCCATCTAATTTATTAAAGGACGGCTATGCAATGTCCTAAAAACATGCATTGTATTATATTAAAGATGTTTGAAAATATGAAATTCATTTTGATGACATTAAAATTCTAGCTTGCTATAATGCTTTCACGTTTAAGTCATGATTATAACCTATGTTGTTGGAGAGGGACTTTGAAGAAAAAATGTTGATGTTGTTGGGAATTTGTTGTTTTAGGTTTGACCATTCCACGGAAAGTATACTCCGTCTAATTGTAAATTGTCCTTTACGTGGGATGTATATATTTATAGCAAAAAAAACTACCTTACCAACAAAATACACTATCAGACAACGTTTACGTAAGGTTAATCCGACTATTTGGATTAGGCAATCACATGCTCTAAGATCATTCACTTCTTCCTCGTACAATCAGGGGGAGATTATTGACTACAATCCACTAGTGTGAGATTCAAAGAACACCTATTGTGACAAAGTGTTAACAAAATTGCCTACGAGAAGGCCCATAGCTTAATGGAATAACGAGAACACCTTGTACCGTACCATTTTGTGCAAATCATCGAGAAGTTGCAATTAATCAAAGGACGGTGATTTCAAAATAAAGAATGTCAAATCCTTCACCACCCAACCCAGCTACATCCAACTTGAAACGAATAGATGAGTGCATGCGCGTCAAGATGGATCATTGTTTGACTATGAGAGGGAGTTAGGTAGCACAGGCGGCCACACCCTTATAACAATGTATTTCTTTCACATATAAATCTAAACCATGAGATCTAGAAATGAAAGCAGAGAAATCCCACAATACAATCATTATCTACACCATTGCCCAAAAGATCATTCCTATTCCCCACCTGGCAAGAAACACCCAAGGCAAACAAAGAAAGCAACATCCACACTTGCTTCAAATAGTAATATGTTGGTTTAGGGCCTACATGGGCTAGTAGGTGTTGCTAAGCTTATTGTGTACATATGCTACACTATACCTCATAGCACTTTATATAGGAGAACCATGCCCTCATGGCACACTAAGGAGGACCATGTATGTTGATTATGGTTAGTAAAATGCAACATGCTTTGCTACATGGTATCCATGTGTAATGACTCCCCTATCCTAAATCCTGAATCCCTCTAGCCTAGCATAGACGTCATCTGTCTTTTCTTTTTATTTTCTTCATTCACTCTTCCCTGGCCATGAGAACACCCCCTATCAAAGTTATTTCCCATGCTCATAATAAATTCAGATTTCTAGCACCCTGGTTGTCACACTACTATGGATGAAGAGATGAGTGGTTAATATTTAAATAATTAATGGTCTCTTCCCTGATCCAAGATGACCTTAGTTATCAGGGTGCCCGCCTAGGCGTGCTTAGGCACCTTAGGCTCTGAGCAGTCCGCCTCAAACTGTGTGCCCAGGCCCTTAGGTAACCAAAGTGGTCGCGTAAGGCCTTTTAGGCCCAAATTATAGGCTAATTTAGAATAAGTTAAATCTGGATTGGATTAGGTTGAGTCATCTTTATTTGTGGTTGAAATGGGTTTGATTTATCTAAGATCATGTCAAATTAAGGTATATTAGATCTGGTTTGGAGAAAACAGGCTTGATCTGGGGAAACAGGTCTAATTTGGGAGAATTAGGTCTAATTTGGCCAAGTTAAGCCTCATTTAGATCATTATAAGGCAAATTTGGGGTAGCTAGGTTTGATTAGGTCATGTTATAAAAAATTATTTTAGGCCAATTTATGTCAAATTTGGGCAGATTGATTTGGAAAAACAAGTCTGATTTGAGAGGATGTAAGTCTGACCACAAATGCTGAGAAAGATGATGAAGACTTGGGTAAGGTTTCAAGTTTGATATGTATTATGTTAGAATCCTAAGTCTATCCTAGGGTCAGGTAGGGATAAGACCGATGGGAGTAGGAGTTGCTAATTCCCTAGTTGCACATGACCAAAGGGTCGGGAGGTAACAGCTATAATTGTCTGAGGACCATGGGTTAGGAGATTGATCACCTTCATGAACTCATGGGACCCAAAGGGCAGATGAGGAGGGCACTCTCTGGATGCATAAGGGAAGAGGGATGACCCCAAACTACTGGCACCCTACAGACCTAGGAGAGATGACTAAGGATTGTGCGGTAACCCAAGTGGGTTCGAGACCAGCTGTCTGTAAACCTGATATTGAGATGTTCATGATATGGAGATGTGTGTTGTACGTTTCGACCTAGATTGGAGGGTGTACTGGCGATGTGGGATGCACCATTTCTACTCTTGGAATGGGAAGAACTTTGTGTTTGGACGGTCGTCAAATGCTTATTTCCTCTCGTTATGGGGGTGAGAGATAGGACAGTACGCATGTCATACACTAAGGATAAATATGATGTGAGTTGAAACGTTGCTATGAGGTATGAGGATAGAGATAATAGCTTACCCTTGTGGAGTGTACGATGTGTGGAAGGTTTACAAACACCAAGAGAACTGAGGTAGTCATCTTATAAGAACGTTCTTATCATGAGTTGTATGGAATTTATGAGTTATATAAGTTTGAGTTTGATAACCAAGAAGATGAGTTCTGAGTTTTCTTGATGAAGATAGACCTAAAATCCGAGATGAGATAATAAGTGGAATACCTGGAGGCAGTGAATAAAAAAGCGGGTGAAGCAGTCGCTTAAGCGCCCAAGCACATATGCCGTTGTATTTTCATTGAAGCGGGCTGTGAGGCGTTTTGCACTGAAGCGGCCGCTTTTTTCCGCTTTTTCCCGCTTCAGGCCGCTTTTCTAGGTCCGCTTAAGCGGCCGCTTCAGGGCGCTTCACAGCAAGTTTTCCTGGACTTGCCCAATTTCCTTCTAAATTTAAAAAGAATGAAAACTATGTATTGTAATAGGTGTAACAATCACTTTGGTAATTAGTATCTCTAATTAATTACTTCTGTTTGTACACTATGTACGTCTATATAAATGATGTACTTCATCTGCCATTTTTAGAGTCTGCAATATAATATTAGTAATAGCTGCAGGATTTCTTTGATGTTTCATCCATGTTCTTGCTATATTTTAATTTGCATCATATAATATTAGTAATACATCATGTTTCAGCTGTGGTTGAATTTGCATGATTTTTTTGATATTGCATAATCTCATAAGGTAACCTCCTATAGGAAAGCACATCATCCCGTCACATATATACGATTGCTTTTGTTGTTGGTTGTTGCACAATTTCATCATGTCAGAAGAATCGATACACACCATCATGACACTTGTATATGATTGCATGATTCCATAATGAATAAAATATGTTGCAATGTCACATATTAATCACTGTAAAAACTGATATTATGATTAATTTATTTATTGTAAATTCAGTAGTGATTGTTGCAATGTATCATTCATCAAGAATTAACCTACATTGTTATATTTAAATTTTAATTGTATGCATTATGATTCTATGACTCTAAAATATACTTACTCAATTTGGAAATTAATCTACTAATCATTCTATTTTATATCACAATTAGTATGGACGAGGGTGAATAAAGTTTGGCTAAGACAAGTGGTTCCACCTGGAAGTAATGCACTATTCCAGATCCAGCGTGAAGGGAAGAAAGTGAAATGCAAATTTGTCTAAATTTTGCTAAATTCTTTAAAACAGTGTGGACCGCTTTTTCAAAAAGTATCACAATTAGTATGGACGAGGGTGAATAAAGTTTGGCTAAGACAAGTGATTCCACCTGGAAGTAATGCACTATTCCAGATCCAGCGTGAAGGGAAGAAAGTGAAATGCAAATTTGTCTAAATTTTGCCAAATTCTTTAAAACAGTGTGGACCTCTTTTTCAAAAAGCGCCCGCTTTAGTCCGCTTCAAAACCTACTTCCCGCTTCATGGGGGCATTCCGCACGCTTCCATTTTCGTCCCTTTTCAACCTAAATTCAATTAAGATTCTAAGGTTTAGGGTTTTTCTCTCTCTTCCTCACCCTCTTAAGGATAGGGTATGTATGATAAGGTTAAGGAATCCTCCACCAAATTAATGAAAAGCATGTAAACAAGATGTCATGGACATAAGCTTAATAGTTTAAGCGTAGACTAAAGAATAGTTGCATGCTTAGGTTGTATGACATGTGTTGTCGTGCCCTCGGGAGAGACCTGAGGTTTGACCTTCTTATCAAGAGGATGAGTAGAGAATTGGTCTTGGAGGCAAAGAGCTCCATTAAAGGTAGAGACCTGGCACATCCTCTGAGGGTGATGCTAACCCTAACCCTAAGTGGTGGTTAGAGAGAGATGGCATGATGAGTCAGATGTCATGGTCGACCATGTGTGTGGGTTGACATGCTTTTGGTTTTGGATACCTATGAGAAGTATGAGCTATGTGAAGTTGGTTGACTTAGTGCCTTCCGGGGGACCCAACCTGTGAAGGGTCGTGCATGTTAGGGTGAAGGATAATTCCATCATTGATGGGGTTAGTGATGACCATATAGGAACCCTATGGGCTTATATGAGCATGACAGAGTATGCACCTAGAGTACGTCAGTAGTGCTGGCAGTAGGTTAAAACCCAGGCCAGAAGGGCATGTTGGACAGCTTATGAGATAAGCATGAAGAGCTATGGATAATCTTGAGTGAACATAGGTTTCACCCATGTAGGTGTATGCATGTGAGCTTGATCCACCTTAGAGAGAGAACCTCTAGTAGTAAGGTTGTTTGTAGGGTTAGCTCTAGAGAGAGAGAGAGTAAGACCAAGCAAGAAGGTTGGAAGCTTAGACTCTGGTATATGAGGAACCCTGAGTAGTTGGGCTTGTGGTATCTAGGTTGCCTTTAGAGGAACCAAACCCTAGAAAGGGAAAGAGACTTCTTGAACCGATCTTTGGAGGTTGTAGATGCCTACCTTACCTTTTAAGGATAGGAAGAAGAGTTCCTTAGACCCTAAGAAGGCATAGGATCAAGTAGTGAGGCCTTGCACTTAATTGGTTGTCCTGGTGTAGGACTCTCCGGTGTTGTTCGAGTGGAAGGATAATAGGACGTGCATGATGTACCTCGTACATGTTTGGTTCATGGTTGGAAAGTTGAGCATGCAGTTAGACAGCCGATGCATAGAAGTGAATCTAGGGTTCCTAGACCTATAAGAGGGGAAGTAGTAGTACATGGTACACCTGATGCTCATGACGAGATTTGAGTTTCTATAGATTCGAGCATGGCACTCCGCATTTTTAAGGGGAAAAGGAGATCCCTTAGACTAAGGTATATGTTTGATGAACCCCTCACATATAGGTTGGCAGTATATGTATGTATGATGATGGTCCAATGTTGAGGATTCAGAACAAGTATGACCTCCCATGGAGACCTAGCATGGTTTAGTAGGTGGTCTTCTTGTTAGCTACGTGCCTTAGTAGCTTGCTAGGACTAAGCATGCTAATGTGGATGTAAACCCTAGACGTAGGGACGTTTGTGACCTTTGTTGCTATCAAGAGATAGTTTCCTCCCATCCTGGGAGAGGGACCCTTCTGTAGGGTATGTACCAACTTTTGTTGGGTTTGAGGTAACCTAAAGAGGTCTCATAGGATCATGAGAAAATAAGTGGAGAGTACATAGTATGAGATTGAACCTACAGACCCATAAATAACCATCTCTAAGTGCATGTGGATGGGGCCTGTCCGAGATAGGTAGGTCGCCATGATCCCTATGAGAGGATGTAAGTCTGACTACGAATGCTGAGAGAGATGATGGAGACTTGGGTAAGGTTTCAAGTTTGATATGTACTATGTTAGAATACTAAGTCTATCCTAGGGTCAGGTAGAGATAAGACCGATTGGAGTAGGAGTTGCCTGATTCCCTAGTTGCACATGACCATAGGGTCGGGAGGTAACAGCTATCATTGTCTGAGGACCATGGGTTGGGAGATTGATCACCTTCATGAACTCATAGGACCCAAAGGGCAAATGAGGAGGGCACTCTCTGGATGCATAAGGGAAGAGGGATGACCCCAAACTATTGGCACCCTACAGACCTAGGAGAGATGACTAAGGATTGTGCGGTAACTCAAGTGGGCTCGAGACCAGTTGTATGTAAACCTGATATTGAGATGTTCATGATACGGAGACGTGTTGTACGTTGGGTGTACTAGCGATGATGCACCATTTCTACTCTTGGAATGGGAAGACTTTGTGTTTGGACGGCCGCCAAATGCTTATTTCCTCTCGTTATGGGGGTGAGAGATAGGACAGTACGCATGCGATACACTAAGGATAAATATGATGTGAGTTGAAACGTTGCTATGAGGTATGAGGATAGAGATAATAGCGTACCCTTGTGGAGTGTACGATGTGTGGAAGGTTGACAAACACTAAGAGAACTGAGGTAGTCATCTTATAAGAACATTCTTATCAGGAGTTGTATGGAATTTATGAGTTATATAAGTTTGAGTTTGATAACCAAGAAGATGAGTTCTGAGTTTTCTTGATGAAGATAGACCTAAAATCCGAGATGAGATAATGAGTGGAATACCTAGAGGTGTATGTCTTCATCATTACCTAACACATAAGGATGTAAGGTGGTAAAGGATGCTCTTGTTGAGACGCAGCTGCCTAGTTTAGCTGGTGGAGAGGTTGAAAGAGGTGGTTAGGTGAACCCTAGGTTTGAGAGATATGTTTGGCTAACACTCAGATATAACGAGATTCGTTGATCGGGTTAGTGGTTGTTTGGTTAGCCAGCCTTGGGCTTGTTGTGATAGAAGGATGGTTGTAGAACCAGTTGCACTTCTCTGGAAAAGAAGGTGAGAAAACCCACGACTAGAGTGTTTTAGGGTTTTTGAGGAATCAACCTTGAGGAATCATGACATACAGAGGACCATGATTTAAGTTCACCATACACCTGGTACTATTAAGATAGTAAGTAGCAGTAGTACTGTGGATGCCTGAGATGAAAAGTGTACAGAGTTGCATGTGGCTTGTCGCCATGCATGCCAGGAGGTGAAGGACAAACACCAATAACCCAGTGAGTTGATACAGAGGATAAAGAGTCCCCGAGAGGGAATGGGAGTTGATCACTATAGACGTTGTGGTGAGTCTCCCCTGGACCAAGGAAGGTCAAGATGCAATATGGGTTATGGTAGATCGCCTTACCTAGATGACATAATCTAAGAGAAAGAGAGAGTACTGTCAGGGGACAGATCCGGTTGAACTACATACAAGGGAGAGAGATGGTTCAACTACATCATGATGCTAGTTCAAAGGTTCTTGAGTGTGATCTAAAGGTTCACTTCCATGCGGTGGAAGTAGGTACATGAAGAACTCGATGCTAGTACAGCTTATCACCTTTAACTGATGGTTAGTATGATCCAGACTAGAGGGTCTGATGAGAGTGTGTGTGCCCGTCCAGGGTGATATATGGAGACAGTTTTTGTTCTATGAAAGTTGTGATGTTAGCCACCATAGCCAGTATCGGGATGTAAGAAGCTCTGAGGGGAGGTTGTGTCGGTCACCACTTCACTATGATGTTGTCGGTGAGAGGACCTTGTGAAGGTCAGATAGACCATAGTGTGTGCAGATGAAGTCGCTTTGATCGTGTGATGGCTGAGAAAGCCCAGGGGCGACATGAGTCGTGAGCTGATGCGAAGCAGACTGACATGCAGTTCACTGAGGGAGAATATGTGATATGAAAATCCGACCCCTCTGAGTTATAGCTGAGAAAATTGAGTCCCCGATACATGAGTCCATTTGAGATGGATTGGTGGAGATGCTTATGTTTAGCCTTACCCCTCAGGATAACGTGATGTATGATGTGTTCCACGAGTCCAATCTAGAGCACTATGTGAGGTACCCAAGCCATGTGCTAAGCCATGAACCTATTATGCTTCCAAGGAGGCTGAAATGTCCTGAGTCACCTACAAGGGTACGAGATACCAAGGTGAGAGAAAACTCAGATGTAAGAATATAAGATGATGAAGGTTCTTGGGAAGTACCATGGAGAGATTGAAGCCACATGGGAGCCATGATGGACATGAGAAAGTCTTATCCTTTTTTTTTCAAAAAAAAAAAGTCTTATCCTATTTGTTTGTATGCTTGGTGGAATTCTAAGGGCAAAATTTCGATAAGAAGGGAAGGATGTTACAACCCAAATTTTGGGTTCTTTTGATGAGAAATGCAATTTCTCTTAATAAAAATATATGAATAAATAATGGTGTGATTTGATTTGGAATGAATGAATTTCGTTTATAATAGCCTTGTTGGTCGCTTTGTGGGCTTTATTGGCTATTGGGCCCAATAACAAGGAAACGAAAAAGGAAATTCAATTAGTAAATGAATAATTAAGAAATGGAGAAAAAAAAGATGTAAAAACTTCTAGAAGGCAAAGGAATATCCTCCAAAGGTGGATTTCGTGCCTTTTGGGTTCCTTGGGTTCCAAGGAGACCAAGTTGCAAAGATAATGCAACAAGAAAGAGAAAAGATCAATTAAATATTGCTTTATCTAGAAGGAAATATGAGATAATAATAATATTACATGAAATATATGGATATATGGATAATGGATCCATCTTGGAAAAGATTTCGTGTTCACATGGTTTCTAATAGAAAAAGGAATCACAATTAAGAAAATAAAATATTATGAGAGAGAAAATATGCTTAAATGAGTTTTATTAAACATTTACTTGCATGTAAAGAAAACATATCTTTCCTTTCGAGTTTAAGGCTCAAAATTGGAATTAAGGAAGATAATGCAAATCTAAAGATTTCCCTAAAATTTGGTTGAAAACGGATAAAGGAATAATGAGTTATAAATTTTTGAAGATAATCCTAAAGTAGAAAGGAAATTAAGTCACATTTTGATATTGCGAATTAAATCCCGATTTTTGGATTAAGAACGACTGTTGGATCGGCGATCCAACGACTGGGAGTGAATCCCAGTCTCACAGGGGATCGCGTTGTAGAGACCGCCTGTGAGATTCTTTGAGCAGAAGATTGCGCGAAAAGGAAAGGATGATTTGGAAAAAGGACGATTCCATTGACTTCGGGAGCCTGTTCCGGAGCTTCTCGACCTGATTTATGGGTGGGTTCGTCGACGAGAGCAGAAGTCCCCAAATCGCGGGACTACTCAGATGACCCTATATATAGGGGAAGGCTCGCGAGGGCATCGGTGCGTCAACTCCCAACCCTAGAACTCTCGGAGAACGACGAGGAGGGTTTTGGCGAGTTCGATTTGGGAAATCATCTTGACTTGCACCCTCATCGTCCAGTTGATATGAATTTTAATGGTTTTAATTGTGCAAATCCATGAATAAAAAAGAGATATGATGATTCTAAGCTAATTTGAGTATGAAAGATTCTATTTGTGGATAAACACCCTTAATTTGATAATTAGGATTTTCTAGTGTATAAAAGTGGAATTAATGTGAATTTAGGGTTTGCTAACCCAGAAGATGTGAAACATAGTAATTAGGGTTCCTTTGAGTATTGAACTATAATTCTTTAGTGAGTTGTCTATTTAAAAGAACTCGAACATGATAATTGGGCTTAATGATTTTGACATAACCTAAAAGGATAAAGATGGTAGTTTTAGTGTAAAAGAGACACATTAGACTTAATTAACATTCAATTGTGCATGTGATGTTGAAATTAGGGTTTGTGGACCAAAAGAGCATTAAAAGTAATAAATGCATTATGGAGGCTAAAACCCTAAAGTTGGTCGGGAAATCCTAAGGTGGAATCCAAGTCAATCTTGAGAATGTTTTGGATAAAACAATGATACATGGATGTTATGCATTAATTTTCAGGATATTGTTGATTGCTTGGTTGATTGTTCTTGATTATTCTTGCTTGGACATCAAGTTGCTCTAGATCAGGTATGTGGCTATTTATGAGTAACCGACTTAGTTTCACGGAGTTTTCTCGAAGGATTGATCGAATTGAATGCAACCTAAACTGTTGGATGTTCATATATGCAAATTCATAAAGTCACTATGATTATCACAGTCAAATTATAAGTGTGTATTCTCGCATCTACATGCCACCCTGATGTATGATGCAATGAGGTCAAGCCCAAGAGGGAAGACCATTGGGCACCATGAGAGGTGACCCCAGGCACCAAGCTCAGGATGGAGGTGGCCTTATGTTATTGCATGACTATTGGGCATCATGAGAGGTGACCCCAAGCACCAAGCTCAGGATGGAGAAGGTGGCCTTATGTCTATTGCAAAGGAAAAACCCTAAAGGGGGTATTCTAGGGTTAGGGCAAAAGCGGTGGAGAATGTCACATTGAAAACGTAAATTGGATTGTTAATTAACTTGATTGTGATATTTAGGTTGTTGCAATATTTGTGAAACTTTGGTTGTCCCCACATACCGACATATTCATTTATGTTGACCGATGTTTTGTTTGTTGGCATTTTAGGTACAAAATTGAAAAGGACAAACAGTAAAGTGATACATTGTGAATATATGAATTAAAGTACAAGGAGGATTAATTAGCATAGACTCCAGTTGTGGATAGAAGTTTAGAAATCCAAGATTTTAAAAAGGTATGCAAAGTTTTATTTTATTCCAGCTTTTCAATATAGTTTTGGTAGAATTTAGTAATTATTATTAATTATTTGTCGAACCATTGATCCAGAAAATTGGGATAACGGCTCTGACCTTTTGATCTCCCTTAATTGGGGGTTACCGGGAGGCGGGGTCGTTACAGGGGGAGAGTGCCAACAAGCCATGTAAGCTACAAAGATCCATATGTGGCTTGAAACAACCGTCACGAGCATGGTTCAATGAGCTCAACAATGTTCTTACAACCCTAGGCTTCTAGCAGTCGTCACGTGGCCATGGACTCTTTTTCTCACAAACTACTTATGGCATCATTATCTTCAATGTTTTCATATGTGGTCGGCCAACTCTCAACAGCGCATATGTTTATGTAGTCTAGTATCGAGCCCAGATTGCATATGTGATGCATATGCGATGCATGTGCAACTGTTTTTATATAGAGACTACATATGTATATATTAAATTACTTTATACACAAAAACACCACCCACTTGTACATAGATGTATACATATATATATGCACATAAGCCACATATGCGGTTGCTTTTATATGGCGACAACATATGTGTATTTCTAACAATTAGCTTGTTTAGTTATTATTAAACTACGTACACACAAACACACTTGCATATACATATATGCTATATATACACATATATAATTGTAATATTAGTAACAAAAGTCTCTGAATTTTATGAAAAATTGGCGATTCTTTGCGATTTTATAGGCTCCCGAATGTTCAACACTATTAACACGCCGATCGCTAATTTTTCCTTATTTATCCCGCCTTTTGCGATTTATACGATTTGTTACCAATTCTTCATGACCTTTCACAATTTTTCATGATTTTTTTTCTTTTAAGTCGTTTACTCTTTTTTTTACCAAACATGTACACAAAACTCCTGATATACACTAAACCTCCAACCCCCATGCTTCCGACATTTCATTGTTATTGCTAAACTATTCTTTAATTCTTCTCCTACTTTTCACTCAATTAAATTGTATATCTTGTGACCTTAATAGTTACATATATTTTATATGTATGATATATAATATATATACACACACATACACTCATGCATACATATATGTGTGTATATAGAAGACTTATTCTCATTTTTCCAAATAGTTGACCGAAATTTGACCGAAATTTGTCAATTTTTTTCACAAATTTTTCCATTTTCCAAATTCTGATTTCTAGTCAACTGAAAAATTGTTGAATACTGAATTTGTCACTATGATATCATATACATAACATATAAACATGTTTTAATACATACCTGCATGTATATATGTGATTACATAACTCAATATAGCATACTAAAGTATATTAATATGGTTCCATATTAATACATATTTTTGTAATATTTTACACTTTAAAGATGTGTTTTATGCTCATATATGATCAATTTGTTTAAAAAATCACATCCACATATGTGCATATGTTGTCAGCATTTCGCATAAACTCTATGTAGTATATTGGCCGAACGCATACTGCATACCATATTGCTTTTCAAAACATCATTTTCCTTACAGTATATGTTGATGATGATATTGCCATTACTGATAGTGAAAGCGGTGGAATCCCGACACCGAAGAACTCTCTCAAATCACTTTCCACACTAACGGATTGAGCAACTTTGTACTTTGAGGTATTCAATCCAATGATCCATAAAGGGGTTCATAGTTGTTGAGGTGAACGCTTAGACGCCGCCTACGCCCAAGGACGGTTTGCCTGGGTTATCCCGTCTACTAAAATTGACATTTGGGTGCCTAGGCGGGTACCTAGGACTGCTTGGGTGGCCGCCTAGATAGACTTTTCCCACTTGTTAAACATTTGTATTTCTCTTGTTAGCATCATATTTGACATGTATAAATGATTTCATATTTTAATTGCCTTCTACTTCACTCAAATATTTATTTAGGATGTAGAACACTAAATAAATGTGCAAAGTACCTTATATATGTGTTATATATTGTATAGTATATATTATTAATATGCATAACAAGGGATACCCCCAGGCGTAGGCCTAGATGAGGACTACCACCTAGACATCTTGACAACCATGGAAGGGTTTCCAATGGAAGCATGTTTTAGATCTAATTGAACGTACAAAGATGACTGGGTCTTAAACCAATGCCATCCCCAAATGACTACCATAGTACCATCAAAACCATATTTTTGAGGGGGGGTGTTTTCATGATCGAGATTGTATCGAGTAGTTGCCAAAATGATGTATTTAATCATGATATCTCCATTGTAGTTGTAGTGGCCAGTCAATTCATGGAAATCCTTATCAATGTCCTTGATAGAATGTTCAGAGATTCTTGTGTTACCTTAAAGGAGCCCCTTGAAAAGGGGCACTGTACAAAAGCTCACTCAAGGAGAAAATCTTTGTGACAAGTGATGTTAATGTGGATTGGGTAGGTGATGTAAATGACTAGGAAATTAACTCCTAGCTTAGATATATTCTTAAAAAAATGAGTCATCAATGAGACTTCCTCTCCCCGACCCCGCATTGACCTGTGGAGGCCCGACACAGGAGGAGTATAATAAACCAAGTGTGCAGCCCATTAGTTCCGACGCAAACTATGTCAGACATAAATCCCAGTTTATTCGTCCCCGTGAGGATTCGAACATGAGACATTTGTCTGCGTTCACAGTCTGATCACCAATGAGCCACACCCTTGCGAGCAGCTTAGATATATTCTTGGTTGATCTTATGAGTAGGAGCCACACCCTTGCGGGCAGCTTAGATATATTGCCACTTTTTTAAAAAAAGTGTGGCCAAAGCAAAGAAGCTCATTACACCTCATGTGAAAATGAGAGAACAAAGGGCTGACATTTTCACTAAACCTTTTCCATTGTCTCTTCTTTTATGTGTAAAAACTAAGAGCCTAGGACTATAAGATGTGCACTCTCCGTCTTGGAAAGGAGTATTAGAGATATGAGTAGTATGTTGGTTTTGGGCCTACATGCGCCAATTAGTATCGCTTGGCTTATTGTCCACTTTTTTAAAAAAATTGTGGCTAAAGCAAAGAAGCTCATTACACCTCATGTGAAAATGAGAGAACAAAGGGCTGACATTTTCACTAAACCTTTTCCACTGTCTCTTCTTTTATGTGTAAAAACTAAGAGCCTAGGACTATAAGATGTGCACTCTCCGTCTTAGAAAGGAGTATTAGAGATATAAGTAGTATGTTGGTTTTGGGTCTACATGGGCCAGTTAGTATCGCTTGGCTTATTGTGTACCTGCAGTACCCTATAATTCGTATCACTCCTATAAAAGGAGAGCCATGTATGTTTATTGTAATTAGTGAAATGTATCGTGCTTTGTTACAGTAACCATTTCGATCTGGTTCCAAATTTTCCCGTCAAGCACGGTGCACCATTATTGTGCCATTAACATAAGAAACAGTCCAATTTTTCCCACAACAAGTTCTACTCTGAATAATTGGCACAGGTAGCTCAGATGATACGATCCAGTCTTAATATATATTAACTTCTTTCTCAAAGAAGTGTGATCCATACAACTGCCACAAAGAGAAAGAAAAACCTAAGAAAGGTGTTTAGGCATGTTATTCTTATACAGGCCCTTATCATCTTATACCCCTGCACTTCAAGCCAACAATTGGAACAAATGCCGACAACGCCCAATGAAGATTTAAGTTTTTGTACAAGCAGACAGTTTTAGTGAGGCATTTTATTGATACTTTAGTCGTTTCAGACTAACTATTTAGACACATTTCGGCTTCCACTCATACAGCCCCCAAAACCAATGCTTCATGAGGTTACAGGTTTTTGTATGAGCACACTAGATTCTTTTGGTTATTGATTGGATCGTAATTAGTTCTAGTGCAGGTTGTCTGGCATTGCATGTGAGAGAGAGAGAGAGAGGTTCTCCTTTCTCCAACCGGTTTCCATTCTCACTAGAGGGAGCTTATATAAAGTAACTGGAAATGTCAATTCAAGACTTCCAAGTCATTGTTAAGTGGCCAGGGGTGAACACTCTAATTGTTATAAATCATAAGAACACAACCATCTTAAGAACAGAGCTTAGCAAGCAAGACAACTTTGATTGACAACACGAAAAAAAATTATGTATTTAGATAGTGAATACATGTCATTTTTGTTGGCTAAATTGAACATTAGAATACCCTTTGTTTTGATGATGGCAAACATTTCATTCTTGTGGATCTAATGTGCTATTTGAGTATTTCAGGGGCCAAAGAAATAAGATAGTGGATAGCTGCAAATGGAAGTTCAATGTGCTTAAGTTGTTAATATTTTCATGATTGTACTCAATGTAAAAACTTGTACAAGTATATAATGTACAAGTACCTAGATATCATGTTATTCAAGCGCTAGATCTTCCCCTAAGATAGAATTACAATTACCCATTGACACACACACTTAGTAGAAGATTCAACAAATTGAAACAGGGACATTCTCGGTCAACAAACTTCTCGACCGAGACACACTCGGTCGACAATATTCTCGACTGAGATAGAACTTCGAGCAGGTTCCATAGCTGTTAAACTGAGAGTAGGTGGTAGTTTGAAGTTGGAAATACACATTGCAGCATATTTACTCCAAACCATCCCTCGGTCGAAGAAATGCTCGACCGAGACACATCTCAGTCGACCAAATTCCCGACCGAGACAATTTATGGATTGTTCTTTTCAGCACGAAACAATTAGCCATTGCAAGATAATTAGTGGACTCCTAAAGGCTAGTTAAGCACTAAGAACACTCTAGAAACCCTCTAGAATATCCCTAAGCACTTGCAAGCCATTCCTATAAATTAGGAGAGTCCTTAAGACACCTAAAACACACAACTACACTTGAGAATTTATTCTAGTGAGCAACAAAGCATAAGCCATACTTGCCATCTTGTTTAAAAGCTCAATTTCGTGTCCAATAGCTAGTATCTCTTAGCCACCACACATAACCACGTCCATCTTTAGTGGATAGGAGATCTATACGCTTGATATAGGATCAAAGCGATGTACTGAATCGGTGAAGTTCTTTCTTTCTTCCAATCTTGTTCTTCTTTATTGTATATTGTTCTCTTTGACAACTCCTAGGTTGGAGGTTGTTGAAAGGAGGTTGCTTTGAGCTACTTCTTGGTGGAGAAGGCTGCTTCAAGGTGGTGGAGCTACTTCAAGGAGGTTAAGGCTGCTCCGAGGACTTGAGTTAGTTCAAGAAGGCTGTTTCAAAGGAGGTTGAGGCTACTTCGAGGTGAAGGTTACTTCAAGGGTGTAGAAGGAAGGTGGTTGTATTTTATGTAACATCCTCGAGAGGTAATAAAATAAATCACTTTCAAAATCTCGGTTGGAAACAATCGGGTAGTGGACTGATTACCTTTGATTTCAAAGGTAGGAACCACTCTACATACTTGTCTTCCTTGTTTCCTCCTACTTCTTGATTTAATTGTTTAATTATTATTAAAATCTCCAAAAAGTTTTATTCACCCCCCCCCCTCTAGATCTTTCAATTGGTATCAGAGGAGGTCTTCAAAGACCCTAACAGGTCTTGAAGGATGGGGGACGGTGTGCTCAACAACCTTAACCTAGAGGGAGCCCATGTGACTCGGCCACCACCATTCGATGGAAGCAACTACAACTACTCTGGAAGAGAAGAATGCAGTTCTTCTTCCAAGGTATCAGCTGGGAGCTATGAAGGATGGTATCTACACCATGTGTGCTTCCCGAAACCGAATATGCAACGTGGGATGTAAACACGGTAAAACAAGCTCAACTAAATGCTAAGGCGGTAAGCATATTATATTGCTCTATCTCTGTAAGTGAATTCAATAGAATCTCTTCATGTGAAACTGCTTATGACATATGGCATAGACTCTCTATTACACATGAAGAAACTATTCAAGTTAATAACTCTAAGATTGGCATGCTTAAACAAAAAATTGAACAATTTCGTATGCAACCAAATGAGTCTATTAGTGATATGTATGCAAGATTTTCTACTATTATTAATGGTTTAAGTGCATCAGGAAAATTTATAAGTGAAGAAGATCAAGTCTCCAAAATTCTTAGGTGTTTGCCTCTAAAGTACAAAGTACAAACCAAAGGTGACGGCATAGAATTAAATGTCCGATTTCGAAGTCGTATCCGATGACCCAGAAACAGAAATTTTGCGAAATTTCGGTTGAAATTTCGATACTTACGGCCCTAATGATTTCAACGACCAAATAAGCAAATTAAATCATGAAAATTTACCAGGACGATCTAATCGCCAAGATCTACTCAAATATGCAATAATATTTCATATTGGATATGTGGGGGTGGGGGTCTCCCACATTTGTAAGTGAAGGAAGTTGAACAGTTTTGATAGAATTTCGATGACAAAATGAAGGAATTAAGTTATGGAATTTTGCAAACACAATGTTTAAACATAGACACACTAGATTATATAATAAATTTATATGTTTAGAGGTTAGGGTGGGATCCATGTCTTGATGAGTGAGTGCACAAATGAACAGAAATGTCAAGTCTGTCAGGCAGTTAGACTTACTAACTTGCAAACCTCAAGTTAAAACAACTAGAGTACTAGACTTTATAGTTACAAAACTTACAAGTTACAATATTATAGGTTAGTATATTTATTGTATAAGTCTACTATTATAATATATTTAGAGTTACATAAATAAATAATAATAAAAATTAGGGTTACAAGTTACAACTTACACAACATTTTGTACAAGGCTGCGTTTATTATATGTATAGGGTTACATAAGTGAAAATACAAAAATATAAGAACTTCCACTAAGAAAGCTTTTGTGGCCATTTTGTGTATAAATATGAAATATATTGATTAGATTTTCAAAATAAGTATAGATATACGTATTTCACACTATTGTTTCTTAGATTTACAAGTTCACTTCAAGACCTTGAGAATTTTAAGAGAAATACCACTTAGAAATTTAGGATTTTCGGAGTATTTATTAAGATGTCAAAAAGGGAGTAGAAATAGAAGGAGTAGATGGGCTAGGGAGAGGGTTTACATACCTTAAAATCAAGTAAAGCAGCCTTCAAGAGCAAGATATCACAAAAAAATCGTTAAAAGATCAAAGTCCAAGCAAACCCAGTCGATGGAACACAATTTCACGAAATAGGTATTGCATTTCGCACTGATTTCGCAATATCAAGGTCCAAACTGGGCTTTTTTGCACTAAAATACCCCCTTTTTTGCGAAATTTCGACTGTAGCTATGAAATTTTCGCAAAATTGAGGACCAATTCCTGCGTACTGACATTTCGATGTCTGATTGCAAAAAAAAAGAAATTTTGAGCGAAATTTGGTGACGGCCATTGAAGAAGCCAATGATCCCACCAAATTGAGGATGGAGCTGCTCATTGGCAACCTAGAGACCCATGAAGTCGCCCTTGAAGAAGAAGAAAGATTGGAGGCCCAACACAAAAAGGAGAAAAGGAAGGACATTGCTTTCAAGGCAACAGCTAAAGCTAGGCATGATACAAGTGAAGAAGATAGTGAAGAGGAGGCTCTCATTGTAAATGGTAAGCAATATAGAAGATTTAAATCTAACAAAATTTCTAGTGTTTCTTCTTCCTCTTCCCCTAGGTGCTTTGAATGTGGCAAAAAGCGACACTTAAAAAGTAAGTGTCCTAAAGTCAAGAAGGGAAGGAAATCCTCTCTCAAGAAGAAGGAAAAAGCCTACAAAGCAGTATGGGTTGACTCAAGCGATGATAGTGAGAGTGGAGAATAAGAAGTGGAGTGCTTCATGACTAAAGAAGACAAGGGACAATGTCTCATTGCTACAACCAATAAAGAAGAGAATGAGGTAAGTCTATTTGATTTATCTAAAGAAGAGTTAGTTGCTAATATTGAAGAATTACATGATAAGTATGTTGATTGTAAAAAGAAACTAAAAAGAGTTACAAAAACTAATGAATAATTATATGCTCAATTAAATGACCTTGCTTTTGAAAAAGAAAGTATTGTTTGAAAAATCCACCTTGAAATCATCTCTTAATGATTGCCATATGAAGTTGATTATTCTAGAAACAAATTATAATTTCCTTTGTCAAGAAAATGTTGAATTGCTTGCTAAATTAGATGATCTTCAAACTCAACCTATTTTATGTACTCATTTGGATTATGATGCTATTGTCAAAGAAAATGGATGAAATTGCAAAATTACAAAAAGAAATTAGTAACTTAAAGAACAAAGATATTCTTGATAAAATTCTAAGCAATTCTTCTGGTCAAATTGGAAGAAGAGGTTTAGGTTATGTACCCAAAGATAAATCTTATCAAAAACCTAAAAATAAGAGAACACAAGCACCCAAGACTAAAGTTATGTATGTACCTAAAAACAAATCAACTCATAACCAAAATGTTAAAAAGAGAAATGAGGTTGATTTCATCTGTTGTCATTATTGCCTACGTCTTGGACATTATTCATTTTCATGCCCATACAAGAAAAAGGATGTGGACTTAGTTTGGGTTCCAAAACCCCAAACTTAGAAATGTTGAACATGATTAGTTGAGATTTGACCTAAAATTTACTTTGAAACTCAAAAATGTCTTATCTCAACTAAACTAAGCTTTAACTTGCATATCTATGTGAAATTGCATAATTGAAGTAATCTAAGCTCTAATTGACATTAATTAAATTGCTGGAAACAAACAGAAACATTCTCGGTCGATAAAATCTTCGACTGAGACACTCTTCGATCGAGAAAATAGTCGACCAAGAAAGTTTCTGTGTCAAGCTTGCACTTTCTGGAAAAACAGCAACATTCTCGGTCGACAAAATCTTCGACCGAGACACTCTTCGGTCGAGAAAATAGTCGACCAAGAAAGTTACTGTCTTAAGCTTGCATTTTCTGAAAAATCATCCGGCTAATAAATACTTCAACCGAACCTCACTCGACCGAGAAATTTGTCGACCGAGGATAGTTCTGGCAGAACTATTTGATATGAATAAAATATTTCACTTGCAATAACTTAAGTAATAAACTCTACATATTACATTGCTTTAAATATTTGAATGATCCTAATCAAAAGGACTATTATATGGGTATCAAAACTTTATACTTTGCAACTTTAGATTGTCCCAACAAGCATACATGGAGAAAAGGTAAAATTATTGGTCATATTTAAAGAACGCTTTAAGGGTAATACTATTGCCATAGGAGTGCTATTTGTAAGAATTACATCATAATTATGATTCATAGGAAAATATTAAAAAGGAAACATGATTGGAACCTTATAACTCTGTGGATCATATTTGAAAATAAAAGAATCGTTTATGACATAAAAGGATTGATCACACAAGGAACTTGCTTTAGAATATAATCATCACAATTTTGTGAGAAATCTAAAGTTTGTGTATTCTAGGCAATTAAAAGCAAGATATCTTTTCAAAACTAAAATCTTGCTCACATGACTTAAGCTCTATAACAAAAGATGGTAAAGGAAAACTTGCTCTTAGGTCACAAAAAGGCTTTTATGATAAAAGATGGTAAATAAAGAACAAATAATGATTATATACAACAAGGCTTAATCATATTCTAAAAGGAGTTGACTATTGAACAACTTATGAGCTTGAATAATGCATAAGTTTGATTCCTAGAACCTAAAAGCAAACACTTATTGGAACGAAATGGGAGGAAAAGGCTTTGATACCACTTATGCATTAATGGGTGAAAATTTGAGGTTATAAGGACATCAAACCCTTCGAGAGGATGTAAAAATGAAAGGATGATTAATGAAGAAACCTATATGACCTGAAACAAGATTGAATATTCTTACAAAAAGAAGTTGACGAATCACCCATGTCAATAAAACATTACAAAATGGTTCATTCTAGATAAAGATGCTTAAATTGAAAATTTACATAAATGCCTCTCGGTCAAAAAAGAGTTCGACTGAGGGGCGTCTCGGTCGAAGTCATGGTCGACCGAAAATAAGACTGACAAAATGCTTATTTGTAAATCATTCACTTGCACTCAACATTGGTATATTAATCTGAAATTTGCTCATCATGTTCAAATAAAAGAAATTTTAAAGATAGTACAAGAAACAAGATTCATTATAAAATTGATCTTAAAGATAGCTATGACCTTGGTACTCTTAAATTGATCTTGATTATGAGATTAAGGGGGAGCTTACAAAATTTCTTGGTTACAATGTATTTGATCATGTTCTTAATTGAATTCTCTATATCAATATTGGCTTAACATCCCTTAAAATTGGTTAGAGATACATTTATTGATCTCACTATTATTCTAAAGAAATCTCATATCATTTCAGGGCTTAACATCCCTTGCAAATGGTTGAGAAATCAATATAAAAAAACATTTATGTATCCCACCATGAGCCTAAATGGATCTCATATCATTTCAGGGCTGAACATCCTGCAAATGATTGAGAAATAAATAGTGGTTATTAAATTGTGGCTAAATTTGACATTCTTTTTAAAGTAAACAATTAAGGGGAAGTATCCCATTCAGGGGGAGTAATAATAAATGATTATCCGGTTATCTTTTTGAAATGACAAAGGGGGAGAATTAATATAAATCAAACTCAATGATTTTCATGATCTCTTGGCTTGACATAAATTGATGATATATTCCTTAAGAGATGGATACTATGTTCCATACCTCTTTAGGAATAATTAGCACACACTTCATGAAAAACAAGAGAATATCTTCATATAAAGTAAATCTCAAGTATGAAACTCGTCTTATTAAATTTCTTTTGATTATATTTTAGGAATGTTTGTCATCTTCAAAAAGGGGGAAATTGTTGGCTAAATTGGACATTAGAATACCCTTTGTTTTGATGATGACAAACATTTCATTCTTGTGGATCTAACGTGCTATTTGAGTATTTCAGAGTTCAAAGAAATAAGATAGTTGATAGCGGTAAATGGAAGTTCAATGTGCTTAAGTTGTTAATATTTTCATGATTGTACTCAATGTAAAAACTTGTACAAGTATATAATGTACAAGTACCTAGATATCAATGTAAATCAAGCGCTAGATCTTCCCTATCCACTCACAACCCTTAGATAGATCCTCCCCTAAGATAGAATCGTAATTACCCATTGATACACACACTTAGTAGAAGATTCAACAAATTGAAACAGGGACATTCTCGGTCGACAAACTTCTCGACCGAGACACACTCGGTCGACAATATTCTCGACTGAGAACCACTCCAGTCTAAGTCACGAGCACAGAACAATGACTTGCACATGTATACCCTAGAATAGCCCTCGGTCGACAATATTCTCGACCGAGATAGAACTTTGAGCAGGTTCTATAGTCGTTAGACAGAGAGTAGGAGGTAGTTGGAAGTTGGAAATACACGTTGCAGCATATTTACTCCAAACCATCCTCGGTCGAAGAAATGCTCGACCGAGACACATCTCGGTCGACAAAATTCTCGACCGAGACGGTTTCTGGATTTTTCTTTTCAGCTCGAAACAATTAGCCATTGCAAGATAATTAGTGGACTCCTAAACGGCTATTTAAACACTAAGAACACTCTAGAAACCCTCTAGAACGTCCCTAAGCACTTGCAAGCCATTCCTATAAATAGGAGATCTTAGGACACTCAAAACACACAAAACACAACTACACTTGAGAATTCATTCTAGTGAGCAACAAAGCATAAGCCATACTTGCCATCTTGTTTAAAAGCTCAATTTCGTGTTTTATAGCTAGTATCTCTTAGCCACCACACATAACCACGTCCATATTTAGTAGATAGGAGATCTATACGCTTGATATAGGATCAAAACGTTGTATTGAATCGGTGAAGTTTTTTCTTTCTTCCAATTTTGTTCTTCTTTATTGTATATTTCTCTACTTGACTACTCCTAGGTTGGAGGCTGTTGAAAGGAGGTTGCTTTGAGCTACTTCTTGGTGGAGAAGGCTGCTTCAAAGTGGTGGAGCTACTTCAAGGAGGTTAAGGCTGCTCCGAGGACTTGAGTTACTTCAAAAAGCTGCTTCAAAGGAGGTTGAGGCTACTTCGAGGTGAAGGCTACTTCAAGGGTGTAGAAAGAAGGTGATTGTATTTTATGTAACATCCTCGAGAGGTAATAAAATAATCTCAGTTGGAAACAATCGGGTAGTGGATTGACTACCTCTGATTTCAAAGGTAGGAACCACTCTATATCCTTGTGTCTTCCTTATTTCCTCCTACTTCTTGATTTAATTGTTTAATTATTTTTAAAATCTCCAAAAAGCTCTATTCAATCCCCCCTTCTAGATCTTTCAATTTCCCTATAAGTAGACACACACGGAAAGGTTTTAGTAACCCTTCCATTTTTTGCATTCCCAGAATTCTTCAACTCATAATCAGATGAGTCAATCCATATACATGACGGATGGGAAGAAACTAAACTAGAACTACTACTTGCCAACATGCAAAACGAGTAGGGAAAGAGGCCAACCAGCAGAACGCCTCGGCAGTATCAATTTATACACGAGCAAGCAATACGGCACCTTTAATCCCAATACATACCTCACGTCGGGACAGCTCGGCCTTCCATGCAGCCTCCCTCTCGGCGACCTCTCGCTCCCGCTCCTCGATGTAGCTCTGCATCTCGCGCTCCTTCATAATCCTGTCCTGGATGTCGGCGTCGAGGGCCTCCTGGAGCTCCCTGACGAACTTGTCGACCACCGCCTTTATCCGGAGAGACATGCCCGCCAACAGGCAGGACCAGAAAGGCTACTGCTCTGCAGCCGTGACTGCCGACGCTTGCACTGCTACCTCTTTCTTAGTGGCCCCGGTGTTCCTCAGGAGCTGTCCAAAGCCTCCGCCGCCATTTGATGCTGCTTCAATATGACCCCCTTGCGGATTACAGTTTAGGAGGACAAAGGGGGAGGGGGGAGGAAAGAAGGAAACCCGGGGAAGTAAGGAGAAGAGAGGAGACGGGGGGAGAAGTGGACTGGAGGGAAGGAATGGATTTCGATTTGAGGGATGCAAAAGGAGAGCGGGCTGGAGAAACGAACCCACGGCAACTCGTATACGTATGTTAGTGTAGGGCCGGAGGTCGTGGCTCACAACGGTCAGGCAGCGGGCGGGGCAATCGCTTTCTTGCCGAGTCGGCAGCCCTACCAGGCTACCGCAAGTAAGCAGCAAAACTAGTTGCTGGCCGGAAACCAGTCCTCACTTGTCGTCCACCCTGCTCTGCTGCCGCTGTCCCCGGCAGCTAAAAACCGAGCACAAAGTGAAAATAATATTTGTAGAGTGATTTAGATACTTGACCTAAATTACGCAGCCGCGCGGTGAGCACAGAGCTAACTATTCTTTCGCCTTTTACTAAAGAAATAACCTAAATTGTTGCAATAATGACCTGAGTACACTTAAACCCAACTCCATTGAACTCGTTATTTTAGTACATTCCCCTCAAAAATACTCTTATCTTACTCCTCACATCTCCTTCCTTTTATATGCCTTTTGTGAGCAAATTCTTATCCACCTCTACATATTTGGTGGTCGTTATTTGTCTTCATTATTAAAATTGGTGTCCACCTACACAAATTATTACATTATACAACACAGCCATGTGAGATGTACTTTCTTTATGGATGTCATGCTTGATTAGGGAGGACGACAGTCATAAAAACTTAGATTTAGATTTATTGAACCTTTTAGCCTCGATTCCCAACTTGAGTAGTTTGTATGTTAACTTATAGGTAAAACTTGAAATTCAAGATGTGTTAATCTCATTTGAGGTAATTTGTATGTTAACTTGTAGGTAAAACTCTAGATTCAAGATGTGTTAATCCCGTTTGAGGTAATTTGTATGTTAACTTATAGGTAAAACTCGAGATTCAAGATGTGTTAATCTCGTTTGAGGTAATTTGTATGTTAACTTGTAGGTAAAACTCTAGATTCAAGATGTGTTAATCGCATTAGGGGTGAGCATTCGGTTAATTTGGTTGGTTATGATTAATTCAGTTCGATTAAATGGTTAATTTGCAGTTTGAAAATTCAACTATTAACTCACTCAAATTAGTGTTGGTTAATCCGGTTATGGTTAATTAGTTAATGGTTAATTTGGTCGGTTAATTTGATTAACCAAATAACTCTCTTTGAATAATATTCTATGAAAATATTTATAAAATTTTGAACTATTGTTATATTATGGTAGTATTGCATATAAATACAACATTATATAGTTCATCAAAACTTGTTTACTATTTGAATGCAGAGTTTTTCTAAAATAAAAGTACAACTATATATGTACATATATATGTAGGATATTTCTTTTGAATAAATTGTGGTTGTTCTGTTAATTTGGTTAACCAAACAAGAAAATATTTTTAACAAAAAAATTAAGTATTTAACCAATTAACAGAAATAAATTAACCAAATTAAGTGAATTAATCAGATTGTCCAAATAAAGTTAAGCATTCGATTTTAACCATTCGGTTAATCGGTTAACAATCGAATTATGCTCACCCCTAAATCTCATTTGAGAAAAGATCCCAATTTAGACCCTTGGATCAATCCAAATGGGCCTTGTATTTAATTGGGTTGAAATTAATTAATTTTTGCATGATTTAGGCTCCATGTTTGGTTTGAGTGTCTACTAAATATATTGGAACATAAGAATGTGCTCAAACTTGGTAGTTCCACTCACTGACCTATTAAGGAATACATATTTGCACATCATGTGTGTGGTCGTCGATGATGAAGAAACACCAGAGGGGGGTGAATATGGTTTTATGATAATTTTAAAAATTATTTAAGCAAACAACCACAAAAAGATTGGAGAAAGGGACAAGGCGTTTAGAGTGGTTCCACCCTTAGCAAAAACTAAGGGAGTCAGTCCACTACCCGGTTGTTCCCAACCGAGATTTTGAAAGCAATTGTATTTTATTACCTCACAAGGATGTTACATAAGATACAACTACCTTCACAAACCCTTTGGACAACCTTCACCCTAAAGTTGTCTCACCAACCTTGAAGCAGCCTTCACTTGAAGTAACTTCAAGCTCCCCCTTGAAGTAGCCTTCCTTCTTGAAGTAGCTTCCCGTTGAGACCTTCTAGAAGTAGTCCAAAGTTCGCCGAGCTACCTTCTCCACCTGAAGAAGCTCCAACAACCTCCTTTCCACAGCCTCCAACCTAGGAGTAGCAAAGGAGAACAAAATACAATAGAAGGAACAAGATTGGAAGAAAGAAACAATGTTACCAATTAAGTACAGCGTTTTGATCCTATATCAATCATGTTGATCTCCTATCCAATGTGGATGAACGTGGTAGTGTGGTGGCTAGTAGATACTAAGCTATAGGACACTAATGTAGAACAGATTGCAAGTGAAGCTCAGCTTGTTGCTCACAAGGAATGAATCTCAAGTGTAATTGTATGCACAAGTGATGCTTTGGGTGTCCTAAGGCATGTCTTATTTATAGGAATGGCCTACTGGTGCTTAAGAACATTATAGACACTTTCTAGAGTGTTCTTAGTGCTCAACTAGCCGTTAGGTGTCCACTAATTACATTGCAACGGCTAGTTGTTTAATGCCGAAAAGTGCAGTCTAGAACCTTTTTCGGTCGAGAAGTTTACCGACCAAGAGTGTAAGGACCCTGACCTCTGTTTTGGGCTTACCTTATTTTCTTTGCCTAAACCCTGTATTTAGAGACTTGCCTAATCACCTGAGTTGTGATTAGGGTTTGTTTGTGCTTTGTTGAGAGGTTGAGGTGCAACTTGCAAATTACCCAAGTTCTAGGGTTGGTGTGCAAGTTTGTCACCTTGAGAGATATATTTCTGTCTCCTTGCATCCTCTAGGGTTGAGAGGATGGGTTGGGCGCCTAGCTTGGCTTGCTTTGAGCCTTGTTTGAGCTTGTTGAAGCTTAGGCTTGTTGTTGGGCTTTCTTGGGCCTTGTTTGAGCTTGGTGTCGCCTCCTTTCTTGGTGTTTTGGGCAGGGTGTGTCGGCCAAGAGGTGTGGCGGGCAGTGGTGTATCGGCCATGGCACCATGTTGGGCGATACACACCCTTCTTGACCTAGCTTTGTTTGTGTCACCCTTAGTGATACTTGGTGCTTTTTGCTAGCAAGATGGCATAGCTTGGACAAGTGGTGGTTTGGGCGAGCACATGTGGAGCAGACCTCTAGTGGACGCCCACTTGACCCCCTTGTATATATACGACCCTTCTTGCTTGCTAGCAGCTCCTTTAGTTCCCTTAGTTGCTCCCTTTTCTTTGATGGATGATCTAGGAGAAGAAAAGAGGGAGTGGTGGCCGATACAGTTGGTGTCTTAGCCGATACCCTCTCCTTGGTAAAGCTTGGAGGGCGACATAGCTCTAGTCTTCTTCTTCCTCTAGTGGTGGCCGAAACCCTAGAGTGTCCCTTGCTCCTTTCCTTCTCTCATGGTGAGTGTCCTTCTCTCTTTCCTTGGCACCTTCTCCTTCTTGCTTGTTTTTTGGCAGCGGTGGTTATGAGTTGTTCTTCTCTTCTTGAGGTGGCCGAAGGTGGTGCCTTAGAGCTTGGAGCTTGGTGCTTAGAGCTTTAGATCTTGAGGAGTGTGCTTGAGGCGGGTTACATAACTCCTACCCTATCTATATTACCTTCTCTTCATGTTGCTTGTTTATATGCTATCTTGATCGGCCATGCTTATCTTGTTAGTGATATCCTTTCTCTAGTATGTGCCCTTGACGTTGTGGGGTATGATGACATGGTTATGTTTTTTAGATGTGTTCTTGGACCTTGTTGGCCGAACCATTGGATTAGGTTTCTTTGGGCAAAACCCCTCTCTCTTAGTTCTTGAGAGATGATCCTAGGGTTTCCAAGTTTATGGAGCCACCATCGAGTATGAAGCCAAGTTTATGGACCTGTTGAGATTTTGTTCTCACATGGCAGTGACCGATGATGAGAGAATTAGACGGTTTAAGAAAGGTCTGAGTGTTGAGTTGACGACACCTGTTGCTGCTTTAGAAAATCGGGAGTGGTTTGCCACGTTTGTGGAGTCTATCCAAAGGATTGAATAGTCAGTGAAGGAGAAGAGAGAGACCATGCCCAAGAAAAAGCCTGCTCAGTTCCAGAAGCAGAGGTTTGATGGCTTCAAGAAGCTGAGGTTTTTTGCACCTTCTGTGATACATGGTTCTAGTGCACCGTCACAGTGGTCTCCGAGTAAGGAAAGAGGGCATGGTTTTTCGCCATCAAAGGCGTACATCACAGCTTCAGTGGCAATGACAGGGCCATCTAGGCCGCAGCTGAGAGACCCGTCGTTCTTTCTCTGTGGACAGGTCGGGCATAACAGGTGGAATTGCCCAAGGAGAGATGTCGAAGTGACGCAACAGCCGAAGCAGAATCAATAGAGATTGGATAGACAACAGTCCAGTGGTAACAGAGGGCGAGGGTGCAGTCAAGCATCACAAGCAGGATCATCTACTCAAGGAAGCAGAGGACATGGACGACAACAAGCAACGACTCGATTCTATGCTATGAGTCAGCCATAGGTGATAGTCAACCCACGAGTAGTTACAGGTTAGATGGAGTTATTTCATTCTAATTTGTCTTCTTCTTGCTTTGTATCTATTCTGGTTGACTCGGGTGCTACACACTCTTTTATCGCTCATAGTATGCTTGATAGTTGTCTTTTACCTGTTAGTTGTAAGAAAGATAGATTGTTGTTAGAAACCCCTCTTGTTGGGCCCACGTTGCTTCAAGAAGTGTGTCCATCTTGTGTTCTGTCTTTTTCGGGACACAAGATACAAGTGGATCTTATACCACTTGATATACATGGATTAGATGTAATACCTTAAAGAAGTATATGGTTGTGTTGGACTGTGGTTCCAAGCAAGTGGTGTTTGTTGACGGTGGTGAGAAGTGGATCTTCCAAGGGGATAGGAAGATTCTTCTGACGTGTTTAGTGTCAGCAATGGTGGTGAAGAAGTTGTTGCGGCAAGGATGTAAGGCGTTCTTAGATCATGTTGTGGATACCAAAGCGGAAGGTTCTAGCCTTGAGGATGTGCCTATTGTCAAAGAGTTCACAGATGTGTTTCCCGATGAGTTTCCCGGTGTTCCCCCACCTCGAGAGAATGACTTTGAGATCAATCTAGTGCCACGAACACAACTAGTTGCTCAGACACCGTATAGGATGGCTCCATCTGAGACGGCATAATTGAAGAAGCAGTTACAGGAGCTATTGGATAAAGGTTTCATTAGATCGAGCACATCATCGTGGGGTGCTCCAATTCTGTTCATGAAGAAGAAGGATGGATTGATGCAGTTGTACATAGATTTTCGGCAGTTGAACAAAGTCATGATAAAAAACAAGTATCCTTTGCCAAGGATAGATGATTTGTTTGATCAGTTGTGTGGTGCTATAGTGTTCTCAAAGATCGATCTACGATCTGGATATCATTAGTTGAGGATCAAGGAGGATGACATACCAAAGTCAACTTTTAGGATGAGGTATGGTCACTTTGAGTTTGTCGTTATGCCGTTCGGGCTAACCAATGCACCTGCTGCTTTCGTGGATCTAATGAACAGGGTGTTCTGTCCATTTTTAGATCAGTTTGTTGTGGTCTTCATAGATGACATCTTGATCTATATTCGGGACAGTCAACAACATGAACAACATCTTCGACAAGCGTTGACTCTCCTTTGCCAGCATCAGTTGTATGCCAAGTTTAGTAAGTGCGAGTTCTAGTTGAAGGATGTGACTTTCTTGGGTCATGTGATATAAGCGGAAGGAGTCAGAGTGGATCCCAAGAAGGTGGAGTCAGTTGCAGAGTGGGAGCAACCGAAGATGCCAACTGAAGTTCATAGTTTTCTAGGTTTAACATGATACTACCAGAGATTTATAAAGGATTTCAGTGTGATCGCATTGCCGTTGACGAAGTTGACCAGGAAAGATGTACCTTTCATTTGGGATGATCGTTGTCAACAAACTTTTCATAGCTTGAAAGAGAAGCTGACTAGTGCTCCAGTGTTGGTGCTGCCAGAGCTTGGGAAAGGCTATGTTGTTTTCTGTGATGCTTCCAAGAAGGGCTTAGGATGTGTGGTGATGATGGAAGATCATGTGGTTTCTTTTGCTTCGCAACAACTTAAGAAACATGAGGAGAGTTATCTGATGCATGATTTGGAGCTGGAAGTGGTGGTCCATGCGTTAAATATTTGGAGACATTATCTTTATGGGGAGGTGTGCCAGATCTTTACGGATCATAAGAACCTGAAGTATATTTTCTCATAGAGTGAGATGAACATGCGAAAGCATCGCTGGATGGAGCTAATCGGTGATTATGATTGCACCATTGAGTATCATCCTGGTAAGGCAAATGTGGTAGCTGATGTACTTAGCAGGAAGTCTTATTCTCTTTCTACAAAGAAGGCACAGTTGAGTTCTTTGATATGCCATAGGCGATATATGTTCGTCTCTTTGCGGAAGATGAATGTACAGTTGGAAGTCTTTTTGTTAGTAGGACTGATGGCACAAATGCAAGTGAATCCTATGTTGAGGCAGCAGATCAAAGAAGCACAGCAGGAAGATGTTATAGTTCAGTTGATTAGATCAGAGTTTGGCAGCGAGAAGCGTAATGGCTTCCATGAGTCCGAGGATGGACTAGTTTGTTATCATAATAGGATATGGTTCTCGATGTTGATGATCTGAGGAAGTTCATGCTCGAGGAAGTTCCCACATAGATGTATGTTGTGCATCTAGGTGTCACCAAGATGTATCATAATCTAAAGGACTTGTATTGGTGGCCTAGCTTGAAGAGAGATGTGGCTGCGTTTGTGGCTAAGTGTGTGATATGCCAGCAGGTTAAGGTTGAACACCAGAAGCCGTCTGGTACATTGCAACCCATGCCGATACCGCAATGGAAGTGGGACCATGTAACCATGGATTTCATAGTTGGTCTTCCGAGGAAAGCTAGAAATCATGATTCTATTTGGGTAATATTGGACAGATGGATGAAGTCTGCCAATTTCATACATGTGAAAACAACATATACAATAGAGAAGCTTGCTCAGGTGTATGTGGATGAGATAGTGCGTTTGCACGGTGTGGCAACAATGATAGTCTCTGATAGAGGTCCCCAGTTCATGAATCGTTTTTGGGAATAGTTGCACAGAGCGTTGGGAACACAGTTAAAGTTCAGTACCGCTTTCCACCCACAGACAGATGGACAGTCTGAAAGGACTATTCAGACCTTGGAGGATCTTATCTGAGCTTGTGTTTTGCAGTTCCTAGGTAGTTGGGACGTGCATCTCAGTTTGATAGAATTTGCCTACAATAATAGTTACCAACAGAGTATCGACATGGCACCTTATGAGGCTTTATATGGAAAGAAGTGCAGATCTCCTCTATGTTGGTATGAGTCTGGCAAGTATCAACTTGTGGGTCTTTAGTTAGTGCAACAGACAATAGAAAAGATCAAGGTGATACAACAACAATTGAAAGCGGCACAAGGAGTTCTAGGTGGGAGATAAGGTGTATCTCAAGGTCTCTCCATGGAAAGGCATGCTGAGGTTTGGCCGTAAAGGCAAGTTGGCTCCCAGGTATATGGGACCATATCCGATGATAGCACGTGTTAGCAAAGTGGCTTACAAGTTAGAGATATCGCCAGAGTTGTACAAGTTCCATCCAGTGTTCCATGTCAGTATGCTAAAGAAAAGTCATCTGAGCACAAAGACAGTGATTCAGCCAGTTGAAGTTGAGCTTGATGAAGATGTGACCTACAAGGAAGATCCAGTGTTGATCCTTGACCGAAGAGTGAAGAAGCTAAAGAGGAAGGACCTAGTTCTTGTGAAGGTTCTTTGGCATCATCGTGGTGTTGAGGAAACCATGTGGGAGCTTGAGGAAGAGATGAGGAGGAAGTATCCCTCACTTTTCTCTTCGGACTTTGGGGACGAAATCCTTTTGTAGGGGTTTATGGCTTGTAAGGACCCTAACCTCCATTTTTGGCTTACCCTGATTGCTTTGCCTAAATCCTGTGTTTAGAGGCTTGCCTAATCACCTAAGTTGTGATTAGGGTTTTTTGTGCTTTGTTGAGAGGTTGAGGTGTAACTTGCAAATTACCCAAGTTCTAGGGTTGGAGTGCAAGTTTGTCACCTTGAGAGATATCTTTCTCTCTCCTTGCATCCTCTAGGGTTGAGATGATGGGTTGGGCGCCTTGCTTGGTTTGCTTTGAGCCTTGTTTGAGCTTGTTGAAGCTTAGGCTTGTTGTTGGGCTTTCTTGGGCCTTGTTTGAGCTTGGTGTGTCGGGCAAGGTGTGTCGGCCAAGAGGTGTGTTGGGCAATGGTGTATCGGCCATGGCACCATGTTGGGCGATACACACCCTTCTTGACCTAGCTTCGTTTGTGTCACCCTTAGTGACACTTGGTGCTTTTTGCTAGTAAGGTGTAGCTTGGACAAGTGGTGGTTTGGGCGAGCACATGTGGAGCAGCCCTCTAGTGGATGCCCACTTGGCCCCCTTGTATATATACGACCCTTCTTGCTTGCTAGCAGCTCCTTTAGTTCCCATAGTTGCTCCCTTTCCTTTGGTGGCCAATCTAGGAGAAGAGAAGAGGGAGTGGTGGCCAATACACTTGGTGTCTTAGCCGATGCCCTCTCCTTGGTGAAGCTTGGAGGGCGACATAGCTCTAGTCTTCTTCTTCCTCTAGTGGTGTCCAAACCCCTAGAGTGTCCCTTTCTCCTTTCCTTCTCTTGTGGTGAGTATCCTTCTCTCTTTCCTTGGCACCTTCTCCTTCTTGCTTGTTTTTCAGCCATGGTGGTTATGAGTTGTTCTTCTCTTCTTGAGGTGGTCGAAGTTGGTGCCTTGGAGCTTGGTGCTTGGAGCTTTAGAGCTTGAGGAGTGTGCTTGAGGCAGGTTACATAACTCCTACCCTAGCTATATTACCTTCTCTTCATGTTGCTTGTTTATATGCTATCTTGATCAGCCATGCTTATGTTGTTAGTGATATCCTTACTCTAGTATGTGCCCTTGACGTTGTTGGGTATGATGACATGGTTATGTTGTTTAGATGTGTTCTTGGACCTTATTGGCCGAACCATTAGATTAGGGTTCTTTGGGAAAAAACCCTCTCTCTTAGTTGTTGAGAGGTGAGCCTAGGGTTTCCTAACTCCATGGTGAGTGTGGTGTGTTCTTGGGGCAAAATCCCTTTCTCTCCTTTTGGTTTTGAGAGGTGAGCTTGAGCTCTAGTGGTATAGGCAAAACCCCTCTCTTCCTTAGTCGTTGAGAGGTGAATCTATGCTCTAGTTGCTTGGGCAATACCGCTCTCTTACCATGGACTTGAGAGGTGAGCCTTTGGTTGGTCTTAACCTAGTTGAGGTTGGAAGGTTGGCCGATATGGGATGACCCACCTCGCTGCCCGATATGTGATAGATGTTGTGCAAAACCCCTCTCACTTGGTTATTGAGAGGTGAGCCAACTCTCTTGATCTACTAGGGTTTCTTGGTGGAAGTCTTGAGGTTGAAGATGACCAACTCGTCTCGACCTTTAGTGTGGCATCCAACTCACAAAAACATGATTTACTTAAGCGGAAGCGATCATTATCAGCGAAGTTACTGAAAATCACTAAAAATTAAAACTTTTTGCAAGGAGATCTAATTCCAGAAAACTCTTTTAACAAGAACCAAAGTGCTACATATACATTCCATGTATCATCTCTTCTTGAGGATTACATACAATAGTTGCTTTGCTAAACTATACATAAGCAACATAAAACCTCAAGGCATTCAAGCCAAATTCTCAAATCGATGATAAAAGCACTATCTACTGACTCCGAGGACCTGAGAGTACAAAGATGACACATAGGACTTTCTATACAAAACTTGATAGCCAGTGCCTCCACCTGAGTTATCACTGTTGTCCCTGTTGTTGTTGCTGTTTTCCCCTTGCTATAGGGTTCCTACTTCTTCTTCTGCGTTTACCTAAAAAGTTGGACCCCACAAGGGTGAGACAGTTGAAAATTGTCCCAGCGAGAGATATAACTCTCTGCCAAAAACATTATTATTGCAATTTAATAGAATAAATCTGAGTAGGAGTTCTTTAATATTATCAGTAGTATTAATCACTTGTATGAACAAAATAGGACAATCTCCTTTCTTAAGGAGAACATTGCATCTACCCATGAAAGAATTATATATCATCTATCTACTTTGCAAGAAATGCAAGGAATCATAAATATCTTATCTATCAACTAAAGATGCATAAAGAAATGTAACCTCAACCAATGATTTTCGTATTCAATCCTTAAGCAAACATGTTATACGGCTGATTACATTTTGCAATCACACTTATGCCCTGAGGAGATGAGGTATACCACTCATACTCCAACCGACCATTGCGAAGTCGAAATCAGTGCCATACAAGGTCAAGGGAAGAGCCGGCTGCCATGACCTCTCTTATCTCGGTCAATACGAGATTCAATGCAGGACATCTTGTGTCTATGCTAAATAGCTTTCCAGGGTATACTGACAACCTCGCTATAGAGTTACAATGGTGTGTTGCACTCTCTTTGCAATCGAGAGATTTTATGTTTATCTCACATCGATCCAACATTGATATTATTGGGAGATTTGTGATACATCCATCCCGTTATCGGGGGATTAGTGATACATCCACCCCAACTTATATATAATGAAGGAAGAGAGATTTAATGTTTATCTCGCATCAATTCCTCCATTAGGGCGTAAGGTATTCACACCCATCACCCCCACATATTAAAAAATATGCGTTTCAGGTTATATCGTGGAGCTATCCATTTCACCATTCAGCAAATTTTGACATTGATGGTTATATGGCCAGGGTACTACATGATGAGGTTTCACTTGATTAATTAAGTACATTACTGTATTCTTTTAGCATCAGTCAAGTTCTCAAACATTATTATGACAAATTCTACAAAGAAAAGTATAATTCGTATATCAAGTACTTTTCAAAACTTTATAAAAACATTGGGATCTTAATCCCTTGTCACATCATGGGCATTCTTATCCCTTAACATCTCATCATCATGGTTATGGAATATGAGTATTCAAACCCTCAGTTCATCAAAGAACACTTGTTACCACTTATCGGGTAACTAATACCTTCAGGTCATCTAACCAAGGTAAACATGATACTTACTACACAAGCATCTCACATGGCTCTTAAAGCCCATTTAGTCTCTTGTTACCTCTTACTAGGTAACAAAGCATCACATGGCTCACAAGGCCATTACATTTTGTCACCTCTCACTAGGTAACAACTTATTCACAAGGCTCACAAGGCCATAAAGCATTTAAATAATTAACACATCATAGTTCATACCTGGCTATGCTCATCATCTCACGATAGCCTGCATGATCATTACATGATAACAGTTATATCAATACATGTAAGCATTATGCAATGTAAGAGTAGCATCATTATTCCCTTATTTAGGGTTAGGATTTCTCTTACATATCATCACCCTCCATTAGGGTTTTTCATAAATAACCATTTAGGTTCTCAGGATCATATTATTAATGAACGAGCCCTACTTCATTGCTCCACACAGCTAGGAGCCAACATTGATAACACAAGTATTCAATCATGCTTATTTATTCTCATCATTTATCATTTAGTGAATCATCAACACAAGATATGAGTTCCTCTCTCAACTTTACCAGAATATGATTACATCATACTTTATTAACTTAGCTTAACCTTTTCTTTAAGGTATGTTAGCCTACACTTATCAAAGTGCATTACTTCATAATGTAACAATTGACATGACACACTTCATGTGCTACTCCTCCAAGTATATTGGATTTAGGATACATCAAGGTGTATCTATCTTGAGGTGATGGATGTGATATCTATCATATGTTGATGTATCACTTCCCTCGTCACCTTTATCTTACTTGAGTTCATCAACTTATCTTGTATTAGGGTATTTCCCATCCTAATACTTTATACACCAGTTCATCATATTTTCATGTAATGTATTGGGCATAAGTCACTTATTTGGAATATGCAACCATTACCAATGATATGGACTTATCTTTGAGTTGAGGCATTATTGATATAAGGTTATCCATTACCAATCCCTTTAGATGTTTCACTTATTAGCAAATTAGTCACTATTCCATTATTAGGAATAAGGTTTCCCATCTTTATCAATTAGGGTTTACATAGCATCACCTTACATTAGGATTCACATATCTTCACTCTATATTAGGGTAGGGTTTCAGATAGCATTTCATAGCATCACCCCGGATTGGAATCTCTCATCACATTACTATATTAGGGTTTCATATGACATTACCCTTGATTAGGGTTTATTACGGCTTTTCCCCAAATTAGGGTTTCATTATTACCCTAGATTGGGGTTTATTACGCCTTTTCCCCAAATTAGGGTTTCATTATTACCCTAGATTGGGGTTTCACCTATCATTGCCTTCAATTAGGGTTAGGGCTCATCAACCTTCTTAATTAGGGTTTCATGATCTCTTTATCAAGGATCACACCCTAATTACACATTTTATTCATGTTCAAAGTGTTGAGGCTTAACCACTACATGGTTGTCATTCATGTAGGAATTCCTCTCTCTCTCATCCTCTATAGGATGATACTTACTTCAAACTTGATTAGATTAGGTCAACTCAATTTGAATGAAGGGTTGACATAGTGTATTATGTCATTACTTCCATAAGCATTAAAGATTAATCATTCCAAAGGTATTGATCACCCTATCTTATTAAGGATACAATTAATGTAATCATCCTTGATTTACATCATTTAATGATAAATTAAACAATTGACCTTTAATCACCTCAAGTGTCCAAACAGTTTTGTATATATTGATCCTCCAATCAGTTTTGACCTTTGAATTTCCAAACGGGTTGACCCCTCAACCCTCCAAACGGTTTTGGTCAACTAGACCCCAAATGGTCTTGACCCTCTAGACCCCAAATGGTCTTGGTCAATTAAGTTTCAAATGGTTTGAAACCATTTAGCAGAATTGGTATTTGAAACCGTTTAGCAAAGTTGGTGCTTGAAACCGTTTAGTGCAAAGATACTTGAGATCGTATGAGTCTCAATTAGTTTGGGATCATTTGGTCCCAAATGGTCTTGAGACCATTTGGTCCCAAACGGTCTTGATACCGTTTGGACTCAAACGGTCTTGAGACTGTTTGGTCCAAACCTCCTCAAAACCGATTGGACCAAAAATGGTCTCAACCACTCAAATTGATATAGGGTTTCCAATATTGATTCCCTCATCAATTGAATCCATGTAACCACTCATCAATTGAACCTATACACCATACTTCAATTGAGCTAATGAGTCATTCTTTAATTGATTCAACTTTCAATTTATCATCAATTAAGGTTTTGAACCCAATTGGATTAGGGTTTGAAATCGATGAACCTTCAATATTAGTCATTGTGGAACCAATTGCTTTGAAATTATTGGACCACCATTCAAATTGGGCATGACCTAACCTCAAACGGTCTTGAGGTCATTTGGTCCCAAATGGTCTTGAGACCGTTTGGTGTCAAACGGTCTTGAGACTGTTTGGTGTCAAACGGTCTTGAGACCATTTGACCCAAACCAAACAAAACAAAGAAAAGTCATGGAACTCAATTATGGTTTCACTAATGACCCGATCTAGGGTTAATAATTGATGGACCTTCAAACGTTGAACCTTGTTGAAACCAATTCAATTCAATCCATTGGATCATAATCCATCACATCATTAGTTGAGCTCCAAACAATTTGAGACTGCTTGATCCCAAATGATCTTGAGACCGTTTGGTTTCAAACGATCTTGAGACCGTTTGGTCTCAAGTTCATGAAATCGTTTACAAAGGATATTTGTGGAGGTGTGTGCTTATGATGATTCCATCATCATCAAGCTCTAAACCCACGAATCTTGCTATGATTTCCATGATGAATTCATCAATCAATCAAATAAAATTTGGAGGATAGAGAAAACTTCAACAATAGTTAAAGATATGAAATCAATAACAATATTCAAGGTTTCAAGTTATATAACCCGCCTTCAATGAAGCTTCAAAGCTCCAACTTCACGTTCCTAATGGTGAAAGAAGATTTCTCACTCCACAAGGTTCGTTCCTCAAACTTTTGAGTGAAATGGATTGGCTAGAAAGGATATTGATGGAAGAAAAGAAGAAATCCATCATTTATTTTCGATTTCCACCATGAAATCATGGTTGAAAGTGATCAAGAAGCTTACCTAAAGGTTGTAACTCATCCTCCTTCTGCTCCTTAGATTCCTTGGTCGTTTTTCAAGCAAGGAGAGAAAGAAGGATCGAAAAAGCCTTTGAATTGGGTTGGAAGTGGTGTTTTTATAAGGAAATTCAATGAGAGAGAAAGTATTAATTAATTCCTTTAATTTCTCAAATTGATGCCACATCTCCCCCTCAACTCCTTGCCCACGAATATATCCTCTTTACCTTTGCAAACCTCTTCATTATCCATGATTTTAAAGGAAAATAAATTAAGCACCTTAATCATATTATACTAATATCCCATTTTTAGTGGATATTACTTTTCATTAACTTAATGTGAGTGGGCTCTCCACTTACTTAAGATATTTTCGTGCCTTTGCAAGGCAAAAGCTCGTACAACCTTTTGCAAAATCATCCCTCACCTTTTGGTTGAAGAGAACTCTAATTAATATATTTATTTTTGCATTAAACTGAAGTAAAGTTCCAATTATGCTTAAATCTTGATTATTTTAATATCAAGATTCTCTCTCCTCCAAAGGGATTCAAATGAGGTGCCCTTCTGATTTTCTTGCCTCTACATGATGCCAAGAATAATTAAGGACCCTCTAAAAGTGATATTTTGTATATTGAACCCTAGGTTTTGGGTAAATTGCACATTACACCAAAACTAGGTTTAATGCACAAACATTGCTCAACAAGCTATTTCTTGTTATTCAGGCTTGTAGAAATCATACCTCTGCATCATTCTCATTCTTATGATGCTTAAATACTAGAGGAACATTTATCAAGTAGAATTTGCAAGTTAACCCCTCATATTGGGTAAATTGAACTTTATTCTAAAATAAGTAAAACATTGTTTCAACATTATTAAAAAAGGATTGAAATTGAGATATAAGTCCCTCTTGACCTTAATTACTTTTCAAGAGATAAGAGCAAGTATATAATCAACCTTATTAAGAATTACATCTAGGGTTAAGGCTTAACCCAGGTCAGGGATGTTACATTTGGACCCTTGCTCGATATCTCTCTTCTAGGGTTAAGCTTGGGTGATATGTTAGATGGGTGTTGACCTCCTTGACCGATATGGACCTTTACCCAAGATGTGTTGTTGGGTGATATGTCCTTGACTGGTATGGTGTGATGAACAAGGTGTTGGTTGATGATCGACAGTAGCATGAGGTTTGGGCGTTTTACCCCTTGGGCGGTAAAGTAGGTGGTTGTGGTGTTGCTACGTTGGGCGGTATGGGTGTTGCCTGTTGTAACGCGTTGCTGTGAGGTGTTGCCAGCACAATGTTTCCCATTATGTGGCGTTGCATGCTTCCTGGTATGGCGCCGCCTGAAATGGCGTTGCATGATATGGTTCTTCCTGGTATGATGTTGCACGCTTCGGCATTGCAGGTTGGTCCTTAGAAGTGTTGCCCGACAGGAGGTGCTGCTCGTTATCAGCCTTGTGGTGCTACCCGACATAGTGCCTTAGTGGCTTGGGCGATATGGTTGTAGCCCTAGATGGATGCTAGATGATACAATAGAATGCTTAACTGATATAGTGTTGGGTGTCACTGACTCGTTACACTAAACGAGATTACTCAAAACATAAAACACAATCAATCACTAATTAATCACATACAAAAAATATGGGTAAATTATAACCGATTTCAACGTCAACACTCACTCAAAAACATTTGCATGAGAGACCAACATCTCTTATATCCATACTATGCTAAGAATTTGATATAAATTGCTCTATTTCCTTAGTCATAACATATATACACATGAGAACAATATTTGTATATGCCACACAAACAAGCATTAATATGCTAACAAAAGTTTGATTCGTTTGAAACACCATATACAAACTTTTCCTACCCAGACCTGAGAGTACATGGATGACTCTAGGACACACTAGACATCTAATCAACTTTCTCAAAGATTCATTATTGTAGTTCCTATTTACTTCCATGGTTCTATTGTCATAACTGTCAATTACCTAAAAAAATGTGGCAAACCACAAGGGTGAGGCCCATGTCCCAACAAGAGATATAACCTCCAACAACATTTATTGATTACAACATTTTTAAGTAATTAAACAGTTAAGCAGTTTAATCAGATATAACAAATAAGATCAACAATAATGATGATTAACAAAATACATAAAGTAGTAGATAATAACTATCATCATTAGCCAGACTATCATCCTTTGTCTTGTTGACAATATAAGCAATTTAGTAGCATATGCAGTTCTAGCATCATGAGAAAGTATAGTAACATAGCATAGCTAACAACATAAGCATGTCTAATTGGTTGAACATATCAACATCATAAGAAGAGCTAACAACACAAGAACAACTACCTGGATAAGCATGATTAGCAGTATATGCATCTCTAGTTACACGGGCATGGCTAGCATGCTAAATATAACTAACAACATGAGATGTCTAACATCATGATTATAATCAGCCGTAGCAATATAGTTATCAACAAAAGCATAGCTATTGTATGTACACATCTAAAATCTTAAGCATATCCACAACCTAAGTATATCTACTATCTCTTAATTGCACTAAGCATCGTCCTTATGTAAAGATAATAAACAGGGGTTATCATCCAATGTGAAACATCACGTATAACCCTAAAAAAATATACTACATGGCTGTATTACAACTTTTATTATGCCCTGAGGAATTTGAATTATACCATTAAAAGTCCAACCGACCCCTGCAAAGGGCTATTGGGTTCCGTACAAGATCTAGGAGTGTCGGTATCCTAAGATCTCTTCCCCTCAGTCAGTACGAGTAAAAAGGCAGTGACATATCAGACAAAGATGCCACCACAGCGACATATAGTCAACCTGATAACCACTAGTCTGACCTTGGTACAGGTCACGACATTATAAACTAGGGTATTCAAACCCAATCACTGAGGTACAACTACAGTTGTCCTCTAATCACATCATGTTATAATCACTGAGACACGACCACAGCCGTTCTCAATCACATCAGATGTATGAGGCATGACCATAGCCAACCTCCACAATCTGCATTGTGGAGGACAAGGATATATCCTCAACCTGCCACCCCCACATACTCAACCGTATGCGCTCTGAGTTTCCCTTAGGAATACTCGTTTCACCATCCAACAAGTTCTGACACTAAATATGGTTCTACGCCACAGGGCACTACATGATTAGAGTTTCACTTGATTAGTTATGCCAATTGGGTGAATTAAGGCTGCATCAAATAAGTGGTCATACAAACCCGAATTCACTTCTAGAAAGCATATACATATCAAAACTTGAAAAGATATATAATGTATGAAACATAATTTCTCATCTCATCATCACATGGTACTATTCACTTGCCATTCATGAGACTACACTAGTCATGATATTATCACAAGATATAAATCCTTTTCACAATGTCACACGGTATCAACCATTATCAACATAAGAGGATTACACCTCATTTAGGGCTCAACCATGCCCAAAGGTCATTAAGACCATCATACTATTCCGTGTAAGATCATCATTATCTTTCCATGCCTTATAACAAGGCTCAACAACATCACTTACATATAATACACCAGATCAGCACAATCTTGCATTAATGAGCTAGGAGATATTCATAAACAATCATATAAGGGTTATATTAACATTAAGAACATTCTTTTATTACATCAACAGGCAAGGAATCTAGATATGATTAACACTCATCATATTCACAATGCACATGCTCAACATAAGAAAGTATCAACCATGTGGCTATGATAACCACCAATTAACACATTAAGGTTATGATCATGTTAAGGAGGTTATTCCACCATCATTCCATCATATAAGAATGTTAAACATGAATACTCCTCTTTATCTAATTGCATTAGAGTTAGATTCAACATGATAAATTATATCAATGTTATTAATCAACACTCATACCCAAACCCTAACTCACGACATCCCCATTGGATCATGTATGCATAAGGTGAAGCATCACCATCACATTCCATACTATTCTCAACTATGAACCCACACATAAATCAAGGTGTAACCATCAGGTTATAGCATACTAGGGTTTCAACAATAATAGAGTACTCCATGATTGTATTAGTCATTCAAGGACTATTCATACCCAATTACCAGCATTTAGTTATATCAAAGCTAGGTATAACAAGCTATACCTAATTAGGGTGACATATCAACACAATATGGTTATCATCCCTTATATTAATATGAGTGAATAGGTAAGACTAACTTATTAAGGGTAACCCTCCATTTGTTCCATCATCATTCAACCCATATCACCATACCCCAATGTCACCCAGAACCATTGGATGTTAAAAAGGTAAGACTATTGGTTGTTTACATAAGTAAACACCTTGGATAAACCACCTACGAAGTCCTTGATTTGTGCTCTAGAAAGAGTCACCATCTAACCCTAGACATCCCTTGATAATTGATACAAAAAGTTCCATTGAGAGTAGGGTAAAACCTACAATCGACAATTTAGTTAAAACAAGCCATCCATTGTCAACAATTAAGCTCCTTAAGTTGATCATATAAAGGAAACCATCTAAATCACATTATTAGGACCAACATATTACATTATCCATCATTCCAAATTAATGGAGGAATAAACAATAGATCTCGACCATTGGGTCAAGTTCACATGTTAAAACCATCAATTACAGTATAGGTCTAACCATTGCATCAAGTGACCCAAGAAACCATTGACCTAAGGCTTAATTGATGCTAAAACTACAATGCTTGACTCACAATAGGTTGTAGAGACCTGATCCACCATCATTAGTGACCATTAAGTCACCATAGGTTGTTAGATCAACACTAATTCATTAATTAACTTCAAATATTAAGCTAATGTCAACATTGATTGATAACATCAATAGGGTACTTAATGGTTGATCATTAAACTTCTAATTGATCCAAAACCTGACCTGAGGGGGTGAACATAGGTTGTCACCATCATTTGACACCCTTGATCACGACCATCAGTTGTTATGAATACAACACCATAGGGTTGTTGCAATGGTACCATCATTGGGTCATGGTTTATAGAAGAAATCAGCTTTAAACCCTAAAATTCACCATTGTTTGATAGGTGCTTAGCACCATAGGTTGTCAAACCAACCTGATCCAAGTCATATTGTACTTTAGTAATAACATAAAAATGATCACAGGTTCATCTAGAACTGAAATCAGAATAGGGAACATTATAAAAATTGAATCCAAGTGAAGCATAGCTTTTTAGTGCATGGATCATCATTTTCAAGCAAGAACATGATCTAGAAAGCTTATAGTAAGCAATAAATGTGGAGAAAGTTATAAAACTTTCCTACAATGAGAATATGAAACCCCACACAGAAGAAATCTCGAGCAGTATCCAAGAATAAACTATGAATTCGTCCATCTAGCACCTTTCTTCATCAAATGAGCAAACCCTAAGCATAAGGAGTAAGAAAGGTAGGGTTTTAGAGCTTTAGAGCAATTTCTACCATGGAACAACATGGTTCCTACCTGGAGAAAGATAGGAGGAAGAATAACAAAGAAATATACGGAGTAAAGAAGGTAAAACTTACACTTTTAGGACAAGATCACTAGGAAGAAGCTTTTTAGACCCAAAAAGAAAATCAATTGCAACCCTAGAATTTTTTCCAAGAAGATCCCCACTTTCTTCTTCCTTGAGCACAAAAATTCGTAGCTGAATAGAGGGAAAACAAATCTGGGAGAAGGAGGGAAATGGTGTAGAGGAAATGGCTCATTTTGGTACTTGTGGATAAGTATATGACACTTTAATATAAAGAAAAAGAAAAAGTTGAAATTCTAGTATATATCCAAGTGTCCATGGCTTTAAATTATTAAGAATATATAAGCACACACACAAGAAGCTCTCCCACCGTCCCTCTAGAACTGATTATATTTCCTTTGTCGAAATTCCCAGCCAATCACATAATTCCTTAGTTGATAGCTACTAAAGGTAGCTCATCCGTGAAGGGGAAAACCCTAAAATACCCTTAGAGCAAACACCTTCAAACCAAGGTTTAAATAGACGCCCCATGGCTCAACAAGCTAAATAATGATGATAGAATATCCAAGGAACATAATGCAAGTGATAAATTGCAAAGAAAACCTCTCAATTGGGTAAATTGCAGAAAAGTCCAAAATGTACATAAAATTACATAACTTGCTCAAATAGTGTCCAAATTGGACCAAATTTGAAACTTAAGCTTGTATAATGATTTAAAAGTATATAAAAATGTTATATTAGGGTTATAAGCATTCAATTATGACAATTAAGCTTGTTCAACTCATTAAGCAAGTTTAGGGGCCTTACAACTATAAACCCCTAACAAGGATTTCACCCTCGAAATCTAAGGTAAACAAAGATGGGTACTTCCTCTGCACCTCATCCTATTACCTTCACATGGTTACTTGCATATCATGGTGATGTACATCATTCATACATACCTCATCTTGGGTCAGTAGAAAACCCCCCACATAAGAAGACATTTGCAAATATGGAACATAGAAACTTGTTGTGCCACATGTACAAATCTAATAGTAATGTTCAACTTTAAATTCTAGCTATCATCCTAAAATTATATCTATTGTATCAACACATTACTCAATTGTCATACTTGCTAGATTTTTACCAATCATGCTATGTGTCCCATACCATTCCTTAAAGCATATAAAAAAGGCAATGCATCCATCCTTTTTTTATACACTGACACTAGAACTCTTGTCAGTTCTTTTTCAGCATCAAAAGAAATGCTGACACTGGAAATTGTCATTCCATACAAGGAAACATCATTCCTATTCAACCTTGTTAGGGGTGAAACAACAACACTATCTTCACCTTACTAGGATTTACACAACCTACTTAGAAGACATATCATGATCCCATAAAGAAATTTCATCAACCACATCTCACTCTTGTTCAACTTGTCTCATAGCTATTGCTGCTTTGACAACTCTAATTTTTTTTTAAGAAATATTGATCATATATATGACCATATTTGAAATACTTTGACATGTCATCATTTAAAGCTTGATATAACTTGTATGACATGACTGGAACACTCTATTCCTCCTATTCATAAATTCTATTGATACATTGGTTAGTCTAAATGACATAACTCTAAACTCATCATGGTCATGTGAATTATGTCATCCAATCTAACTCTTATGCATTGATATTTGATCATAGGTTTATCTTAAAGGAACACGGTATCACATATCTATTGACCAACAAACCATCTATCCTTGATAGTGGTCTTACCCAACTATCACTGAACCATACACAACATTATAGAATCACTTTTGTTTTTCCTTCCAAACAAAATTTATAGGATCATTATCAACTCTCTCTCTCTCTACATGAGAAGAATACTTGGAATGTTCATTTAATAAACATCTCCAACCTTCACATATTTCTCATATTATTGATACATCTTAGATACTAGGATTCATTACCTTGGTATCCACCTCATGCGCTATAAGGAACTCACATCCTTATCTCATCTACTTTTACCAACATAATAAATTTCAAAAGATATAAGAGGAGTCTTCCTAATTATTGTAAGGCTCAAAAGCAAAATCATCACAAACTTTTTGATTGTGGAACCATAGTCCAAACAACCTTATTCTATAATAAGATATCCATCCTCATGTTTAGAATGAATCCACACATACCAAGTGGAAATGGTCCACTTGAAAGTGGTGCCCTGGAAAGAAAAGACACAAAGGGAAACATACTTCCCACATCATAGCAATATTGTTCATGGGTCACTAGCAAAAAGGTAACCAGTTCTATTTTCATTATGCATATTACAACTTCTTATGTATCATTTCACCTTTTTCATTTTTTGTTCCTTGCCATTAGCATAGGAATCATCATGATTAGCATATCTCATTACTCCTTCCTTGATGACTATCTGTCCCACTAGTGTATGTTCTCTTATTTTATTATGTTTTTCAACCACTTATCGACAGGTAAATCATCATATTCCATATTTTCTTCATTAAATATGGATCATCTCCCTTAATTTGTTTCACATGCCATGCTGATTTTTCATTAACACTTTCTTAAACACATAGGTTGGTCTGAGATTAACTCAGGTTCTACCTTATTTCTTTGTCATTGTTCCCATTCATCTTCTCATTTTGTACTTGTTATAGGAGTTCTCTCTATCTTATGTGGATTTCATACCTTGATTCACTTTATAAGCATAGACTTATCTGTCTTTTACTTTATTATCTTCTTGAATCACATCTTCAAGAACTCCTCTTTTCCTTATTTTATTCAGATTTAGATTTCATGGTGTTGTTTCATTCTCTTATATTAACCAAACATTCAAGTTTTGATAGATAATGATGCAATTCTCATCTTCTTTAAGGTAGGATTAAGATATTCACACCATGATTTCTTATTCGTTATGCTCTTTAGATTGTCTTAAAATGACTACTTGATCAGAGTAATCAGAAAGATAACAATCTAAGAGTTCCATACTTACCCTTCTTCAATAATTGAATACCTGGCTAGGGCACCCAAATACTGAGATTAGGTAGTATGCACCATATTTTTATGTCATATTCCTAATTTTGACATCATCCTAGTCCTAAGTCCTAGTGTCCCTATAGACTTAGTGAACCTAAAGCTCTGATACCAACTTGTGAGAACTCATTACACTAAATGAGATTACTCAAAATATAAAACACAATCAATCACTAATTAATCACATATCCAAAAATATGGGTAAATTAAAACCGATTTCAACGTCAACACCCACTCAAAAACATTTGCATGAGAGACCAACATCTCTTATATCCATACTATGCTAAGAATTTGATACAAATTGTTCTATTTCCTTAGCCATAACATATATACACATGAGAACAATATTTGTATATGCCACACAAACAAGCATTAATATGCTAACAAAAGTTTGATTCGTTTGAAACACCATATACAAACTTTTCCTGCCCAGACCTGAGGGTACATGGATGACTCTAGCACACACTAGACATCTAATCAACTTTCTCAAAGATTCATTATTGTAGTTCCTCTTTACTTCCATGGTTCTGTTGTCTTCACTGCCGATTACCTAAAAAAATGTGGCGAACCACAAGGGTGAGACCCATGTCCCAGCAAGAGATATAACCTCCAACAATGTTTATTGATTACAACATTTTTAAGTAATTAAACAGTTAAGCAGTTTAATCAGATATAACAAATAAGATCAACAATACTGATGATTAACAAAATATATAAAGGAGCAGATAATACCTATCATCATTAGCCAGACTATCATCCTTTATCTTGTTGACAATATAAGCAATTTAGTAGCATATGCAGTTCTAACATAATGAGAAAGTCTAGTAACATAGCATAGCTAACAACATGAGCATGTCTAATTGGTTGAACATATCAACATCATAAAAAGAGCTAACAACATAAGCACAACTACCTGGATAAGCATGATTAGCAGTATATGCATCTCTGGTTACAAATGCATGGCTAGCATGCTAAATATAACTAACAACATGAGATATCTAGCATCATGATTATAATCAATTGTAGCAATATAGTTATCAACAAAAGCATAGCTACTATATGTACACATCTACAATCTTAAGCATATCCACAACCTAAGTATATCTACTATATCTTAATTTCACTAAGCATCATCTTTATGTAAAGATAACAAACAAGGGTTATCATCCAATGTGAAACGTCATGTATAACCCTAAACAAATATGCTACACAACTATATTACAACTTTTATTATGCCATGGGGAATTTGAATCATACCATTCAAAGTACAACCGACCCCTACGAAGGGCTATTCAGTTCTATACAAGATTTAGGAGTGCCGGTATCCTAAGATCTCTTCCCCTCGGTCAGTAGGAGTAAAAAGGCAGTGACATACCAGTCATAGCTGCCACCACAGTGACATATAGTCAAGCTGATAACTACTAGTATGACCTTGGTATAGGTCACGACACTAGAAACCAGGGTATTCAAACCCAATCACTGAGGTACAACCACAATTGTCCTCTAATCACATCATGTTATAATCAATGAGACACGACCACAACCGTTCTCAATCACATCATATGTATGAGGCATGACCATAGACAACCTCCACAATCTGCATTGTGGATGACAAGGATATATCCTTAACATGCCACCCCCACATACTCAATAGTATGCGCTCCAAGTTTCCCTTAGGAATACTCATTTTACCATCCAACAAGTTCTGACACTGAAGATGGTTCTACGGCACAGGGCACTACATGATTAGAGTTGCACTTGATTAGTTATGCCAATTGGGTGAATTAAGGCTGCATCAAACAAGTAGACATACAAACCCTAATTCACTTCTAGCAAGCATATAAATATCAAAACTTGAAAAGATATAAATGTATGAAACATAATTTTTCATCTCATCATCACATGGTACTATTCACTTTCCATTCATGAGACTACACTAGTCATCATATTATCACAAGATATAAATCCTTTTCACAATGTCACAGGGTATCAACCCTTATCAACATAAGAGGATTACACCTCATTCAGGGCTCAACCATGCCCAAAGGTCATTAAGACCATCATACTATTCTGTGCAAGATCATCATTATCTTTCCATGCCTTATAACAAGGCTCAACAACATCACTTACATATAATACACCAGATCAACACAATCTTGCATTAATGAGCTAGGAGATATTCATAAACAATCATAGAAGGGTTATATTAACATTAAGAACATTCCTTTATTACATCAACATGCAAGGAATCTAGATATGATTAACACTCATCATATTCACAATGCACATGTTTAACATAAGAAAGTATCAACCATGTGGCTATGATAACCACCAATTAACACATTAAGGTTATGATCATGTGAAGGAGGTTATTCCCCCATCATTCCATCATATAAGAATGTTAAACATGAATACTCATGTTTAGCTTATTGCATTAGAGTTAGGGTTGACATGATAAATTATATCAATGTTACTAATCATCACTCATACCCAAACCCTAACTCACGACATCCCCATTGGATCATGGATGCATAAGGTGAAGCATCACCATCGCATTCCATACTATTCTCAAGTATGAACCCACACATAAATCAAGGTGTAACCATCAGGTTATATCATACTAGGGTTTCAACAAAAATAGAGTACTCCATGATTGTATTAGTCATTCAAGGACTATTCATACCCAATTACCATCATTTAGTTATATTAAAGCTAGGTATAACAAGCTATACCTAATTAGGGTTACATATAAACACAATATGGTTATCATCCCTTCTATTCATATGAGTGAATAGGTAAGACTAACCTATCAAGGGTAACCCTCCATTTGTTCCATCATCATTCAACCCATATCACCATACCACAATGTCACCTAGAACCATTGGATGTTTAAAAGGTAAAACTATTGGTTGTTTACATAAGTAAACACCTTGGATAAACCACATACGAAGTCCTTGATTTGTGCTCTAGAAAGAGTCACCATCTAACCCTAGACATCCCTTGATAATAGATACAAAAAGTTCCATTGAGAGTAGAGTAAAACCCACAATCGACTATTCAGTTAAAACAAGCCATCCATTGTCAACAATTAAGCTCCTTAAGTTGATCCCATCTAAATCACATTATTAGGACCAAAATATTAAATTAGCCATCATTTCACCTTAATATAGGAATAAACAGTAGATCTCGACCATTGGGTCAAGTTCACATGTTAAAATCATCAATTACAGTATAGGTCTAACCATTGCATCAAGTGACCCAAGAAAGCATTGATCTAAGGCTTAATTGATGCTAAAACTACAATGCTTGACTCACCATAGGTTGTAGAGACCTGATACACCATCATTAGTGACCATTAAGTCGCCATAGGTTGTTAGATCAACACTAATTCATTAATCAACATCAAATATTAAGCTAATGTCAACATTGATTGATAACATCAGTTGGGTACTTAATGGTTGATCATTAAACTTCTAATTGACCAAAACCCGACCTAAGGGGGTGAACATATGTTTTCACCATCATTTGACACCCTTGATCATGACCATCAGTTTTTATGAATACAACACCATAGGGTTGTCACAATGGTACCATCATTGGGTCATGGTTTATAGAAGAAAACAACTTTAAACCCTAAAATTGACCATTGTTTGATAGGTGCTTAGCACCATAGGTTGTCAAAACAACTTGATCCAAGTCATATTGTACCTTAGGAATAACATACACATGATCACATGTTCATCTAGAACTGAAATCAGAATAGGAAACATTATAAAAATCGAATCCAAGTGAAGCATAGTTTTTTAGTGCATGGATCATCATTTTCAAGCAAGAACATGATCTAGAAAGCTTATCGTAAGCAATAAACGTGGAGAAAATTATAAAACTTGCCTCTAATGAGAAGATAAAACCCCACACAGAAGAAATCTTGAGTAGGTAGGGTAGAAAATCCAAGAATAAACTATGAATTCGTCCATTTAGCACCTTTCTTCATCAAATGAGCAAACCCTAAGCATAAGGAGCAAGAAAGGTAGGGTTTTAGAGATTTAGAGCAATTTTACCATGGAACACAAAGTTCCGACCTGGATAAAGCTAGGAGTTAGGATAACAAAGAAATAGACGGAGGAAAGAAGGTAAAACTTACACTTTTAGGTCAAGATCACTAGTAAGAAGCTTTTTAGACCCAAAAAGGAAATCAATTGCAACCCTAGAATTTTTTCCAAGAAGATCCCCACTTTATTCTTCCTTGAGCACCAAAATTCGTAGCTGAACAGAGGGAGAATGAAGTTGGGAGGAGGGAAGTGGTGGAGAGGAAATGTCTCATTTTGGTGCTTGTGGATAAGTATATGGCACTTTAATATAAAGAAAAAGAAAAAGTTGAAATTCTAGTATATATCCAAGTGTCCATGGCTTTAAATTATTAAGAATATATAAGCACACACACAAGCAACTCTCCCACCGTCCCTCTAGACCTGCTTAGCTTTCCTTTGTCGAAATTCCCAGCCAATCACATAATTCCTTAGTTGATAGCTACTAAAGGTAGCTCATCCGTGAAGGGGAAAACCCTAAAATACCCTTGGAGCAAACACCTTCAAACCAAGGTTTAAATAGGCGCCCCATGGATCAAAAAGCTCAAGAATGATGATAGAATATCCAAGTAACATAATGCAAGTGATAAATTGCAAAGAAAACCTCCCAATTGAGTAAATTGTAGAAAAGTCCAAAATGTGCATAAAATTACATAACTTGCTCAAACAGTGTCCAAATTGGACCAAATTTGAAACTTAAACTTGTTTAATGATTTAAAAGCATATAAAAAGGTTATATTAGGGTTATAAGCATTCAATTATGATAGTTAAGCTTGTTTAATTCATTAAGCAAGTTTAGGGGCCTTATAGTCACACTCTTTGGAGAGAGACGTTGTGACTTTAGTGAGGGTTGTGATACCTTTGGTGAGGGTTGTTCCTTACCCGATATACATTTAGTGAGGGTTGTATCTTGTGTTTGGTTAGTAACCCTAATTATTGTTATGCTTTAGTATATGTGCGGCTATTACGCTTGATATATATAAGAAAGATATGCTTTGATACACTCATCCATGTTGCATGGTTAACTCTCATAATAAAATAAGGAGTTGTAAATGTTCATTGTACAAGTATCATTGCTCCTTTGTGATTTCACTAACCATGCAGGTAACATTTGTAAGATGAGGCCATGACGATGGCATGATAATGATATGATGTGGAATATCAAGGTTTGTAATGAACCCAGTGATGTATGATGGGTGTTACCCATGGAATGGCAATGTGTGCCTTGATGATGGGATTGAGTCCCTATGATGTTGATCCTTGAGATGAATCTTGATGATTGGTAAGAGGCCAAGTGGTAACATGTGACGTTGGATCCTTGTGATGGATCAGGATGTTGTCGATGTCACTGAAGGCCTTGGTGACAATGTAACACAAGATAATGAGTTCTATGTTTATTCATTCTTGATATAGTTGCATGCTACATAACTTGGTTTAATCTTGCAATACACTTAAAATATGTTAATTAATTACAGATGAATCTTTCATGTAGTTTGCCCTGGCCATAGATCCATCATCGTTAGGAGTTTGGTGATGGTGAAACAGGTTCTCCTAAGGGTTAACCTGGAATGCATATTGTTGAATATGCGGGGTGTGCCTATGCCCTAAGTAGTAGTGCATGTTTAGAGCACAGTTTCAAACCCATGGCTCAGTATGGTTAGAGCATGGTGAATAGGACCATGGCCCAGGATATGCGATAGAGCATGGTGAACAAGCCCATGATGATGGAGCACAGTGAATATGCCTGTGGCTCGATTTTCTAGCGCCGATACCTGTACCAAGGTGGGCTAGGTAGAGGGTAGCCTGACACTGTGTGGATGAGGCCACTTAAGCAAGAGACGGCAGTCTTGCTTTGGTTCTCGTGCACTGACCACGAGGAGTTGAGGTCGTGGAGTCCGCCTCTTCAATTGACATTGTATGGCATAGGTTTTGGGCTTCGCAACCGAAGGTTGGATTTGAGCGGTATAGCTCACTTCCTTAGGGCATAATAAATGGTAATCCATCGGTAAAGTATATATTGCTTTGGGGAAAACACGAAACATTGGTTGAGGCCTTGTTTGTAAAGTTGCCCTAGTTATATCTTGAAGTTAATTATGTGTTCCTCATATCTTATGATAAGTTCTTATATAACTCATCTTGTCAATCATGTTCCATAAGAAATATCTGGTTATATACCTCCAAGATATCTTGGTAAGATGTTATAATAAGTTATTTCTGCTCAGTATGCTGCTCATATACGATCTGCTTATATCAGTTACCTGTTTTATCTGTTATAGCTCCCTTTTAAGGTTTTATAGTTTTGACGGGGGTTATGTTTCTCACTGGGACTGTGTGTCTCACCCCATTGGTTTAAAACCTTTTTAGGTGATCGAGCTAGACGTGGTGGTGGTCGTGAGGTTGCGGCTGAGCAGCAAGAAGAACAGTAGAAAGCAAGGTTGGATATGCTGCTGCTGTTGTTGGATGTTTTATAGTAGAGTCCTAGAGTCATCCCTGTACTCTCAGGTCCTTGGAGGTGTTTTGATGAGGTTTCATGATGTATAGTTGATGTAGCTTGTTTATCCTACTATTGGTCTGATGTGGCCTATTCTGTATTTAAACAGGTGGTGAACTCTTGTGCTTATGGGATAGCTAGATCCTACGAGATGTGGACATGTATGAAGTTTATGTATATTTATATAACATGTTTCCTTGCAGGATGTGGATCTAGATGTAATAGTTCCTTTCTTATCTGCTTTCCGCAATCAGTTTTAATTAATCTGTATTTTTGGGAATATGATGTTTATGACGGTTCCGCACATTTTCGCGTGACATTTCATTGTCTGTGTGATAGCGGGATGTCATAAAGAGTCTCTCGGTCGAGGAATTTGTCAACCGAGGGGAGGTCTAGAATGAGTGTATTGCAACGTTCATTTCTAACTACCAACCACTTTTCAACTCGGTCTAACATCTATAGAATTTGCTAGAAGGACTATTCTTGGTCGAGAATACTGTCGACCGAGAGTCTTTTGGTCGAGGAATTTGTCGACCTTTGTCATTTCAAAAAGATATCCTTATAACCATTAAGTATGACTTTTATTTCTCCCACTTGATTTGATAATTTGATGCTCAATTTTTAAAGCAAGGGTAATCAACACAATTTAATGTAGACCACTTATTTTTATGTCAAATTTAGCCACAATTTATTTCTCAATCATTTGCAAAGGATGTTAAGACTTGAAATGATATGAGATCCTTTTAGGTTCATGGCATATGTGTTTTTGATTTCTCAATCATTTACAAGGGATGTTAAGCCCTGAAAATGATACGAGATCCATTTAGGCTCATGATGGATACATGTATTGATTTCTCATCCATTTTACAAGGGATGTTAAGCCCTGAAAATGATATGAGATTTTCTTTATGGCATAGTAGGATCAAGAAATATATCTCTAATCAATAGTGAGGGATGTTAAGCCCATATTGATATAGAGAGTCCATTTTAGATCAGGATAATTCAATAATCCTAAGGTCATAGCTAGTTTTTAAAGTTTTATTTGATCAAGATTTATCATAATGTTTACAAAGTTTTGTGAGCTCCCCCTTAATCTTATAATCAAGATAGTTTAAAAATAACAAGAATTTAAGTTTCATTACAATAAGTCAAACCTTTTATGAGAGATTTGCACTAAAATCTTATTTTCAACATGATGAACAAGTTTTAGATCAATATACTAATATTGAGTGCAAAGAAATGATTTACAATTAAGCATTTTGTCAGGCTTATTTTAGGTCGACCATGACTTCAACCACGACGCCCCTCAGTCGAACTCTTTTTCAATCGAGAGGCATTTCTGCAGATTTCCAGTTTAAGCATTCACAATAATCCACTTGATTGAATATAAAGCCGTCATGTAACAGGTGGATACCAATTTGAAAGAGTTTATATCAATTTGAAAGATTATAGCTTAGGATCAAGTTTGTATAGAACTTAATTCATGTGAGCAATATTTGATTTTGAAATGGTGTCTTGCTCTTTATTTGCTTAGAATAGGCTTTCTATATAATATTGAAATAATTTTATTCTAACCAAGACCTCTTATTCCACTAATTTTCCCATTCAAAATTTTCTCAATTATGATCATAAAGTATGTCTTTTCTTCGTATAAAGAAAATTTCTTTTTAAGAGAGTCTTATTTGCAAGAAATATAGCTTTGAAATTCCCATATAATTTAAATACTTAGAACAATTTATCATGTAAAGTTTTATTTCACAAAATTGCAAGTAGAGTATTTGATTTACAATCTTAGAGAAAAATAACATCATCTCTATTTGCAAAACTGTGAGCCATGACAATATCTTTCTTAATCAATAGAAACAAGTCCATAAGTTCTATTTATGAAGTTTTCTCAAGGCAACATGGTTCATAATTTTCAGATTGGCCAAGAAATACTTTTAGGCAAACCATGTATAAGATCATAGCAATTGAAAATGAACTTGCAATCTATGCTATATTTGTATTGAAGCATTTCCAATTGCAGTAAGAGTATAGATTTCCAATAAGCATCATTAATCTTTGTAAGCAACATTATTTGCATCAATTTGGGTAAGAACATCATTTACATTATCTCACAATTTTATTGAGTTGTGATACAAGACTTATCAATATGTTTTGATATGACAAATTTGTCTCAACATTATTTTCTTTAAAAGGTTTCCTTTAGTCCCACTAATCATTTTAGTTAGGCATATTGATAGCAAACTGAATCAATTAAGCAGGTTCAACATGACTTTATTCGGTCGAACTTTTCTTCGATCGAATACATCTCGGTCGACAATTTTCTCAACTGAGATTTCTGCTATTTTATAGGTTTTATCAAGTTGAATCAGTGCATGATTCAGTCCACTATTTCTCGACTGGGGATTTGCTCGGTCAAACTCTACTTCGACCGAATAAGTTACTGTTTTCCAGTAATTTCAGGTTCAATACAGAGCCTTTGTCGGTCTAATAGTTTCTCGACTGACTTACTTTCGGTCGAATTGTTTGTCGACCGAGCGTATATCTGTGAGTTCGTTCAGAAATATGCTTATTCAAGTTATGGATTAAATTACTTTGGTCAATTTGTTATTATATTATGTTAAGTTGAGATAAGACATAAAGATAGTCAAATTAGAGTCTTTGGTCATATCTAAACTTAATTTTATTCATTTAGTTTGGGGGTTTTGGAATCCATACCAACTCAACATCCTTTTTCTTATTAGGACATGAGAAGGAATAATGTCCAAGCCTTAAGCAATAGGTACAATAGATTTAATCAATCTCATTTCTCTTCTTGGCTAGATTTTCTTTAGGCACATACATAACTTTGTTCTTGGGCACTTGTGTCCTTCTCTCTCTAGGTTTTTGATAGGATTTTCATTTGGGCTTATAACCTAGTCTTCTTGTTCCAATCTGACCAGAAGAATCTTTTAGGATCTTATCAATAATACCATTGTTTTTCAAGCTACTAATTTCCTTTTGTAATTTAGCAATTTCATTCATTCTTCTTTTAACATCTAACTTTGCTTGCTCTATATTAAACAACAAACTATCTCTTTCTTTGATAACAACATCATGATCTAAATGATTCAACCTTTTCTTGAGAAAGAAAACCATAATTTGTTTCTAGAGTAAGAAGCTTCGTATTGCAGTCATTCAGAGATGATTTCAAGGTAGAGTTTTCAGAAATAATAATTTCTTTTTCAGAAACAAGATCATTTTGTTGAGCATAAAACTCCGATTAGTTTTAGTAACTATTTTATTTTCTTTTTACAATCAATATATTTATCATGCAATTCATTAATTCTATCAACTAACTCTTCTTTAGATAAATCAAAAATACTTACCTCTTCTTCTTCATTTGCTGTAGCAATAAGGCACTCCACTTCTTCTTCTCCATCATGACTATCATCACTTGAATCATCCCATGTAGCTTTATAGGCTTTTTTTTCTTATTGTGAGATTATTTCTTTCTATTCTTAAGTTTAAGACAATCACCTTTTAAGTGTCCCTTTTTGCCACATTCAAAGCACCTGGAGGAAGAAACACTAGGAGTTTTGTTAGTTTTAGATCTTCTATACTGCTTACCGTTTACAATGAGAGTTTCTTCTTCCTTATCTCCTTCAGTTGTTTCATGACTAATCTTGGTTGATGCTTTGAATGCAATGTCCTTTCTTTTCTCCTTTTTTGTGTTCAACCACCAATCTTTCTTCTTCTTCAAGGGTGGCTTCATGAGCCTCCAAGTTGCCAATGAGTTGTTTCATCCTCAATCTTGTGAGATCATTTGCTTCTTCAATGGCCATCACCTTTGGTTTGTACTTTGAAGGCAAACACCTAAGAATTTTAGACACTTGATCCTCTTCACTAATGGCTTTACCTAATGCATTCAAACCATTAACAATAGAAGAAAACTTTGCATACATTTCACTAATAGACTCATTAGGTTCCATACGAAATTGTTCAAACTTTTGTTTAAGCATACCAATTTTGGAGTTCTTTACTTGAATAGTTCCTTCATAAGTAATAGAGAGTCTATGCCATATTTCATATGTAGTTTCACAATTTGATATTCTATTGAGTTCACCTATGAAAATTGAACAATAAAGGATACTTACAGCTTTTGCATTCAATTGGGCTAATTTTACCGTGTTTGCATCCCATGTAGCATACTCCGTTTGAGAAAGAGTGTAGGTACTTGAAACCATTCTCCAAAGATCCCAGCTGATCCCTTGAAAGTAGAATTGCATCCTCCTCTTCCAATAATTGTAGTTGGTTCCATCAAATGGTGGAGGCCGAGCTACAAGTGTTCCTTCCAAATTGAGGTTGTTTAGTACTCCATCACCCATCTTCTTCAAGACTCTATTAGAGCTCCTTGAATCCGGCTCTGATACCAATTGAAAAAATACTAGAGGGGGTGAATAGGGTTTTATGATAATTTTAAAAATTATTTAAGCAAACAACCACAAAAAGTTTGGAGAAGGGTACAAGGCGTTTAGAGTGGTTCCACCCTTAGCAAAAACTAAGGGAGTTAGTCCACTACTCGGTTGTTCCCAATCGGGATTTTGAAAGCAATTGTATTTTATTACCTCACAAGGATGTTACATAAGATACAAATACCTTCACAAACCCTTTGGAAATCCTTCACCCCGAAGTCATCTCACCAACCTTGAAGTAGCCTTCACTTGAAGTAACTTCAAGCTCCCCCTTGAAGTAGCCTTCCTTCTTGAAGTAGATTCCCGTTGAGACCTTCTAGAAGTAGTCTAAAGTACGCTGAGCTCCCTTTTCTACCTGAAGAAGATCCAACAACCTCCTTTCCGGCAACCTCCAACCTAGGAGTAGCAAAGGAGAGCAAAATACAATAGAAGGAACAAGATTGGAAGAAAGAAACAATGTTACCAATTAAGTACAACACTTTGATCCTATATCAAGCGTATTGATCTCCTATCCACTATGGATGAACATGGTAGTGTGGTGGCTAGGAGATACTAAGATATAGGGAACTAATGTAGAACAGATTGCAAGTGAAGCTCAGCTTGTTGCTCACAAGGAATGAATCTTAAGTGTAATTGTATGCACAAGTGATGCTTTGGGTGTCCTAAGGCATGTCCTATTTATAGGAATGGCCTACTAGTGCTTAAGGACGTTCTAGACACTTTCTAGGGTGTTCTTAGTGCTCAACTAGCTGTTAGGTGTCCACTAATTACATTGCAATGGCTAGTTGTTTAATGCTGAAAAGTGCAGTCTAGAACCTTTCTCGGTCGAAAAGTTTGTCGACCAAGAGTCTCTCGGTCGAGGAATTTGTCGACCGAGGGAAGGTCTGGAATGAGTGTATTGCAACATTCATATCCAACTACCAACCACTTTTCAACTCGGTCTAACATCTACAGAATTTGCTATAAGGACTATTCTCGGTCGAGAATATTGTCGACCGAGAGTCTCTCGGTCGAGGAATTTGTTGACTGAGAATGTCCCTGTTCCAATGTGTTGAGCCATGTACTAAGTGTGTGTATCAATGTGTAATTGTGCTTATATCTTAATGGAGGATCTTTCTAAGTGTTGTGAGTGGATAGGGAAGGTCTAACGCTTGATTTACATGATGTCTAAGTACTTGTGCATTATATATTTGTACAAGTTTCTACATTGAGTACAATCATGAAAATAAAGCAATTTAAGCATATTGATCTTCCAATTTGTATTGCTCTTCAACTATTCACTTCCTTATTTGTTTATCCCTGAAACACTCAAATAACAAGTTAGATCTATAAGAATGAAATGTTTGTCATCATAAAAACAAAGGGTATAATAATGTCCAATTTATCCAATAGATGAGTCTCTCTCTCTAGGAATGTGGCTCCAACTTATATCTAGTGATATCTAGGGTTTCTCTAACCCTAGCTTCGATGGCTGATGTTGTTAGCTCAGTCGCCCATCACGTAGTGAGTTACTACCTCCATGGCATGTTTGAATCTTTGTGGTGGGTTCCTGCCACCTAGATTCGCCCCTTGTACACAACACAATCTCCTACCATCACATCTCATGGGCAATACGGGATTGACTCACCCCCTCTACTCGAGCTCGGTACGGTTGTGATCCAACGTATACACACCCACCTTGCTTCCTCTTTACTACAATCTGGCACATTCATCACCTATTCTCTTCGACTTACATCCAGAAGTTCTAAATCCATCTACCACATTCAAGTGTGAAGTTGGAATCAATTCACCCAACTGATCCACACTACCATACTACAGTGATCCAACGTTGCCATCTCCTACCTCATCTCACCCTTCCATCTTCAACCTACATCATGTGAATCCACCCACTCCAAACTACAGTCATACCATACATCTCTAAACCGCCATTTCGATACAAAATCAGAGCCACCACAAGTTAAAATCCTACTCTTATCTAGCCCATAGCCAACCATCAAAGAATCCATGACCCCGTTTCCCATCTAACACTATAAGGAACCACAAGCTAAATCCTCCCACCGAGTGGAGCAACATGTGGATAGTTTCCCTTCATCACAAGGTGTTACAAGGAAGTTTGCTCGAAAGAGGAGCCACATCTCATGGAAGAGGAGACAACATGAGAGGGGGAAGAGGAGTCCATACAATAGTGGCAAAAGTAAATAGCAATGACACAACTCAATAAAAGGCAAATTTCAACTAGAGCTTGACGACCAACTCAAAGAAGAAACTAGGGGTGAAGCGGACCAGCAAAAAGAATGGAAATTACAACTTAATGAGGTTTATCCACATAATAACTGTTAGAAGGATGCCACCAATAGGAATTATGAGGGAGGATTTGTGCTTCTATGATGCCAGTAGCCGCTCGATGAAAAACCGGTACATATGGATGAAGGTTGGGCTGGGTCTTGGAATAAAATATTACCACACATGATTTGAAAAAGACCATTGAAAGTATGATTGCCAACTGGGAATTATTTTCTTCAACTATGTAGGGTTGGGTCATCAAGAAAGTAAGTGAAGTCAACCTAATTACCAATAACGATCTTGACCACCCCTAGCAGTCCCGAAAATCTGACAACTGTAGCGCTAGAGCACTGCCAACCCCCCACCCCCAACACCATACCCCACTTCAGATTCCAACCTCCCTTGCTACCCAACAACAACCATCTTCCGCCTCCCCATCCGCTAATAACTAACAACACTTCCCACCACTCCTTCTGTAAGGTATGACGACATGTCCCCCCACATATATCAAACAAACAACGCTGAGACTGGTTAGAATAAGCCATGATCTAAAAGATGAGACTAGTGAGTTACTCAAATCGGTAGTAGTGGCTACATGGACTCCAGACACGGGTTGGAGGAAGGTGAAGTGATCCATGTGAGGCGCCGACTATTCAGTCACAGTGATAGTCAGACTTAGGCAAAAAACATGCTAATGCTTTGAGTAAAAGACATGGAAGCAAGACACATTGAATTTATGGTGAAAAGCATAGATATCCAATTCATGCCATGGATGATTATAGTTGTAGAAACCAAACCAACTTGGGTTTGGATGATGGTGGAAGGTCTACCATTACATCTAAGGGTGCCAAACATTCTAGTCAAAACCATAAAGTCATCGAGAAGCTATGGAGCTATCTTGAAATGGTAATTAGCAAGTTGTGATATATTTGCCTTTTTGGTATTGATAAGATCCAAAGACAATAACCGCCTAGGGAGGTACTAGTACATATAGGATAAGAGGAGCACACACTGTAATTGATGCCTATAGTGAGAATGTTATGACCCACTCCATGATTAACCAATAAGTACAACGATTAGTGCATCATCATGCTGATTAAGTTAAGTTAAGTGTTCATAGATGTGATTAGTGTTTTGATTAGCTGAGACAAGATAATTAGTATGTTTTCTTGCTTTGAGGTCATAGTGAATTTTGTGCTTGAAATTTTGCAAAAGAAATCACTTGATTTGGACCTTTGAGGCAAAAGTTATATCATTTTTAATTTCTTTGGACCTATGCTGCAAATTGCCCATAAGTTATAATCCCTTACCCTTATCCCCTTCTTCCCGAACAAACAGACCATTTCTTGAAGAGGCACCCAAGCACTAGGCTGCCCGATAGTAGTAGAGGAGTGGAGTGGGGGTCGAATCTAGGGCTCCTTGGGTGAGCTAGCTTGGCGCCACCCCTTTCCTTCTTCTTCCTCCTCCCTTCCTCCTTTTCTTCCCTTGCCCAACAGTAGCCTGACCACCAAGGGCGTCGGTCGGCCAAGCAACAACAGTGGCCAGATGTAGGGCATCGGCCAAGGGCTCTTTTGGGCACAGACAACACCTAGAATCGACGCCTTTGGCTCCGGCCTTGAGGCCTAGACTCTAATCCACAACTCCAGCCACGATCTAGCACTCAGCTAGCCCCTTTACCTCAACCTGTGTGGGAAAGAAGTTGCTGCTTGCAGCAGCAGGTCTGAACCAGGGGTAGTTTTGCCCAGGAAACATCACGAAATCGACAGTAATGAGTTCAGATGAGAGTCTAGATCATGAATCTATAGCCAGCTAGCCCGCGAACAGCACCCAACCAAGGTTACTTTCCATCTGTGCGTGAATCAGGTCCGAACCAGGGCTATTCGGAGGTAGAAGATGACCCCGCTGGTGCCCGAAAATAGGACTCTGGATGCGTTTCCAGTTGAATTGCGGTCACCTCACCCGTTGTGAGTAGAATTTCACTCACAAATCACATATAACTCCAAAAATTGGGTTATTCACGGGTAACACGCTTACCCAAGTGTCGTGCAGTGCCAGTGCCGCTCGATTTCTGATTGCACGTTTTATTTATTAATGTTTGCACGACGCTAATTAGTTAATTGATATGTGTGATTTGGATTAGTAAAAATACATGATTGATCGAAACTTAAATTACTCAATTAAATGTTGAACTCAGTAGCACATGACCAGTAACGACACAGTTTGGGTATAAACCCAGGCTGTACATTTTTAGTAAGTTAATAGATGCTTGATTTCAAACAAATGATAATGACATGAAAAGGGTTCAATAGAAACCTAGTTGCACACCCCCAATTATATTTAATGTGAGTGTATTAATAATTATATGAATCGACACATTTATCAAAGAAATCATTTGAAATTCTCAATTAATATTAATAATTCGTGCCATGGCAAGTAATTGACTTTTAATTGAGTTATGTGATGCATAACTTATAATTTGGGTTGATGTGCTCAATTTTCAAGGAATTACAGATAATTTACAAGTGCTACAGACGATTTCTAATATATCAAGTAATTAACTCTTGTTAGTGTGTTACGATGATCAATTGTATAATTCCAGCGTATATGAGCCAAGTTGATATGAGTTTAGTTTATTTAAGAAATTTCAATTTGTCTGCATGCATGGTATATGGATTACTCGATAAATTACAATTTTTTTGAGTATACTGCTCTGTCAGGTCTAGAATGATATTCATGTTGTGATTTGAACTGAAATTAAATAGACGAGATGCCATAGAAATACCAGAGTCGAGTATAAGTAAGAAAAAGGTTCAACATAGTAAGAGTTTTCTAGGAAATAATAAAATTATAGATTTAAGGGCCCTGACACCATAGAACCCCTATGTGAGGTCTGCACCTTAGGGGTAAAATGACCTAACCCTGGCAGCGTCCAGTATAAGGGGGGCGGAACGTGCTATCAGGTGGCATGGGGAATGAAGCCCTAGTGGAAGTCTCCTTAAATTATAGTTTGCAGTGTCCAACATCAACCAGAAGTCCTGGTGGCACTAGAGTACAGAAAAGCATATCCAACATCAACCAAAAGTCCTGGTGGCACTAGAGTATAAAAAAGCCAATAGGTGGCTTGACTCTCCATCTGTGTGCTCAGGTTATAGGAGGAGTCCAGTTTATGGCACAATAGGAGTGTCGAGGTCAGAGAGCCAGTTTCCCTATTGCAGACCAGGAGAGTAGTCAGACTTGGCTATCCCGGGGTGTCGGCTAAGTCTTGTACAGTGGGATCATAGTTCGCTACGAGTCTTCATATGTAGAGTACACTGCATATGATCAGGGAATAAGATAAAATATGTTCATATAGGTTCACAGAGTTTCTTATAAGTTAAAGAGTTAAGAAATATTTGAGTTAATTTCACAATAGTTGCCCTTTAAATGAAATTTTAGTATTCTCTGTTATTTAATCGTATGTACAACTTTGCAGCAGTTGTTATCTTAATGAAATGTTGACATCTCCTATCGTTTAAATTATATTGTTTAGATCTGCTTAGTATAGTATTATCTTATATTTTATTCCAATTAATAAACATAAAATGAGTTATCTGTGATGGTTGGGTGAAGTTCTATTCACTGAGCTAGTAGCTCACCAACCTACTAAAACAATTTTCAGGTCAACATCAACATGAGGAAGCTGAAGGTTCATATCACCCAAGTTCTTAGAAGGTAGTTCATAGTTAGATAGAGGTCTCTTAGTCCTTTTCCCTCGGTCCTTGGGCATGTGGTGTGGTAGTGAGAGAATGTAATGTAATATGTAGTTTAGATTTCAGTTATCTGTTGTGTTTTACTTTCCGCATGAAAAATGTAATATGATGTGTAAATCTACTTTATCTACCTAGTAATGTAAATATTAGTTGCTTCCATAGTTTTATTATGATCCGATGTTATTCAAGCTATTAGGTTTTTCCTTTAAGTTAATTCTAAGTAACTAAGTAAAGAAAAGGTTAAGGGTGGTTTACTGAGGGTGACTCCCCGGTCACTGGGGTCATTAGAGATGGCACGGGGATTGGGGCATCATAGAGAATTAATAAATCAAGGTTGATTCAATTGTATTTGTTTGCAATAGAGAAGAAGATACCTTAGGTAACATTAAAGCCCTTCTCACACCCATAAGGATTAGAGGTTGAAGAGTGGATCTTTATGGAGGATGAAAATAACCTGGATCAATAAATTTGCATATGATGTGCCAAGTGGGCATCCTACACCCTCCCTAAAGTGGGACCACCTCCACACATTCTGCCTCATCTCCCTACATACATAGACTACGATGAGCGTGCATCCCTTGTGAAGAAACAAAGTAGGAGGTGAGTTGGCAGCGGGCTGACAGTACTTATACAAGAACACACGAACAACTATGGTCATGGCGATGATAATTTAAGCATGCTTACAATCTATAGGGGGGAGCTCATATAGGGATCCAAACATGGAGGGGACATTGGTTCATCAAATGGAAATGTTCCTCAAATTTGAAGACATGTTATGCAAAGCATTTGGGTACTTTGTTTCTATTTTTCAGATATATGTGCTAATTTCTATGAATTATATAATATTTTTTTTTGGGGGGGGGTTAAGACAATTAGTCACTACCACATGTCTATCAAGGCCGCGACTTATGTTTCCTAATCTCATAGTGAGTCAGTTGCTTCAAGGCAATTGGTCTGGGTCTAGGGTCTGGGGTATTCAATGCTTTCTTCTTCCATTCTCCCTGCATCTCTCGACACTACTTCTTAGCCTCAATGTGAGTTGTTTCTATTATGCACCTTCCATGTTATGCTACACAAAGTTGTCGTCGATGCCATCACGTCTTATGAGAAATCAGTCTCCAAAGGAGACCTCTTAGTCATGGTCTACTACACCCAAGCACTTTGGTGAATTATCTTCTTTGCCTCGAACCTCTCATGATACCTCGTCTATGGTAGCTCCTCAAGGCTAGAAGAGCTCGCCACCATCCGTTACTCCTTGTAGTGGCATGAAAAGGGAAAAATTCTCCCTCTCTCTTCTACTCACCTTCAAATCTCTTAACAACTTCACACCGAGTCTAGAAACATCTTCGTGACTCCAAAACATGGTGGAGGTTAATTGTGATTCTCCTCCATATCCTCCTCCTCCTTTGGAACTATGGCTCGTCGACCATGATTAGATCCACATCAATCCACAGAAATAAAGTGAAACATTTACACTAACATCAAGCTTTAGTTTCTTCTTCTTTGTTTTCCTCCAAATATTCTATATTAGAGTTTACTTATTCCTTGCACATACTGTAACCGTCATTGGAGAAAAGGGGACATGGGTGGTTTTATTCTCTGTCTTGGATTAAACAAAAGGTCTGCAAAAAGGCTCTATTAATAGCTACATGCGTTAAGAGGACAACTAATTGCACAAAATCTTGCCCCACTCCACGATCCATGAGTAAAATGACATGGTCTATTACCAGCCACGACATAACCATACCTATAGGGTAAAAGGTGCAATCTCAGTTGTTGGTCCTGGTGTGCAGTTGAGATGGATTCTTCACCATAAAGAATCTATGATTGCTCCCTTATCAAGGGTTCTTAACAAAGATATATCATAACTTAGGTCATACATAATCATATCCCCTGGTCCAAACTACACAATAAATCGATTAATTTAGTAAATTCAAACCTTCACAACTTTTTGTAGGATTGTCTAAACATCATAAAGTTTTGATCAAAGTTTCCCAACCCATTTGTGCACCTTCTACTCAAACTTGTTTCCAATAATACACCAAATTGTTAGTTAATTAATTCCTTTAAAAAGGTATGTATACCTAGGAACATGAAATGTAATGTCAATCATTTGATCTCCAAACTTTTTGAAAACATATGGACCTATTAATATCACTCAAGCAAATGAATTGCTTATTTCTTTAGGTATTTAGATATTCCGAAAGTTTAATCCATCACATCTTACACATTGTAAGAGAATTTTCCTTCTTAAAACTAAGCTAGAATTCAATCCATCACATCATATACATCTTAAAAGAAATTTTATCCTCAAAACTAACTCATTTCTTTACTTTTAAGGAACACAAAAGATATTCATCAATATCTAGGGAACTATTATAGGTGCAACATCTAAAAGAACAAGAGGTCTAGAACTTTCTTAAACACTCCTATGAAGTTTTCAAGCATCTTGAGTGCACCATCACCCATACAAGCTTGAAATAAGGGTTTAGACACTTAAGTTATGTCATTACATTTTTCACATTAGGATTCTCATAGTCATTTATACCCAAGCATTAAGATTCCATGATTAACTTATATACTTTATGAAGGTACAAATAAAGTTAACCCACTTTATCCATCTAGATCATATCCAGGTGCCATTATCATTATATTGTGATATTTTCCCAAACTATATTCAACATATTTACTAAGAAGTAACATAAACATCACAAATAAACATGTGTCATTAATATGCTATTAATTAACTTTTCATATATATACATACATACACATATATATATATGTGTGTGTGTGTGTGTGTGTGGTTAACCATATACACATAAAGAGATATAAAATTTTACTAGGACTTCCATTATATCATATCCATATTATATCTCGATATTAGATCACATTCTTACATATATTATATGATGGTTGTGCTAAGAAACTTATATAACTAGATTATCTAGTTCAATTAAGGTTACCCTAACCCATATACTAAGGGTAGTTGTTACAACCACATCCCATGATTACCACTAATCATGAGATTAGTGTTGGATCCTAGATGGGTGATGTGATGATCTAGAGGGGGGTGAATAGAGCTGAATGCACTTAAACAAAATTCATTAGACCTTCAAGATATATCACAAGATAAGGTTGCTAAATAGGAAATTTTGAGTGCAACTAAAACATGCATATCAAGGGAGAGAGAGAATGAACGTACACCAATTGACAAGCTATTTAGAGTGGTTCCACACTTCAAACTAGAAGTGAGTCAATCCACTACCTAGAGAGGTCAACCTCTAGGATTTCTTAACCATTGCACTCGTATATTCATTCATAAGACATACAATACATGACCACCAAAGGATTTACCTATCCAATAAAAAGAGTCTTCAACCTTACCAAGGACTTACCCACTTTGCAAGAGTCTTCTGCCTTCTTCCAAGGACTTACCTACTCTTGCACAAGTCTTCAGCCTTCAAGGAATTACCTACTCTTCTTAGATCTTCCACCTTTGACTTTACCTTTACTCGCAGAAGCTTCCACCAAGGACTTACCCACTTGAGCAAGGAGTCTTCTGCCTTCACCAAGGGCTTACCCACTCTTGCTCCAAGTCGTCATCCTTCATCTTCACCAAGGGATGCTTTCCCTTGTTCTTCTTTACCTCTCTTAGCTAAGAGAGAGAACCTTCATCTTCATGGTTGAAATGAGAGATAGGGAGGTGGTGGAAGTGAGAGCCTCACAAGATATACATGTAGTGTGAGCTATCTTACAAATCTCCCACTCACTCTAATGGATGTAGAAAGTGATTAAGCTTAGAGAGAGAGAGGAGGCTATAGGATCACTCAACTATAGAATAGGGACCTTCATAGTGAATGCTCAACCTTGGAATGAAGCCCAAGGGGTCCTATTTATAGCTGGGGATGCCTCTTAGCCTTTGGGAACACTTGGGGCCAAAAAACTAGCCGTTTTGTGGCTTGCAATAGATATATTCTCACTTGTTGCAACTCCACAATGGCTAGAAGCACTTTTCTGCACTTTTTCGTACAATGCAATCAGTCGAGTTTCTATAAAGGTAACTCGACCGATAGAGTAAAAGACAAAGCCGATATTCAAACCATTGGTTGAGTTTGTCCTGGGGAAACTCGACCGACCAACAAAATTTGAATTGGTTAGGTGCTCCATCAGTCGAGTTCTATGAAGTGTAAACTCAGTCGATCAAAAGTCATTTTCAAGATCCAATCAAGATCGGTCGAGTTTGCAACTCGACAAATTCGACCGATGAACAACCTGATGTGAATTTTGGAAAATGGCTTTTGAGTGCTTAATCATTCGATCTAAGTGCTCCTGATTTTTTCTAAGCTTAATTACAAGTCATACAATCATTACAAGTGATTTACAACATGATTCTAATGGATTTACATCATATTCCAAAAATATGCACTTGTATTGACTTTGACTTATCTTTTGTCCAATTTGATATGCGCAAGTTAGGGCATTGGAGTGTGTCTATACCTAATCTAAAAACACTCAAGTAGAAGCATTAGACACCAATATGTGGAATGGTTAGTCATCATCAAAACAAGGGTTTTAGTCAATTTAGACGTGAGTCAACATTGACCTAATTGACCTTGAGTCAACATTCTCCCCCTTTTTGAAGATGACAAACCATTCCATAAATGTATATTGAAAGATTTTAAGTAAAATCATACCTTCGGAGAAACCAAGGGGTTTCAATAGGATTGATCTCATATGCTCCCCCTCAATTGATGCTATTTCTCCTACATGGTTAGATTTCATAACATTTATAGAATACTATGTCTTCTACTCATATATGTTCTAAACATATATGTCTTCTCCCATTTACCTTCTCCCCTTTACATGGACATGGTTCTCCTCTTCATGTAAGACATGCCTTCTCCCTATTTTGTCAAAAGAAGACATACCTTTGAAGAAGACATACCTTTCTCCCCCTTTGTCATTTCAAAAAGTGGGGGTATAAAGAGATAAGAAACACCACTTTGTAAGATAAAGGAGATAACAAAAAGTTATATAAGGAGAGTAGAAGAGCACAGACAGGGTCTTGTCCAAGCATAGAAAGAAAAACAAGTTAAAGCATACACTTGAACAACCCAAAATGCAAGATAAAATGCTGTAGAAAAACCATAAATCACAATTTTGACCCTCAAGATGACATATTTTGCTCAAAAAGTGTCAGGGCTCATGGAAAAGCAATGAGTCTTTCTTAAAAGGTCATTTCTGCATAAAAACACTACTCTTGCAGCAAAAACTGAAACTGGAGCAAAATCTGCATAAAATCCAAAAATACTCCAATTTCTACATACAATGTAGCTCTATGTGCCATGCATCACAATATTATGCAATCAACTCAAGATAGTAGATATGCAATTTAAGGAACAAGCTTGAGTATGTATGAGACAAGATACAAGCATAACATATAGTGAAATACCACTAGATGAGCAAAGATACCAATTATAAACAAGGTTAGAAGTACATGTATGTGAACTACTAGTAGATGATATCACAAGCTAGGACTACTAGTAGGATCTAGATCATATCAATAGATACCAAAAGATATACAAGATAAATCAAGCTATGAGTAGGTGTAGAGATATATCCAAACAAAGAGATATGCAATTTTAGAACCAAGTAAGGGTATAACTCACTAACACGTATGAATCATTTCCAAAAGATGATTACCACTAAGAACCTCAAGGTTGTATAAAAACAAGATATACACCTAGATAGATGTAGCAAGTTAGAGTACAATGAAAGCAATTTTAGACATAACCAAGAGATCCAAAGAGATCATCATCAAAACCTACAAAATAACTCAAAGCTAGTAATTGCAATATATAGATATACCAATTTAGAGCAATTAGAAAGATAGAGTTATAAGCAAGATAGGCAATTTAGAACATGGAAATGGCCATATATAAAGGTACCAAGGGATTTCCAAAGAATTTGGTCGAGAAAATCTAGTTGAGAGGGAAATTCTCATCCAATAAGACAAATGTGTATTCTGTGCACAGTGTTGTCGGTCGAGTTCTGTGTATCGACAACTCAACCGATGATAGCTGTTGGCAACATCCATTAGTGCCTTTCGATCGAGTTTCAAACATGACAAACTCGACCGACAGAGCTGCTGTCAAAAAGCACATATATTTCATAAAAACATATTTAAAGGCATGCTAAATATACAAACTATATCCAAACATGTCTAAGTAAGTTAGTAATGCACTATGAAAGCATTAGAAATAGTTTTTGAGCAAGAGTGTGAAGAGAATCACAAAATACTACTTTTGACTCAAAACCACATGCATAGTGCACACTAACTTGACAAAAAAACAAGTTAGAAATGGTTATAAGCAAGAAAACCTTTACCTTTGTTCTTACCATTCCTTTTTCCACTTGTTGTCACCCTCTACACATCTCACCTTCCTTCTTTCATGTGGATTGAGAAGTCAATTTGCAATTTAATAGCTCATGTCAATCCATTTGCAAGTACCTACAAGAAGAAAGATGAAATGGTCCCCAATCATGTTTTTGGGTTTGGAGGGGTTAGCTTAGCAACCCAAGTCTTATTGCTATTGGGTCCTTTCCTAAAAGGACAATAAGTAGAATAATGACCAATTTCATTGCAATAGTTGCATGTGCCCATAACCTTGGAACTAGAGGATTTTACATGAAAGATAGGAGGTCATTTACCTTTGTTGTTCCTTTGACTATTATCATACCCTAAACCATGTCTATCAATTTGTTTAGTAGTATGGTACTATGGTGTAGGATGTCATTCATATTCTTTTTACCAACTAAGAATCTTTGCAAAGAAGATCTCAAATTGTCATTATCATGCATAAGAGAAGCAACAATAGAAGACAAATTATTGATATTATCTCTAGCATGCAAAAGATCTTTTTCTAAGCAAAGAGCTTTAGCTAAATAAGAATCTCTATCAATATGAAGAGCAAAAACATTATTCTCTCTACTAGTAGAACTAGAACAAGATTCAAGCACATTGATTTTAGCAAGCAAGGAGGCATTTTTTGTTTCAAGCAAAGTAATCTCAGAAAGATAAACACCATTTTTAGATTCTATTCCTTTTAAAACAAAATCTTTATCCTTGTTTTCATATTTAAGAACATCAATATCATGCATGAGAGAATCAACAATTAAGGAATGCTCTTCATTAGAACTAGGCATAAGGGGTTGAGCTTCTAGAAATCTAATCTTATCATGCAAACTAGAATTTTCAAGTTTAAGAGAGTCTACTTGGCTAAGACAAGCATTTTTATCATCAAGCAAGCAAGAATTAGCATGTTCAAGATCATCTAGTTCTACATGCATATTATCAAAAATTCTAGCAAGTTTTTTCTTTTTCTTTTTAGAATACTTAATAGAGGCATGAGTAGCATTAATGATAGCAATTAAGGGTTCTTTATCTAAAGAGTTTAGATTTACCTCATTTGAGTCTTCACATTCTGTAGAAGTCATAAGAGTAAAATGGTATTCTCCTTCATCACTAGAGATTGAGCTTGATCCTCCATTTGAATCTTCACATGAGCTTGAGTTGGAGGAGTCACTTGAGCTTAAGTGCCATTTCCTTCTTCTTGTACTTCTCTTCTCTTTCCTTGTGATGATGGGTCTTCTTTCCTTGTAGACAATCTATCTTGTAGTGACCCATATTTCCACATTTGAGGCACCAGATGGAAGAGGAGTTCTTGCCTTTATAGAATCTAACCCTTGGAGTACATGGAATCTTCTTCAATATGATAGGATGGAGAGGCTTGTCCCACAATAGCTTCAATTTCAGCCTTCTTCATTCTCTTTAGCTCTTTCTCCTCTTGTCTTTCAACTTCTTTTCTTTTGTCAAGTGTGGCTTCATGTGCTTGTAGATTTCCAATGAGCTCTTCAATAGGAATATCCTTAAAAGACCTTGCTTCTTCAATCTAAGTCACCTTGGGTTCCCATCTCTTGGGGAAAGTTCTAAGGATCTTAGTGTTGATCTCTCCTATACTCATAGGATGACCTAGAACAGCTAGACCATTCACAATGGTGCTGAGCCTTAAGTACATATGAGCTATCTCCTCCTCCTTTCCCATCTTGAAGTTCTCAAGCAGCCCTTTGAGCATGTAGACTTTGCTTTCCTTCATTTGAGTTGTCCCCTCATAAGTGATGCATAGCTTTCTCCATACCTCATAGGCTGTTTCACATGAAGAAATCCGGTTGAACTCGGTGGGGGTCATCGAGGCATAGAGGATGTGCATGGCTCTAGCATTCAAGGTTGCTTTCTTCAAGGTAGCATCATCTCATTCTTCAATCTCTGCCTTTGGTAGCTTGTATGGGCTGTTCACCATTTACCACATCTCAAGACTTGATCCTTGGATGTAGAATTGAAGCCTTCTTCTCCAATAGAGGAAATTTCTCCCATAAAAGATTGGAAGGTTGATCAAGTATCTCTCTCCTTGGTAGTCACCCATCTTCTCCTACTTATGTAAGTATGCTTGGAGAAGACCTACTCTGATACCAATTGATGGATCCTAGATGGGTGATGTGATGCTCTAGAGGGGGGGTGAATAGATATGAATACACTTAAACAAAATTCATTAGACCTTCAAGATATATCACAAGATAAGTTTGCTAAATAGGAAATTTTGAGTGCAACTAAAACATGCATAGCAAGGGAGAGAGAGATTGAACATACAGCAATTAACAAGCTATTTAGAGTGGTTCCACACTTCAAACTAGAAGTGAGTCAGTCCACTACCTAGAGAGGTCAACCTCTAGGATTTCTTAACCATTACACTCTTATATTCATTCATAAGATTTACAATACATGACCAACCAAAGGACTTACCCACCCAAGCACCAAGAGTATTCCACCTTACCAAGGACTTACCCACTTTGCCAAGAGTCTTCAGCCTTCTCCAAGGTCTTACCCACTCCATCACAAGTCTTCCACCTTCAAGGACTTTTCTACTCTTCTTAGACCTTCAGCCTTTGACTTCACCTTCACTCAGAGAAGCTTCCACCAAGGACTTACCCACTTGAGCAAGGAGTCTTCTGCCTTCACCAAGGGCTTACCCACTCTTGCTCCAAGTCTTCAGTCTTGATCTTCACCAAGGGACACTTTCCCTTGTTCTTCTTCACCTCTCTTATCCAAGAGAGAAAACCTTCATCTTCATGGTTGAAATGAGAGATAGGGAGGTGGTGGAAGTGAGAGCCTCACAAGATATACATGTAGGATGAGCTCTCTTACAAATCTCGTATTCACTCTAATGGATGTAGCAAGTATTTAAGCTTAGAGAGAGAGATAGGAGGCTGTAGGATCACTCAACTATAGAATAGGGACCTTCATAGTGAATGATCAACCTTGGAATGAAGCCCAAGGGGTCCTATTTATAACTGGGGATGCCTCTTAGCCTTTGGGAACACTTGGGGCTGAAAACTAGTAGTTTTGTGGCCTTCAACAGATATATTCTCACTTTTTGCAACTCTACAATGGCTATAAGCACTTTTCTACACTTTATCATACAGTGCAATCGGTCGAGTTTCTATAAAGGTAATTCGACCAATAGAGTAAAAGACAAAGTCAATATTCAGACCATCGGTCGAGTTTGTCCTGGGGAAACTCGACCGACCAATGAAAATCGATTTGGTTAGGTACTCCATCGGTCGAGTTTTGTGAAGTGTAAACTTGGCCGATCAAAAGTCATTTTCAAGATCCAATCAGGATCGGTCGAGTTTGCAACTCGACAAACTTGACCGATGAACAACCTAATGTAAATTTTGGAAAATGGCTTTTGAGTGCTTAATCATTTGATCCAAGCGCTCCTAATTTTTCTAAGCTTAATTACAAGTCATACAATCATTACAAGTGATTTACAATATGATTCTAATGGATTTACATCATATTACAAAAATGTGCACTTGTATTGACTTTGACTTATCTTTTGTCCAATTTGATATGAGCAAGTTAGGGCATTGGAGTGTGTCTATACCTAATCTGAAAACACTCAAGTAGAAGCATTAGACACCAATATGTGGAATGGTTAGTCATCATCAAAATAAGGGTTTTAGTCAATTTAGACGTGAGTCAACATTGACCTAATTGACCTTGAGTCAACAATTAGGGCATAAGTTTGAGGATTATACTTAATACAAAGCTCACTCCCAACTTTTTCTTTTTCCTTTATCTCAGACTCTCTTTTTTTTCTTATCGCATTCAATCACATAAACAAACTTTAAAAAGGAATTAAACCTTGTGATCTCAAAATTAATGATACACATCCATACATTCATTATGTTCCTCACACTTCCATGTACATACAACATGATAACCAAATATATACTCTATCATTAAGGTAACAAAGATACAAATCATCATTTAGAATTCTCTCTCAACTCTATATAAGGATCTAGAGTGACAGGGACCGACTAAACTTAACTAATCTCATACTTAACTCTTGTGCCAGATCTATGCTGATGCAATGACATCTTCAATCCATGAGTTATCCATAAAAATTGTGAGTAGAGGGGTGATGTAAGGACCCGTTCCTAAATTACCTTAATTCCTAGTCAGATCTTACTAAGCATCAATAATTATTATTTAATTTTCTCCTAATCAAGTCAAATATTAATAAAAAACATAAACCTTGTTTGCTATATTAATGTTGTGAATGATTATGTTAGTAGGGTTATAAATTTAAAACCCTAGTTTCATGAAATCATCAAATAGAGAATGTGATGATGAATTTGGTGTTAAGTATAATAGTCTAGTAAAAGATTTTTATTATTTTGTGTGTGAATCATATTAATTTGAATTTTTTATATGTATTGTAAAACTCAATTATTCATGTTATTGAAAAATTTCAGAATTTTTATAGTTTTATGGACCTATTGATCGATCGAGTTTCCCCAGGAAAAACTTAGTCGATCATGCTATATAAGCTTAAGTATAGCAATGTAGTATTTTATTTTTTATAATTTATTTTCTTATCCAATTAAACTCAATTTTGAATTTATGTTTTATTGCTCATTTTAAAATAACATATTAAAATTTCAGAATTTTTGGAGAACTTTTGTATCACAAAAGAACCTTGTATCGGTCGAGTTCTGAGAGAGACAAACTAGACCGATTCGATTTTTTTGGAAAAATAAAAAAGACTAAAAAATATTTATAATTAATTATTCCAATCACCTTGATGAGTATATAAGACTCTATTACGACCCAAGAACCTCTCATTTCCATCCCACAGTGCAGATCTTTGTAATTCTTGAGAGAGGAGGGGATTTTAGGGTTTGGAGAATCTGAAGTGGTAATTTCAGATTTCTGGGTTTTCTCTTTCCAAGGTTGGTAAATTCTGTATAGATCATTAATCTTTATTAGGTTTATTTGCTTTTATTCTCTTCTATGTATAGAACTCGTCACTTCCTCGATTTGGATCAAAAGAATCCAAATTGATCTCTTCTTTCATTCTTTCTTCTTCAATTCTTCTTCTTCGAGGTTCTTGAGTGAAGAGGAGCAGGAAGATTCTATTTTCTTGAAGCAAGGACTTGATTCAAGAATTAACAGTAGTAGCTGGGCTACGAATTTCAGGTGTTTCACACTTGAGGTGAGTGGTGTAGGTTCATTTGAAAACTATTAGTGAACTATAATCCTAAATCTCCTCATTAAACTACAGTTGGTGGAAATTGAGAACTTTAATAATGCATAGGATTGTTTGCTTATTTGACCTTGGATATGATTCTTGTATTGATCCTTGAAAATGAATCAAGTGGATGTTATATCATCTTGATCATGAATAATGTAAATTCAGATTTGCATATTCTTATTACATATACATTGCAAATACCACATATTATTTAAATATGGAGTGTTGTCTATGATATGTGGATTTTTGAGTTGTGGTTGTTTCATGCAAATTTTTATGATGGAAAAAGGATATGTAGGATATCTATAATATGAATTAAAATATACATATATCTGAAACCCTAATCCACATATCCTAGGATTAGAATGCAAAGTCACATATGTGCCATATAATAAACCCCTACTTTCCTTAAAGTGAGTAAATGCACTTAATAGCCATATGTGCAATGACATCTTCAATCCATGAGTTATCCCTAAAAATTGTGAGTAGAGGGGTGAGCCTACTCGCTCAGTGAATGAGTACTTCAAAGAAATAGTATAAAGCACTGATATAACTATAGATATACTATTTTGCAACTGCTATCAATTATAACAATAGTAAGCTTTCAGAAGACTAATAACTCACAAACATAAATATGGCAGAATACTCTAAACATCTACAAGAGTGAATCAATATATGGACATGCTTTATTGATCATAAATAAAACTAATAATCCATTAACGTATAAAGAATAATTGAATAACTACAAACACTTGATAAACCTCTCATTCATCTTATAATGCATCAATAGCAATATACAAATATCTAAACATTTTTCTCATTATTCTCTTTGTAATCTTTCATTAACCTTGTGAACTGACTACTACTATGTTGGCCAACTAAACATAACTGAATGACCTGACTACTGTACTCTTTATCTGAACTTAATTGAACTCAATTAACTTTTCTTTTTACTTTTCCCCTGAACTCACTTGGATTGTACCATCTAAGCAAAAGCCACTACTATGCGACTTGCCGTACAAGTCTTAAGATAAACCTGGGACCCTAAAACTACTAATAACTACCTCGGTCTGCAATGAGGTTGCCACGTCTGGCCTAATGATGACTCAACAACGTCTATAAACTGTGGCCTCTTATCCTAGGTACTCAGGAGGGGTGCCTCTAGGCTAAAAAGCCTCAACTCTACGTAATGAGATTCCACTAGGGCTGGCATGCAAAGCGGAGTAACTTCCATAAGAAGTAGGTCTACAAGGGTTGTATACTTCAACTGGTGGGTACCACTGGATCTCTAGTTATTATTGGATACCCCTACTACTGAAATAATACCACCATGATCTTTGGTTATTGTTGGGTACTATGCTACTCAACTGAAGTACCACCAATATCTAATCAGTTGATGTTAGATACTTATTTCCGGGCTACATCTTCCTATATATGATAGTCCATAGACTAGTTCACCCGTCATGGTACAAACCTCCATGGAGGGTTCTACTGTGTTCAGGGCATCTACTATTACTATTGTAATTTTACTGACTACTTGAGCTATTGGACTGAATTCATTGATAATACTTAGTTGGATGCATAACATATTGGTTACCCTTTTCTTAGGGTTTCTCATTTCATAGATTCTTAACATGTTGATTACCCTTCTCTCAGGGTTTCTTATTTCTCATGCACATAAAAGAATTCACATATGTTCAAATAGATATCATGTATAATGATATAAGCATGTACATTCAACATTTCTCTTATTCATGCATGGCATAAACAACATCCCTATCTAGGGAAATGTCTTTTCTATTTTCTTAAATTACCATAACAACTTATGCATTTCATATCAATTAACTCAGCTAGAGATTTTTGCATCACAAATCTAAATGTGTATCCATATAAAATAATATTCAGCTAGAAACTCGAATTATCACATTACTCATTTCAATTAGTCATGCATATGAAACCCTAGTATGAATTTAACTAGGGTTTCTAAGATATTCATTTAATTATCATGCATAAAAAATAACCTTAAATAAATGAATTTATAACAATAAAAGAATCACATCAGTTGAATTCATGAATCTATTCGCAAACTTCTAAATTTTCGTTCATTTAGGGTTTCATCCTATTTATTGATATATCAAGCAAACATTGATATCATAAAATGAAATAGAAGATCTTATCTGACATATGTGTATTACTTATGCAGATAAAATAATCATTTGTAACCAAGTAGATTCAACTAGACAAACCTCTTTATTCAATTATACAACAATTTTAGTTATAGCCAAAAACCCTAGATTTCGCTATTTTCATATAAACTATGCAATTCTTTAAGAATTATCATTTAGATAATTTATATGCATTTCTAGTATGATTTATCAACTGGAATCCATCACAATAGAGAAATAATATATTTCATATCATCTTGCAAAAGCTAGGTCAAAAGGGCAGTTTAGGGTTTGTAGTGGCATACAAAACAAGTAAAGATTACTGACCGTTTAACTCATTTTCGTGCAATCTACTGTTTAAAGAAAGTACCCACTCACCCTAAGTGTGAAAACACCTTAAAAAAATAGATCATCTCAATCTCAAACTCATGTCAAAACCCTAGCAAATCACCAGATTCTTCTTCCTTTCAACCCATAAACCCTAGAAATGGGGGATTATGACGAAAGAGTGAGAAAAGGGAAAGATTTGATAGCATTTCGAATCAAATCAGAGGAGGGATGGGATATTAACATGTGAGAGAAGATTCACCATGAAAGGCTATTCAAAGAAGCTAAACTTACTTGATTTCATCATTTTTCAGATAGAGTAACCCTAGATCAGCAATTCCACCACTTTCTTCTCTCAAACCCTAACTCTCCCTCTCTCTCTAGGATTTCATTTATTTGGAATGGATCAAGAAATATGAGAGCTACTTGGGTGATAGATTGTTCATATATATCAATTTAGGTGCTTGTGTAATTTACACATTAACCCCTCACTATATATTTTTCTTATTTCAACATATTTTTTGTTATAAAAAAGTTATTGTAATTCGTTTATTTAAGAGGTCAATCATTCTCCAAAAATTATGAAAATTTATCATGATGTCTAAAATGTAATTTCATAGCTCCACTATAAATTTAAGATCATTAGGATTTACTAATAAATAATTAAAAATCAAATACTATACTATTGAACAACACTCTATCAACATTTCAGTCAAAGTATAGTTCGAATGAGAACCACATTCAAAGAGCACCCAAATATTTTAAAATTTTCTCCAATATGCATGATTGAGTTTCCATATCATATCCAAAATTCAATTAAATACAAAATTTGTAGAAAATATGAAAAATCATTTACCACACTGATATCCTGATCAAATTCCATATTCTTGTACTATCAAAACCCTATTTTTTTGCCGATTAGGGTTTACATTTCTCAAACCCCAATTCTTCAAACTAAAATCATAATTGGAGTTTCTTCTTAGGTTTGAAACATCACAACTGAGCTACTTTCATTAATCAAGTATAAACGATGTTCAATCTAATCAAGCATGTAATCATTAAGGTAAACCCTAGTTTACCAATTAAGTGCAAATCTTGTTACACCCCGATCTCACAATTACCACTAATCATGAGATTAGGGCATAAATTGTGGATTTAACGTAATACAAAGATCACCCTTATTTTTTTCTCCTTTTTCAAACTCTTTGTTTTCTCGCATTGAACCACATAAACTAACTTTACACGGGAATCTAAACATTGATTTCTCTAATCTGATTTCAACAGTAAAAATGCATGTATAAACATTCATTATGTTTCTCATACTTTTAAGAACATAAGACTTGCTGATTCGCATATATTGCTAAAAGAGGAATAATGTTATACATCATCATTTACAACTCTCTCTTATTTCTTTACAAGGACCTAGAGTGACAAGGACCGACTGGACTTAACTATACTCAGACTTAACTCTTATGGCAGATCTATTTTGATACAATGATATCTTCAATCCCCACGGTTTTCCTAAAATTTTTGAGTAGAGGGGTGAGCCTACTCGCTCAGTGAATGAGTAAAACAATAATGCAGTCTAAAGCACTGAATCAGACATTTATCATTCTTGGATAATTGAAATAAAACAAGATAGTAATTCAAATTAAAAGCCTAGATATTCAAAAACTTACTAATAACATTGAAGCCTACATCATTAGAAATAAAAAAGTATGGAAATATAATCCTCACTATATTATTTTTGATCTCTTATTAACTTTAACTTGACATGACTACTGAACTCTTTATTTGAACTCAATTCCCTTTCTCTTTTACTTATAAGAAACTCTTTAAACTTATATGATCATAATTTAACTTATGCCCTGATCATATGCAGTGTACTCTACATATGAAGACTTGTAGCGAACTACGATCTCACCATACAAGACTTAGCTGACACACCCGAGAATGCTAAGCCTGACTACGTTACTGGTCTGCAACAGAAAAATGGCTCTCTAGCCTCGGCACACTTATGGGCCGTAAAACTGGACTCCTCCTCTAACTTGAGCACACAGGCAGAGAGTCAAGCCACCTATTGGCTTTTCTATACTCTAGTGCCACCAGGATTTCTAGTTGATGTTGGACACTACTTGTTGTATTTTTAAGGAGACTTCCACTAGGGCTTCATCCTCCGTACCATCTGTAAGTACGTTCTGACCCCCGTATATTGGACAATGCCAGGGTTAGGTTGTTTCATCCCTACAACGCAAACCTCTCATAAGGAATCTATAGTGTTCAAGGCACCTATTACTATTGTAACTTTGATTATATCTTTCTCTTAGACTGATCTCTTTTATCTCTGTATTTTACTAACTACTCAAATTACTGAACTGAATTCACTGATGATACTGAACTGAACGCTTAACATATTGTTTACCCTTTTCTTAGGATTTCTCCTTACACATGCACATATAAAATTTCTCATGTATTAAAACATATATCATATCTACTAAAACAAATATTCTCATTCAACATTCCTCACATTTATGCATGGCATCAATGTCATCCCTATGTAGGGCATGTCATATCTCTCCACTTACAATAGCATAATAAACATATGCATTTCATGACAAGTATTTGAGTTAGAAAATCCGAATCTCATAAACAAATCATATATGCATAATAGATAATATTCAGCTAAAAACCCACAATATCACATGAATCATTTCAATCAGCCATTTACTACTAAATTAGATATGTATACTTGTAAAAGCATACTAGATTGAGTTTCCATCCTTGATTACTTGCTATTCATAGGATATGTATTGTGAAAATCAGAAACTATATTTGTCCATATATCAAATCAAAGAGATCAAACATGTAGAATTATATGCCCTAGGAACATAAGTAAGATCATATAAGCATAAATCCGAATTTCAACTATAATGTTGTTCAAGCACCCGAATAACTTGAAAATTCAAATCTTCAGAAGATTCTCAATAAACTTTTTAATTATGTAGTATTCAAGATACATGGATATCTATATCCATGTCATCATATAAACATTTTTAGATCATAGTTGGAACATGAATTGAAGTATTCTATAAACTGAATTCAAGAACAATTATTTTCATATATTGTCATCTAGGGAGAAATCGAGAATATCAACTAAAATCAACTAATTGAGTACAATTGACTGAAATATTCTTTTACCCACTCACCCTAAGCTGTAAAATAGCTTTAAAATGTACCCCATATCTGAAAACCTCGAATCCATATCAAAACCCTAGAAATTACCACTTTCTTCTTCCTTTCAACTCGGAAACCCTAGAATTGAAGATTAGGAGAGAAAGAGTGAGAAAAGGACTTGATTTGATATGATTTCGAATCCAATCAGGGGAGGGACGAAATCTTGACATTCGAGAGAAGATTCACCATGAAACTATATCCAAAGAAGCTAAACTTACATGCTTTCACCATTCCTCAGACCTCAAAACCCTAGGTCATCATCTCCATCAATTTCTCCTCTTAAACCTTAACTCTCCCTCTCTCTCTCTCTAGGATTTTGTTTCTCTAGATTGAATCATGAATTATGAGAGCTCCTTGTGTGTTAGGTTGACCATATAGAGAAATTGAGCTGCTTGGGTCAATTGCACATTGACCCCTCACTATACTTTCTCTTATTTCAGCTGAATTTTCTGTCATAAAACTGTTACTGTAATTCATCTACTGAATCGCTAAAAGATCCTCCAAAAATTATGAAAATTTTACATGTTGTTTATGATCGAGTTTTAGATCTCCAATTAACATTTTAGATTATTTGGAGTTACCAATAAATAATTAAAAATCAAACAATATACTGCTAAACAACATTCTGTTAACATGGTCGGTTGAAGTATATCTCGATCGAGAATGACTTTCAAAGAACAACCAAAAATTCTGAAATTTTTACTTTCACAGTGAATCTTCTCTGACATGTCAAGATCCCGTCCCTCCCCTAATTTTATTCAAAATGCTATCAAATCTTCCCCTTTTCTCACTCTTTCTTCATAATCCCCCATTTCTAGGGTTTTCAGGTTGAAAGGAAGAAGAATCTGGTGATTTACTAGGGTTTTGATATGAGTTTGAGATTTTCAGAGATGAGATACATTGTTAAGGTGTTTTCACACCTTAGGGTGAGTGGGTGCTTTCTTTAAACAGTAGATTGCATGAAAATGAGTTAAATGATCAATAATCTTTACTTGTTTTGTGTGCCACTACAAACCCTAAACTGCCCTTTTGATCTAGCTTTTGCAAGATGATATGCAATATACTATTTCTCTATTGTGATGTATTCTAGTTGATAAATCATACTAAAAATGCATACAAATTATCTAAATGATAATTCCTAAATTAATTGCAAAGTTTATATGAAAATAGCGAAATCTAGGGTTTTCATCTATGACTAAAATTGTTGTATAATTAAATAAAGAGGTTTGTTTAGTTGAATCTCCTTGGTTACATGTGATTATTTTATTTGAATGAGTAGTACATATATGTCAGATAAGATCTTGTATTTCATTTGATGATATCAATGTTTGCTTGATATATCAGTAAAGAGGGTGAAACCCTAAATGAATGAAAAGTTGGATGTTTGTGAATAGATTCATGAATTCAACTAATGTGATTCTTTTATTGTTATAAATTCATTTATTTAAGGTTATTCTTGATGCATGATATTTTAATGAATATCTTGGAAATCCTAGTTAAATTCATACCAGGGTTTTATATGCATGACTAATTGAAACGAGTTTCACATAATTCAAGTTTCTAGCTGAATATCACTTTATATGGATACACATTTTGATTTGTGAACTAGCTGAGTTAATTGACATGAAATGCATAAGTTGTTATGGTAATTTAAGAAAATAGAAAAGACATTTCCCTAGATAGGGATGTTGTTGATGCCATGCATGAATACCAGAAATGTTGAGTGTACATGTTTATATCATTATACATGATATCTGTTTGAACATATATGAATTCTTTTATGTGCATGAGAAATGAGAAACCCTGAGAGAAGGGAAATCAGTATGTTAAGAATCTAAGAAATGAGAAACCCTAAGAAAAGGGTAACCAATATGTTATGCATCCAACTAATTATTATCAGTGAATTCAGTCCAATAGCTCAAGTAGTTAGTAAAAATACAATAGTAATAGTAGATGCCCTGAACATCATAGAACCCTTTGGGGAGATCTGTACCACGATGGGTGAAATAGGCTATGGACTATCATATATAGGAAGAAGTAGCCCGAAACTAAGTATCTGACATCAACTGATTAGATATCGGTGGTACTTCAGTTGAGTAGCATAGTACCCAACAATAACCAAAGATCATGGTGGTACTATTTCAGTAGTAGGGGTATCCAATAATAACTGGAGATCCAGTGGTACCCACCAGTTGTAGTATAAACCCTTGTGGACCTACTTCTTATGGAAGTTACTCCGCTTTGCATGCCAGCCCTAGTGGAATCACATTATGTAGAGTTGAGGTTTTTTAGCCTAGAGGCACCCCTCCTGAGTACCCAGGACAAGGGGCCACAGTTTACGGACGTTGTTGAGCCATTGTTAGGCCATACGTGGCAACCTCGCTGCAGACTAAGGTAGTTAGTAGTAGTTTTAGGGTCTCGGGTTTACCTTAAGACTTGCACGATAAGTCATGCAGTAGTGGTTTTTTCTTATATGGTACAATCCAAGTGAGTTCAGGGGCAAAGTAAAAAGAAAAGTTAATTGAGTTCAATTAAGTTTAGATAAAGAGTAGAGTAGTCAGGTCAGTCGGTTATGTTTAGTTGGCCAACATAGTATTAGTCATTTTAGTATTCATGTCAAGTCAAGGTTAATGAAAGATTACAAAGAGAATAATGAGAAAAATGTTTAGATATTTGTATATTGATATTGATGCATTATAAGATGAATGAGAGGTTAACCAAGTGTTTGTAGTTATTCAATTATTCTTCATATGTTTATGGATGATTAGTTTTCTTTATGAACAATAAAGGATGTTCATATATTGATTCACTCTTGTAGATGTCTAGAGTATTCCGCCATATTTATGTTTGTGAATGATTAGTATTTTTAAAGCTTATTGTTGTTATAATTGATATCAGTTGCAAAATAGTATATCTGTAATTATATCAGTGCTTTAGACTGTTTCTTTGAAGTAATCATTCACTGAGCGAGTAGGCTCACCCATCTACTCACGATTTTTAGGGATAACTCATGGATTGAAGATGTCATTGCATCAACATAGATCTGCCACAGGAGTTAAGTATGAGATTAGTTAATTTTAGTCGGTCCCTGTCACTCTAGGTCCTTGTATAAAGTTGAGAAAGAATTCTAAATGATGATTTGTATTTTTTCTTCCTTAATGATAGAGTATATATCTAGTTATCATGTTGTATGTACATGGAAGTGTGAGGAACGAAATGAATGTCTGGATGTGTATCATTAATGTTGAGATCATATTTGAGTAATCAAGGTTTAATTCATTTTTAAAGTTTATTTATGTGATTAAAGGCGGATGTCGAGACCTAGGGGAAAGGGGGACATGGCGGCGGTGGAGCCGGTGACGGCAGGGAAATTGATCCCGAGGGAGGACTCACTCGAAGTAACCAAAGCGATCTTGCTACTGTGGAGCCGGACAAGAGGCAGGAACCTAGCATCTCCATACCAGAACTGGGTTTTGAGTTCCTGGTTGCGGGCATGCGAGGGGTTGAAGGTTCGTGTTCTAAAGATCAGACCAAGCGGACCATAGTCAAGGATGCCTTAAACATCACCCAGCCGATCATGGACAAAGGAAAGGCGACTGACAACTCAATCTCACAGGCGGGAGGGGTCAATCGCTTCCAAGCCTCTTTCACAACAGTCGTTTCGGGAGCAAACGCCGCACACAGCCAAGATGGGTTCGTCGACAAGCTCTTCGAGGACTGGCTGCCAGAGGAGGCCATAACCTTAACGAGTGAAGAGGAAGTCCCATCTCTCTCCATTCTGCCGGAAGCAGAAGACACACTGGTAAGGCCGTGGCATTACGCAGTGGTTGTGAGACTACTGGGAGCAGAAATAGGGTACATGACCCTGAGAGATAAGCTGAAGGCTCTCTGGCAAATTGTGGGAAGGTTCAACATGTATGAGCTTGATTTAGGGCATTTCATGGTACAATTATCATGCCAGTAGGATTGTGAAGCAGCGCTCGCCGGTGGCCCATGGAAGATTTTTGGACGAAACCTGCTAGTATGGGATTGGTTCCCTACCTTCAAACCGAAGATTGAAGCACCGACAGCTATTGTCACTTGGGTACACATCCTAAATTTGCCCCTTCATCTATATGTGCCCACTATATTTGAATTCATTGGCATGGCACTGGGCAAGAAAATCAAGGTAGACACGCACACATCGAACCGACCTCGCAGCAAATTTGTGAGACTAGCCCTGGAGATTGATACCATAAAGCCATTCATCCCATCTATTCGAATTAATGGAGTGGAGTATGATATTGAATATGAGGGCTTTCCTTGGGCATGTGTTAGATGCAGTGAGGAAGGTCACATATCAGAGCAATGCACACTTGAGGCAACAAAAGAGAAGGAGCAGAGGTCTGTAGATGAGCAGCAAACTAACAAAGGAACAACGGACATCGATCAGGCAACTCCACAATGGCAAACACAGAAGAGGAAGGGGGGAGAAGGCCAAGGATGACCCAGTCAGACCAAGCAGAAGCCACTGTGTCAGATGGTGTAAACCATTTTCCACCCTTGGCAATGGAGACATCCCGAACTCAAATCTGATGGAGAACGCAGCAGAAGCATCTACAGGGACCAGTCAAGCCAATAAACGCAACACAAAGGTTTGGAAGAAGAAAGCGGCCAATGGTCCACACATGGAGGTTCTTGGGAACTCTACCAATATGCAGGTGGATAATTCGATCAGCAAGGAGATGCACAAAGCAGTGAACCCAGGAGAGGATGAGGTTGTAGAGGTAATAAATGATATGCTAGTAGATGAATCCAGAAATCACATAGCTGTTTACCCGGAGTGGGATGAAATTATAGAGTTTTCAAATGTCTTGGAGGATGCAGAGACAGACGACCTGCACATAAACAAGGATCCAGTCCAAATCTCTGCAGTAAAGGAAACCAAGGAAGCCAATATGGATGTCACCCCTGAGCTATTAGTAAGTAGGGGAATTAAAGGAAGCGACACAAAGATGAAGCGGTGAGGGTCTGCAAGGAAGATTGAGACTAACAGAAGAAGTCCAAGATTTGAGGATTTTCAGAATCTAGCAGCGACAACTGTAGTTGATCAAAGTTTAATCACACCAAGTCGATCGGTACAACTCGAGGAATAAATACAGATTTAATCAAGAGAATCATGTTGCAACTCCTGCAGTTTCTGGTTTACAAGAGGCTATACAGTTCGTTAATCCAGTTAATTCAGTCACTCACGCCTCCCTACTATTGTTCTTTTAAGTCAGTGAAGACTAAATTGGCATGTGAAGCCATCCAAGTTCAATGGAGCCTGGTCAATCATCACCCTAAAACCCACTTCGTCTTTCAGTTTCCTGAGAGGCCGTTAGCCCCAAGAGTTATCCTTAGTTTAGAGGATAATACTTGCATTGGTACTGATAATACCATATATTATCATGTTCGTATTAGCTGGTTATTTGTAAGCTCTCGTTGATGGAATAAAAGGTTTGTTTTTTATTAAAAAAAGTTTATTTATGTGATTGAATGCAATAAGAAAAAAAAGAGTTTGAGATAAAGGAAAAAGAAAAAGTTGGGAGTGAGCTTTGTATTAAGTATATCCTCAAACTTATTCCCTAATATCATGATTAGTGGTAATCATGGGATGTGGGTGTAACAACTTGGTATCAGAGCTTAGGCTGAGTTGTCAGGGACCACTATGATAGAAAGTCAAAGTTATTAGTGTGGTAGTTAGGAGGTGATGTGTCTATAGCTTTGGGAAGTCTAAGTATTTAGATACCCTAGCCCGATATCTGATTACTTAGGTTGACCAGTATCAAGCTACTCTATCTATTCTTCTATGGATGCCCTAGCCAGGTATGCAGAGGAAGGATGCGCTAGAGAGAAACCTGAGAAATATTAGGGTTAGAAGACCAGAAAGAAATGAATGAATTGAGCACAAGAATAGAATGTGAGGTAACTCTTGTTTTATATTGTTTCTTTGATTGGATATCAATGGAAATGCTCTTATATATTTGAATCTGAATATTCAGTTCTTAGAAATATATGTGGTCCTTTAAGATTCTTGTACACTATGAAGTTAATTCAATTATTGTTTACATTCTTTGTATCAATTAGACTATAATTTATCTTTAAATGAATTTACCATGAGTGGATATTATTTATATATGTTTTAGGTATATAGAATTCGGTTAATCCTAAGTAGCTCTTGGCTTCAGGACTGCAGGTTCAGCCTGGTCTGGCTGGCAGGATGCGTTACTGGGATCAAACAACTCCTATTAACAATATAAGAAGAGTAGACTCTGGATAAATCAGACCCACATCATTATGAGAATGTACATACACTAATATGTTGAAATATAAGGGAAAGATTAGAATAGTTAAGAATCAATTGGAATTGATATCTAAGATCCAACTTTAGGGCTTCAGATAAGAAACCCTAAGTTGGGAATGAAGGAAGAGGGATATAGATACAAGATATACATTAATATGTAACAAACAAAATGAAGAAGAAAGGATGGATAAAGAAAACTGAACTATATAACTAATTGTGGCACTTTATCCAATTTGAAATTGAGGAAAGATAAGAGAAAACTACATGAAAAGCCAAGATAGAAAGAATCAATTAGAACGAATGGATCATATAATTGAGTAAAATGTACTTATGTGCTCTACAATAAAAGGAAAATAGGAGAAAAGAGTTAAGTATGCAATAAGTACATAGAAGTGAAGTTTAGAAAAATGAAAGTGAAGAGAACTAGATAAACATGTAAATTATAAGACTAGGATAAGAAACTAATATGGAAAAAGATGTGATGGAACTGATGAGTTTGATATAGAAAGAAGGGTTACATGATATAACGAGGAGCATGGAATGTGTACTTTTATCATAAAGTTTAAAGTATTCATCCTTACTAGCTTTTGATTCAATGTCTCTATTTAGTAGCAACCTAGTTGACATCAAGTGTGTTCAATAGGTTCCTAGTGATGAAATGGAACTAGTTCTTAGTAGAAAAACAAAGGTGCGGCTAAATGAATGAAAAACTCATATAAAGGTTAATTGTATTCGAAATATAAAGGTTTGTTTGAAAGGAAACTATAGTTAACCCCTACATGAGCTGTTTGATTCGAAATGAAGGACATGTAATGTATTATGCATAAGATGAAGCTAGTAGGGAGGATGTTGAATTAGAATTTCATCTAGATAAAAGTAAAAGGATGATAAGAAAGTTTATATGGCATGACATATGGAATTATACACAAGAGTGAGAAACATAATCATAAGAGATAAGTAAAAGTAAATAATGACATAGGGAAGAGTAGCAAACAGGTAGCTGATGATAGAAAATAAAGAAGGGGCTGAAACACGAGGGAGTAATATAGATGATAAAAGAGAGATTGTGAGAAGTGAGGAAATGTGAAATAGTCTAGTCTCCTTAATGATGACTAATATGAGAATCATGTTAAGTGAATACTCGAAGATTATAATTTTATGTCTCAAAATGAGCTTCTCTTCTGTATCCTCCTTAGTGAGTGTAACATGGGATGAAGTGATAAGGAAATAAATCATAAACGATACACAATCGTCATGAGAGACACATCGACTGAATATACTAATGACACATAATATGATGATGAAACCCTAGAAGGGTAGATCAGAAAAGTATTCTATCAAAATGGTCAAGTAAGATAAAGAAAATTCAAATGGTAAAGACAAGGAAGACTTTGGTAAACCTCAAGAGAGCTAAGGTTTGCATATCAAAATAAGGTAGTAAAATCATGTCACAATAACATCGTGTTTTCTTTTATAAGGATCAAACCCTAGATAGTTTAGGGTTGTAACAGTTAAAGGGATGTCAATAATGATTTGACCTTGGGCATGAAAATCTCTATAAAATAAAATCTTGAGGTCATCAATATGAGAAGAAAATAACAATTATGTGAAGGATAGATAAATAATACGGAAATGAGTATGAACGAAGGATAAAAAATAGATTTGAAATATAAGAAGTTTGATTTGAATAAAAGGAGAAGTGCAACATGATCAAAGTGTAATCTAAAAAGAAAATTTGCAGTGGTAACAAGAATGATGAATAATCTATTCTTACCTTTAATGTTATGTTAGGGATGTTTATTCTAGATGATCACAATGCAAATGATAAGTAAGAAGAAGTTGTAATGCATAAGAAGAGAAATCAGAGAAAATAATTGGCTTTCAACAATATGTGAATTTGTTTTAAAGAAGTATAGTTTGTTGAAGGCATTTCAATGAATGAAAAATTGTTTTACATATGACTTCAATTGTACATGTGCGAGCAATATACTAAAGTGGAATGAGTTTTATGGTTTCAATCATTCATACCAGTAGTCTGACTCAGTTTTATACAATTGTTGTTACTTCTAGTCTTGCAGTTCATGAGTGCTTTTCTATTAGAGTGGCAAAATAGTGAAATTCAAAATAGAAAGGTGAATTGTCTTTAATAACTATCGTGTGATGTAGAAAAATAAATACATATTGATGTGTATGAATTAAGATATTAGGATTAGATTACCAGTACTGAGGTAACATCTCAACAGGGTATGGAATAAAAAAATAGTTGTTTATCTATATCTTACCTATAACCAATTGTGAAAAAAATAGATTCTTCAGCTATCATTGAGAAGTCTTGCTTAAAATATGTTGAGATTAGAAGAGAAACACGACTCAATTTTGAAAATAGCAGTCAAATATGAAATACAAGAGTATAGTGACATATAAGATTTCAGAAATTTAAAAGGAACTTTGAATATACTTTGTTTGTGTATTTATGTTTCAGGGATGAAACTTTTTAAGGGGGTGAGAATTGTAATGACCAGATTTGTTATGACTGTATCCAAGCTTAATTGGTAAACTAGGGTTTACCTGGATGATTATATGCTTAATTGGATTGATCATTGCTTAAATCTAATTAATGATGATAATTCAATTATGATGTTTTAAACCTAATAAGAATGTTAAGTGTTCTATTGTTTGAGAAATATAAACCCTAGTTGGCTGAAATTAGGGTTTTGATGGTACATGAGTATGGAATTTGATCAAGATAGTAGTACGGTAAATAATTTATCATATTTTCTATGTAATTTGGATTTCATTGAAATTTGAATATAATATGTATAACTCAATCCTGCATTAGAAGCTAAACTTACTTGATTTCATCATATCTCGAATAGAGAAACCCTAGATCATTGATTCCACCAATTTCTTCTCTCAAACCCTAACTCTCCCTCTATCTCTCTAGGATTTCATTTCTTTGGAATGGATCACGAAATATGAGAGATACTTGGGTGCTAGATTTATCATATAGAACAATTTAGGTGCTTGGGTAATTTACACATTAACCCCTCACTGTATTTTTTTTCTTATTTCATCAGATTTTTCTGTTATGAAAAATTTACTATAATTCGTTTATTTCAGAGGTAAAAAATCCTCCAAAAATTATGAAAATTTATAATAATGTCTAAAATATAATTTTATAGCTCCAGTATAAATTTAAGATCATTAGGAATTACCAATAAATAATTAAAAATCAAACACTACACTACTAAACAACACTATGTCAGCATTTTGTTCGAAGTATAGTTCGACTGAGAACCACATTCAAAGAACACCCAAACATTCTAATTTTTCTCTCCAATATGAATGATTGAGTTATATATATCATTTCCAAAATTCAATTAAATACAAAATTCTTAGAAAATATGAAAAATCATTTACCACACTGCTATCCTGATCAAATTCCATATTCATGTACTATCAAAATCCTATTTTTTTCCGACTAGGGTTTACATTTCTCAAACCCTAATTCTTCAAACTAAAATCATAATTGGAGTTTCTTATTAGGTTTGAAACATCACAATTGACCTACTATCATTAATCAAGTCTAAACGATGTTCAATCTAATCAAGCATATAATCATACAGGTAAACCCTAGTTTATCAATTAAGCACGAATCTGGTCATTACAGTAGTGCCATGCTTACTCTCCTAAGCTCCCTTTACTTTCTAAGTGCCTCATATGCATATATTTTATCTCCCCTCTATAGTATAGGGTTATCAGGTTTACCTCATTGGAATTGGTGATCATTTACAAGCTTTAGACACTCAAGAACAAACCAACATATGTGCATGATGTGACACTATGTTCATAGGTTCTCTATCCAATACATATTCTTACCCAACTCTCTTTCTTATACACAACCACTGGATTCCTACAGGGAAACACCAACCTAAGCATGAGTCTTTACAACATAATAACATCATATATCCCTCCTCTAGGATCTTGGGACCCTCTCTCCCTCACCCAAATGGTAGGTTCTCATAATCATATTCACATGTACAAAGAAGCCTCTCTCAAACTCTAGGGTTTGGTCTTCCCCAGGACATCCATGGTTCAACAAAACTATATGAATTTGCATAAAGCGACTCAACTCATTTACTTAGGAGTTAACCCTATATCTAATCCCAACACTAGAGGTCCTCCTTTGTAAAAGAGTTTGAGGCTCTTCTTGATTCACATATTTGTCTTAACTTGGTTAACCTTAACTCAGAAAAGCCTACTTACTTTCATTAACAAAACTTATGTCAAATCCTCAAAACCAAATTTTATTATCATAAACCAACTTATGTCATTATATCAAACTTGGATCATATCATCTATCATTCTAACTGTCACATGTTGATATATGGTTGTAGACATCTAATATAGAACCACTCTCTCTTCTAGACTGATGCTACTCACTTTAGTTTAAATTGCATGACCACCTCCTACTTATACATGTGTGGGGAGACATTTTTGTATATATTTATGTATAATAAAATATTAAATAGTTTTTTCCCAACAAAACAAGCATCAGAGAAAATTGTCGAGGCTCAAGCCAATTGGAAACAAAACCAAATCAGTAAAGTGAGTGTCGCACACATAGTTGAGAGTGTAGTTCCATGTCACCTAGGAAAACAGTGATAACAAGGTGTAGAATAGTGTATCTACCCTAAACAACGAGTACCATATGTCTTGGGTTTCTCTTCATGTAATTCCCACCATCTCTAAATAACATAAAGTCCCATTTAGCCACATTATAAGGGATCAAAAACACTTTGGGGTCTGTAAGATTACAAACACTGGTCTAAACCTAGTTTGTAGACATCTAGGTTCTAACCTAAAGGCTAGGTCAAATCTAGTTTCTAAAATATGACTTATCTAACCCTAATGGTTTTCAAGTTCAATGTATGATTTAATTTGAAGTTGTATAATGAGAAAATGCCAGGCTTTGCTATTTTTCATGTTTTGATTCCATATGTGACATCAATTTTCAACACCTTAACCACATGTGCGACATGCAAATTGAAATCCTCACTTTAGTGGGAATCTCAATCTAAATATCACACGCAAGGCCAAGAAGAAGAAACTCAGAGGAAGTTAGACAAAAAAAATAATAGCATATGCACATGAACAAGAAAAAACCATATAACACAAGATCACCATTCAACATATAGTTACAAAATGAATTATTACAAATTGATAGTACACATTTAATGATAAATTTTTACATATGCACATACTACATTCTAAATCATGATCTTTTAGGCAATAGTGTTGGCTAAATTGGACATTATTATACCCTTTGTTTTGATGATGACAAACATTTCATTCTTGTAGTTCTTTTTTTTTTGAAAGGAAAGGGTCAATATCATTAAAGGCAAGCCATAATGCATCTACAAGATAGCAATCTCACACCAGAGATCCAAACAAAACTCCGTTTAGGAACCAACATAGCACACAAGCTCAGATTGGGAGGGGGTAGGTAAATTACTTGCACGATCCCTCTTGGTTGACGCTGTCCAAAGTAGCCATTGACGAGAGACACCTTCAATCTACATGAGCCCATGGGAATGCCATAAAAGGAGTAAGCAACATCAACGGTAGAGAACACCATCACATACACGCCAAAGCCCCACCATCGCAAACAGAAGATCGACCACCAACGGACAGACAGAGACCAACAAGACTAAACTACATACAACCAAAGAAAGGCTAAAACTAAGGAAACACAGACAGGAAGAAAGGTAGAGGACACAACCTACTGACAGAGAACCCACACAGGAAAAGAGACAAACAAGTAAGGGGCACAAAACAAGGAGACAGACAGACAAGCGGCCTAAACCCAAAACAGGTGCACACACAAGGAAAAGGAGGTCCCAAGCGGGTGAAAAGGTGGGGGTAGAGGTGCAGGGAACCCCACCACCACTCCCAGCCACTGCGGCGCCGCCCGCCCAGCTCAAGAAGCACCTTGAGGAGGCGATAGCGGGTAGCAGGACGACAGCACCAACCCAGGACGACCCCCCGATTGACTCCTAACCCTGTAACACACACCCAGGGACCACAAGCCCGACGGTCGTCCACGGAAACAGCCCCAGCTAAACAGAGCAAAATAGAAAAATGCCAACACAAGAAAAAATGAAAGGAGAGGGAAAAAGGAACTCGACCTCCAGGGAGCCGCCGTATGGAGGATGGAGCACCCATGAAAAGGCCATCCATGCACAACACCACCGGGATGAAGGCAAGCACACCCAAAGCCCCAAAACGCCACCACCACCAGCCCCAAAGGCCAAACCGCAGCTCCGCGCAGAAGGACAGACGTGGGAGGAGATGAGGCGGAGCCTCTAGCTGACCAGGCTCACAGGGGAGGTCGAGGATGGAGAAAGCCCAGGGGGAGAAGGACAGAAGCACTGTGCACTGAGGCATCCTCCTCCCCCCCGAGCTGGGTTGGCGGCGGGCGAGCCCTAGGTCACTTTCGCGATCGCGAGAGCTCCGAGCGTCATTTTATTCCCAGTGTACCTTTTCATTCTTGTAGTTCTAACTTGTTATTTAAGTGTTTCATGGATAAACATATAAGGAGGTGGATAGTTTAAGATCAATACAAATTGGAAGATCAACATGCTTAAATTAGTCTTATTTTCATGATTGTACTCAATGTAAAAACTTGTACAAGTATATAAGTACAAGTACATAGACATCATGTAAATCAAGCGTTAGATCTTCCCTATCCACTCACAACACTTAGATAGATCCTCCCCTAATATTTAAGCATAATTACACATTGATACACACACTTAGTACATAGCTCAAAACATTGAAATAAGGACTCTCTAGGTTGACAAATTCCTCGACCGAGACACTCTCGGTCGATAAACTTCTCGACCAAGTATTGACCCTCCTAGCCGTTAGACTGAGTAAGCAAAGTAGTTGGGAGTTGAAATCAAATGTTGCAAACATTGACCTCAGACTCCCATCCGGTCGACAAAAAGTTCGACCAAGAAAATCTTGGTCGACAAACTTCTCGACCGAGAGAAGTTCTGGACTGCACTTTTCAGCAATAAACAACTAGCCATTGCAATGTAATTAGTGGACAGCTAATGGCTAGTTGAGCACTAAGAACACCCTAGAAAGTGTCTAGAACGTCTCTAAGCACTAGTAGGTCATTCCTATAAATAGGACATGCCTTAGGACACCTAGAGCATCACTTGTGCATACAATTACACTTGAGAATCATTCCTTGTGAGCAACAAGCTGAGCTATACTTGTAATATATTCTACACTAGTGTCCTATAGCTTAGTATCTCCTAGTCACCACACTACCAAGTTCATACATAGTGGGTAGGAGATCAATACGCTTGATATAGGATCAAAGCACTGTACTCAATTGGTAACATTGTTTCTTTCTTCCAATCTTGTTCCTTTTATTGTATATTGCTCTCCTTTACTACTCCTAGGTTGGAGGCTGCGTAAAGGAGGTTTTTGGAGCTTCTTTAGGCGGTGAAGGTAGCTCGGTGGACTTGAGATTACTTCAAGAAGGCTGTCTCAACGGGAAGCTACTTCGAGAGGAAGGCTACTTCAAGGGGGAGCTTAAAGTTACTTCAAGTGAAGGCTGCTTCAAGGTTGGTGAGATGACTTCGGGGTGAAGGATGTCCAAAGGGTTTGTGAAGGTAGTTGTATCTTATGTAACATCCTTGCGAGGTAATAAAATACAATTGCTTTCAAAATCCCAGTTGGGAACAAAGGGGTAGTGGACTGACTCCCTTAGTATTTGATAAGGGTGGAACCACTCTAAACACTTTGCCTCCTTCTCCAATACTTTTATGGTTGATTGAATTATTTTTAAAGTTATCATAAAACCCTATTCACCCCCCTCTAGTGTTTTTCAAATAGGTTCACCTATACATCAACTTCACACAATTGTGAACTATCGAGCATCTTAAAGATCATATATCCACAACATAAAGAAGAGATTACAGCTGGTACAAGTCAGCAAACTATAATAAAATGTTATAATGAATATGCTACAAGATTCACATACCTTTTATACTACAACTTAGAAAAAAAGTAAATCTAGAACTTGGCAGTAATAAAAGTAACAAGAACATTTTTAACCAAGAGTTGATTAACAATGAAGAACACATACTATAAGCATATTTCGTAACATACTCATGCATCTTCCACCAAACAGATCAAGGCTTTTAGGCCTTATGATCTCGTACCAAAGAATTATATCATTGTACAATGTGATCTCCTATGCAAGAGTTTGGTCACTTTAGTGCACTATACTACCAAAGAGTTTAGCGCTATCATATGATGGATCAAATATATTATGTTTTCATGTGTTGAAAAATATATATATAGAAAACCAAGAAAGGTAACATATAAAATCGCTGATTTCATCCAATATCATATTCCAAGTATTTTGTACACATATAGTACAATCATATTATATACTAGGACAAGTAAGAGGTAAAGTGTACATGAGTCAAGATAAACTAAACACCACATATTTCTCATGTTAAATACAACCTTGGTCAATCCTTAATTAAGATAAAATTACATGTAACATTATTATATGTCTCTTCATTGTCACCTTAACCCTAACTAGGTCCATTTCAGGGTTTAACTAAGTTCATTAGGATAACTCATTATTTATTGTCTTATTATTTTTGTAGTTAGTTTACCCATGCTATTTTCTAGGTTAGTATTTGTTCTCTAAACATTATATTCTTTCCATTATTCATTACATTACCCATTAACACCACTGTTGGATGCATTAGTCGTATTAGGGTTTATATCACATTAAGAGTCATCATCATCATATAACATGAATTATGTGTATTGTCATGATGCTAAAATTGCATATAAGGTTCCATGTACTGATTTGGGAGACAATGAATATTCCATAATTTGTTGAGTATGAACATATTTATTGCATTTTATGTAGGGCTTTAGCCCTAACTAGCTATATAAAGTATATTACTTGAGTATATGCATCAAACTCATTATTTCAGACTTTATATGAGTTATAAACATGTTCATGGAGTTATAGATGCATTTTAAGAATATTTGAATGTTGTTGATTATTTATTAATCATGAAAAGGGAACTAAAAATATCACAGGATAACACCTAATATTATTCATCAATGATCTGATATCAGGGTTCCATACTGTTCTATGCCATTTCCTAAGAATTTGGTACTTTGTATGTATTTTAGTACATATATGCTAATTTCTATGAATTATATAAGAAATGAGTATTTTTTGGGTTATTCTTACCTTTTATCCAATTAGGTGTTGCCACATGTTTTATCAAGGTCACTGCACATGCCTCCTAGGCTCACATTGAGCCACCAAGTCCAAGGTAATCAGACTAGGGGTATTATCTGGCTGGTTTATGGCTCTCTTTTCCCTTTATCTCTGTAGGTTCTCAACGTTGCTTCTCAGCTTCCACATGACTCGTCTCTACTATGAGCGTCCCATGTTCTGTTGCACAAATCTGTCAGATCTTCTAACACTTATGATGAGAAATCAATCTCCAAGGACACCTGCTAGTCATGGTCCACTACACCCAAGCAATTTGGTGAACCAATTTCTTCACCTCCAACCTCTCAGGATACCTCATATGTGGCAACTCCTTGCAGTTGGAAGAGATCACTGTCGTCTGTTTCTCCCTACAGTGGTGTGGAGAGGGGGATAATGCTCCCTCTCACTTTTTCTTATCTTCAACTCTCTCAACAACTTTAAATGGAGTCCATAAATACCTCTATTTCTCCAAAACTCAGTGGAGGATAACTTCAAGATTCCTCCATCTCGTCCTCCTCTTCTAGTGAACTATGGCTCGACGACCATGGTCAACTCCATGGAAATCCACAAAAACAAAGTGAAATGTATCTTCTAACCTTATGCTTCATTTTCTTCTTCTACATCTTCCTCAAACACTCTCTACCAGAGTTCTCTTCTTCCTTGCCACATACTATAATCGTCAATAGAGAAAAGGGGAGAGGATGTTATTGTTCTCTATCTTTGCTTCACCTAAAGGTCTACAGAAGGGCTCTATTGACAGTTGCAAGTGATAAGAGGCCAACTAATCACACAAAGTCTTACCTCATTCCATGATACATGAGTAAAATGTTGTAGTGTATCACCACTGAGGACATAGCCATAACTTCTAGGTAGAGGATGCAATATTAATTGTTAGTCCTCATGTACAAATAAGATGGATTCATCACCACAAATAATGTGTGTTTGCTCCCTTCTCAAGGGTGCTTGATAAAGATATGTCAGAATTTCATTCATAAATAATCATGTACCTTGGTCAACTTACAAAATACATCGATTCATTTGGTAACTTTAAACCTTCACAACTTTTTATAGGACTGTCTAAACATAATCACAATTTGACCATAGTTTCTCAACCCATTTATGCACTTTACACTCAAACTTGGTTCTGTGTCTTCAAAAAGATACATATACCTAGGAACATGAAATTTATGTCAATCATTTGATCTCCAAACTTTGCAAAACCACTTGGACCTCTTAATATAACTTAAGCACATGAATCATTTATACCATTAGGTATTTAGAGATCCCAAGAATTCTGTCCATAACATCCTAAACACCAAAATGTTGTCCTTGAAATAAAGACAAAATCCACTCCATTAAATCATATACATCTTAGAATAATTTTTTTCCTAAAAAAAACCATTTATTTACTTTTAAAGAACCCAAAATATATTCATCCATATATAGGGAGCTACTCTAGGTGCAACATTTCTAGGAACAAGAGGTCTAGAATTTCTTTAACCATTCCTATGAGGTTTTCAAGCATCGTGAGTGCACCACCACTATATACAAAGTTGAAACAAGGGTTTAGAATCTTAGGTTATGTCATTCCATCTTTCACATTAGGATTCTCATAGTCATTTCTACCCAAGCATTAAGATTCCAACATTCACTTATACACTTTATGAAGGAGTTAATGATAGTTAACTGACTTTATCCATCTAGAGCATGTCAAGGTGCCATCATCATTATATTGTGCTGATTTCCCGAACTATATTTAACAACTTTATTGAGTACTAACATAAACGCCATAAAGATCATGTGTCATTGATATGATCTCATTTTACATCTATATCAGGTTAAAAACTTTATTAGTGCATTCATTACTTGATTCACCAGCCTTATAATGTCAATATTCTCTCTCTCTCTATATACACATATACATATACATATACATATACATATACATATACATATACATATACATATACATATACATATACATATACATATACATATACATATACATATACATATACATATACATATACATATACATATACATATACATATACATATACATATACATATACATATACATATACATATACATATACATATACATATACATATACATATACATATACATATACACATACATATATACATACATACATGTATATATATACATATATACATACATATGTACATATAGTTAACCATCTACACATTGAGAGCTATCAAACCTTGCTAGGCTTTCCATCATGTCATATCCATATCATGTCTCAAGGTTAGATGATATTCTTACATATATTATATCATGGTTGTTCTAAACAAATTTATACAATTTCATTATCAAATATAAACCAAAGCATATAGTCCAACAAAGATTATCTTGACCCATATTCTAAGGGTAGTGCCATGCCTAGTCTGTCTAAGCTCCCTCAATTCTATGAATATCTCATATGCATATACTTTATCTTCCCTCTTTAGTATAGGATTCTCAGGTTTACCTCATTGGAACCGGTGATCACTTCCAAGCTTTAGACACTCAAACACAAACCAAAGTAGCACAGTATGGAATCATCTTCATATATTCTTACCCAACTCTCTTTCTTATACATGACCACTAGATTCATATAGGGAAACACCAGCTTGAGCATGAGTCTTTACAACATATTAACATCATTCCTACCTCCTCTAGATCTTGGGACTCTTTCTCCCTTGCCTAGATGGAAAGTTCTCATATTCATATTTGCATGTAAAAACAAGCCTCTCTCTAACTCCAGGGTTTGGTCATCTCAATGACATATAGGGTTCAACAAAACTATATGAATCATGCATAGATCAACTCAACTCATTCACTCAGGAGTGGTCTAATTTAGGACATATCATATCACATGTTTCTCATATCTTGAAGGTTAGGTTCTCCGACCTTCTCCTTGTGGGTCTCACCATCTTTGGAGTCAATCCTATATCTGATCCTAGCACTAGATGTCCTCCTTTGTAAAAGAGCTTGAGTCCCTTGCTTATTCATATATTTGTTGTAACTTAGTCAACCTTATATCAAAAAATCCTACATACTTGCATCATCAAAACTTATGTCAAATTTTGAAAACTAAATGTAAATTCTGAAATCCAACTTCTATCATCATAAGCCCACTTATGTCATTTTTTCAAATTGAATTGAATCATCTACCGTTCTAAGTATTACATATTCAAATATGACTATAGACATTTAGTATAGAACTACTCTCTCTTTGAGAATGATGTCACTCACTTTCACCTAGGTTGTATAATCACCTCCTTCTCGTACATGCGTGGAGACACATTCTTTGTATTTACTTATATATAATAAAATATTATATAGATTAATCCAATAAATGTACATCAGAGAAATCTATCAAGATTTGAGCCAATTGAAAACAAAACCAAATTAGAAAACCAAGTATCCCAAACATAGTATACAGTGTAGTGCCATGTCACCTACTGAAAAGGGTGAGAACAAGGTGTAGACTAGTGTAGCTACCCTAAATGATGAGCACCATATGTATTGGGATTCTCTTCCTATGATGCCCATCTTCTTTAAATAATGTAACATCCCATACTGCCACATTATAAGAGATGACCGAAACTTCAAGATCTTCAAGATTATAGACACCCTTTAGACCTAGTTTGGAGACATCTGGGTTCTAACCTAGATGCTAGGCCAATTCTAGTCTCTAAAAGATGACTAATTTAACCCTAAAAGTTTTCAAGTTTAAGGTAATATTTAATTTTGAGTTTCATAGTGAGAAAATGCCAGAATTTGCTATTGTTCATGCTCTGATACCACATGTAACATCCTCATATTTTCAACACCATAACCACATGTGTGATGTATAATTTGAAATCCTAATCTCGGTAGGAATCTCAATCTAAACACCACAGACCAGGCCAAGAAGAAGAAACTCTGAGGAAGTCAGAAGGAAGCAACAATAGCATATGCACATGAACAAGAACAACCCATCAAATAAAAGCTCATCGTTCAACATATAATTACAAACTGAATTGTTACATATTGAATGTTAAACTTTTACATATGCACACGCTATAGTCAAAAATATGATTTTTTAGATAATAGGTCCACCTGTACATCATTGCCACACAACTCTCAACTATCGAGCATCTTCAAGATCATATATCCACAACATAAACAAGAGATTACAAGTGGTACATGTCAACACAATATAATAAAATATTTTTCTGATTACACTACAAGAGTCACATATCTCTTTATACTATGACTTAGCAAAAAGATAAATCTATAACTTGGCAGTAATAAAAGTAACAAAAACATTTTTTTAGCAAAGATCTTTATTAATAATAGAGAACACATAATTTAAGCATATTTTGATCATATACTCATGCATTTTCCACCAGAGGGATAAGTACTTTTAGGCCATATACCAAAGAGTAAGATCATTTGTACAATGTGATATCCTACCAAATAGTTAGAACACTTGAACACACCACACTATCGAAGAATTTAGAGCCATCATATGATGGCTCATATATATTATGTTTTCATGTGCTCAAAACTATATATATAGAAAAACCAAGCAAGGTAACAAAGAAAATAACTTATTTCGTCCAATATCATATGCCAAGTATTTTGTACATATATAATACAATCATATTGTATAGTAGGCCAAGTAAGAGGTAAAGTATACCTTGATCCAAGATAAACTAATCACCACATATTCCTCATGTCAACTACAACCTTGGTCAACACTTGATTAAGACAAAATTACATGTACCATCATTAGGTAATCATCATTACCTTATATCTCATCTTAACCTTAACTATGCCCATTTTATAGTTTAATTTATTTCATTAATTTATATCTTATTTCTTGTACCATTATTTTGTAATAATTTTCTAATGTTATGTTCTAGGTAATTTTTTTTCTCTGAACATTATAATCTTTCCATTGTTCATTACATGGCTCATAATACTAGTATTGGATGTGTTAATCGCACTTAGTTTTATATTGCAATAGGAGTCATCATAATCATATAACATGAATTATGTGTTTCATCATGATCTCAAAATTACATATAAGGTTCCATGTATTGATTTATACTTATATTCAATATTCCATCATTTGTAGAGTATGAACATATATATTGCATTATATGTAGGGTTATTCACCCTAATTAGCTATATGAAGTATATTACATGAGTATATTCATCTGACTCATTATATCATACTTCAAATAAGTTATAAACATGTTGATGGAGTTATAGATGTAGTTTTAGAATATTTCATCATTGTTTGTTATTTATTTATCGTGAAAAGGGAACAATAAATATCACATGATAACAATATATATTATTCATCAAAAGACTATAAAGATTCCATATCATTTTGTTCTATTTGTAAGAGTTTAGGTACTTTGTTTGTATTTTTAGATAAATGTGCTAATTTCTATGATTACATAAGAATTGAGCAATTTTTAGGGCATGTTTAACTTTAAGCCAATCAGGTGCTGCCACATGTCTATCAAGGCTGCTCCTAGGCTCATGTTGAGCCAATCAGTTCTAGGAAGTTGGACCAAGTCTAGAATTTGGCCAGTTTAGGGCTACTCTTTTCTATTTCTCTCTATGTCCACTTGACGCTGCTTCTCAGCCTCAATGCAAGTGATCTCTGTTGTGTGTCTCCCTTGTTCAATTGCACAAGGATGTCATTGCTGCTAGCACTTTCGACAAGAAATCACTCTTCAAGGACACCTCGTAATCAGGGTCTACTACACCCAAGCACTTTGGTAAACTAAATTCTTTACCTCCAGTCTCTTAGGCGACCTCATCTGTGGAAACTCCTCACTGCTTGAAGATCTAGCCATTGTCAGTTGCTCCCTATAATGGAGTGGAAAGGGGGAACACTCCCTCTCACTTTTTGTCCAATTTTATGCTTTTCATTTCCACACTACATCTTATTATACTTGTAAATTGTCATCATTTAGATGTTTGGTCAAGACATCCATAAGAAGTGCAGTGAGTATTTCCGTACTAGCTTGTCTTAGTACTCGAATATTTGACCAGAGTAGTCAAATATTGAGTCAGTAAGTATGCAAATCATTCAAGTTATGTTCAACATCTAAATTATCATTTAACTCTAGATCCTATTGTCCATGCAGACTCGTCTAACATAAATGTGATGCATTGTTTTAGGCAGCCTCTTTTTTGATTAGTACAAATGCCAAATATTAGAGACAAAATCTAAACCTAAACCCATATTAAGAAACAAAACATTAGTACAAATGCTAGATCTTTGCTTCCATCCTATAATGTCTATTCATGGCGACAATTTGGCTGACGCTGGGTGTGAATAAGTTGACTTGTAATCTGAGTTGGTCAATTGGTGATCTGATTCGCTCAATTTGTAATATGAGTCGGTCAACTCTTCAGGTTGGGCTTTGGATTTTGATCATTTCCCTACATCAGTCAACCCAAAACTAGTTAAAACTCCAAATAAAATGGAGAAAATCTAAACTAAACAAAATGACTTTAAAACTAAATAATAATAATGAAATTCTCCTAAAGAGAGATTTAAAATACATAATTGGGATGGATAAATCATGCACCTATCAATGTTGATATATTTTTAAGTATGTTCAGATGTACCAAAGTATCTTCAATGAACTGCCAAGACATGAGATCATAGGCTTTAGTTAAATCTACTTTTATGCCATGGTATTTGCACTCATCTTCCTCTTCATGTTGTGTACCAATTCCTATACAAGCACAATATTATATGTAATTTTCCTCCCTGGGACAAAAGTACCTTGTTCTCGTGAGATGCATTAATCCAAAAAAAAATAGCCTCTTCACCACTAGTTTGGAAGCCAGTTTGAGAATTATATTGTTAAGGGAAAATTGTATGAATTGCTTACACATTTTAGGCCTGGGCACTTTTGGAATGAGCACAATATTTGTGTTACATATATCATAATTTAACATTGTCTAGCAATTTCCCTACTCACAACATTAACAATCGAGTCATGCATAATACTACATCTTTTTGCAAGAAATGAGTAGTTACCCTATCAGGTCCAACTACTATATGTGGATTCATATAGTTAAGAACTTTGTATACTTACTCTTAGTTGGTGGTACAATAAAGATCCTTAATTGTGTCACTATCAACATTTTGAATCTGCTTGGAATAGAAGATCATTGAACTTTGTCTATCCACTCCAGGAACCATCAACACCTTCTCAAAATGGTTGATGATCATATTCAAGAGCTCAGATTCACCAAAAACCATGTTATCATCAACATCCTTCAAAGTAGAAATCAAGCTATCTCTTTGCCTTTGGTTGACCCAGGCATGACAAATCTAGTATTATTACCACCCTCTTTCAATTAGTTTATGTGAGCACACTGCATCCAATCTTCCTCCATTTTTCTTAATATGACATCTAACTCTTCTTACATATTGATGCAAAGTTGACCAGATATGGTGTCATATTGGATAGCCAAATCATTTTAAAATAGAGTAATGTGTCTCAGTAGGCTATCCTTATGGTGACTCCTCTTATGAAACACATTTCTATCCCAATCAGTTATGCATTCCTTCATTCAATAAATAACATTTCAAAAGGCAACTCCTTCTTCCACTTTAACTCAAGCACTTTGTTGAAGTCCTTATATCATACTGGATCTCAAACCCTACCCTAGAAGTTTGATCTTTTAGACATAGCCAAACAAGGTTGAGGATAGATCTAGGTGAGGTTTAGTAAAATCATAACGAGTTAATGCATGTATAAATCACCCTAATGTAATCTAATGTCCTCACATTAGTCTTATAATGATAATGAATATATAAAATATGTCACATAACTCTTTTAGTGATAATATGAAGATAAGAAACCTAATTGGATAACCAACAATGATAATAGTGAAATAATATGATAATGTGTTAATAATGGCCATAAATATTAAGTATGTCATAACTAATTAAAGGAAACCCCAAAAGTGGAATCTAAGTTAAAAATCATGTTCCTTGGAACCCAATTGCCTTGGGAGTCAAGTTTCACATTATTCACATAATAATAATTATTTTAATTCAATTTGGAAAGATAAGGTGTGGGATTTACCGAAAATATCAAATAAAATATTAAATGACTCCAAAAGAGGAAAATAATCTTGGATTCTTAATGTACATAATAAATATAGCCTGCTCAAATAACTCTAACATGTATAATTAGTGACAAATTCGTATCCAACACATTAAATATGACTTGTGTGTGAATTTTCATAAATTTTGATAATCCTAATGTCATTAATGCATGAGGAGAAAGAAAATAGTATTTGATTTATTTGATACATCAAAAGTCTTCAAAAGGCAAATCTAATTTCATAATCTGAATCTACATGTCTTAATTAGCCTCTGTGCAAAATTTCATCCAATTTGGAGTTTATTTACACCCTCAAAAGAAGAAAGAGAAAAAGGGAAATAAATGCATTGACACTTTAATCCAATTTGATTTAGGATTTCATTTTCTTTATCACGTGACTGATTTTTTTTTTATTCATGAGCTTTCTTACCCATTGTATTTTTCCTTTGACAGCTGTGATTTCTTCTCCTAGCTTCCACCTCGAGCTTTCCTTTTCCATTCCCTCACGAGTAGGCATCAATTGACTTCTCTGATTCTTCCTCTCCAAATTCTTCTCCCTAAACCTTCCTCGCTTCTTCCCACATCTGGAAACCCTATAAAACCTAGGGCTCAAGGCATCATTACCCAGTTTGACAAGCACTGGCCGCTTCCCCTGTTCGTGCCCAGTTCTTCTTTTTTCTTCAGCTTCCTCGCTACATTGGTCCTTCAGACATCTTGGAAACTAGATGCTGACCTTTGCTATGGCTTAGGGATTCATTCCCTGGGGTTGCTTTGGCTTCAACCGACTCCAATCTAATCCTCCTCAAACCCACTTTCTGCCGCCAACCTCTGGGCATCGTTGCAGGGTCATCACTAGGCCCTAGACGATTGGGTGATCTTTTGGATAGATGACGGAGTTTGTGATGGTCATCTATAGTCGTCCACCACCTTGGGCTCCTCTGATTTTGGTAAAATCTTGTTTCCCCAATTCTACTTATTTGTTCAAACTGATGCACAGGTTGTTTTGCAATGTTTGGTCACCAATGTGTTCCTCTTTGGGCTCTCGAGTTCAGATAGGCCTTGCGAGCAAGTTACTAGTTTCTCTGTGAACTAGGATTGTAGATTCACGAGTTTGGTTCTTAAATCCTGGTCCCTTCACCGTCGTTTGTAGGCTATTTCATCATGAAGAATAGGTTGAAGATGACTCCATCAAATTTGCCTATGCTACCCTCTCTTATCCCCTTTCTTTGGTTTTTCTCGATAGGGGTAAAAAGGACTTTTTATGCTAGTTTATTTTGTTTATGTTTTGTGATGAGTTTCCAGCTTGTCAATGGGGTCGGCTGAGTTGGCCACCCATAATTGGGCCAACTCAGTGTGAGAGCCGACTCTCCCTCTCTCTTTTCCTCTCCCAGTGATTTTGCTGACGTGGATTTATCTGATTGGTCAGTTTTCAAAAATTCATAACGAATTATTCTTAGCTCAGAAAAATAAAATAAAATATGTTTTAAAATAAAAAACAAGGGCTATCCAATGGTACCAGTTTTGATTCTTGTATCTAATCTAAAAAATATGCGATTTTAATGAATTTACCTAAATAAGTAATTACTTGTAAATTCATAACTAAATAATTAAAAGTCAGAAAAATAAAATATGTTTTGGACTCAGAAAAGGGTAACCCAAAATATGGCATAGTTTTGATAGCCTAAATTGAATGTAAGGAAAAGGTGATTTTTAGGGTTTTGAATAGTCAATGTAAACCTAACTCTAATTCTACATATATGCCTAATAGGTGCTTTGGAGACCTAGGCTTGGACCTAGGACCGAACTTAGACATATGTAGATCTCTTATGAGGTATGTTTGCATCTCTTATTCTTCTTTATTGAGCAGTAACCTAAATTGTCTTTCTTTTGTTCCTATGGACAATAGCCTATACACATTGCTCTTATCTTTTGATATCATGCATGATTCTTGTGAACTATCTTGTTTGTGATAATCTTGGATATTCTCTTAACTCTTTTATTTTTCCTTGGTGCATGTTAGACCTACTTGGTGATATGTGCCCACTTTGAGGTGGATGTTTATTTGGTGACATGTGATGTCTTTTTCCCACTTATGAGGTGGATGTATATGTTGGTCACTTTTGTGGTGATTAGATTGTATAATCTGACTATACTTTTTACTTGCCTCTACATTTTTCATGCTATATGATTCACTAGCACTAGATTAGTGTAAATTACATTGGTTTTTGGGGAAATATTCCCCTGTTATTTGTTGAGGAGAGTGGAAATATCCCATTCTCTATAGCCGAGTTTGGCAGTATTCCATTCTTGATTTTATATTTTTGGGAGATTGGCAATATTCCTTTCTCTATCATGTTTCAAGTTTATGGGACTTGGCCTCCTCTGCATTTATATTGTTCTAGGGCTATGCTTATCTCACATGCATGCAAGTTGATGATGATATGTGCTTCTTTTCCCACCATGGTAGTGGATGTAAATATGGCACAATCTTTTGATGTTGTTTTATGGCAAGTATCATTCTTATAGCGATATTTTCTCTTGATACCCATTTGGGTGGTACTTATATTTTCTATGGGAAGCTTTTATATTTGATGTCCTTATTTCATATATCGCTCAATTGACTTTTTAGTATGTACATACCAGCCTTTGCTGATGTTATCTATTTTCTCTTCTTGCTGGGGTATGCTTCCAACCCTAGGTGAAGGATATGGTGGACACGACACAAAGACATGGACTTTGATTGTGAAGTTAAAGCTTGGAGACAATCTTGAGGTGGTTTAGATTTCCCTCTATGTGGACCCCTGTGCTGTACCTTTACATGTAAGTTTAAGATGTTCTTTGTACCCTTATGAGAAATTGAATATAGCCAATGTTATTATTCCTCTGCTATATTTTGGTTGTTTTGTATACCATAAATAAGAATTTAAAAATTTTACACCAACTCCAAGATACGTTAAGGGTGTTTTTGGACCGGAGGTTCTGTTGTTCAAACTTTTAGTAGGGAGTGGTTCCCCTATGGGATCCCACTCTTTACAACATGGTATTAGAGTCCATGGTAGTTGAAATCTGACTATTTCAATTTTATCCCTTGTTAGAACCCTTGACTTATATAGTCATCCTTTAGATGAGATGTTTTACCTAGAATTGCCTAAGTGCACCCTTTGAGATAAGGTTTTAGATGATGTACCATATAGATTGATTATGATTTGTATCTTTTTATGCTATTAGGTTTGACTTGAGGATGCAATTAGGTTATGAGGAAGGAAGTAGTAGGATAAGAAGACCTTGATATGGATAAATAGTGACTTGGTTTTCGTATTAATTTTGACGGCATGTTTGTTTTACATCGCAAAGTTTTTCACCAATAAGAATTATTTTCAATATACTACCATATATACAAAATTTTTCTCAAATTTTCCCAATGATATCTTGAACAAAGTCACAACTAAGAGATGTGTGATGTATGGATAGTGAAACCCTAGAATTAGTTTGAATATAATCCTAACCCTATCTTTTATGAAGTGACTAGGATGGAAACAAAGATATAGTTGACCTACCCTATGACTTTTTGGATGTAATGTAGGTTTGATAGGTTAGAGGCACAAGGACCTAAAAACTCAACCTTAAATGGCGTGACTATTAGTTGGATACATGAGCAACATAAATTTCTAAAACTTTCACAACTAAAATTTATGTGGGTAACCCTATATGTTGTTTAGTTTGACTTGTTAGGTTAAACCTTTTAAGGGGTGGAGAGTTGGTGGTTTGATGTTTGGATCAATAGATTTTGAGGGCGAAATCCTTTTAAGGAGTGGAGTGCTATAACATACTGGATCTCAAACCCTACCCTAGAAGTTTGATCTTTTAGACGTAGCCAAACAAGGTTGAGGATATATCTAGGCGAGGCTTAGTAAAATCCTAATGCGTTAATGTGTGTATAAATCACCATAATGTAACCTAATGTCCTCACATTAGTCTTAGAATGATAATGGATATATAAAATATGCCACATAACTCTTTTGGTGATAATATGAAGATAAGGAACCTAATTGGATAAGAAATAATGATAATAATGTAATAATATAATAATGTGTTAATAATGGCCATAAATATTAACTATATCATAACTTATTAAAGGAAAACCTAGAAGTGTAATCTAAGTTTAAAATCGTGTTCCTTGGGTCCCAATTACCTTGGGAGTCAAGTTTCACATTATTCACATACTAATAATTAATTATATTCAATTTGAAAAGAGAAGGTCTGAGATTTCCCCAAAATATCAAATAAAATATTACATGACTCCAAAAGAGGAAAACAATCTTGGATTCATAATCTACATAATAAATATAGCCTTTGGGTAAAATTTCATCAAATTTGGAGAAAGTTTGCTTAAAAGGAGAAATCATGAGAGAGAAAGTGTGTAGAATCTTCAAAATATTAAATAAATGCTCAAACAACTCCAATATGTATAATTGGTGACAAATTTGTATCCAACACATTAAATATGACTTGTGTGTGAAGTTCCATAAAATTTGGATAATCCTAATGTCATTAATGCATGAGGAGAGAGAAAATATTATTTGATTTATTTGGCACACCAAAAGTCTTCAAAAGGAAAATCTAATTTCATAATTGGAATCTAAATGTCTTAATTAGCCTCTATAAAAAATTTCAGCCAATTTGGAGTTTATTTGCACCCTCAAAAGAAGAAAGAGAAAAAGGGAAATAAATGCATGCACTTTAATGCAATTTGATTTAGGACATCATTTTCTTTGTCACGCAATTGTTTTTGTTTTCATTCATGAGATTTCCTGACCATTGTATTTTTCCTTTGATGGCTCTAATTTCTTCTCCTAGCTTCTGCCTTCTGCTTTCCTTTTCCCTTCCCTCGCGAGCAGGCATCAATTGCCTTTCCGATTCTTCCTCTCCTCCACTTTCCTTCTCTTATTCCATTCACATTCTTCTCCTTAAAACTTCCTCACTTCTTCCCACATCTGGAAACCCTATAAAACCTAGGGCTTAGGGCGTCATTGCCCAGTTCAGCAAGCACTACCCGCTTCCCCTGTTCGTGCCCTGCTCTTCTCTTTTCTTCAACTTCCTTGCTACATTGGTCCTTCGGACATCTAGGAAACTAGATGCTGACCTTCGTTGTGTCTTAGGGATTCATTCTCTGGGGTTGCTTTGGCTTCAACTGACTACAATCTAATCCTCCTAGAACCCGCTTTCTGCCGCCAACCTCTGGGCATCGCCGCGGGGTCGTCACCAGGCCCTGGACAATTGGGTGATCTTTTGGACAGCCAACATGGTTTGTGATGGTCGTCTGTAGTAGTCCACCACCTTGGGTTCCTCTGATTTTGGTAAAATATTATTTCCCCAACTCTACTTCTTTGTCCAAACTGATGCACATGTTGTTTTACAAAGTTTGGTCGCTGTTGTGTTCCTCTTTGGGCTCTCGAGTTTGGAGAGGCCTTGCGAGCAAGTTAATAGTTTCTCTATGAACTCAGATTGTAGATTCACGAGTTTGGTTCTTAAATCCTGGTCCCTTCACTATCGTTTATAGGCTATTTCATCACAAAGAACAGGTTGAAGATGACTCCATCGAATTTTCCTATGCTACCCTCTCTTCTCTCCTTTCTTTAATTTTTCTCGGCAGGGGTAAAAAGGACTTTTTATGCTGGTTTATTTTGTTTATGTTCTGTGACGAGTTGCCAGCTTGTCAGTGGGTTTGACTGAGTTGGCATCTCGTGATTGGGCCAGCTCAGTGTGAGCACCCACTCTCCCTCTCTCTTTTCCTCTCCCAGTGATTTGCTGATGTGGATTTATCTAATTGGTCTATTTTCAAAAATTCATAACTAATTGTTCTTAGATCAGAAAAATAAAATGAAATATGTTTTAAAATTAGAAAAATAAGGGCTCTCCAATGGTACAAATTTTGTTTCTCATATCTAATCTAAAAATATGTGATTTTAATGAATTTACCTAAATAAGTAATAACTTGTAAAATTCATAACTAAATAATTACACGTCAAAAAAATATAATAAAATATGTTTTGGACTCAGAAAAGTGTAGCCCAAAATATGGCATAGTTTTGATAACCTAAATTAAATGTAAGGAAAAGGTGATTTTTAGGGCGTTGAATAGTTAATGTAAACCTAACCCTAATTCTACATATATGCCTAATAGGTGCTTTGGAGACCTAGGCTTGGACCTAGGACTGAACTTGGACATATGTAGATCTCTTATGAGGTATGTTTACTTCTCTTATTCTTCTTTAAATAACAATAACCTAAATTGTCTTTCTTTTGGTCCTATGGACAATAGCCTATACAGATTGCTCTTATCTTTTGATATCATGGTTCTTGTGAACTATCTTGTTTGTGGTAGTCTTGGATATTCTCTTGACTCTTTTATTTTGCCTTGGTGCATGTTGGACTTACTTGGTGATATGTTCCCACTTTGAGATGGATGTTTATTTGGTGACATGTGATGTCTTTTTCCCACTTATGAGGTGGATGTATATGTTGGTCACTTTTGTGGTGACTAGATTGTATAATCTAACTATACTTTTTACTTGCCTCTACATTTTACATGCTATGTGATTCAATAGCACTAGAGTAGTGTAAAGTACATTGGTTTTTGGGCAGTATTCCCTTATAACTTATTGAGGAGTATCCCATTCTCTATACCCGAGTTTGACAATATTCCATTCTCTATTTTATATATTTGGGAGATTGGCAATATTCCTTTCTCTATCAGGTTTCAAGTTTATAGAACTTGGCCGCCTTTATGTTTATATTGTTCTAGGGCTATGATTATCTCACATGCATACAGGTTGATGATGATATGTGCTTCTTTTCCCACCATGGTAGTGGATGTATATATGGCACAATCTTTTTATGTTGTTTTATGGCAAGTATCATTCTTGTTGTGATCTTTTCTCTTGATACCCATTTGGGTGGCATTTATCTTTCCTATGGGAAGCTTTTATATTTGATATCCTTATTTTTATATCACACAATTGACTTTTTAGTATGCACATACCATCCTTTGCTGATGTTATCTATTTTCTCTTCTTGCTGGGGTATGCTTCTAACCCTAGGTGAAGGATATGGTAGACACGACACAAAGACATGGACTTAGATTGTGAAGTTAAAGCTTGGAGACAATCTTGAGGTGGTTTAGATTTCCCTGTACGTGGATCCTTGTGATGTACCTTTACATGTAAGTTTAAGATGTTCTTTTGTACCTTTATGAGAAATTGAATATAGTCAATGTTATTATTCCTCTGCTATACTTTGGTTGTTTTATATGCCATAAATAAGAATTTGAAAATTTTACATCCACTCCAAGATACCTTAAGGGTGTTTTTGGACTAGAGGTTCTATTGTTCAAATTTTTAGTAGGGAGTAGTTCCCCTATGGGATCCCACTCTTTACAACATGGTATCAGATCCTATGGTAGTCGAAATCTGACTATTTCAATTTTTTCTCCCTTGTTGGAACCCTTGACTTAGATAGTCATCCTTTAGATGAAATGTTTTACCTAGAATTGCCTAAATGCACCTTTTGAGATAAGGTTTTAGATGATCTACCATATATATTTATTATGATTTGTATCTCTTGATGCTATTATGTTTGACTTGAGGATGCAATTAGGTTATGAGGAAGTAGTAGGATAAGAAGACCTTGATATGAATAAATTATGACTTGGTTTTCGTATTGATTTTGCCGGCATGTTTGTTTTACATCGCAAAGTTCTTCACCAATATTTTTTTCTTTCAATATACTACTATATAAATTTTTTTTCTAAAAATTTCTCTATGATTTCTTGAACTAAGTCACAACTAAGAGATGTGTGATGTATGGATAGTGAAACCCTAGAATTAGTTGGAATATAATCCTAACCCTAGCTTTTATGAAGCGACTGGGATGGAAACAAAGGTATAGTTGACCTACCCTATGACTTTTTGGATGTTATGTAGGGTTTATAGGTTAGAGACACAAGGACCTAAAACTAAACCTTAAATGGTGTGACTATTAGTTGGATAAATGAGCAACATAAATTTCTAAAACTTTCACAACTAAAAGTTATGTGGGTAACCCTAATTGTTGTTTAGTTTGACTTGTTAGGTTAAACCTTTTAAGGGGTGGAGAGTTGGTTGTTTGATGTTTGGATCAATATATTTCAAGGATGAAATCCTTTTAAGGGGTGGAGTTCTATAACATACTAGGTCTCAAACCCTACCCTAGAAGTTTGATCTTTTGGACGTAGCCAAACAAGGTTGAGGATAGATCTAGGTGAGGTTTAGTAAAATACTAATGAGTTAATGCATGTATAAATCACTCTAATATAACCTAATGTATTCACATTAGTCTTAGAATGATAATGCATATATAAAATATGTCACATAACTCTTTTGGTGATAATATGAAGATAAGGAACCTAATTGGATAAGCAATAATGATAAGAGTGAAATAATATGATAACGTGTTAATAATGGACATAAATATTAACTATGTCATAACTCATTAAAGGAAACCCCAAAAGTGGAATCTAAGTTAAAAATCATGTTCCTTGGGTCCCAATTACCTTGGGAGTCAAGTTTCACATTATTCACATGATAATAATTAATTTAATTCAATTTGGAAAGAGAAGGTTTGAGATTTCCCCAAAATATCAAATAAATTATTAAATGACTCCAAAAGAGGAAAATAATCTTGGATTGGTAATCTACATAATAAATATAGACTCTAGATGAATTTTCATCCAATTTGGAGAAAGTTTGCATAAAAGGTGAAATCAGGACAGAGAAAGTGTGTAAAACCTTCAAAATATTAAATAAATGCTCAAACAACTCCAACATGTATAATTGGTGACAAGTTCATATCCAACACATTACATATGATTTGTGTGTGAAGTTTCATTAAAAGTTGGACAATTCTAATGTCATTAATGCATGAGGAGAGAGAAAATAGTATTTGATTTATTTGACACATCAAAGTCTTAAGGAAAATCTAATTTCATAATCAGAATCTAAATTCTTAATTAGCCTCTATGCAAAATTTCATCCAATTTAGAGTTTATTTGCATCTTAAAAGAAGAAAGAGAAAAAGGGAAATAAATGCATTGTCACTTTAATCCAATTTGATTTAGGATTTCATTTTCTTTGTCACGCGACTCATTTTTGTTTTTATTCATGAGCTTTCCCGACCATTGGATTTTTCCTTTAATGACTATGATTTCTTCTCCTAGCTTCTACCTCCTGCTTTCCTTTTCCTACCCTTGCGACCAGGTATCAGTTGCCTCTCTGATTCTTCCTCTCCTCCACTTTCCTTCTCTGCTTCCATCCAAATTCTTCTCCCTAAACCTTCCTCGCTTCTTCCCAAATATGGAAACCCCTTAAAACCTAGGGCTCTGAGTGTCATTTACCAGTTCGGAAAGTGCAGGCCGCTTCCCCTATTTGTGCCCCGTTCTTCTCTTTTCTTCAGCTTCCTCGTTGCATTGGTCCTTCAGACATCTAGGAAACTAGATGCTGACCTTCGTCGTGGGTTAAGGATTCATTCCCTGGGGTTGCTTTGGCTTCAACTGACTCCAATCTAATCCTCATGGAACATGCTTTCTACCGCCAACCTCTGGGCACTACCACGAGGTCATCACCAGGACCTATACAATTGAGTGATCTTTTAGACAACCATCGAGGTTTGTGATGGTTGTCTATAGTCATCCGCCACCTTGGGTTCCTCCGATTTTGGTAAAATCTTATTTCCCCAATTCTACTTCTTTGTATGAACTGATGCACATGTTGTTTTGCAATGTTTGGTCGCCACTGTGTTCCTCTTTGGGATCTTGAGTTCGAATAGGCCTTGCAAGCAAGTTATTGGTTTCTCTATGAACTCGGACTGTAGATTCACGAGTTTGGTTCTTAAATCCTGGTCCCATCACTGTCGTTTGCAGGATGTTTCATCATGAAGAACATGTTGAAGATGACTCCATTGGATTTTCCTATGCTACCCTCTCTTCACTCCTTTCTTTAGTTTTTCTCAATAGGGATAAAAAGGACTTATTATGTTGGTTTATTTTGTTTATGTTCTATGATGAGTTGCCAGCTTGTCAGTGGGGTCAACTGAGTTGGCCACCTGTGATTGGGCCAACTCAGTGCGAGCATCCACTCTCCCTCTCTCTTTTCCTCTCCCAGCGACTTTGCTGACGTGGATTTATCTGATTGGTCAATTTTCAAAAATTCATAACTAATTATTCTTAGCTCAGTAAAATAAAATAAAATATATTCTGAAATTAGAAAAATAAGGGCTATCCAATGGTACCAGTTTTGTTTCTCGTATCTAATCTCAAAAAATGTAATTTTAATGAATTTACCTAAATAAATAATAACTTATAAAATTCATAATTGAATAATTAAGAGTCAAAAAAATATAATAAAATATGTTTTGGACTCAGAAAGGGTAACCCAAAAAAATGGCTTAGTTTTGATAAGCTAAAGGAAAAGGTGATTTTTAGGGTTTTGATTAGTTAATGTAAGCCTAACCCAATTCTACATATATGCCTAATAGGTGCTTTAGAGACCTAGGCTTGGACCTAGGACTGAACTTAGACATATGTAGATCTCTTATGAGGTATGTTTGTATCTCCTATTTTTCTTTATTGAGCAATAACCTAAATTGTCTTTCTTTTGGTCCTTTGGACAATAGCCTATACACATTGCTCTTATCTTTTGATATCATGGTTCTTGTGAAATATTTTGTTTGTGGTAATCTTGGATATTCTCTTGACTCTTTTCTTTTGCCTTGCTGCATGTTGGACTTACTTGGTGATATGCACCCACTTTGAGGTGGATGTTTATTTGGTGACATATGATGTCTTTTTCCCACTGATGAGGTGGATGCATATGTTGGTCACTTTTGTGGTGATTAGATTGTATAATATGACTATACTTTTTACTCGCCTCTACATTTTACATACTATGTGATTTAGTAGCACTAGAGTAGTGTAAATTGCATTGGTTTTTGGGGTAGTATTCCCCTATTATTTATTGAGGAGAGTGCTAGTATCCCATTCTCTATACCCGAATTTGGTAGTATTCCATTCTCGATTTTATATATTTGGGAGATTGGCAGTATTCCTTTCTCTATTAGGTTTCAAGTTTATGGGACTTGGCCACCTTTGCATTTATATTGTTCTAGGGCTATGCTTATCTCACATGCATGCATGTTGATGATGATATGTGCTTATTTTCCCAACATGGTAGTGGATGTATATATGGCACAATCTTTTTATGTTGTTTTATGGAAAGTATCATTCTTATTGTGATATTTTCTCTTGATACCCATTTGGGTGGTACCTATCTTTTCTATGGGAAGCTTTTATATTTGATGTCCTTATTTTATATATCGCTCATTTTACTTTTTAGTATGCACATACCAGCCTTTGCTGATGTTATCTATTTTCTCTTCTTGTTGGGGTATGCTTCCAACCCTAGGTGAAGGATATGGTGGACATGACACAAAGACATGGACTTAGATTGTGAATTTAAAGCTTGGAGACAATATTGAGGTGGTTTTGATTTTCCTCTATGTGGATCCTTGTGATGTACCTTTACATGTAAGTTTAAGATGTTATTTTGTACCCTTATGAGAAATTGAATATAGTCAATGTTATTATTCTGCTACTATACTTTGGTTGTTTTGTATACCATAAATAAGAATTTGAAAATTTTACACCCACTCCAAGATATCTTAAGGGTGTTTTTAGACTGGAGGTTCTATTGTTCAAAATTTTAGTAGTGAGTGGTTCCCCTATGGGATCCCACTCTTTACAGTCCTACTCATTATGCCAATAGACTTGAGTGATGAAAAATTGTTCAGAGTGATGTTTCTTTCTTGATTTCACAAGTGATGATAATGATCTGAATGGATATAAGATAAATGCTCTATAGATATGTCCAAACACTGTTGAATGAATATGTCACTAGCCACCACCCTATCAAGCCTTTCTTGGAGTAATCCATGATTGTACATATAGTTCATTCTCCAAAAGCCTAAATCATACAAGCCATCCTCCATTAGTGTATCACTGAATTACTAATCTTCATTAGCATAGAATATTTCACTGCCATATTTTTGTTGGGCACCAAAAGAGTGCTGAAATCCCCCAAAACTATCTAAGGTGCTTAAATATTTTTACTCACATCAACATGGTGCCTCTATACTAATATATGAGTTGAAATGTGGGGGATCACATAGAAAAAAGTCACATACCACTTATTGTTGATTTTGCATGTAATAAATTGCCTTTGTCTATTCAAAATCTCAAGTCTCTACACCATATCGGGCCATCCAATATAGATTCCTCCTATAAAGCCTCTAGATTCAACTCTATGGGGGTTCTTTAAACCCAGCTTATTGATGGTATTAACTACAAACTTCCGATTGATTTGGGGTTCTAAAATAGCTACAACTTTTGGCTATCTAGTTCTCAAAAACTCTTTCAAAGTGTTGCAAGTATCATAGTTAACGATACCCCTCATGTTCCAACATAAAATGTCTATCATTTAGCACTAAAAAGGATAAGTACAATAACAAGGTATGATTATCTTCCACCTACTATCAGTGGAATATATAATTCTAAATTTACTTAATGCATTTAGTTTTTCTCTCATTGAAATCCTTAGTAATATGAATTTAGTGTGTTTCATTCAATTTAGGTGATCCCAAATATATTTAAAGCAAGTAGATGAACTATTTTCTCATACTCATTTTCATTAACATTTCAATCATTATTATCATCACAACTTAGTTCACCATTGTACATTTATTTTCTTGCATTTAGATACATATACCATGTCATTTGACTTATAATGGAATTTTGGTAATGAAATGCAATCTTCTATTCCTATAAAACTATTAAATTCAAAGAAAATAGAACATATCAGGGTTACTTCTGACTCCTTTATCTCTAGTCATATTCTAAATTCATACTTATGTGACTAATAAAGAAGATTACATTCATGTGGTATTTTCTCATTATTACTTAAATTTGTATCACAATAGATGCTTTGATGTAGTTCATATTAATAATACATCTTACCTTCAATTGAAATAATCATACCTAAACTTGATTGTTTCTCCACATTTACAATATTATATACAACTTTATGATTTATCTCTTGTACTCATCTTAATACTAAATTTCTAGGGTTTTCAAGAAGTCAGCTTAGTTCAATACATTACAACAACCTTATTGTTCACTAATCTCATCAGGGTGTACATGGGTCCACTAAGTCTATTCATTACACTTGGAAACCATAGTTTCCATTTCCACACAATTCATCCATCAATTATAAGTATTCATGGATTCATTGAATCATTTGAGTCAACCCCTAACACTAACCCTAAATAGGGAACCCACATTTTAAACCCTTGTACTGATCCTCATGTACATTCAATATGTAATTCTAGAAAATATTTGAAAATACAACTGAAGATCTCATTCTTATTATGTTCAAACATGATTATGTACATGTCAACTCAAGTTTCAAGCATATCATTCATTTGGCTAATTTTAGGCAATATTGGTACATGGCAAGGTAGTTCTTTGAACATCAATTCCTCAAACAAAATTCAAACATACATATCAAGAGATAAAAGAATACAAGTCATTAAGAGTAAATCTGGATTAGTAGTATTCAGTTCCCCAAGATTTTTCCCAATTGATACTTATCTGCATGCAATATAAGTGTTGCTTTCATTGATTCTTAATTAGATAGAATTAGCCTTTCAACATTATTGCATATCTTAATAGGGAGATAAAAATCACCTCAAGTTCCAATCACCTTTAAAATGTTTCCCACACTCTAAATTTCTGGAAATCCAACAACTCCCAAGGATTCAACTCATTTTTTGCTTTTTTAACTCAAGAACCTTAGAAAAGTGGAATGGGAGAGAAATAAAGAGAAAAGAGGATGATTTGATATCCTTTTTATCCAAATAATAAAATGATCATATTTTGACACTGAAGATAAGATTCACCATGAAAACCTATCTAAAGAGGGTAAACTTACTTGCTTTCTTCACTCCTTTTATTATAAAACCCAATATCAACATCCCCACCTTCTTCTTCACTCAAACCCTAATTATGTATCTCTCTCTAGGATTTCATTTTCTTAGAATGAATCAAAAGATATGAGAGCTACTAGAATGTTAAGTTACTCATATAGAGCACTTAAGGTGGTTGGGACAATTGTAAATTAGCCTCAAATTACATTTTCTTTTATTTCAACATAATTTTGTGACATTATAATTTACAAAAAAATTCATCTATCAATTAGTCAAACATAACAAAAAATTATGAAAACATTTATTATGTTGTTTGAAATGATTTTTGGAGAATAGTTAAATTTTCACTCATTCAAAGTTATGGAAAAATTACTAAATATCAAACACTACACTACTATACTACAGTCTGCAACATGGTCGGTCAAATTGGAATAAAGTTTTAGAGCCATAGTTAAACTTTTCACTCATTTGGAGTTACCAATAAATTACTAAATATCAAACAATACACTACTATTCCAAAAATGAAAACAAATAGCATGTTATCTGAAATGAAGTTTCAGAGCCACAATTAGAATTTTTGATCATTCAGAGTTACCAAAAAAATACTAAATATTAGATGCTACATTACTATCCTATAGTCTGCTGCATGGTCAATCAAATTGGAATGTGACCAACAAAAAATGCAAACAACTCTTTATAAAATTCACATTAACATGCATATTTATGTATCCAAACTACTTCCAAATTTCAAAATAATACAATTTATGTATAAAATACTTTAATAATTTACTATACTACTGTATTTATCAAATTTTGTATTCATGTACTTTCAGAATTTTAGTTTCTTAACAAACAAGGGTTTTCATGTGTAAATAGTAATTATTCATATCAAAGCATGTTTTAAAGTTTCTTGTAAAGTTCAAAGTATCATAACAAAATATTATCATTAATAAATCTTAATCAAGAATCAATTTAGTAAAGAATCCAATCATTCAAATAAGCTTCAAATTAGATGGATATGTTGGAACTGAATAATTATAGGAGTGGTTATGAAATTAGGCATAGCATGAGTTTCAACAAATGGTGAAGAGGTAGGAAAATTTTGGATCTTTACATTATAGTGATTGAACCCAATAGTGACAGGTTCTTCTACATAACAAGTAACAATATAATTATCCTTAGAGTCCTATAGTTTCTGCATCACAATTGTATATGCCTCTTTATTGAGGGATGAATAGAAAAAGTTACAGAATAACCACTCAACCTAGACAAATGTAGGGATACACTATGAATTGTATCAAGAGATCTTAATGCGTACCAAGCTGTAAACAAGAAATTAGGAGGGTAATACCATGAAATATATCTATAAGAGACTTAATAAAATGGATTTCCTCCATGTAAATGTGAGAAATAACATTTGAAGGATGTGATCATATGGGTAGATAAATAAGAGGCTTCCCAATGAATTGGGGCATCTAGATAGAGGATTTATTAGTGATGACTGATCGGAGAGTGTCAAAATCTATGAAGAGCATCTTACCAAGACCCAAGCATCTGGCCACTATTCACTACTATATAACCTTTATAGTGGGACTATACCTGGAGCCCTTGCAGGATTAAAGTTTCTAAAAATGTGGCTTAAGCATCAAGGCATTAAGGAGGTAATCAAGAATTGGACTTTGGATTTCTAGGGTAACCCTTACTATACAATGTTTCCCAAACCAAAAACCCTTAAAATGCCTTAAAAACCTAGGAAAAGAAGTAGTGAGTAACATCTTTGAAAAGGTTAGGGATTAGGAAAGACTAGTGTAATAATTGCAAGAGGCCATAACCACAATGGATGACCTCAGAAACCTAGAAGAGCATCTACAATGGAAGAAACTAGACTAGCATAACTACTTAAGCATGAAGAATGTTTCTAGAAGTAGATATTAGGTATCAAATGGCAAAAGGAGGGGGATAAAAATAAAAATTCCTCCATGCACGTGCCAAATCTAGGATAAATAGATGAACCATAAGGAAGATCATGAAGGAGGATGGAGAGTGGCTAACATGAGAGGAGGATGTTATGAACAAGCTATCAAATACTACACCTAGCTATTCGAGTTTGACCAACTTGAAGAGGTAGTGAATACCACCATTATTATTAGGAGAGTGTTTAGAGAGGAGGATAACAATTATATCATTATATATACTAATGAAGAGGAAGTTAAAAAGATAGTCATGACGATGGATAGCGATGGTGTCCTAGGACCAGATAGTTTTACCTCGACATTCTGCCAATTTTCTTGGGACATAGTTAAGGAGCATCTCATCGGCCTAGTTAACCGTTACCTTAGAGGAGAACACATTCATAGGGGTCTCAGATGTATACACCTAGTCCATGTTCCCAAATTTGAAGTACCAATTAGAATGAATGATGCTCTATCTATTAACATCATGGACATTTGTACTCATATAACATCTAGGACCGTTCTCATTAGACTATATACCTCCCAAGAATGATATCCTTAGAATATTTGTCCTTTGTCAAAGGTAGAAAATAGGGGACAATATCAGGCTCACCCAAGAGCTTATGCATGACCTCAATGTCAGAGAACTACTAGAAGAGGATGTTGTGTATGAGGTAGATATATCAAAAGACTTTGATCGAGTGGACTGGTCTTTTGTGGAAAAGTACTAACTTCATATGGATTCTCTATTGAATTCATCCAATGTATCATGGAACTAGTAAGAGGAGCATGATTCTTAGTCACTATAAATGGGAGGGTAGGAGGATTCTTTACCACAACAAGAGGGTTGTGATAGGAAGACCCTCTTTCACCCACACTCTTCATCATTGTCAAAGAAGCCTTAGGAAAACACAACCATAGAGATGCTCAACTAGGTCACATAGAGAGTTTAGAACCAGAGCACTCAACCTAGATCCACCTATCAGTTGACCTCATTTTCTTCCTTAACCTATAAGGGACAACCCTACAAGGAATAGAAGAGCTACTTAGAGGATACAAAACCTCATCTAGACAAGTGGCTAATAGGGACAAATCTGCCGTTTCCTTGGTATCCCTTCCCAAGAGAGGTCTAGAGTGATATCACAAACATGACGATGTAAATATAGAATATAACCAATACATTACCTAGGTGCACCACTAATCCAAGGAAGAATCATGAAAAATCACCTAGTGGAGAGAATCATAGGGTGCCTTACATCTTGGTATGGTAATATTTTATCCTTTTCAGGGAGGATGACCCTGATCTATCTATCCTATCTACCATCCTACTTCACAACAAGACAGCTTGTGTCGTCCTCTGTCTATCCTTGAAAGCATTGAGAGAAGAATGGTAAACTTTTCATAAGAATCTAGATAAGGACATAAGATATGACATTAGGTCAGTTGGGAAAGGATTACTCTTCCCTAGGAAGAGGGATGATTGGGGATAACCATGTTTAGAGACAAGCTCAAGGACCCACATATAAGTTAGCATGGAACATCTTGATAAGAGACTCCATTTGTCCCATTTTATGTAAAGGAAAATATTATAAGTGCATATGGATCTTAGGGTGGGACCATAATTGGTTCATGAGGTGTAGTAGAAGATCCTCCATCTATTGAAAGAGAGTTGGGGAGGTTTTCCCACTGGTTATGGAGAATAATAGATAGATAATGGGCAAAGGGGATATACCTTATTGGATGGTGAGATGGTAGATGATTATAGGATATATCATAAGCCAAATAATATAGTTGTGGACCATATCTTACAGATTAAGAACCTTACCAACCTAGAGGGGAGTTGGAATAGCTTGGCTGTAGACTGTCTAGTCGAAAATATTGGGTATCACATGCATGAACTAACAAGTGATAGGGGGAGTATTGATAAAGACTTCCCTATTTGATGCCATGATGAGAAAGGAACATTCAAAATTAAATTGGGGCATTCCATCATAAGAGTCAACTGAGTGGATAGACAAGATTGTAAATGACTTTGGATCAACCCTTTAATGGATAAAATCACAATGTGTAGCTTGAAATTCAAAGCTAATGAAATACCTATGGACTTGAGAATCTGAGCTTGTAGGGTTCAGACGACATCTTGTTGCAAATGTTGTGAGGTCAGATATGGGGAGACCATGGAGCCCGTTTCCTTACTGATGAGATAGAGCATCAAGTATGGGTGAGAATGGACATTTGCTTTGACACTGTCAAACTTTTGAATCAGATATCCATAGGAGCCAAACTAAGAAACCTTTAGATAATGTCAGATCATAAAACCTGGTTGGGATGGGAAAAAGGATTACTCCCTTGGTTTCTCTCCTTGGCCTATGGAGAGAGAGATGTACAAGTAGGTTTGACGGGAAGACAAGGAACCTTGCAAGGGTACAAGAGAAAGCAAAGTGATTTTTCATATAACAACACAATTGACGTCCTTCACGAAGTTTGATGGTACACAAGAGGTACAATCTTAGTAGATAGAGTGTGTTCTCTTAAAAGACAATAATTTATAGGATCTATTATAAGGAAGTTAGATGGGAGAAACTAGAGCCAGGGAGTTTTAAGCTAAATGTAGGGATGATTGGATGGAGAAATCTTATATTAGATCCCAAGGGAAGGGTTGTGGGTGGAATTTTGTGAGAATAATAGGGTCTTGTAGTAGGTGGATTCATTGGTCGATGTAGAGAAGACGACAACTTTGCCTATTTTTCTAGAGGCAATAGAGGTGGGACTTAAGATGATAAAAGAGTTTTGTAGTAATGAAGTCTTCCCAATAGAGACAGACTGCCTTAGACTAGTTAAGGTCATCAATGGCTGCCCTCATTTTGGAAGCATACAAATCATATTCATAAAGCTAATAGTTTTTGCATAGTATAAATAACATATGTAAGCCAGTGTCTAAGGGGGCGAATATAATGGAATAAACCAGCCTCATTGAGAAATACACTTTCTACCAGCTGGTGGCGATGCCACCACCGATTAGAGATGTACAAAGACTAGATAGTTGGCAACTAGCCTACATTAGAAAAGTTAGATGACCAACTAGAAAAGATACAAAGAGACAAAGGAGCAGATATACTAAGATACAAACTTAGATAGGGTTAGTGGGATGCTTTGGATTTTGATTTTGTAGAGACTATCTCCCAGAACAATTAAATGGGTTATTTTGACTTTTCCCATTTTATAGAGTTTGGGGTCTAAAATTGGATAGTAAGTTTTATTTTCTTATTGGGGAACAAGATGAATATAATTCTCCCACATTTACAAAAAATGAACCCACATTTAGTTCACATGATTTTTGAACATGATATGATGGGCCAATTTCATCAATGAGTATATAATGACCCTACTTTGGAATTCAAGTTGAGAGATAAAATGGCATTAATACTATCAAAATTTTCACGAGAAGCTACCTTACTTGGGGCCAAGAAAAAGATAACTTTTGTAGGGATATGATTTTATTGAGAATTATATAGGTTTACAAGGAAATATGAGTATACAATTTGGTTGACTTCGGGGTGAGTTTCCCCCGAATACCCTCTAGCTATTGGCTAGTTTGGGTGGGGTAGAGGTAAGTAAGTTAATTTAGAACCTTTTATTGTATTATGTGTTCACTATGGGAGGAAATGAGATCAAGGTAGAGGGAGACTCCTAATTGTTTCTCCTTCCTATTAGTGAAGCCCTCCTAGATAGCTAGCATGCTCCCCTTCTTCCCCTCTCCCTAGCTACATGTTGAACCCTCGTTGTAACATACTCAACTCTAGGCATCAATCTAATTCTCCCTTATCTTCTGCAAATTTATAATGTTGAACTTAATGTCCCTTTCCCCAACTTAGAGTATAATAGAATTTATAGAAATCAAGGGGTATGGAATTTTAAACCAATAACCATCTTATTTGAGGCTTAAGTGTAATTAAATAGGTTATTGATACAATCATGGGTCAATTATATTATTTTACCACTATAATAGATTTTTGAAAAACAATTTGGTTCTAAAAAATTTTCCTATAACTAGAGAAGGGAAAGAAGGATCCAAAGACAAAAAAGAATGAGAATTAAATGACTAAAGAAAGACATAATTACAATTTAAAAGATTACTTCTCTTGTAAGTCATGGTTTTAGATATTTAAAATTATCAAAGCATAATTTTAGTATATATTGATAAAATATGGAGATATGTTTAGTGGAATCTAACTAATAGATAGATCATTACAAAACAATGATAATTATTAAACATTATAGTTAAACAAAAAAATATTAAACACCGATAACTACTTAGTATTTATGCATCAACTAAAAATTACTAGAAATATGTATCTTGTTAGATGGCTTGAGATAGGGTCTAACAATAGGAAATATATATATTAAAATTGGATTTTGCACATCATTATTAGGTTACATGCCAATTTTTACTTCAATTGCATAATATTAGTTGATATGGATGAATTCTAAAAGAAACTAACAAGATAATGTTAAAAGGAATCAAATTAATTATGTGGCTTACTAAACATTCTTAAAAATGAACATTAGTGATTTGATAGGAATCTACAAATCTTGGTCAATATATGTACGAATTTTCACCTCTATTGGATAATGGTAACCATCCTAATTTAAAATATGAAAGAGAATAGATAATAATCAAATAATCAAGTGTATCCTTGCACACTAGGTTTCTAGTTTTCCTTGTCCAATATGTGTAATCTGTCAGCCATCCAATTATGGTATTGTGGGATGGCTCATCTTTCACCTTTGGAAGCTAACTATTTCTCTAATTCATAAGCACACTATGTCTGTCGTTATCTCTCCCTCATCCATATTCCTCTGTCTTCCTCCTTTTTTCCTGTACAACCACCGATTGGGTTCCTTCCATCCCTCTATGATAGTACTACATTACAGAGAGTGTGCAAGGAAGAACTATGCCCAAACTTTAGTGGGGCCTCTCAAGCTTTTCTGGCATCCTAGAGACTGACGATTCATCATTCCCAATGTTGAACACCTTGGTTAGAAGGATTTCCCTGGTCCGTTCTTCCAGGCTTCCTCCAAGGTACTTGTTTGCAATAGTTGAGTGCAACATGTCTCTCTATAGTTTCTTCACCAATCTTTGAATATGTTTTTTTGGTGATTTTAACATCCTAAAATTCTACTGCTACCACCTAAACTAATGAGTGGACACACCTTGCTTCACCACTATTTCTCTTATCTCTGTTGTGGAATATGCTCATCTTTTATTTAACTCTTATGATCTTTTATAACTCCTTTTCTTTTGAGTTTATTGTAGGAAAATGGAACACAAATATAGGCAATGGAAACAAAAAAACTTAATGCATGTTTCCCAAAAATAGCAAGATCGCGTCAACAACAATGTATCTAAGAAGGAAAGGTTGCAAGGTTATAACTAGTCCTAGAGCAAGTCCAATGACATTACCTTGATGGTAGCACCATACTTATTCTTCTTCTTCTTCAGGCATCATCATGCTCCTTCACCAGCAACAACACTCAAACAATTGTCTCCACCAGCCTCCTAGTGCAACACCACAGACAACGGCTGACGATGTCCTCCTAGCAATCGACGACAGCCTCACACATCTAGAGTAGTCCACACAGACCACTGGGAACTCCACGTTGCACTACCAGAGCCAATGGGAAGGATTTGTACTCTCCTATCGACGTACTAGTCACATACATGCTCTCCCACAACTAATCTCAGTTGTTCTCTCCCTCAATAGGACTTGCTCAAGCTCTCGATTGGTTACCACAACTAGAGAGGACAACAATTGTGAGAGGAACTAATTCTCAATTGTGTGTGTTGGGAAGCCCCCAATACCCCTCTACTTATAGTAGAGGCCAGGGTCAATGTTCCCAGTCTGTGTGGGAGTAGAAGGGTCCAGAGTCATGAATCTTCTAGAACTTGCGAACAACGAACCAATCGTCTCATGAGTGAACCGATCATTTTGCTTAGAGAGACAATCATTTTGTGAAATTTCCTATTCACATTTGAATTTGTAATTCGTTTCTGATTAATGTCCAAAATTAAATCTTGTACCAATCAAATTCAACACGTGAAACAATTCAACTTTTCTCATGATTTGGAAAAATCACAAAAGCTTCGATTGGCTTGACCAAACTGATTGGTTTACTAGGTGAACCAGTCATCTCACCAACCTGACCTGATCATTTCACCCAGTGAGCCAATCAGTTGGTGTCTTGAGTCATGCAAAAATCAACCAATTCAATTTTCAATCAACATGACACTCCAATCAATCAGTTCAACACTTGAATGTGATAGTTTTGAGTCCAGTCAATTAATCTGTTGTTTAATTGAATAGAGAAACACCTTTAGTAATCAAATTAAAAATCATTCATGAATATAATCATTTAATACAACTGTATCCTATGTGTGTGACCCTATAGGTCAAGAATTAGGTTGGCAGTAAATGTCCATAACCAATTATGACATCACAATAAAAGAGTGGTGCCTAGTCACACATCATTGCTATCCAAGTAATTCAAAAAGTTGGAGAACAACTTCAACCTACAACCCGTGATCAGTGTTACCGTAATCGTATAGTTCCTTTGTCTCTAATATCCAGATTGTACTTGAGGCATGGAATCATCATCCTCTCAACGTTCAATCCATGTTCCTTAAACTAGAGAGAAGACTGTCTAAGATGTGTGTGAGTTCACATATCAGATATTGAATCACATGAGTATGGCCGTACATGTAAAAAGTACGGGATCACCCCTTACTAAAAATTTGAAGAATAAACATCCATTCCAAACACACTCAAAGGTATGTTGGAATAGGTGTTAATATTCGAAATTTATTATAAAGGTATTCAAAAGACCAAAGTATAACAACAAAATAAAAATAATGACTATATTCAATTTTCACAAAAAGATTACAAAAGTACATCATAATATCCCGTAAGGGTTTACATGTATGACACAACATAATGATATAAGTAGAGGGAAATTTAAACCATAACAACTTTGCCTCCAACCTTTAAATCCTTAAGCTAGTCCAGAACTTCATGACTTATCATCCAAGTCCTTCACCTAGGGTTGGAAGCATACCCCAGCAAGAAGAGAAAATAGATGACATCAGCAAAGGCTGGTATCTGCATACTAAATAGGAAATTGAGCAATTTATGGAATAAAGGACATTAAATATAAAATGCTTCTCATAGAAAGGATAAGGACCACCCAAATGACTATCAAGAGAAAAGAAATTGAAATCATATGATAACAAAAGAATACTTGGCATTAATAAACATAAAGATTGTGCCACACAAGAACATGTAAAGAATTAGGGCACACACCCCATATCATCAACCTACATGCATGTGAGATAAACATAGCCCTAGAACAATGTAAACACAAAGGCGGCCAAGTCTCATAAACTTGAAATATGATAGATAATGGAATACTACCAATCTCCCAAATATATAAAGCACGGGCCAAGAATCACACATCTTTCCATGGATATGAGGTTCCTTTTCATCCCAAAAGAGAAGGAAATATCACATCTTCTCGGCAGAAAATAACACATCTGCCACAAAAACCAATGCAATTACACTACTCTAGTGCTACTGAATCACATATCATGGTAAATGTAGAGGCAAGTAGAAAGTATAGTCAGAATATATAAACTAGTCACCACTAAAGTGACCAACATATGCACCCCCCTCATAAGTGGGTAAAAGACATCACATGTCATCTTTTAGAGTTCCATCATGAACAAAGCATATGATAAAGTTTAAAAGAATATCCATGATCACATGATCAATATAAAATAAGGTAGTTCACTTAAACCATGATTTTCAAAAGAAAAGACATTGTGCAAAGGCTAATGTCCATAGGACAAAGAGAATGAATAAGCATAGGTGAATTGTTCAACATAGAAGAATAGGGGATACATCATACCTCAACTTCAGAGTCTAAACAGTCCCGGTCAGACCTAGATCCAAGCGTATCCCTCCAAATAAACACTAGGGAAGGTGGATAGGTCCAATAAATAAGGTTTCCAAACTTAGAGAGGCTGGTTTCTCCAACAAAGCTCCTATCTCGAGCAAGAAGCACCTTCTCCACTTTAGACGTGAAAAACCCTGACAAAAGAACATGGAGATGAGGTGTTTATGGGTTCTAGGTGGGGTTTCATAATGGTAATCCATGGTTCCAACCTGGAGGAAGGTGGAAAGAAGACTAACAACATGAAAATATGAAAGGAAAGGAGGATACTTACTAGTTTTGGTCAAAATCACCAAAGAGGAGCTTTAGAAACCTAAGTAGAGCAAATTTGGAACCCTAGGAGCCTTCTTCACCAAGGTAGGCACCTTATTTTACCTTGGGAAAACACTTTCATGGCCAAAAAGAGCAAGAGTGATGCTCTAAGCTAGATAAAATAAAGGAGAGAAAGAATTTTCGAATTGGGAGTCGGGAAGGGGTAGATATGGCTATATAAAGAAAGAGGTCAAGTATGAGGTGTCTATAAGACTTTCCATGTGTCATGTATAAGGGTGTCCATGGACTTGCAAGACTTTATGGATAAGGAACAAGTCAAGAACGAGGTCTCAAGTTACTTTCCATGTGTCCAATGCTAAGGATGCATTTGGACATGCAAACCTTTATGGATAAGGAAGAAGTCAGGCATGAGGTGTCCATGGAGCTTTCCATGTGTCCTTAGCATAGGGATTTCATGGCCATGCAAGAGGACAGATCATAGAGTCTTCTTGAATATCAAATGTCAGTTTATGGATACTTATAGGCCATCCCAACCGACCTCCAATCAAAGAGATAACCCCATTGGTTGATAGCTTGTAAAGATAAGCTCATTTATAAAGAGAGTAATCCCTAAAATGCCCTTGGAAAGAAACACCTTCAAACCAAGGTGCAAATGGGCTCCCTATGGTTCAAAATCTTGATAATGGTAAGGTAATATCTAAGGATCAAAATTCAGGTTATAATTTGCAAAGAAAACCTCCCAATTGGGTAAATTACAAAAAAGTCTAGAATGTACCTAAAATTGCATAACTTGCACAAACAACATCCAAATTGGACCAAACTTCATCCACAACTTATCTTTGATGTGTTGAATATGAATTTTCCATTATTTCCATATTTTGAAGTTATATAATCACATTATTCATTACTTATTCCTTTTACTCATTTTCTCTCTCCTAAACATATCCTAATATTTCAAGGTGGTCCAAATTAGATGAAATTTGACATGTAGGTTAATTTCGATATGTAGATTTCAAATTTGAAGTTTGTTTCCAATTTTGAGATTTCTTTTTATGAGATATGTCATATGGCCTATTATCCAAATTATTCATCCAATTATGTTTCTTATCTTCATATTACCACCAAAATGAGTTATGTGGCATATTTTATGTATCCATTATAAACCTAAGATTAATTTTAGAACATTAGGTTACGTTAAGGTGATATATACATGCATTAGATCATTGGGGTTATACTAAATATTTATTTAGGTCTAACCTTAAACCTTGTTTGGCTAAGTCCAAAATGTCAACTTCCAGGGTAGGGTCTGAGATCTAGTTTTACAACACACCACCCCTTAAAGGGATTTCGTCCCCGAAATCAAAACATACACATATAAGAAAATTTTTTATTCACCACCCATTAAAGGATTCATCTTATTAAGTCAAAACTATTCTTTAGGTACAAAAAGTTCGACTACACTTCCTTACATCCAACTACATAAGCATCATGAAAAAAAAAGAGAAACATAACTTGTAAAGTCTAACTATGAACTATGGGTTAACTTGTTCTTGTCCATCCTCAAACAAGTCTTTACACCTGGGAGACTAGTTCAACATATTAGGGTCCCTAAAGATAAATCATATAGATGTCTAAGGCTACTATTGCCTAAAAGAATGCTATTTCAGACAATTCATATCACTCAGGCTAGGCCAGTATCATATGGATTTGGGAGTCCTCGCAAACCAAGCTAGTGGTGTGGAGGAAAATATTCCAAGCCCCAATATGCTGATCCTTTCTAGACACATTTTCTTTCAACTTCATGTCTTAGTAGTTTCCTAAAGGCCAAGCTAAATAACCTCAAGTTACTATGGTTACTTATGCATCTTTTACTTGTAAGTATTTTAAAGATCTATTCATCATTATTCTAATGTGAAACTATATGATCCTAAATCAACCCTTTATCATCTATTGATCAACTCTAGGGAAAACATGTCACTTAAAGGTAAGGCAAGGATTAGGAGACAAAATTGAAATAATCAGATTCCAACTACCATGTGCTATGATACCATGATGTAAGGAGGCGAGATCACCCCCTTACTAAAATAAAAATTTGAAGAATAAAACATCCATTCCAAACACACTCAAAGGCATGTTGGAATAGATATAAAATTTCCAAATTTATTATAATGGTATGTAAAAGACCAAAGTATAAAAATGGAATAAAAATAATTACTATATTCAATTTTCACAAAAGATTACAAAAGTACATCATAATATCCCATAAGGGTTTGCATATATGATACAAAATAAGGATCTAAGTAGAGGGAAATCTAAACCATAACAACTTTGCCTCCAAGCTTTAACTCCTTAAGCTAGTCCAAAACTTCATGCTTTATCATCCAAGTCCTTCACCTAGGGTTGGAAGCATACCCCAACAAGAAGAGAAAATAGATGACATAAACAAAGGCTGGTATGTGCATACTAAATAGGAAATTGAGTAATATATGGAATAAAGGACATCAAATATAAAAGTCTTCTCATAGAAAGGATAAGGACCACCCAAATGGGTATCAAGAGAAAAGGAATTGAAATCATATGATAACAAAAGAATACTTACCATTAATAAACATAAAGATTGTGCCACACAAGCACATGTAAACACACCCCATATCATCGACCTGCATGCATGAGAGATAAACATAGCCCTAAAACAATATAAACACAACTTGAAATCTAGTAGAGAAAGGAATACTACCAATGTCCCAAATTTATAAAACATGGGCCAAGAATCACACATCTTGCCATGGGTATGAGGTTCCTTTCCATCCCAAAAGAGCAGGAAATATCACATCTGCTCGGCAGGAAATAACACATCTTCCATAAAAACCAATGCAATTATACTATTCTAGTACTAGTGAATCACATAGCATGTTAAATGTAGAGGCAAGTAGAAAGTATAGTTAGAATATATAAATAGTCACCACATAAGTGACCAACATATACATCCACCTCATAGGTGGGAAAAAGACATCACATGTCATCTTTTAGAGTTCCATCATGAACAAAGCATAAGATAAGAGTTCAACAGAATATCCATGATCACATGATCAATATCAAATAAGATAGTTCACGTGAACCATGATTTTTAAAAGAAAATACATTGTGTGTAGGCTAATGTCCATAGGACAAAGAGAATGAATAAGCATAGGTGAATTTCTCAACATAGAAGAATAGGGGATACATAATACCTCAACTTTAGAGTCTAAATAATCCAAGTCAGTCCTAGATCCAAGCCTATGCCTCCAAAGAACATATAGGGAAATTGGACAAGTCCAATAAGTATGGTTTTCAAACTTAGAGAGGTTGGTTTCTCCAACAAATCTCCTATCTCAAGCAAGAAGCACCTTCTCTACTTTAGAGGTGAAAAACCCTAATAAAAGAACATGGAGATGAGGTGTTTATGGGTTCTAGGTGGGGTGTCTATTGGTATGCATGCCCTGAGAGCCAATCATGGAATGATTGGTGGGATACATTAATATTGATTTGATAAACATCAAAGGAAAGCTTCCAATTCATCCTGGTTCAGTCAGTTATGAGATAATGACAGAACAGATTGAATGTCTAAAGAATTGTTTCACTCAATGACGTATGCTTTTAGGTTAAAGACCTAAACGATGAGATCATACATATTTTAAGATTATACATTCTTGTTATGTCCATAGTCGGATGTCATTGTAGAAGGTTGATAGACAACAATGACACACAATACTAGATTGTGTGTTGGTCGATGAAAAAATCTCATTAGTCATGATATAGTGATATCGAACTAAGCACATAGTTACTTGTTAGAGAACAAGTGTATCAGACAGACCCACCGTGAGAGTGACACATGGAACCATGACTTGGTAGTCACAATCAACTCTCACAATGATGGTGGTGAGTGTGATTCTTTGACCTGAAATCACTACACTCAAAACATGTCGTTGGGTACACTTTGACATCATCAAATGCAGTCTTGAAATATAGATTGTTATAAAGGTGATGATTAGGTGACTTTGACACATGGGGCTTTTGAGGGGTTAGTGATAGATATGGGATTTGTCCCTTCTGAGGGAGTTTGATGTGCATGGCCACTTGATGAGTAGGGCTGAGAAAAGGCATGCACATGCATATGTAAATCAATATGTGATATTGATGTCACACATATCTCATCCAGTCTACTTTGAGATCAAGAAAGCGAATGAACATTGAAAGGATGACTATTCCATGCCTTGAGTTCATTCGGGATATCAGTGACAAAGGAATTATACAATCACTATAACACCAGTCACAAATTGTAGAATTGAAAGTTTTTCTCCAACTTTCCTTTTCACTTGGATATCACTGATATGTGACTTGGCACCGCTCTTTGCTTGTGAAGTCATAAGTGTTATGGACTTTCACTGACAATGTGAAATGGGCCTGTAGGGTCACACACATAGAATTTAACCTGGAAGAGGATTTTATCCACAAATGATGCTTAGATTGTTTACTAATGTGTTTAGTAGTTCAATTAAACATTCAATCAATTGACTTGACACAGGACCACCAAGTTCAAGTGTTGGACTAACGGATTTGGGTGTCAGATTGATTAAGAACTGCATTGGCCGATTTTTGTACAACCTAGACTGCATACTGACCGGTTCAAGCTGTTGAACCGATCAGCTTAGGGTCAAGTGAGATGACTAGTTCAAGTGTTGAACCAATCGGTTCAGCTGGACCAAACGAGCCAGTTTGGAAAAGTTAGGTTGGTGAGAAAATATTTTCGTTTCACTTGTACACTTCGATTGGGACAAGTATTGATCTTTGGATTAATTGGAAACAGAAAGAAGAAAGTCAATTGGGAACTGGCCTGGGAAGTGAAACGACCGATTCATGAATGAACTGATTGGTTCAGCTCCCCAAATGACTGGTTCATGAGATGAACTGATCAGTTCAGTCCCCAAATGATCAGTTCATTTGTGAAATGATTGGTTCACTTGCCGCAGTGTATCAATTTGTAGAAATTCCGGACCCTTCTACTCTCGCTTTAGTCCCACATTGCCCGAGGCTGAGAACCCTGATGCTAAACCCTCCTATATATAGAGGGGTAATGGGGCTTCTCAGAGACACATCTCAGACAACACCAATTGCTCTACAAAGTTGTCCTCGCCGGTTGTGAATTGGGAAAGCCCTAGTAGGTGCTACCCGATTAGGGAGGCACAACGAGGGAAAGACAACTGTAGGACAAAAAATGGTGGTAGGAGAACACGTCAGTGACTAGTACATAAACATGAGGGGATGAATCCTTCCAGTGTCTTGTAGGATAGGACAATTGGAGTTTCTGGTGGTCCGTGTGGATTACTACAAAGGTGGGAGATTTCTACCGCTCGGAGGACAACAGTCAACCCGTCAGTCTGGGTGTGACCAAGAGCTGCATAGACTCCATCCAAGATCAGAGGTGAAGACAATGCTAGCCGCAAGGTAATGTTGCCAAACAAGCCTCGAGACAAGGTAAGCCTATACAAATCATCCTTCCTACCATATAGATGTTGACGAGATCTCTTTGGATTCTGGGTTTGGGGATACATTTTTTTTTATTTCCGCTGCCATCTCTGCCTCCCCTAAAACCCAACAGTTTCACCATGGAAGGCCATGGTTATGACCTGGAGGAAGGTGGAAGGAAGACTAGAAACATGAAAATAGGGAAGGAAAGGATGATACTTACTAGTTTTGGTCAAAATCACCAAGGAGGAGCTTTAGAAACCCTAGATAGAGCAAATTTGGAACCCTAGGAGCCTTCTTCAACAAGGTAGGCACCTTATTTTACCTTGGGAGGCACCTTCATGGACAAATAGAGTAGGAGTGATGCTCTGAGTTAGAGGAAAGAAATGATAGAAAGAGTTTTCAAATTGGGATTTGGGAAGGGGTAGATATGGCTATATAAATAAAGAGGTCAAGTATGAGGTGTCTATGAGACTTTTCGCGTGTCATGTATAAGGGTGTCCATCGACATGCAAGCATTTATGGATAAGGAACAAGTAAAGAACGAGGTGTCAAGTTACTTTCCATGTGTCCAATGCTAAGGGTGCCTATGGACATGCAAACCTTTATGGATAAGGAAGAAGTCAAACATGAGGTGTCCATGGAGCCATCCATGTGTCCTTAGCCTAGGGATTTCATGGACATGAAAGAGGACATCTCATAGATGCTTCTTGAATGTCAAATGTCAGTTTAAGGACACTTATAGGCCATTCCAACCGACCTCCAATCAAAGAAATAACCCCATTGGTTGATAGCTTCTAAAGATAAGCTCATTTATAAAGAGTGTAATCTCTAAAATGCCCTTGGAAAGAAACACCTTCAAACCAAGGTGCAAATAGGCTACCTATAGTTCAAAATCTCGAGAATGGTAAGGTAATATCTAAGGATTAAGGTTCAGGTGACAATTTGCAACGAAAACCTCCAATTGGGTAAATTACAGAAAAGTCCAGAATGTACCTAAAATTGCATAACTTACAGAAACAACATCCAAATTGGACCAAACTTCATCCATAAGTTATGTTTGTGTGTTGAATATGAATTTGCCATTATTTCCATATTTTGAAGTTGTATAATCACATTATTCATTACTTATTCCTTTTACTCACTTCTCTCTCCTAAACTTATCCTAATATTTCAAGGTTGTCCAAATTAGATGAAATTTGACATGTAGGATAATTTTGATATGAAGATTTCAAATTTGAAGTTTGTTTACAATTTCGAGACTTCTTTTTATGAGATATGTCATATGGCCCATTAACGACCCATTATCTAAATTAGTCATCCAATTAAGTTTCTTATCGTCATATTACCACCAAAATGAGTTATGTGGCATATTTTATGTATCCATCATAAAACTAAGATTAATGTTAGAACATTAGGTTACATTAAGGTGATATATAATTGCATTAGCTCATTGGGGTTATACTAAACATCTATTTAGGTTTAACCTTCAACATTGTTTGGCTAAGTCCAACATGTCAACTTTTAGGGTAGGTGTAAAGAAGTGAAACCACTTCCTTACTAAAAATTTGAACAATAAAACCTCCAATCCAAACACACTCAGAAGGTATGATGGAGTGGGTGCAAAATTTTCAAATCTTTATATAATGGTAATCAAAAGACCAATGTATAGCAGCGGAAGAAAATATTTGACTATTCAATTATAAAACAAAGGGTTACAACTTAAACTTACAACACAAGGATCCATGTAGAGGAAATCTAAACCACCTCAAGATTGTCTCCAAGCTTCATCATCACAAACTAAGTCCAGGTCATCAAACCTTGTCATCCGAGTCCTCCACCTAGGGTTGGAAGCATACCCCAGCAAAAGAGAAACAAAAGGAAACATCAGCAAAGGCTGGTATGTGCATACTAAAAAGCAAATTTGAGCAATGTAAGGAAATAAAGGACATCAAGTGTAAAGGCTTCCCATGCAAGAGATAAGGACTACCCACAAGGGCATAAAAGAATAAGATCATAATAGAAGAGATAAAAGAGGATACTTGCCATAAACAATAAAATTTGTGCAACAAAAGCACATAGATAGATAGTAGGGCACACACCCCACAACCAATCATCAAACCTGCATGCATGTGAGATAAACATAGTCCTAGAAAAATATAAACACTAAGGCGGCCAAGGCTTCACATCCTTGAAAACCTGATAGAGAATGACTCACCGTCAAACTCCAAAATATATAAAAGTTGAGCCAAGGCTTCACATCCTTGAAACTCGGGTATGGGGCACCACCACCACCATCCCATAAACAAAAAGGGCACACACCCAAAACAGAAGTAATTTACATTATTCTAGTGCTACTGATTCACATTGCATGTAAATATAGAGGCAAGTAAATAGTTTAGTCAGAAGATTAAACAAAGGTTGCCATCACACAATGGACAACACCAACATATAAGCAAATCCACTTCAAATGTGGCACATAACAATATAAGAGATCAACATGCACAAAGGCACAAGATATGATATCAAGAAAATATCTGAGTACATAAAAAGTAAGATAGTTCACACGAACCATGATAACAAAAGATAAGACATATTGTGTAGGCCAAATCCAAGAGAATGAAAAGATAGGTGAATTGCTCAACATAGATAAATAGGAGATACAACATACCTCAACTTCAGAGTTAAACAATCCAAGGTCACATCTAGGTCCAAGCCTAGGCTTCCAAAACACCTATTTAGCATAAATGTGAAATTAGGGTTAGGTTTTATATTGATTTCATAAACCCTAAAAAAACACCTTTTTATTAATATATGAATTAGGTTTCCAAAACAATTCCATATTTTAGATTATATTTTCCTGAGTTTCAAACATATTTTATTATATTTTTCTGACTTATAAATTATTAGTTATAAATTCTAGAAGTTAATTCATCATTAATTAGATCCATTAAAAACACCTGTTTAAAACATTAGATCCAGGTGATAAAACCAATTCCATTAGAAAGACCTTATTTTTCTGAATCCAACGACTATTTATTTGTATTTTTCCGCTCAGTAGATTATTAGTTATGGAATTTTGAAATTTGGCCAATGAGAAAATAACACATCAACAAACGAGTTGCAAAAGAGAAGAGAGAGAGAGCGAGAGGGCCCCACGGACCTGGTGACTTGGCCCGAGTGGGCAAGTCACGAGTCTGCGGACGACCAGACCTTGCTCACAGAAAAAGAACATAAGGCGGAAAAGACCAAAATGCCCCTGGTTGAGAAACATAGCGAAAGTAGTAAAGCAGGAGGGTAAAGATGTAAAACGGTTGTGTCATCTTCTTTGCAAGAACAAGGCAAACGGAACTCTACAGGTTCGATTCAAAGTCAGATTCTCAGCACCAAAGCAGGTCCTGCAAAACGAAACCCTTCCTCAACTTCCTGAGATCAAACCGAACTCAATCACCCCAGACTCGAGCTGGGTGGTGGCCAGATGCGAGAAAAACCACTTCTGAAATCAACAGACAACAGACAACAAACTAAAAAGGGGAAAACATAATACCTATCTCGATGAACCGATCGAACATAGAGGAAGCTTCGTGAGGGAAAAAGGGAGCATCCTGAGTCCTCTGCATCGATCCCGATGGTCGGGGCATCGACATGGACTCAGAACGGCTGCCGACGAAGGACGAAGTAGGGGAACATATCTGGTGTCCCAAGCAGCCAACCTAAAGCACGTGTTTCACAGTTGGGACCTCAACGGAGATCAGGAGACCGACCCTTCATGGTCCGATGGCCAGAAATGGCGAGAAGACGGCCTCAAAGCGGGAAATAGGGCGGAAACAGAGAGCAATGGCGGCGCCAGCGGTTTGGGTAACTCGGGGTATAAATACCCATGTATCTGGGATCAAAAGCTGCAGAATAGAGCAAGGATCACAGAGGCGAAAGAATCGTCAAAAAAGATTAAAAATCGAGGGAGAAATCCTCAACCGAAAAATCAAAGAAACCAATCTGTACTCCTACTCCGATTTGGAGCTAGGAGACGACCCCGAAGCCGTTAGATCGCAGATCAACGGTCCAAAAGCAAGCCGAAATTGGGAAAAGGAAATCAAAGCCTGCGTGACAACATTAGATTAGGAAACTATAGTTTAATCGATTTAGGAGTAAAATTAAAACCAATTAATACACATATTTCTCTTTCCTTATTTAGGGGTCCTATTCTTATCCAAATTAAGCCAAACTTTGCACACAAGTTAAGTTAAACATGTAGATTCCGAATATAAAATTAGATTTGCCTTTTAAGAACTTTTAAAGTGTCAAATAAATAAATTACTATTTTCTCTTTCCTCCTTTACTAATGGCTTTAGGATTATCCAAATTTTATGAAACTTGACACACAAGTCATATTTAATGTGTTAAATACGAATTTTCCATCAATTTTACATATTGGAGTTGTTTGAGTATTTAATTAATATTTTGAAGGTTTTGCTCACTTTCTCTCTCCTGATTTAACCTTTTAAGCAAACTTTCTCCAAATTGGATGAAAATTCACCCAAAGGATATAATTATTATGTAGATTACAAATCTAAGATTATTTTCCTCTTTTGGAGTCATTTATTATTTTTATTTATTAATTACACCTTTTAGGCAATTTCTCTCTCCTAAATTACCTTATTATTTCAAGGTTGTCCAAATTAAATGAAAATTGACATGTAGGCTTATTTTGATGTGTAGATTACGAATTTGAAGTCTATTCATTAATTTGAGGCTTTCTTACATGGGTTTTGTCATCTGGCCCATTAGAGGCCCATTAACCATATCATGCATGTAATTAAGTTATTTATCTTCTTATTATCACCAAATGAATTATATGACATGTTAGATTACATTATTCATGAATTATATTATTAGGATCATCCTAACCTCAACCTTGTTTGGAAAATCACCAAAAGGTCAAAGTTCTAGGGTAGGGTTCTAGATCTGGTATGTTACAGCACTCCACCCCTTAAAAAGGATTTTGTCCTCGAAATCTAAAGATCCAAACATCAACTATCTACTATTCTCCACCCCTTAAAGGGTTCAACTTAACAAGTCAAACTAAACAATTTTTTTAGAGCTACCCACATCACTTAGTTGTGAAAGTTCTAGATACTTTTATTATTTATGTATCCAACTATAGTCATGCCATCTAGGGTTGAGATTTTAGGTCCTTGTGTCTCTAACCTATCAACCCTACATGAACATCCAAAAAGTCATAGGGTAGGTCAACTACACCATTATATCAAACCTAGTCACAAATTAGGGTTAGATTCTACTCAAACTAGAGTTCTCTTAATTGTGACTTAGCTCAAGAAAACATCGATAAACTTGAGATAACATTTGTACATATAGTAGTATAATTGAAAATAATTTGTTGTGAAAAACTTTTACGATTGAAAACTGAAATTTAGGGCCCAAAATCAAAGCGAAAAACCAAGTCACAATATTTCCATATTTAGATCTCCTAACATATTCTCATCCTCAAAACCAACCATGCATACAAAGATCATCATTGATAAATTCTATGGTCAACATCTCACTTAAAGCTATCTAGAAAAGTCAAGGGTTCTAATGGGGAGACAAAATTGAAATAGTCGATTCCGACTACCATGGGCTCTGATACCATGCTGTAAAGAAGCGAAATCACTTCCTTACTAAAAATTTGAACAATAAAACCTCCAGTCCAAACACACTCAGAAGGTATGATGGAGTGGGTGCAAAATTTTCAAATCTTTATATAATGGTAATCAAAAGACCAATGTATAGCAGTGGAAGAAAATATTTGACTATTCAATTATAAAACAAAGGGTTACAACTTAAACTTACAACACAAGGATCCATGTAGAGGAAATCTAAACCACCTCAAGATTGTCTCCAAGCTTCATCATCACAAACTAAGTCCAGGTCATCAAACCTTGTCATCCGAGTCCTCCACCTAGGGTTGGAAGCATACCCCAGCAAAAGAGAAACAAAAGGAAACATCAACAAAGGCTGGTATGTGCATACTAAAAAGCAAATTTGAGCAATGTAAGGAAATAAAGGACATCAAGTGTAAAGGTTTCCCATGCAAGAGATAAGGACTACCCACAAGGGCATAAAAGAATAAGATCATAACAGAAGAGATAAAAGAGGATACTTGCCATAAACAATAAAATTTGTGCAACAAAAGCACATAGATAGATAGTAGGGCACACACCCCACAACCAATCATCAAACCTGCATGCATGTGAGATAAACATAGTCCTAGAAAAATATAAACACTAAGGCGGCCAAGGCTTCACATCCTTGAAAACCTGATAGAGAATGACTCACCTTCAAACTCCAAAATATATAAAAGTTGAGCCAAGGCTTCACATCCTTGAAACTCGGGTATGGGGCACCACCACCACCATCCCATAAACAAAAAGGGCACACACCCAAAACCGAAGTAATTTACATTATTCTAGTGCTACTGATTCACATTGCATGTAAATATAGAGGCAAGTAAATAGTTTAGTCAGAAGATTAAACAAAGGTTGCCATCACACAATGGACAACACCAACATATAAGCAAATCCACTTCAAATGTGGCACATAACAATATAAGAGATCAACATGCACAAAGGCACAAGATATGATATCAAGAAAATATCTGAGTACATAAAAAGTAAGATAGTTCACACGAACCATGATAACAAAAGATAAGACATATTGTGTAGGCCAAATCCAAGAGAATGAAAAGATAGGTGAATTGCTCAACATAGATAAATAGGAGATACAACATACCTCAACTTCAGAGTTAAACAATCCAAGGTCACATCTAGGTCCAAGCCTAGGCTTCCAAAACACCTATTTAGCATAAATGTGAAATTAGGGTTAGGTTTTATATTGATTTCATAAACCCTAAAAAAACACCTTTTTATTAATATATGAATTAGGTTTCCAAAACAATTCCATATTTTAGATTATATTTTCCTGAGTTTCAAACATATTTTATTATATTTTTCTGACTTATAAATTATTAGTTATAAATTCTAGAAGTTAATTCATCATTAATTAGATCCATTAAAAACACCTGTTTAAAACATTAGATCCAGGCGATAAAACCAATTCCATTAGAAAGACCTTATTTTTCTGAATCCAACGACTATTTATTTGTATTTTTCCGCTCAGTAGATTATTAGTTATGGATTTTTGAAATTTGGCAAATGAGAAAATAACACATCAACAAACGAGTTGCAAAAGAGAAGAGAGAGAGAGCGAGAGGGCCCCACGGACCTGGTGACTTGGCCCGAGTGGGCAAGTCACGAGTCTGCGGACGACCAGACCTTGCTCACAGAAAAAGAACATAAGACGGAAAAGACCAAAATGCCCCTGGTTGAGAAACATAGCGAAAGTAGTAAAGCAGGAGGGTAAAGATGTAAAACGGTTGTGTCATCTTCTTTGCAAGAACAAGGCAAACGGAACTCTACAGGTTCGATTCAAAGTCAGATTCTCAGCACCAAAGCAGGTCCTACAAAACGAAACCCTTCCTCAACTTCCTGAGATCAAACCGAACTCAATCACCCCAGACTCGAGCTGGGTGGTGGCCAGATGCGGGAAAAACCACTTCTGAAATCAACAGACAACAGACAACAAACTAAAAAGGGGAAAACATAATACCTATCTCGATGAACCAATCGAACATAGAGGAAGCTTCGTGAGGGAAAAAGGGAGCATCCCGAGTCCTCTGCATCGATCCCGATGGTCGGGGCATCGACATGGACTCAGAACGGCTGCCGGCGAAGGACGAAGTAGGGGAACATATCTGGTGTCCCAAGCAGCCAACCTAAAGCATGTGTTTCACAGCTGGGACCTCAGCGGAGATCAGGAGACCGACCCTTCATGGTCCGATGGCCAGAAACGACGAGAAGACGGCCTCGAAGCGGGAAACAGGGCGGAAACAGAGAGCAATGGCGGTGCCAGCGGTTTGGGTAACTCGGGGTATAAATACCCATGTATCTGGGATCAAAAGCTGTGGAATAGAGCAAGGATCACAGAGGCGAAAGAATCGTCAAAAAAGATTAAAAATCGAGGGAGAAATCCTCAACCGAAAAATCAAAGAAACCAATCTGTACTCCTACTCCGATTTGGAGCTAGGAGACGACCCCAAAGCCGTTAGATCGCAGATCAACGGTCCAAAAGCAAGCCAAAATTGGGAAAAGGAAATCAAAGCCTGCGTGACAACATTAGATTAGGAAACTATAGTTTAATCGATTTAGGAGTAAAATTAAAACCAATTAATACACATATTTCTCTTTCCTTATTTAGGGGTCCTATTCTTATCCAAATTAAGCCAAACTTTGCACACAAGTTAAGTTAAACATGTAGATTCCGAATATAAAATTAGATTTGCCTTTTAAGAACTTTTAATGTGTCAAATAAATAAATTACTATTTTCTCTTTCCTCCTTTATTAATGGCTTTAGGATTATCCAAATTTTATGAAACTTGACACACAAGTCATATTTAATGTGTTAAATACGAATTTTCCATCAATTTTACATATTGGAGTTGTTTGAGTATTTAATTAATATTTTGAAGGTTTTGCACACTTTCTCTCTCCTGATTTAACCTTTTAAGCAAACTTTCTCCAAATTGGATGAAAATTCACCCAAAGGATAAAATTATTATGTAGATTACAAATCTAAGATTATTTTCCTCTTTTGGATTCATTTATTATTTTTATTTATTAATTACACCTTTTAGGCAATTTCTCTCTCCTAAATTACCTTATTATTTCAAGGTTGTCCAAATTAAATGAAAATTGACATGTAGGCTTATTTTGATGTGTAGATTACGAATTTGAAGTCTATTCATTAATTTGAGGCTTTCTTACATGGGTTTTGTCATCTGGCCCATTAGAGGCCCATTAACCATATCATGCATGTAATTAAGTTATTTATCTTCTTATTATCACCAAATGAATTATATGACATGTTAGATTACATTATTCATGAATTATATTATTAGGATCATCCTAACCTCAACCTTGTTTGGAAAATCACCAAAAGGTCAAAGTTCTAGGGTAGGGTTCTAGATCTGGTATGTTACAACACTCCACTCCTTAAAAAGGATTTCGTCCTCGAAATCTAAAGATCCAAACATCAACTATCTACTATTCTCCACCCCTTAAAGGGTTCAACTTAACAAGTCAAACTAAACAATTTTTTTAGAGCTACCCACATCACTTAGTTGTGAAAGTTCTAGATACTTTTATTATTTATGTATCCAACTATAGTCATGCCATCTAGGGTTGAGATTTTAGGTCCTTGTGTCTCTAACCTATCAACCCTACATGAACATCCAAAAAGTCATAGGGTAGGTCAACTAGACCATTATATCAAACCTAGTCACAAATTAGGGTTAGATTCTACTCAAACTAGAGTTCTCTTAATTGTGACTTAGCTCAAGAAAACATCGATAAACCTGAGAAAACATTTGTACATATAGTAGTATAATTGAAAATAATTTGTTGTGAAAAACTTTTACGATTGAAAACTGAAATTTAGGGCCCAAAATCAAAGCGAAAAACCAAGTCACAATATTTCCATATTTAGATCTCCTAACATATTCTCATCCTCAAAACCAACCTTATTGCATACAAAGATCATCATTGATAAATTCTATGGTCAACATCTCACTTAAAGCTATCTAGAAAAGTCAAGGGTTCTAATGGGGAGACAAAATTGAAATAGTCGATTCCGACTACCATGGGCTCTGATACCATGCTGTAAAGAAGTGAAATCACTTCCTTACTAAAAATTTGAACAATAAAACCTCCAGTCCAAACACACTCAGAAGGTATGATGGAGTGGGTGCAAAATTTTCAAATCTTTATATAATGGTAATCAAAAGACCAATGTATAGCAGTGGAAGAAAATATTTGACTATTCAATTATAAAACAAAGGGTTACAACTTAAACTTACAACACAAGGATCCATGTAGAGGAAATCTAAACCACCTCAAGATTGTCTCCAAGCTTCATCATCACAAACTAAGTCCAGGTCATCAAACCTTGTCATCCGAGTCCTCCACCTAGGGTTGGAAGCATACCCCAGCAAAAGAGAAACAAAAGGAAACATCAACAAAGGCTGGTATGTGCATACTAAAAAGCAAATTTGAGCAATGTAAGGAAATAAAGGACATCAAGTGTAAAGGCTTCCCATGCAAGAGATAAGGACTACCCACAAGGGCATAAAAGAATAAGATCATAACAGAAGAGATAAAAGAGGATACTTGCCATAAACAATAAAATTTGTGCAACAAAAGCACATAGATAGATAGTAGGGCACACACCCCACAACCAATCATCAAACCTGCATGCATGTGAGATAAACATAGTCCTAGAAAAATATAAACACTAAGGCGGCCAAGGCTTCACATCCTTGAAAACCTGATAGAGAATGACTCACCGTCAAACTCCAAAATATATAAAAGTTGAGCCAAGGCTTCACATCCTTGAAACTCGGGTATGGGGCACCACCACCACCATCCCATAAACAAAAAGGGCACACACCCAAAACCGAAGTAATTTACATTATTCTAGTGCTACTGATTCACATTGCATGTAAATATAGAGGCAAGTAAATAGTTTAGTCAGAAGATTAAACAAAGGTTGCCATCACACAATGGACAACACCAACATATAAGCAAATCCACTTCAAATGTGGCACATAACAATATAAGAGATCAACATGCACAAAGGCACAAGATATGATATCAAGAAAATATCTGAGTACATAAAAAGTAAGATAGTTCACACGAACCATGATAACAAAAGATAAGACATATTGTGTAGGCCAAATCCAAGAGAATGAAAAGATAGGTGAATTTCTCAACATAGATAAATAGGAGATACAACATACCTCAACTTTAGAGTTAAACAATCCAAGGTCACATCTAGGTCCAAGCCTAGGCTTCCAAAACACCTATTTAGCATAAATGTGAAATTAGGGTTAGGTTTTATATTGATTTCATAAACCCTAAAAAAACACCTTTTTATTAATATATGAATTAGGTTTCCAAAATAATTCCATATTTTAGATTATATTTTCCTGAGTTTCAAACATATTTTATTATATTTTTCTGACTTATAAATTATTAGTTATAAATTCTAGAAGTTAATTCATCATTAATTAGATCCATTAAAAACACCTGTTTAAAACATTAGATCCAGGCGATAAAACCAATTCCATTAGAAAGACCTTATTTTTCTGAATCCAACGACTATTTATTTGTATTTTTCCGCTCAGTTGATTATTAGTTATGGATTTTTGAAATTTGGCCAATGAGAAAATAACACATCAACAAACGAGTTGCAAAAGAGAAGAGAGAGAGAGCGAAAGGGCCCCACGAACCTGGTGACTTGGCCCGAGTGGGCAAGTCATGAGTCTGCGGATGACCAGACCTTGCTCACAGAAAAAGAACATAAGGCGGAAAAGACCAAAATGCCCCTGGTTGAGAAACATAGCGAAAGTAGTAAAGCAGGAGGGTAAATATGTAAAACGGCTGTGTCATCTTCTTTGCAAGAACAAGGCAAACGGAACTCTACAGGTTCGATTCAAAGTCAGATTCTCAGCACCAAAGCAGGTCCTGCAAAACGAAACCCTTCCTCAACTTCCTGAGATCAAACCGAACTCAATCACCCCAGACTCGAGCTGGGTGGTGGCCAGATGCGGGAAAAACCACTTCTGAAATCAACAGACAACAGACAACAAACTAAAAAGGGGAAAACATAATACCTATCTCGATGAACCAATCGAACATAGAGGAAGCTTCGTGAGGGAAAAAGGGAGCATCCCGAGTCCTCTGCATCGATCCCGATGGTCGGGGCATCGACATGGACTCAGAACGGCTGCCGGTGAAGGACGAAGTAGGGGAACATATCTGGTGTCCCAAGCAGCCAACCTAAAGCACGTGTTTCACAGCTGGGACCTCAGCGGAGATCAGGAGACCGACCCTTCATGGTCCGATGGCCAGAAACGGCGAGAAGACGGCCTCGAAGCGGGAAACAGGGCGGAAACAGAGAGCAATGGCGGCGCCAGCGGTTTGGGTAACTCGGGGTATAAATACCCATGTATCTGGGATCAAAAGCTGCGGAATAGAGCAAGGATCACAGAGGCGAAAGAATCGTCAAAAAAGATTAAAAATCGAGGGAGAAATCCTCAACTGAAAAATCAAAGAAACCAATCTGTACTCCTACTCCGATTTGGAGCTAGGAGACGACCCCGAAGCCGTAAGATCGCAGATCAACGGTCCAAAAGCAAGCCGAAATTGGGAAAAGGAAATCAAAGCCTGCGTGACAACATTAGATTAGGAAACTATAGTTTAATCGATTTAGGAGTAAAATTAAAACCAATTAATACACATATCTCTCTTTCCTTATTTAGGGGTCCTATTCTTATCCAAATTAAGCCAAACTTTGCACACAAGTTAAGTTAAACATGTAGATTCCGAATATAAAATTAGATTTGCCTTTTAAGAACTTTTAATGTGTCAAATAAATAAATTACTATTTTCTCTTTCCTCCTTTATTAATGGCTTTAGGATTATCCAAATTTTATGAAACTTGACACACAAGTCATATTTAATGTGTTAAATACGAATTTTCCATCAATTTTACATATTGGAGTTGTTTGAGTATTTAATTAATATTTTGAAGGTTTTGCACACTTTCTTTCTCCTGATTTAACCTTTTAAGCAAACTTTCTCCAAATTGGATGAAAATTCACCCAAAGGAAATAATTATTATGTAGATTACAAATCTAAGATTATTTTCCTCTTTTGGAGTCATTTATTATTTTTATTTATTAATTACACCTTTTAGGCAATTTCTCTCTCCTAAATTACCTTATTATTTCAAGGTTGTCCAAATTAAATGAAAATTGACATGTAGGATTATTTTGATGTGTAGATTATGAATTTGAAGTCTATTCATTAATTTGAGGCTTTCTTACATGGGTTTTGTCATCTGGCCCATTAGAGGCCCATTAACCATATCATGCATGTAATTAAGTTATTTATCTTCTTATTATCACCAAATGAATTATATGACATGTTAGATTACATTATTCATGAATTATATTATTAGGATCATCCTAACCTCAACCTTGTTTGGAAAATCACCAAAAGGTCAAAGTTCTAGGGTAGGGTTCTAGATCTGGTATGTTACAGCACTCCACCCCTTAAAAAGGATTTCGTCCTCGAAATCTAAAGATCCAAACATCAACTATCTACTATTCTCCATCCCTTAAAGGGTTCAACTTAACAAGTCAAACTAAACAATTTTTTTAGAGCTACCCACATCACTTAGTTGTGAAAGTTCTAGATACTTTTATTATTTATGTATCCAACTATAGTCATGCCATCTAGGGTTGAGATTTTAGGTCCTTGTGTCTCTAACCTATCAACCCTACATGAACATCCAAAAAGTCATAGGGTAGGTCAACTAGACCATTATATCAAACCTAGTCACAAATTAGGGTTAGATTCTACTCAAACTAGAGTTCTCTTAATTGTGACTTAGCTCAAGAAAACATCGATAAACCTGAGAAAACATTTGTACATATAGTAGTATAATTGAAAATAATTTGTTGTGAAAAACTTTTACGATTGAAAACTGAAATTTAGGGCCCAAAATCAAAGCGAAAAACCAAGTCACAATATTTCCATATTTAGATCTCCTAACATATTCTCATCCTCAAAACCAACCTTATTGCATACAAAGATCATCATTGATAAATTCTATGGTCAACATCTCACTTAAAGCTATCTAGAAAAGTCAAGGGTTCTAATGGGGAGACAAAATTGAAATAGTCGATTCCGACTACCATGGGCTCTGATACCATGCTGTAAAGAAGCGAAATCACTTCCTTACTAAAAATTTGAACAATAAAACCTCCAGTCCAAACACACTCAGAAGGTATGATGGAGTGGGTGCAAAATTTTCAAATCTTTATATAATGGTAATCAAAAGACCAATGTATAGCAGTGGAAGAAAATATTTGACTATTCAATTATAAAACAAAGGGTTACAACTTAAACTTACAACACAAGGATCCATGTAGAGGAAATCTAAACCACCTCAAGATTGTCTCCAAGCTTCATCATCACAAACTAAGTCCAGGTCATCAAACCTTGTCATCCGAGTCCTCCACCTAGGGTTGGAAGCATACCCCAGCAAAAGAGAAACAAAAGGAAACATCAACAAAGGCTGGTATGTGCATACTAAAAAGCAAATTTGAGCAATGTAAGGAAATAAAGGACATCAAGTGTAAAGGCTTCCCATGCAAGAGATAAGGACTACCCACAAGGGCATAAAAGAATAAGATCATAACAGAAGAGATAAAAGAGGATACTTGCCATAAACAATAAAATTTGTGCAACAAAAGCACATAGATAGATAGTAGGGCACACACCCCACAACCAATCATCAAACCTTCATGCATGTGAGATAAACATAGTCCTAGAAAAATATAAACACTAAGGCGGCCAAGGCTTCACATCCTTGAAAACCTGATAGAGAATGACTCACCGTCAAACTCCAAAATATATAAAAGTTGAGCCAAGGCTTCACATCCTTGAAACTCGGGTATGGGGCACCACCACCACCATCCCATAAACAAAAAGGGCACACACCCAAAACCGAAGTAATTTACATTATTCTAGTGCTACTGATTCACATTGCATGTAAATATAGAGGCAAGTAAATAGTTTAGTCAGAAGATTAAACAAAGGTTGCCATCACACAATGGACAACACCAACATATAAGCAAATCCACTTCAAATGTGGCACATAACAATATAAGAGATCAACATGCACAAAGGCACAAGATATGATATCAAGAAAATATCTGAGTACATAAAAAGTAAGATAGTTCACACGAACCATGATAACAAAAGATAAGACATATTGTGTAGGCCAAATCCAAGAGAATGAAAAGATAGGTGAATTGCTCAACATAGATAAATAGGAGATACAACATACCTCAACTTCAGAGTTAAACGATCCAAGGTCACATCTAGGTCCAATCCTAGGCTTCCAAAACACCTATTTAGCATAAATGTGAAATTAGGGTTAGGTTTTATATTGATTTCATAAACCCTAAAAAACACCTTTTTATTAATATATGAATTAGGTTTTCAAAACAATTCCATATTTTAGATTATATTTTCCTGAGTTTCAAACATATTTTATTATATTTTTCTGACTTATAAATTATTAGTTATAAATTTTAGAAGTTAATTCATCATTAATTAGATCCATTAAAAACACATGTTTAAAACATTAGATTCAGGCAATAAAACCAATTCCATTAGAAAGCCCTTATTTTTCTGAATCCAACGACTATTTATTTGTATTTTTCCGCTCAGTAGATTATTAGTTATGGAATTTTGAAATTTGGCCAATGAGAAAATAACACATCAACAAACGAGTTGCAAAAGAGAAGAGAGAGAGAGAGAGGGCCCCACAGACTTGGTGACTTGGCCCAATCATGAGTGGGCAAGTCACGAGTCTGCGGATGACCAGACCTTGCTCACAGCAAAAGAACATAAGGCGGAAAAGACCAAAATGCCCCTGGTTGAGAAACACAGCGAAAGCAGTAAAGCAGGAGGGTAAAGATGTAAAACGGTTGTGTCATCTTCTTCGCAAGAACAAGGCAAACAGAACTCTACAGGTTCGATTCAAATTCAGATTCTCAGCACCAAAGCAGGTCCTGCAAAACGAAACCCTTCCTCAACTTCCTGAGATCAAACCGAACTCAATCACCCCAGACTCGAGCTGGGTGGTGGCCGGATGCGGGAAAAACCACTTCTGAAATCAACAGACAACATACAACAAACTAAAAAGGGGAAAACATAATACCTATCTCGATGAGCCAATCGAACATAGAGGAAGCTTCGTGAGGGAAAAAGGGAGCATCCCGAGTCCTCTGATTCGATCCTGATGGTCGGGGCATCGACATGGACTCAGAACGGCTGCCGGCGAAGGAAGGAGCAGGGGAACATATCCGGTGTCCCAAGCAGCCAACCTAAAGTGTGTGTTTCACAGCTGGGACCTCAGCGGAGATCAGGAGACCGACCCTTCGTGGTCCGATGGCCAGAAACGGCGAGAAGACGGCCTCGAAGCGGGAAACAGGGCGGAAACAGAGAGCAATGGCGGCGCCAGTGGTTTGGGTAACTCGGGGTATAAATACCCATGTATCTGGGATCAAAAGCTGCGGAATAGAGCAAGGATCACAGAGGCGAAAAAATCGTCGAAAAAGATTAAAAATCGAGGGAGAAATCCTCAACCGAAAAATCAAAGAAACCAGTCTGTACTCCTACTCCGATTTGGAGCTAGGAGACGACCCCGAAGCTGTTAGATCGCAGATCAACGGTCCAAAAGCAAGCTGAAATTGGGAAAAGGAAATCAAAGCCTACGTGACAACATTAGATTAGGAAACTATAGTTTAATCGATTTAGGAGTAAAATTAAAACCAATTAATACACATATTTCTCTTTCCTTATTTAGGGGTCCTATTCTTATCCAAATTAAGTTAAAATTTGCACACAAGTTAAGTTAAACATGTAGATTCCGAATATAAAATTAGATTTGCCTTTTAAGAACTTTTAATGTGTCAAATAAATAAATTACTATTTTCTCTTTCCTCCTTTATTAATGGCTTTAGGATTATCCAAATTTTATGAAACTTGACACACAAGTCATATTTAATGTGTTGAATACGAATTTTTCATCAATTTTACATATTGGAGTTGTTTGAGTATTTAATTAATATTTTGAAGGTTTTGCACACTTTCTCTCTCCTGATTTAACCTTTTAAGCAAACTTTCTCCAAATTGGATGAAAATTCACCCAAAGGATATAATTATTATGTAGATTACAAATCTAAGATTATTTTCCTCTTTTGGAGTGATTTATTATTTTATTTATTAATTACACCTTTTAGGCAATTTCTCTCTCCTAAATTACCTTATTATTTCAAGGTTGTCCAAATTAACTGAAAATTGACATGTAGGCTTATTTTGATGTGTAGATTACGAATTTGAAGTTTATTCATTAATTTGAGGCTTTCTTACATGGGTTTTGTCATCTGGCCCATTAGAGGCCCATTAACCATATCATGCATGTAATTAAGTTATTTATCTTCTTATTATCACCAAATGAATTATATGACATGTTAGATTACATTATTCATGAATTATATTATTAGGATCATCCTAACCTCAACCTTGTTTGGAAAATCACCAAAAGGTCAAAGTTCTAGGGTAGGGTTCTAGATCTGGTATGTTACAGTAGGGTCCGAGATCTAGTATGTTACATCACACCACCCCTTAAAGGGATTTCACCCTTGAAATAAAAACATCCACATATAAGAAAACAACTTATTCACCACTCCTTAAAGGATTTATCTTATTAAGTCAAAACTATTCTTTAGGTACAAAAGGTTCGATTACACTTCCTTACATCCAACTACATAAACATCATGCAAAAAAAAGAAACATAACTTTTAAAGACTAACTATGAACTATGGATCAACTTGCTCTTATCCATCCTCACACAAGTCTTTACACCTAGGAGACTAGTTCAACATATTAGGGTCCCTAAAGATACATTATATAGATGTCTAAGGCTACTATTGCCTAAAAGCATGCTATTTTGGACAATTCATATCAGCTCAGGCCAGGCTGGTATCATATGGATTCGAGAGTCCTTGTAAACCAAGCTAGTGGTGTGGAGGAAAATATTTCCAGCCCTTGAACGCTGATCCTTTCCAGACACCTTTGCTTTCAACTTCATGTCTTAGAATTTTCCTAAAGACCAATATAAACAACCTCAAGTTACTATGATTACTTATGCATCTTTTACTTGTAAGTATTTTAAGGATCTATTCATCATTATTCTAATGTGAAACTATATGATACTAAATCAACCCTTCATCATCTATTGACCAACTCTAGGGCAAACATGTCACTTAAAGGTAAGGCAAGGATTCTAACTAGGGAGACAAAATTGAAATAATTAGATTCCAACTACCATGGGCTCCGATACCATGTTGTAAGGAGGAAAGATCACCCCCTTACTAAAATAAAAATTTGAAGAATAAAACATCCATTCCAAACACACTCAAGGGTATGTTGGAATAGGTATACATTTTCAAAATATATTATAATGGTATGAAAAAGACCAAATTATAACAACATAATAAAAATAATGACTATATTCAATTTTCACAAAAGTACATCATAATATCCCATAAGGGTTTACATGTATGATATAACATAAGGGTCTAAGTAGAGGGAAATCTAAACCATAACAACTTTGCCTCCAAGCTTTAACTCCATAAGCTAGTCCAAAACTTCATGCCTTATCATCCAAGTCCTCACCTAGGGTTGGAAGCATACCCCAATAAGAAGAGAAAATAGATAACATCAACAAAGGCTGGTATGTGCATACTAAATAGGAAATTGAGCAATATATTAAATAAAGGACATCAAATATAAAAGTCTTCTCATAGAAAGGATAAGGACCACCCAAATGGGTATCAAGAGAAAAGGAATTGAAATCATATGATAACAAAAGAATACTTGTCAATAATAAACAGAAATATTGTGCCACACAAGCACATGTAAAGAATTAGGGCATACACCGATGTGATAGCTCATCATGCTCTTGAAGAAATTAAAATGACATGGATCGTTCAAACTGGACTGCGCGGGAGGCGATTGGAAGGGAGACCATGAGGGCGACGATGACGATGTCCTTGAGGGTGACAACGGTGGTGCTAGGGTCAGCCATGGAGTCTAATGTTGAATCAAGATTGCCAATAAATGCACAGGAGGTGACTGGTAGGGTGACCACAAGGGAGATGACGTCGGTGTCCTCGAGGATGACGGTGGAGGTATCGAGGTCGACCAGGGAGTCAATCATGGAATCTAGGTTACTAGCAGCAAGTGCTGAGGATGTCAACCATGCTCGAGCTCTAGGTCCTGGCCTGAGAGGTTAATCATCCATCTCAGTCACTCTGGAGGTTAGGGCCTGGTCGAATCTGTTTGCGCCAAAACCAGTAGATGATTCTACCAAATTGCAGAAGCTTGAGGTTAGCTTGGTTGAAGGTAAGTTGATCTATTTGAAGCAAATAGCTGAGCAAAATGTTGAGAAATGGATCCTAGCACCGACAGGTTATGCGGTAGGCCTCAAGCTGCACTGCCCGACCTTGGTGACTCATCTAGAACATATATGGAAGGTGAAGGGTTCGGTTGATGTTCATTCTTGGGGGAAGGGATTCTTCCTAGTCTTATTCTCTAACACTAAAGATCTTAATACTGCTGTGGAAGGTGGTCCTTGGTTCATAGCTGGGAAACCACTGATCATTAATAAGTGGGAGAGAGGCGACACTATGGAGAAGCTTAAACTAGCTGAGATCCTGATATGGATTAGGATATTCGATCTCCCATTTGAATTCTAGGATGAAGAGATGTTTAATCACATTGGCTCAGTTCTAGGTAGGCCAGTTACCATTGACATCCCTACTGCTTCATTTAGGCGATTGGAATTTTCCAGAATGTAGGTCTTGATTCCAGTGGATTCTGCCTTTCCTAAATCTCTGTCCATTACTAGCGATGATGGTTTAGAGGATGAGATCGGATTTGAGTATGAATGGGAACCTTCGTGATGCTTGAATTGCAATAACTTTGGACATGAATCCTTCCTATGCTCTGATGGTCCAAGAATGGAGAAGGAGGAACATGTAAGGAGAGGGAAGTCTGTCAGGAAGGTGTGGGTTCCCTCTACCAGGAAGCCTTCTCAGGATCATAGTCCGTCTGACAATCTCTCCTCTATTGAGCTTGAGATACTAACTGATTTGATGGTGTGTGATCCGTTTTCTCAGGCTTTAATGGCTCCTCCTAAAGATCATGTATCTACTCCTCCTACTGTTAATATTTCTGAGGGATGGAAGGTGCAGGGGAAGAAATCTAGATCGCCACCCAAGTGTTTCTCGAAGAGCACTAACCCCTGTACCAGAGTCAATGAGGTCTCTCCTAATAGGTTTGCTATGCTAGATTCTGATGCGGAGAGCGGGGAATTGATTCATTCTGTGTTGAATGAAGGTGGTGGCTCACCCATCCTCATCTCAAATGGATAGGTACTTCTTTGTTGTATCTTGGAATGTAAGAGGCGTAGGGAATAAACTTGCTCGTATTCAGGATGTTATTGATAGGTCAGAGACTGATATTTTTGTTATTACTGAATCCATGTTACAACCTACTGACGTACCTGAGTGTATCAAATCTATTTGGAGGGATGCTAGTTTTATTATGAATGATGACCATTACTCCTATGTTAGAATCCTTATTCTATGGAAGAATAATGAGATCACTATATCACCTTGCTATATCTCCGACCAAATCATTCACTGTAAGGTTACTTTTCAGGAAACTTCTTTCTTTCTTTCTTCCATTTATGGTGCTAATGGTGATAGTGAGAGGAAAAATCTTTGGAATGATCTTAGAATGCTTTCTGCTACTTGTCCCATTCCTTGGTGCCTCATTGGGGATTTTAATGCAATCTGCTTCCTTAGTGATAAAATTGGTAAGAATCCCCCTTCACAGGTCAGTATGAGGGACTTTAATGAGGTGATGGAGTCAACTGGTTTGATTGAAATGCCTACAAAGGTTTCTTCTTAACTTGGGATAGTCACAGTAAGAATGGAACTAGCACCTTTACAAAAATTGATAGAGTCCTTTATAACATTGACTTTCTTTCTTTCTTTAAAGATGCTTGGAGTGAGGTGATAGTCCCTTCTACTAGTGATCATAAAATATTGAAATTGCATTTCTTTTCTAGTAAGAGAGCCCCATCCCCTTTTAGATTCATTAACTCATGGATCTCTACTGATGTGTTTTGGGAGGTTGTTGAAAAGGCATGGTGTATGGAGGTTATGGGTGATCCTATGTACAGACTTTACTCCAAACTTAATAAGCTCAGAAGTGCTCTTTCTAAATGGAACAGAGATGTCATTGGGAATTTTCATACAGAGGCTAGATCCCTTGAAGCTGCTGCTATTTTGCAAGAAAAAGTTGATAAAAATCCGAATGACTTGGCTTTCCAGGATACTCTTAGAATCGCCAGAACAAAAGCTAATGAGGCTCTTCTGAATGAAGAAAGGATGTATAAATAGAAATCAAGGGTGCAATGGCTTAAAGAAGGGAACGAAAATTCCAAGTTCTTCTATACTTCCTTGAAGACTAGACGGCTCACTAATAGTATTCATCTCTTGGACATTAATGGTCTCCCTTGCAGTGACCCGAAGCTTATCTCTGAGCATATGACTGATTTCTATTCTGGATTATTCAACTCTGGTAATTCTTCCTCCATTACTTGGAAGCCCGAGTGGAGACTTCCTACTCTTAATTGTGTTCAGAAGACTTATCTTAAAAAGTGGGTTTCAAGAGAGGAGGTTAAAAATACTATTTTGAGTATGAAAAAGGACAAGGATCTAGGGCCTGATGGGTATAATGCTGAATTCTTTATATCTTGTTGGGACATTGTTGGTAGTGATGTTACAGAGGTTGTCATTAATTTCTTCTGTAATGGTAAGCTTCTCAAGGACTGTAATAGAACATTCATTACTTTGATTCCTAAGTTGAAATTTCCAGCTCTTTGAAGGACTTCAGGCCCATCTCTCTTTGTAATTTTGTCTATAAAGTGATAACAAAGATTCTTGCAAACAAATTGAAGCTTATTTTGCCAGATCTCATTGATTGTAGTTAACATGCTTTCATTCATGGCAGAAGGATTGGGGATGCTATCCTCCTTACAAATGAGGTTCTCAGTTCCTTTTCTAAGAAAAATAACAATAACATGTGTACTCCAAGGCCTATGATTCAATCAATAGGGAATACATTCTTTTAATTATGAAAATCATGGGCTTTCCAGGTTGCTAGATGAACTGGATTGAGGTCTGCCTCTCCTCTGCTTCATACCAAATCCTGGTTAATGTCTCTCCTTCTGTGCCCTTTTGTGTTTCGAATGGAGTTAGACAAGGTGACCCTATTTCACCTTACTTGTTTGTCACTGCCATGCAAGGCTTGTCAGCCATTATCAATTATGAGGTCCAGTGCATGTGCTTCCTTCCTTTCATGAATAGAAAGGCTTGTGTTTCTCATATTGTATTTGTGGATGACTTACTCTTTTTCTCTAAAGTGGATCCACAATTTGCTCTAGAAATTAAGAGGATTCTAGACTTGTTTGCCTCTGTCTCCGGTCTAAATCTTAATACCACGAAGAGTCAGCTTTTCACTAGTTTTGATAAATATGTTGAGAATATTTCTTGTATCTTGGACATCGAGATTAAAATCCTCCCAGTTACTTACCTTGGACTTCCTCTTTTTACTGGAAGATTGACCAAGGCTATGTGTGGTCCTATCCTTGATAAGGTCTCAACTAAGCTGGACTCTTGGAAGTGTAGGCTTCTTTCTATGGTAGGAAGGATTGAATTAGTCATCTCAACTCTCTCTTCTTATCATAACTTCTAGTCTGCTACCTTTTGCTCTCCCTAAGTCTGTGATTGATGAAATAGAAAGAAAATTCAGGAATTTCATCTAGGGTGACACTATTGACAAGAAGAAGATCCGTCTTATTTCCTAGTCTCAAATATGTAAGCCTAAAGCTGAAGGTGGTCTTAGCATTCATTGTATTGAGGATTGGACTACTGCTGGAATTATCAAGAACCTTTGGGATGTTGCTTGTGATAAGAACACTCTGTGGGTTAAATGGCTCCAAGGTAGGTACCCAACACATGATTCTGTTTGGTTTGTCAAGCCTAAATCATACGATTCTTGGTTATGGAAAAAGTTGCTTAGATGTAGGGACACTCTCCTCCAGCATGTGCAGTTTAGCCTAGGCAATGGTTCTAGTTTATTTCTATGGAAGGACCCGTGGTGTGGTAAAGGTTCTTTCCTTTCTGATCATGTTGACTCACAGTTTATGCATAGGCTTGGGAAAGGTGATAACTGTCATGTAGGTGTTTGTTTGAGCAATGGTAATTGGTTTATTCCTGATAATATTCATGGTGGTGATAACGTGCTTAAGATCCTTAAATCCCTTACTATCCCCAATGTGAATCATGAGGATCGTATTCTTGTGAAAGGCAAGGATTCCCTGTCATTGAAAGAATGTTGGAATATGTGTAGAACAAGTTCTCATGAGCTGCCTTGAACTACTGATGTTTGGGCTTCTTGGATTCCTAGAAACACAACAGTTTTCTTGTAGAAATTCTACCTTCAACGCTTACCGAACCATGATGTCTTGAAGAAGTTTTCTTTCTAGTTTCCTTCTATCTGCTATCTATGTTGGAAGGACGAGGAAGAAGGGCAACATCTGTTCTTCAACTATTGCTACAATACTGAACTGTGGTCTTCTTTCAATCTTACTTATGGTCGAGCCCCTTCATGCCTTACAGAGATCCTATCCCTTGATAAGAGAGCCAAGTATGCAACCTTTTTCCTCATTTACAACATCTGGAATGAAAGGAATAGAAGAATCTTTTCTCAGAGATCATGTGATCCCAAAGGGGTCTGGTCTCTATGTATACATGATATTAAGAGCATGCATAAATAGTTACTTCTGTCTTTCTTTTTATATACAATAGATAGCTTCTTAGCATTTGTAAGAGTTGAACTCTATTTGTTGTTTTTTGATCTCAATAAAGGAGGAGGCACACATGGTTCAACAAAAAAAAAGGGCACACACTCCATATCATCAACCTGCATGCATGTGAGATAAACATATCCCTAGAAAAATATAAACACAAAGGAGGCCAAGTCTCATAAACTTGAAACATGATAGAGAAAGGAATACTACCAATCTCCCAAATATATAAAACATGGGCCAAGAATCAGACATCTTGCCCTGGGTATGAGGTTCCTTTCCATCCCAAAAGAGCAGGAAATATCACATCTGCTCGACAGGAAATCACACATCTGCCATAAAAACAAATGCAATTACACTACTCTAGTGCTACTGAATCACATAGCATGTTAAATGTAGAGGGAAGTAGAAAGTATAGTCATAATATATAAACTATTCACCACATAAGTGACCAACATATACATCCACCTCATAAGTGGGCAAAAGACATCACATGTCATCTTTTAGAGTTCCATCATGAACAAAACATAAGATAAGAGTTCAAAAGAATATCCATGATCACATGATCAATATAAAATAAGGTCACATGAGCCATGATTTTCAAAAGAAAAGACATTGTGCATAGGATAATGTCCATAGGACAAAGAGAATGAATAAGCATAGGTGAATTGCTCAACTTAGTAGAATAGGGGATACATCATACCTCAACTTCAGAGTCTAAACAGTCCAAGTCAGTCCTAGTGTGACACCCCGATCCCCGTGCCATCTCTAATGACCCCGAAGACCTGGGAGTCAACCTCGGTAAAACCACCCTTAACTATTTCTTTTCTTAATCACTTAGGGTTAACTTAAAGTGAAATCTTATAATTTGGATAACACCAAATCGTATTAAACTGCGGAAGCAACTTACCATTTGCCTTACTAGGAAGATAAAATAGAGTACATGACATATTACATTTTTCATGCGGAATATAAAGCACAACATATAACTTAAAACTAAAATACATATTACCTTACATTCTCTCTCTACTACACCACATATCCCAATACTAAGAGGAAAGGATTAAGAGACCTCTAATCTAACTACAAACTACCTTCTAAGAGCCTAGGTGAAAAGATCCTTCAGCTTCCTAATGCTGACGCTGACCTGAAAACTATTTTAGTAGGTTGGTGAGCTACTAGCTCAGTGAATAGAATTTCACCCAACCATCACAGATAACTCATTTATGTTTATTAAACTGAAATAAAATACAAGAATTTCCACACTGAGCAGATCTAACAATTTCAATTAAAATAACAGGAAAATGCCAAAATTACATTAAAAGAATAACTGCTACGAAACTATACTCAAATCTTACTTAACTCTTTTACTCAAGAGACTTTGTAAACCTAGATTATCATATTTTAGCTTATGCCCTGATCACATGTAGTGTACTCTACATATGAAGACTCGTAGTGAGCTACGATCTCACCGTACAAGACTTAGCTGACACCCCGAGATAGATAAGTCTAACTACTCTCTGGTCTACAACAGGAAAATTGGCTCTCTGGCCTCGACACACCTATTATGCTGTAAAACTGGACTCCTCCTCTAACCTGAGCACACATGTAGAGAGTCAAGCCACCTTTTAGCTAGCCACCTATTGGCTTTTCTATACTCTAGTGCCACCAGGCCCTCTGGTTGATGTTGGACACTACATTCTATAATTTAAGGAGACTTCCACTAGGGCTTCATCCCTCATACGTACCACCTGTTAGTACGATCCGACCCCCGTATACTGGACACTTCCAGGGTTAGGTCATTTCATCCCTATGGTGTAGACCTCACATAGGGATTCTATAGTGTGAGGGCCCTTAAGTCTATTATTTTACTATTCTTGGAAGACTCTTACTATATTGAACATTTCTCTTACTTATACTCGACTCTGGTATCTCTATGGTACCGTGTCTATTTACTTGAACTTTATAACACAACATGAATATCATTCTAAATTTGACAAAGCAATTTATTCAAACCAGTGTAAAATACTAAATAATCAACATACTATACTTGCAGGTAGATTAAAAATTCTTAAATAAATAGAATACAGGTCAACTTGGCACTTATACACAAGAATCTTGTAATTGAACTTCTTAATATACTGATAATAGTCAATTACTAGACATATGAGCAATCATCATTAAACAATTGTGATTTATCTATACTTTCTTGGAAAATGTGCACCTCAACCCAAATCTTGAGTTGTGCCTCACACAACATAATTAAGGGTTAATTACTTGTCATGACAAGATTTAACATTAATTATTGAGATTTTCTAATAATATCCTTGAGAAATGTGCCAATTCGTGTTAATATTAAACCATGCACATTAATTATAACAGTGAGCGTGCATACATGTTTCCATTGAACATTTTCATGTCACCTTCATTTTTTGAAATCGTGCATCTAGTAAATTACTAAAATTGTAAAGCTTGGGTTTATACTCAAACTGTACAGCAACTGGTAGTGTGCTACTATTTTAAATTTTTAGACTGAGCAATTTAGGGTTTAATCAATCATATAGTTCCAGTAACTCAAATCATACAAATTAGTTAAATAATTATGGTCATGCAAGCGTGAATAAGAAAAATGTGCAATTTGAAATCAGGCGACGTCGACACTGCACGACACCAAGGTAAATACTGTTACCCACGTAAAACACAGTTCTAAATGAAAATGCCCAATTATTGGAGTTAAATCATGATTGGTGAGTGATATTCTACTCATAGTGATCAAAGATGACTGAATTCAACTGGAAATGCATCCAAAGTCCTATTTCCAGGCGTCAGCAGGTCGTCTTCAACCTTGGGCTTGCCCTGGTTTGAACGTGCTACAAGTAGTAGCAACTACTCATGCACAAGTTGGAGAGGAGGGATAGGCTAGGTGCTAAATGTGGCTGAAGCTGTGGATTTGAGTCCTAAACTCACGACTGAACTCGACGACGTTGAATCGTACTGCTCCTCACGCCCAAACGACTCCTGGCTGTTGTTACAGCAGCTGCTGCTCTTGCTGGTCGGGCACTGCCTTAGCAGGTCAGGTGACTGCTGTTTCTTGTTTGGACCTCAAGCTAAGCTCAAAGCTAGCGTTCCCTCGGTGCTTGCTACACCCAAGGTAGCTCCTGGCCACTGCTGCTGTAGATGCAGCTTGGCCGCGACACTGCTCTGCAGGTCGGTCGCCCTTATAGGTCGAGGCTGCTAGGGTGAGGATGAGGTGGAAGGAAGGAGGAAGAAGAAAGGTGGAGAAGGTGGCACCATCGAATCGAAGCTAAGGGATTGAGAAATCGCCCTCCTCCCCTCAGCTGCTGGTTGATCGAGCTAGTTTGGGTGCCACTTAAGCCGATTGGTGGAGGAAGAAGATAATGGAAAAGAATTAATAGCCAATAAATGGGAAAATTGCAGATTTGGACCAAGGAACTTAGAAATGCCGTATCTTTTGCCTCAGATGTCCGAATCGAGTGATTCCTTTTGCAAAATTTTAAGAACAGAATCCACTAAAACCTCAAAGCAGGAAAACATAACAACTAACTAGGTTGTCTCAAATTAATAAAAATACTAATCACATCTCGAATACTAATCTTAACTTAATCAACATGATGATGCACTAATTGCTATTCTTACTAGTTAAACTCTGAGTGGGTCATAAAAATCTCCCTTCCTTATAAGAATTTCGTCCTAAAATTCCTAAAAGAGAAAAGGAAACTTGTTACGCATCTCAGACTCAAGTTCCCACGTGGCTTCCTCTAGGTTGTGTTTCCTCCACAAAACTTTCACTAACATTATCTCGCGATTCTTGAGCTTCTTGATCCTCCAATCAACTATTTGTATAGGTCCTTCAACATAGGACACATTTGTTCTGAACTGTGTAGGTTCTGGGTCCACTATATTATCTGTACCAGGGTAACACTTCTTCGACATTGATACATGAAACACATCATGTAAATTAGCCAACTTGGATGGCAAATCCAACCTGTAGGCTACAGGTCCAATCCTCTCAATGATAGGATATGGGCCCATAAACCTAGGAGTCAGTTTGCCTCTGTTGCCAAACCTCAACACTCCTTTCCATGGTGAAATTTTCAAATACACTTCATCACCAACCTCAAACTCAAGAAGACTACGTCTCTTCTCAGCATAACTCTTCTGCCTATCCTGTGCAGCTTTCAACTGTTCTCTGATGACTGTAATCTTTTCTATAGTCAAATCCACTATCTATGGTCTAGGAATCTCTTTTTCACCCACCTCATACCAAAATATGGGTGATCTACACTTTCTATCATACATAGCTTCATACGGGGCCATACCAAGACTGGAATGGTGACTATTATTGTATGCAAACTCTATAAGGCTCAATTGTTCTTCCCAACTTCTGCTGAAATGTAATACACATGCTCTCAGCATGTCCTCGAGAGTCTCAATGGTCCTCTCAGACTGACCATCCATCTGAGGGTGAAAGGCTATACTGAACCTCAACTTTGTACCCGAAGCACGATGCAACTGATTCCAAAATCTGGATGTGAACTTAGGATCTCTATCTGATATTATTGAGAGTGGGATACCATGCAACTTGCCTATCTCATCTACATATATCTTAGCCAACTTCGGGACATCAAAGTTTGACTTAACAGGAAGAAAGTGAGCAAACTTAGTCAGTCTATCCACAATCACCTATATAGAGTCACAACCTCTAGGTGTCCTGGGCAACCCTACCAAAAAATCCATTATGATATGTTCCCACTTCCACTCTGGTATAGGAAGAGATTCCAAAGTACCAATAGGTTTCTGATGCTCAGCCTTAACCTGCTGGCATACACTGCATCTAGCCACGTACTCAGCTACATCTTTCTTCATGCCTAACCACCATTACAACTCCTTAAGATTCCTGTACATCTTAGTGCTACCTAGATGCATATCATACATTGATGCATGCACTTCCTCAAGAATCTGTTGTTTCAAATCACTGTCTCCAAGTACACACAACGTATCATGCTGATACAACAAAGCATCATCTGAAAACCTAAACTCTGGTCTTTTTCCCTTTGTCATGCCCTGCATGATCTGCCGTAACTCACTATCACTCTACTGTAGTTCCTTGATCTGATCATAAAAAGTAGGATTGACTTGCATCTGTGCAATCAAACCACTATGTTATGTCACCCCTAAGTCTAAGTTCAACTTCCACATCTCTACTAGCAGGTCTCTCTTGAAACATGCCATAGAGAATACATCAGCTGTTGAACTTGACTTTTTTCTCAGGGCATTTGCTACCACATTCACCTTTCCAGGATGATAATCTATCGTCACTTCATAATCTTTGATCAATTCTAACCATCTCCGCTGTCTAAGATTCAGATCCTTCTAGGTGAAGATATATTTCAAACACTTATGATCTGTAAACACCTGGAACGCCTCACCATAAAGATAGTTACGCCATGTCTTAAGAGCATGAACTACTGCAGCTAACTCTAGATCATGTGTCGGGTAATTCTCCTCATTCTTCTTAAGCTATCTAGATGTATAAGCTACTACTTTGCCTTCCTGCATCAACACACAACTTAAACCTCTCCTGGAAGCATCACAAAATAATGTGTAGCCTTTATCTACCTTGAGAAGGATCAACACTGGTGCTGTAGTCAACTTCTTCTTCAAGGTCTGAAAACTCTTCTCACAGTTGTCTGACCAGACAAACGGTGCACCCTTCCTCATTAAGCGTGTCAGAGGTGACACTATAACACTAAAGTTCTGGATGAACCTCCTGTAGTAACCTTACAATCCTAAGAAGCTTCTGATCTCAGTAGGAGTCTTAGGCTTCTCCCACTGTAGAACATATTCAAATTTCCTAGGGTCAACACTTACTCCATCTCCTGAGATGACATGTCCAAGAAAAGACACCTCAGCTAACCAGAACTCACACTTACTGAACTTAGCATATAACTGGTGCTGTCTCAACAACTGTAACACTATCCTCAGATGTTTCTCATGCTGCTCATCATCTCTGGAATAGATCAAAATGTCATCTATGAAAACCACTACGAACTGATCCAAGAATGGCTTGAAAATCCAGTTCATCATATCTATGAAAGCTGTTGGGGCATTAGTCAGTCCAAACAACATGACCAGAAACTCATAATGCCCATATCTTGTTCTGAAAGCCAACTTAGGAATATCTAAAGCCTTTATCCTCAACTGATGATATCCAAATCTCAGGTCTATCTTAGAAAAGATCGTCGCTCCACTCAACTGATCAAACATATCATCTATCCTTGGAAACATGTACTTATTCTTGATGGTGATCTTGTTCAACTATCAATAATCTATACATAACCTCATAGTACCATCTTTCTTTTTCACAAACAAGACTGGAGCTCCCCATGGCGAAGAACTAGGTCGAATGAAACCTTTATCAAGTAACTCCTGTAACTGGATCTTCAGTTCCTTCAACTCTGCAGGTTCCATTATGTAGGCTGGCAACGCTATAGGGTGACTACCTGGCAACACCTGGATCTCAAAGTCTATCTCTCTTTTAGGAGGTAGACCTAACAACTCATCTGGGAAAACATCTAGGAACTCACAGATTACTGGCACATCCCATAGGCTAACTATGTTCTTCTTTGCTCTAGTATCCACTACATGTGCCAAGAATGCCTCACAACCTCTCTGCAATATCTTATCAGCTACAACGGATGATATGATACACGTAGGCAAAACTTTCTTGTCTTTATAAAAGATACAAGAAAATCCACCATGTTGAAAGACAACCTCCTTCTTCCAATAGTCGAGCTGAAATCGATACATCTCTAGGCAATCCATACCCAAGATAACTTAAAAAGAGTTAACATCTAGGGGTATAAGATTAACCGCAATGGTGTAGCCACCAAAAGCAAACAAACATCTAGGACAAAACTCTATCAACACTGTCAGTTCACCTAACGGAACCCTCAACAACAACTCAAATGGTGACTCCAGGGTTAACAGGTTAAACTCACAAGCTAAAGAACGTTGTATAAACAAGCGAGTAGCACCCAAATATATCAAAACTGTAATTGAAATGCTATTAAATCAAAGCATTTCTCCTGTAATTACTCAGGAAGAAACAATACCTTCTTGTTGTGTCAGAGAGAAGAAGCGTCCTGAAGCTCTTCCTCTCCCACGATGTCCTCATTGTCCTTCCCTTCTACTGGGTGCTCCTCCACCTCGGGAACCTGAAGCTACTGAAGAACTCGGTCCTCCAACTGGAGCCTGTCTTAGAACATTCTGATACTGTGACTGGGAACCCTGTGTTGCTACTTGCTAAAGCTGAGGACATTGCCTTCTAAAGTGTCCCACCTGTCCACATTGTGACATCCCTGAAAATTTGCACCCCAACACTGACCAGAGTGCGGCTTTCCATAGTTTTCACACCTCGATATAACACTTGTAGGCATATTAAAAATTCTTAAATAAATAGAATACATGTCAACTTGGCACTTATACACTAGAATCATGCAATTGAACTTCTTAATATACTGATAATAGTCAATTACTAGACATATGAGCAATCATCATTAAACAAATGTAATTTATCTGTATTTTCTTGGAAAACATGCACCTCAACCCAAATCTTGACTTGTGCCTCACATAACATAATTAAGGGTTAATTACTTGTCATGGCAAGATTTATCATTAATTATTGAGAATTTCTAATAATATCCTTGAGAAACGTGCCAATTCATGTTAATATTAAACGACACACATTAGTTATAACAGTGAGTGTGCATACATGTTTCCATTGAACATTTTCATGTCACCTTCATTTCTTTGAAATCGTGCATCTAGCAAATTACTTAAATTGTAAAGCCTGGGTTTATACTCAAACCGTACAGCTACTGGTAGTGTGCTACTATTTTAAATTTTTAAACTGAACAATTTAGGGTTTAATCAATCATATAGTTCCAGTAACTCAAATCATACAAATTAGTTAAATAATTATGGTCGTGCAACAATGAATAAGAAAAACGTGCAATTTGAAATCAGGCGACGTCGACACTGCACGACACCTGGGTAAACACTGTTACCCACGTAAAACATAGTTCTAAACAAAAATACCCGATTATTGGAGTTAAATCATGCTTGGTGAGTGATATTCTACTCACTGTGGTCTAAGATGATCGAATTCAACTGGAAACACGTCCAGAGTCCTATTTCCGGGCGTCAGCAGGTCATCTTCAACCTTGGGCTTGCCCTGGTTTGAACGTACTGCAAGAAGTAGCATCTCCTCATGCACAGGTTGGAGAGGAGGGCTAGGCTAGGTGTGAAATGCGGCTGAAGCTGTGGATTTGAGTCCTAAACTCACGGCCGAACTTGACGATGTCGAATCGTGCTACTTCTCGTGCCCAAACGGTTCCTGACCATTGCTGCAGCAGCTACTACTCTTACTGGTCAGGTGCTGCCCTAGAAGGTCAGGTGGCTACAGATTCTTGTTTGGACCTCAAGCCGAGCTCGAAGCTAGCGTTCCCTTGGTTCTTGCTGCGCCCAAGGCGGCTCCCGACCAATGCTACTGCAACTGCATCTTGGCCACGATGCTGCTCTGTAGGTCGGCCACCCTTGCAGGCTGAGGCCGCTAGGGTGAGGATGAGGTGGAAGGAAGGAGGAAGAAGAAAGGTGGAGAAGGTGGCACCATCGAATCGAAGCTAAGGGCTCGAGAAATCACCCAAATTGAAGAAAAGTCCAGAATGTACCTAAAATTACATAACTTGCACAAACAACATCCAAATTGGACCAAACTTCATCAATAAGTTATCTTTGATGTGTTGAATATGAATTTTCTATTATTTATATATTTTGAAGTTATATAATCACATTATTCATTACTTATTCCTTTTACTCATTTTCTCTCTTCTAAACTTATCCTAATATTTCAAGGTTGTCCAAATTAGATGAAATTTGACATGTAGGCTAATTTGATATGTATATTTCAAATTTGAAGTTTGTTTCCAATTTTGTGACTTTTTTCATGAGATGGAAGTGTTGTAGTATGCTACCTGAGATTTCCAGCCTAACCAGTAGCTCCATTGTTGTCAGCAGTGTTTCTATTGTGTCATCAATGGTTGGAATCTCACACAAGTTCACCCATATGCACTTCTTGATCCATAAAATATCCTTTGCTATTCTCATAACACAGAGTTATTCAACTTCTTTTGTAGATTTAAACAAATGTCATTAGCTTGAAACCCTTTCCAGCTTACAATTCTCATTTAAGGTCAAACATAATTTTAGATTGTGATAATTATTTTATTAGTTTGTAAGCTTGAATTGGTGTAACCTTTCACCCAAATCTTCCTTATCACCATAACCAAGGAGCTGATCCTTTTAGCACTTATGAAGTATAAAAGTATGATATTTATGGTAGTCGAGTGACTCCTCACTGGCATCTAAGGTATACCCTCTCACCATGTCCAATACATACATGATTTCTAGATAAGTATATACATATCTTCTCATCATGTCCAATACATATGAGATGACTGGATATCGTTTCATATTGTCCAATACATACGAGATATCCTTTCATCATGTCAAATACATACCAGATAATGAGATAAGTACATAAAATTACATTCAAGATAGATCCAATTATGAGTTTATATGGCATATATATTTGTGGTCTAGTTCTTTACAAGAACTGAGAAACTATGCTCTAGAGAGACTAATTCCATAGAACATGGACATGTTTTCTCTCATTGAGTCTTACATGCTGAAACCTTCAACATATTGCCAATGTATGTTCTCTTTCTTAGGTCAAGAAGCTTTTCTATATCTATCTCTATAGATCTCAATCCCTATCACATATGATGCTTTGCCTAAAACCTTAATAGAGAAGGTGTTTCTAGCCAGATTTTAATATTTACTCAATAAGGACATTGTTCCCCATCATCATGTGGAATATAAATATGCTCCCACTAGATCTTTTATAATCACATGATACATCTTCATTCTGACTCAAGTCAATCTCTTTGACTATCTTGTCAAATATTCATCTTTGTAGAATAGAATATTTCTTATCAAATAGAATATTTCTAGTTCTAAGATTCTTGCATCGATCTACATATTCATCTTTGTAGCTTATAGACTTTAATTGCATTATTTGATTTATAAAAAAATTAGGCTGTGTCACATACACATCCTTATAATTATTCCAGTTAAAGAATGCAATTTTAACATCCATATGCCAAATCTCACAGTCATAACCAGCTGCAACAACAAGCATGATCTCGATGGATTTAACCATGGTAGCTGTTGAAAGACTTTCACATGTTCAACACCTTGAACTTGTTTGATTTTTTGCAACCAAACTACCCTTCCATGTTAGTATTTTCTAAAACACCGAAATGCACCTTTTGGGTTTTATCCCTTCAGGTGAATCCAGCAAGGTCATACCTTGTTGGTGTACACGGAGTCCATCTTGGATCTCATGGCCTCAAGCCATTTCTCAGACTCTTGTCCCTCAACAACTTTTTAGGTGGGTTGTTGAATCATCATATATGATCAATTCACCACCTTTTAATAAATAAGATGTCATAATATTTCAAGCTTAAGGCGTATTCTACTAGAACTATGATTTTTTGTGTTACATAAGGAACTTGAGATTCCATAATAGCTTGTGATTCTCCTTGATCAACCCGATACCTCTTTAGGATCAATGTTTTCTTATTTGTATTGAACATTTCAAATTCTACTTTTACTCACACTAATTCTGTTGGAACTAAGTTCCCTTCCAGGAATACATCCATCCAGATCAACAAAAAACTTTGTTGTTGGATTGGGATCAAAGTAGTATTTTAACAAAATAACATTTATGTGATTTGTGGACACAGCTTTTCAAGAAACTATTTTCTTTCATAGGATTTAAATCCCAATCAGTATAAAATATATATTGTGACACTTTCCAAGCCATATCTCATATGGTGATTTTTGAACCATTTTTGACGATACATTGCTTTATTGTAAAGAATGTGCCCAATAGAAATTGTAAGATCAGCTAGATTTTATTGAGAATCACACCATGACTTAACAAGGTGTGATACCTTCTTTCTGACACATATTTATGTTGTAGATGGATTTTATTGTGATACACTATCACAGTCTCTTCAGAAGGTCCTCAAACTCTTGGTTTAAAATATTTCAACATCGATCACATCAAAGTATCTTAATACTTTTACCAAGTTATTTACGTTCTTCATTTACAATCTCCTTGAACACTTCAAGAGATTCATACTTGTATTTCATTAAATACGAATATCATACTTATTGATAGCATCGGTAAATATAATGAGGTACCAGTTACTACCCTTAGCATTCATTCTAAAAGGTCTATATACATCTATGTACGAGGCCTAATAAAATAGTCACTCTCCTACTACATTTGGTGAAGATGTTTTGTCATATTACATAACAAATAAGACTTGCATGTCTTGATTGATTCAATAACCAAAAGAGTCTAGATAACCATCATATGGATTCTAGATATGCATATGTGATTTATGCACTCTAGATGACAATGTTATAGGTATTTAGTTCTTTCAGTCATCAAGTCATTTGGTATATGTGTCATACACATTTGTCTTTACAACTATCAAGTATAGTTTGTGAGACATAATGCATTTCCATAAAAGATCATATATTTCAAAATGAATCATAATGTTCTTATCACACAAGAGATATGATGTTTTCATCAATGGCAGGTAAATAATAGAAATCCACTAATTCTATTATGTGCCCATGAATGACAACTTCCAACTACAAAGGTAGCAACCCTTTCTCTACAAAATTCTAGATTACTTCTTCTCAGGTCCTGAAATAAAGATCTCTATCTTCATATTCTTCCTGAGATGCTCTATAAAGAGGATAGTTCCTTTATAATGTCTATAAAAGTGATAATGGTGACACTTTCTTTCCTTAATCCTTTAAGTGAAAAGGACCAATTCCTTTTACACTTACCCTTCTCCATATATTGAGTGTAGAAGACTTGGATTTTAGCTTAGCCTTAGAACCCTTCTTGGTCTTGCCTTTTTCTTTGGACTCACTTTCGCTAATCACCATCATGGTTTGTCCTTTCTTCATGCATGCTTTGGCATCAACATGTCAAACATTTTATAAACTTACTATATGATTCATGCAATGATTTGTAGAATCATTTCCATGCTCAACTCTTGACCTAAGAGAAATCCCATTCACTCCACATGCCCAATCATATTGAGAAAATGGGGCTCTATTCGACCTCCCTTTTTCAGTTTGCACTCAAATAGTGCTTTGAAAACATTATACTTTTCTTGCTTTACATGGTTCTTAATATGTGTTACCATCTCGAGAATGTCCATGCTTCCATGTTGTTCCTGCAACTCATAGTTCATACAACATAGAATAAGGTACTCAATGTCTATGTCATCATTGAAATGCTTCAAGTAAGCATGCATTTCACCTTAGGCGCATTTGGAGTGGGTTCCCATGACTCTGGTCTTTCAAGGACATAGAGATTTCTCTTATCGAGAACACTTCTCAAGTTACTAAACTAGATGTGGAAGATCATACCATTTAGTTTTGTCCTTCTTAAGGACTAATCACAATTAGAACGTGTTTGCATTTGACATTTGATTCTACAAAAGAAATATTGGCATATTTTCAAAACATTTTTGATTTGTTTGATTTGACAAAATAACAATATTAATTGGGCCTTTAATGAATTATCACTCCCACTATTTTGTTTAGATTGATAACCCTCATGTATAAATTCAAAAGATTGCATCATACAATATTCTAGTGAGCCAAGATCCATATTTCATCAAATTGTGAATTAGCTTTGGCTCATCACCCACAACTTGATTATTTAGGTAGACAACATTTGTCAATTGCATCTTACACAACTCTTAGATAGATGATATGAAAAACTCCTTGCCATTATCATCTGCATGCCTCTGGCTCTTAGACCCATTAAGAATCACCAGTTAAGCCTGACCTAAAAGTCAACACGATAGAATATGCACCCTACTTTGGTAAATCTACATATCTACCATCACACTTCCACGAGATAGATGGTGCACCATGCTTTGGCATAAACTACGCTTGGTCGATCAAGAGTTTCATATGTGCTACTTACAGAAAACATCATAGACTCAATATTTTATTTGAGGGATTTTATATATAAATACATATACATATCCAATCACCACATACTACTTATAGTACATATTATATACATGCTATAACCACAAATGAGAAAATGCAATAATTAAAACACACAAATGATGGTTATGTCTATACTATTGTTATTCCTAAGAGGCACAAGGAATTGCTACCACCTATTGTCCACAACATATGCAACATGTTGTTGGTGAAGATCCGTACTCGAACCAATCTGGGTTGATCGGTTCAACTCTTGAACTGGTCGACTCACCCCTTGGTCGCTCAGTTGGGCTCTTAAAACAATCGTCTAGTTATCAGGTCCAAGCAGCGTCTGGGCTACTCCAGCTGATAAGTTGAGCCACCCGTCGATCAGTTCATCCTCCTGTTGTCAAGCTGCCTCGGTCCTCTAGTCGACCAGTTCGTCTCACAAGCCGATTAGTTTGCCTTGTGCAGAACTTCTTATCATGAAAAAACACAAATTAAAACTATACTATTTCTTATTACATTGTAAAAGGGAAAACTTGAGTTACATTCAAGGGGATATAAGAGATGAGAATTAATTTATATTTGGAAAGGAGAGAGATGCTCGATATGCAGACTGAGTAACAATATGAATAAATAACCACAACCATGAACAAGTAGATCTAGCATTATTAACCATGACCATGCTTCACATCCACCATAAAAAATGATTTTAGGATGATATGTGTGAATTGCATATATATATCATGTCATATAAATAAATTAGTTTGTAGAGTTGTATGTGGAATTTAATCAGATATGCACATTAATCATTTTAATATTCACATTTTATGCAATAAAAGAATTAAAACTAAATTTGATCATATTGATTTAAATCACATATACACAATAAATTGATGTGGCTTTGATACCAATGTAGGGAAATGAGGTGCATATATAGGTAGCAAAAAAAAAATTTAAATGCTCATTTTTAAAAAATAGTAAGATTGTGTCAAAAAAATATATCTGGGAAGGAAAGGTTGCAGAGTTATACCTAGTCATGGAGCAAGTATACTGACATTACTCTGGCAGTAACATTGTACTTCTTCTTCTTCAGGCAACAACACACTCCTTTAGTAGCACCAACACTTGAAAAGTCATCTCCAATGGCCTCCTGGTGTAGCACCACAAACACTGGCTACCGATGTGCTCCTAGTAGTTGATGATGGCCTCCCAACTCTAGATTAGTCCACACGTACTGCCGGGAACTCCATGTTGCACTACCAGAACCAACTTGAAGGAGGTGTCCCCTCATGTCGACGTATTACTCGCCGACATGCTCTCCCACAACTGATCTCAATAGTTCTCTCCCTTGCTATCCCTCGATTTAATGGATAGGACTTGCTTATGTTCTCTATTGGTTACCAAAACCAAAGAGGACAATAATTATCAGAGCAACTGATTCTTAATTGTATGTATTGGTAATCCCCTAATACCCCTCTATTTATAGTAGAGGCTAGTGTCAGGGTTCACAGTCTGTGTGGGAGTGGAAGGGTCTGGAATCATGAATCTTCTAGAAATTGCAAACAATGAACTGGTTATCTCCTGAGAAAATTGAAAGTTTCACTTATTGTGATGGTTGTTTCACACAGTTTCACATTCCCAATTGAATTTGCAATTAATTTCCAATATTAATCCTTGTACCAATCAAACTGAACAAGTGAAACGATTCGACTTTTTGACACAATTCGATAACCAAAAGGTTTGGTTGGCTTGATCAAGCCGATTAGTTCACTAGGTAAACTGGTCATCTCACCAATGTGAGCCAATCAGTTCATCTAGTGATCCAATTAGTTGGTGTCCCGAGTCATGTAAAAATCAACCGTTTCAATTTTCAATCAACCTGACACTCCAATCAATCAGTTCAACACTTGAAATTAATAGTTCTAAGTCCATTCTGTTGATCTGTTATTTAATTGAATACCTAAACACCTTTAGTAATCAAATTAAACATCGTTCATGAATATAATCCTTTAATCCATGTGTATTCTATGTGTGTGACACTATAAGTCCAGAATTATGTTGACAGTGAATGTCCATAACCAATTATGACATCACAAGCAAAGAGTGGTGCCTAGTCACACATCATTTCTATCCACAAATTTAGAAAGTTGGCAAACAACTTCAACCTACAATCTGTGATTAGTGTTACTCTGATCGTATATTTCCTTTGTCTCTGATATCTGGATTGAACTCAAGGCATGGAATCGTCATCCTCTTAATGTTCAATCCATGTTCAATTAAATTAGAGCAGACTATGCGTGTGATTTCACATATCATATATTGAATCACATGAGTATGACCATACATTTCAGTCTCACTTATCAAAAGGCCTTGGATATCAATCTCCTGTAGGAGCAACAAATCCCATCTACATCACTCACACTCAGTCCCCATGTGTCACAACTACCCAATCATCACCTTTATGGAAATCCTTATTCAGGGTTAGGTTTGATGATGTCTGTGACAACCTTGATTTTCCCCCTTTCTTTGATTATAATCCTCAGTGACTCGTGTCACAAAATATAATTACAATCACAGAGCTAGAGTGGATGAAGGCCCAATTCGATCACCTTGATAACTAAATTGATGATATGTTTCTCTATTTTGAGAGATTCTACTAAGCAGCATGCTATATCATGTTGCCTTCTTACATCTAATATTGAACCTCATTACTCTATTCTTTTGGATTCCTAGTATATATCATGTTATAGATCCCTCAATTATGAATCCAAAACCCCAAAAGTTGCATATTTTGGACCTATGAAACTCTAGATATGATGATTTGAAGATTTCCTATTTTAGCCTTTTCTTTATGTATTTTTTGTTGTATTGGGTTGATTTTGTCCACTTTCGGCCCGAGTTGATTTTGGGACCCATCCACTTGCTCCACCTCCCCTTTCCCCTTCTGGAAAGTAGCAAAGAGATGTAACTGCTCTTCTTTGTCCCTTCCAAATCAAACATCGAAGGCGGCTGATGAAGGACACACTCTACATCCCCCACACATAAACCCTAGCCTCTTTCTCCCCTTATAAGCAACCTCTTCTACGAACTTGCTTCTATCCATCCTCCTCCATCTTTTCTCCTCATCCCTCTACCCTCACTGCTTCATGACCAGAGGTCCTACCCAAAGTGTTTCCACAACCACTACATGACTTGTACTCGCTCCTCCAGGGCTCCGTCGGACCTAGGCGTCACCTCCACCTACTTGTCCATCCAGTATCCAGTCTGCTGTGCCCAACCCCCCTGCTCTAACCTGGGGTCTACTGTCGCTGCCAAGGGAAGGCTAGGGCAGGAGCTCTTTGTGACTCCATGGCACCATGGCTGCTCACTGGCGATGTACTAGGAGGCCGCCCTGATCTGCGACAACTCTCCTTCCCCTCTCCTCTGATGGTTAGTGTCACTACAAAGCCTCCCCTATTCCTCCTCTATTCTGAATAGGGAGAACAACACGAGGAGGTGTGCGGTCGGGCACGACAACTACAAACCCTCAGATCGATTTCCTAGCCAGCGACGACCTAGATAGATCTGCCTCCAGCCACACGATCCAGTAGAGGACTATGATGGCCCCCCTATCAATGGTGTATGCATGCGGGCCTCTAGCACCAATATAGTCTGGGGCACATGCATTAGATCTCAGGCCAATGGCCCAGATCATTAAATGAATTCAAGGTAACCCCTATGTCAATCCATATAGTTTGAATGGAAATTTTAGAGAAATGATAACTCTCAATTCCCTTGGCCAAAATATATGAAATTATATACCAAATTGATGCTTACGAAAAGATCTACACAATGAAATAGGTTTCAGGGTCTAATTCCATATTTTGTTCTCTGTTTTCCTAAAATATGCATACTTTAATCATTTGGAGTATAGTTGATTTATGATTTTGATGCAAACTTGGATCTTGATTACTCAATCTACCCTATGATCCTTATATCAGTAAATGTGATGTATACTTGAAATAAATGAAGGTCCTAATCTCCCTATTTCTCATAAATGACTCCTTTTTGTACATATGTTCCTAGTTAGGACTTTTATGATGAACTTTGCTCTAGATTACTAATCTTGCTTTTAATGGACATCCACCTAATCTTATTATATGTTTATGATGACTTAATATTGCTGATATAAAGTCATCTTTTAGATCTAGACCTCTTGACTCGATCAAATCATGATCTAGGGTGGCCTATTGTGAGTCTTTTGACCCTAGAATGCATGCAAATGCCTTAAACCTTCATATGATCATAGAAAGTGCATGGAACGTCATAATGGAATGACACTTGAACCACACCCACATGAGGGACTCTAAATCAGTACAAGGTCATCAAATGTACTAATAAGAAACTTGAAACATATCTTGGCCAAAACCCTGAAATGCATCTAATTAGGGTTAATGATGAGAATCTAATGCATATATGTAATCTTGTTGTTAATCAGGTTGGCTTATGATCTAGATGGTAATGGACATGTTAAGTTAAGAATATATGAATCAGGTATGGGCCTTATTTAGTTATATGAATATCACTTTCTTGCTTGAAAAGACATGTATTGTATGCTTGTTTGTTTACTTACTCAAATATTTCCATGTAGTATTGCTATGTCTTACTGGATGTTTGCCTCATCAATTTTATAACTTGAACACACACACACACACACACACACACACACACACACACACACACACATATATATATATATATATATATATATATATATATATATATATATCTTGAGGGTTAGATCTTGACTACAACCTTGAGGTCCCTCCCGTATAAAAGGGTTAGCTAATCTTGTAACCCTTACGGACCCTTCCAACGGGAAGTTGGTCAAAGGCCTTAAAAATTCTTGATATTGTTGATATAATGGAGTGAAATGACATAAAACATGGTTTCACATTTTGTTAAATAGTTAACATTTTATTATTGTTCATTTACTCTTGAAATCTTTTCAAATTATGCAAAGCTTATACATATATATATGTATCTTTCTGCCCCATACTCAACACCTCGTGTGTTGACCCATTTCTCGTATTTTGTTTTTAGGTTCAAAGATGGATAGAAGGTTTAAGGGCTT